>MU269980.1:30653165-31313478 GCA_021432705.1 Caranx ignobilis
AGGGCACGACAAGTCTGTTAGAGTTAACTGTTGTATTCAGAAGGAAGAAGAGAGTGACGAGGACAGGTCCACATCAGATAATCCCCACTGTGAGTCTGACAGAGGTCACTCTGTGGCCTTAATGTTTACAGTGACACTTATCAGTTTGAAAGACTGCCAAAGAAAGGAGGATGGCTCATTGTTCCCTAAGCCTGGACATGGTCAAAATCTCAGTCTGACAGACAGTTTACTGGAGCAACAAAACCTTTAAGAGTTCTTCTCAGATTATTGTTGTTCCCTGCACGTGCTGTGACAGAAAACTTTACAATACACTAACATGATGACTTCTGTGTTTGAAGACCTATTTTTGGACCTGACATATTCTCCAAAAGTCTTTTAATTTGAAAAGCAGCTGCAAACTTGTTGCTATAACTCATGCATGGTGCAGCACAAATTGCAGACTCTGCTCATAAGCATCAGTAAAAAAAAAATGATTTGGCGATGACTTCATCCCATTAGTTTATAACTCTGGAGCGTCTGTGTGTGAAAATATTCACTCACTGCAACGGACTTCACGTCGCCCACTGGGACAGCACTTCTCCGGCCCTACAAGTTAGTTTGCGCAGACAGCAGCGCGCAAAAGACGCACGTACCTGTGACATCTGTGGCCTGAGGTTAATCTCCTTCAGGTTGATGGTGTGAGGTCTCAGGTTGTTCAGCAGCTGGCACAGCAGCACCCCGTCCCGCAGGGTTTGCGCCAAGTCGAACACCTGCGCCGTGTCCGCAGTCACCCGGTGGTTCGCCGGCAGCACGTTGCAGCTGATCAACCACATCGCACATTGCCTCCAGTACTCCATGTTGAGGGAGAGAGGTGGGGGGGGAAACAGCAGGTCGGTCCCCAGATGTGAAAACTCTGTCCCTTATTTTAAAGCTGTGGTGCACAGCATGGCAGAAGCTGCGCTCGCTCGGCGCCGGACGCTCGTCTCTCCACACTCCAGCATCGCCTCTGGAGGACGCACAGAGCCGCTGCAGCTTTATGAGCGCTGGCTGCAAGCTGAAAGCCCCTCTGTTTGTCAACTTCCCCTTCCTCCTTCATCAGAGAGATTTTACTCAGAGGTGGTCGCAACTCTCATGATTGGTTTAAAGTCTCTATTTCCGCTTATGGTCTACCCCTGAAACGAGCTTATATGCACCTGCAAGAAAAACAAATACTTCATGAGAGAAAAAAATAAACCTATTTCTATCAGCGTTGAGTCCTGAGCGTGCGATTGTGGTGACAGGTGTTTGGCAGGTCCATCACTATTTATATAGGCTGAGCTACCTATGCAAATGTTAACATGATTTTAAGTTGTGTAGGTTTAACAACATACATGTAAACCATCTGCTTCACTTGTATAAATGTTGAGTTCATCTTATCTACAACCAACGACTGTCACCTCATTATGTCATCACTTTTATTGATTGTTTAGTTACAAAACTCAACTATAAACTGCAAAGAAATGACATATCACCAGAGCCCAATGTAGCATCTTCAAATCACACACACACACACACACACACACACACATACACAGCCTCCCAGTCTCAGCTGACATTCCATGTGGATTACAAGCGCTTTGACAGGTGATTATAATCTGAGTTCTTTGCTGCGGAGCTGTGATCTCTATATTTTCAATATGGTCATAAGTATAAGCAGATAGAAAAGAATCATGGGATCTAATGGAGGCAGAGAGAAGGACATCCTCCTGCCATGGGATTTACTGTAGATCACTGTCAGTAAGCCCATGATGTAAACACAGGAAGGAAGCTGTGGGATCCCGTCTATGGTTTTACCCTCAGTGAGGGAGCCAGATGTTTCCTTAGACATTGATCAGGCCTCAATTTATACAAGAGTAAATGGATTTTTTCACATGGACAGTGGTGCTTTTTGCACAAAAGTCATACAAAGCCCAATCTGATGTCGGCATGGTACTGATGAAAACTGAACATTATCAGCCAATCAGAAGGTAGGAAATATTCAGAAATGCAGGCAGAAAAGTCACACACATGAAAAAAGTGATGACTAAAGAATATCAGGTTCGGATTACCGACTCCATCATCGTCAGAGGCATTTATCATGTGTCAGAAGTGTGTCCAAACAAAACACTTATAATAATAGTAATTACACCTAATGTCTTTCTGTTCTGGTGGACGACTATACTTACCAGTGCGAGGGTGTCTCCAGTTTCACAACTCCTTCCATTCAAGCTGGTCTAGTCCAGATGTGTCACCATCTCTGAACTATAGGTCTTCTCCCCATATAACTGTGGAAACTCTGGAAGTCTGAGAACATGTATTCATGAAAAGAGTCACTGTTTAATGTTTTTAACCAAACAAACAAACTTTAAACAGATTAAAATCTCCACTGTTTGAAATGATCTTGCAAGCACATGTAGATTCCTTTTAGTATGTCATGTAATGCAACGTAATGATGTAATTCTACATCACATGGGCTACAGAAGTAGGCCTATCACAGTCATTGCTAAATATTGGCGTTGGAGCTGAAAACCCCATTTTATTACTGATTTTTTGACGGCATATTTTCCAAGGAAGTTTTATATTTTTATTTACTTGAAGCTTTTATAGGAAAATGCTAACAGCTACATAAAAACACAAAGATCTTGCAGTTCTTGTAGATATTACAGTGGGTGGTTTTATATGTACCAGAGTACTTGTACTGTGTTAACTTTAAGGCTTTCTATCTGCATTGTACGTAATGAGCCTGTTTTTGGTTGTAATAGTTTGGTTATACTGGATAATGTCATATTGTAATCTTAGTTCCTTAGGACATATGTTATTATTTATTGTTTGTTGTTTTTTATTATTTCAAACTTTTCTGAGCCAATTTCCAACATGATCAAGCAGCAATATTAAACTTCTGCAAAGCAAAATGTGACCTCTCAGGAGCGCTAGATGTCTGTTCCAGGGTGAAAACTGAAAGTATCTTTAAGATTATCATTCACTTTTATGCCAGTATTCTACATATTCTTAAATCATTGTACACATCGCTCAGAGTGGAAGGACAAGGGACCCTATGAGGCTCGGCCTGCCAAGCCATTGAGAAAAATAAGTTAGGAATGCTCGTTCTTCAAAGTGACACTTAACGCAACATTTATCAAGATAAATGAGTAATCTCCACAGTAATAGCTGTTATTACCACATAATAACAATTTTTCATTATTATTATAATTAATTTTTATTGTTGTTGTGAATATTATTATTATTATTGTCAACTTCCGGAGAAAAAAAAACAAAGCAAGCACGACACCGGAAATGGAACTCTAAAAAAAAAAGAAGCTGAACCGTCAAAACATAAACAGAGCAGTCAACCTAGTGTGAACGCAGCCAGCTTGGTTTATGAACTGGCTTTTACCATAACCTTTATGCACGCCTTCCTGATGTCGTGTGTTTCCCGTCAGAGAAATCCTAGTTGAGACACTTGGCTCTATTGCTCAGAGGCGAGGTGGAGAAAATAAATCTGCAGTAAAGATTAGGACTAAACTAAGAAGTACGCCTCGTCGGGCCTTCGAGTAGAGGTAACGTTAGCTGTGCTAATTAGCCACTACGGACTGTGCTAGCTGTTTGCTAGCTACTTTGGGACAACCAGCTGTTCGCTTGTCAAGCAGAACTGACAGTAGTATTTAGTTTCGATATTTGCTAGCCGCACATATGCTAGTTAGCATGTAGCTCGCGCAGCAGCACTGTCAGGTTATCGAGCCGCCGTTGTTTCGCAGAGGACAGGGCACAGTTAAACTCAACATAAAGCTAAAGTAAGGACATTAGACGGGCCTGTGAGCCAGTAAGTAAGATAGTTAGTTAGTCTAAGTACAGCGGGAGACTGCTGGTAACATTAGCCAGGCTGTTAGTTAGGAAGCTACAGAGCTAACAGGTAACTTGGGGCACAACAGCACACAGTGTGGCGTCGTTGTTGACAACAGTTCAGTGAGTGCATGCAGTAATGTCGGCTTACTCCCGCACACAAGTTGTCTTCTTGTTACTCCGAGCACTTTCCAGTTTCGGTTAATAACCAACCTTGATATTGTTTTTTGTGTGTGTGTGTGACACTCAAAGGTTCTCCCTCGGGTCGACGCAGGACAAAGGAGACGGAATGGCTGAGGCTGACGGCAAATCCACTGCGCTTAACGGTAAAGGATCAGTGCTAGAAAATAACTTGCCTATTTATACGGGCCATAACTGTGCGAGTTGTCCTGCTCCCCGGCACAAACAGGGCAGGTAATCACAGGACATATCTTTTCTTTCTCTCTTTTTTTTTTTTTTTTTTTTTTTTTTTAACCAGGTGGCTCTGAAGAGAAGGAACCTGGAGAGGATCAACACAACGAGGGAGATGCCTCTGGAAGCCAAGAAGGACAAACACAGTCTTCTTCCCAAGATGGTAAAACTTTTTTTTATAAATTTTTACCAACATTATTTATTTGAGTAAAACATTTGCTTAATTATATATTTATTTTATATAAAATGCATACACAGATTTCTGACATGTTAAAGGAGAAATCAGCACTGTATGTTTTTATGATTATGCAAATAATGTGAAATCAAGTACTATGACTCTTAGTCATCAGACCTAATTCCTTTTTTGTATCCTGGTTGGACTGTTGATGCACTTTACACCTTTTCTTTCTTTCTCCCAACGAGACTGTGTTGTCTTAAACTTACCCTCCTTGGCTCTGGATTTCCTATTTCTGTAGCTCCCAAAGAAACAGGAGAGGTATCTGGAGAGAAGCCCATGCCAGATGTGGAAGGAGACACAGGCACAAACAAAGAAGGAGAGGAGGAGGAAGACACAGACAGCATGGATGGCAGTGGCCTCTACTCTCTGACTGAGGATGGTGAAAGAGAAAGCGAGGGAGGCAGACAAGAGCGGGTCAAGGATAAAGATGGTGGGAAAAGGGCAGCTAGAAAGAGAAACAGACCTGGCGGTGGCACCAATCACTCCTCCAGCTCAGATGAGGATGATGATGAGGATGAAGAAGAGGAACAGAAAGATGATGAGGATGACGATGAGGCCATGGAGGCATGGCTGGGAGCAGAGCTGCGTGACCTCCGTGGGCCTATATGGAGGGCGATACCCTCGCTGCGCTCCCGGGAGATTGGCAGGGACTCTCACCAGTTTGTGAGGCGTGTGTGTGGAGCCCGAGGTCTTGTGCAGAGGCTGGAGCTCCAAGGCCGCCTGGAGAAGCACACAGGTTGCGTCAACACGTTGCACTTCAACCCCTCAGGCACACGCCTGGCGTCAGGTAGCGATGACCTGCGAGTTGTCATCTGGGACTGGGCCATCCGCCACGCTGAGCTGGAGTTTGATAGTGGCCACAAGAGCAATGTCTTTCAGGTGAGGGCAGAAACTGGTAATTATTGTTAGTCAAATGTCAGAAAAGCAAAATCCCAGAGTCCAGTGTCCCAGTGTCATCTTTTTTTGCATGTTAAGATACATTAGTTTGCAATGTTGTTTAGGAGAGAAGAGCTGGAGATCCTCATATTTGTCAAGCTGTGATCAGTTGATGTTTAGATTGTTCTTGATAAACTGAATGAACAATTTATGGAGTATAATTCTTGAGTAACAGAGTGCATCATCGTCACAAACTTCTCTTCCCCTTTCTTTGATGTACATAGGCCAAGTTCCTGCCTCACAGCGGAGACTCCACCTTGGCCATGTGTGCTCGAGATGGTCAGATCAGAGTGGCTGAGCTCTCTGCCACACAGCGCTGCAAGAACACCAAGAGGGTAGCACAACATAAAGGGGCAGCACACAAGGTGAGTGTTCGCACTGCACTGTAGGTCTGAATAAAAGTTTCAGAGGTGTGTGCCATTATTAGCAGCTGTGGTAGATATATTTAAGACTCTCTGAGTGCAGTCTCTTACTCATCTGTGTGTTTATCTGTGTGTTTTTCTTTCAGCTGGCCCTCGAGCCAGACTCTCCCTGCTTCTTTCTGTCTGCTGGAGAGGACGCTGTGGTGTTTGGTATTGACCTCCGTCAAGACCGTCCTGCCAAGTGAGTCAGTGTCTGTCAGTCAGTGTTGGTGAATGTCCCCCTTGTTGCCTCTTTATCGGTTTTAGTGTCTTTGCTGTGGGTTATCTTCATTCTTGGAACATTTCTGTTTGCTTTGCTCTTAATTGTTTTGTGTGTGTTTTTGTGTCTCCCTCTATTTGTGTGGCAGTAAACTGGTGGTTGTAAAGGAGGGTGATAAAAAAGTCGGGCTGTACACCATCTATGTCAACCCAGCAAAGACACACCACTTTGCTGTGGGTGGGAGAGACCAGTACGTCAGGTAGGAACCAGCTATTTTTTTTATTTATGATGCAAATGGGAGGCAAAGGAAATGCCTTAAAAAAAAAATATATATATATATATATTTAATGCTACTTTTCACTTTCTCTGCAGGATCTATGACCAGAGGAAGATAAATGAGAATGATAACAATGGTGTACTGAAAAAGTTTTGTCCTTCACATCTGGTATCCAGTGAGTCCAAAACCAACATAACCTGCCTTGTGTACAGTCATGATGGCACAGGTAAGTCACACTCACACTTTGAAAACATTTTGAGAAGTATCTGAAGCTGTAAAGAAATAAATAGAGAGAGAGAAGTGCAACAGCTTATTTTAGTATTTTCAAAAATAATTTGGTATCCCCATGGCATGATTGAATTTTCATGAAGTAGTTTCAATTTTATGTTTGAATTCAGTTTGTTTGTCCATGTTGTTATTTCTCAATCTAAGATGAATGTACTATATTTTGGAGATATTTATTGAAAATAATGAGGCCTGCACTTGATGATTGCTCGGATGATTGTCTTAAAATGCCCTTTTTAACCCTGATGCAACATAAATGCAACAATCAATGACACCCAGAATCAGGTGTAGTCTCACTGAATAAAATAAATTGGCTTCAGAGGTGGACAAGAGTAAAGTTGGGTTTAGCACCAGTTAAACTAGTCTTTATGTCATTAAAATAAATCAAACACATGACTGTTTGATCCTCTTTGTCTGTCTAGAGCTCCTGGCCAGTTATAACGATGAAGACATCTACCTGTTTGACTCCAACCACAGTGATGGTGCTGACTATCGCAGGAGATACAAGGGACACCGCAATAATGCCACAGGTATTAAATTCAGTCCGCAGTTAGATCATTACCATAGTAAATCTGTGACCTTTGTAGCCAGCCACACTTTTAAAAGTCAGACTTATCAGGTGTAGCCCAGCTTGTCGAGCATTTGGCAGTCAGCTGGACATGACGATCCTCTCCCACCGTCACGTCTTCCTCACAGTGAAGGGGGTGAACTTCTACGGGCCATGCAGCGAGTTTGTGGTCAGTGGCAGTGACTGTGGACACATCTACCTGTGGGACAAGTACTCGGCTCGGATCGTCCAGTTTATGGAGGGAGACAGAGGAGGAGTGGTGAGTCAAAGAGAGAGGTGCATTGTATATTATAGAAATATACAGTATATTTGTTGGGCTCAGATATGATGTGGGAAAAACTGCTCAATCACATTCCTACAGTGATTTTTAGAGGTTTTGTTTTTCCCTGCTACAGCATTGTCATATTTTTTGATATCTTATTGTGATAAAATAAATGTGGTCTGTTTTACAAGTTTTACCGACCTATTTCCTCCTCAGAAATTCATCCCAACAATATTATGTGTAAAACTTCTAGTAACCTTCATACTCGTATCTTTGTGCTTCTCTCTACTCTCAATGATCAGGTGAACTGTCTGGAGCCTCATCCCCACCTGCCTGGTATGGCAACCAGTGGGCTGGACCATGATATCAAACTCTGGGCCCCCACTGCTGAAAGCCCCACAGGACTCAAGGGTCTAAAAGAGGTATTCTACTCCTGTGATATCACAACATAGGTGGAGAATTTTGTTGAACATATGCACAGCCTTCCTCATCACATTCACACCACTAATTAAAGATGCTCTGTGTTTGCCAAAGGTGATGAAGAAAAACAAGCGGGAGCGTGATGAAGACAGCGTGCGTCACGGCGACCAGTACGACACCCAGCTGCTGTGGTTCCTGATGAGACACATGAGGAACAGACGGCCCCCAAGGGTGAGCTCTGAAACACTACAACCAATGCCAGAAATGTTAATTATGTTTTGAGTTGTGGGAATGAAAATATGCACATCCCAATAAAAGCTTCTCATATGTTGCATTGTGGGAAATGTAGGACCCTGCATTTTGAAATTTGGACCATGCGTTATCTGCATTTACTGCTTTATTTTAGGTTTAAATTAACTTAAATCTCTTATCTTGTTACTATGAACACATGCGTTCGAAAACTAAATGGTCTCACTTGTACTTTTTCCTCTGTCCCCCCTACTGGTCCAGGCCCGCCGTGAGGGTACAGACCCTGACACAGATGAGTCCTGGAGCTCTCCAGATTCCTCTGATGAAGAGGAAGGAGGTCCAGACCACGTCCAGTGCATGTCCTCCTGAGCCACACACACACACGCACACACACACATGCACACACACAAGCACAGTGGGGTGCAAACGTGTGAGACCACTTTTCCGTTGACTTGAATGACAAAGTGGTGTCAGACTGGTGGACCTCACTGTGCATACATATATACACACTTTATTGCCCTTGAATTGATGCACATAGGCAAGCACTATTGACACACTGGCATACTCAAACACTGATGAGCCACAGACTTGGGGTTTTTCTTTCACACATACAATCTCACACAGACAAACAAAACACATCATACATTTACTTAAAAAAAAAATGCTGTTGAAGCAGAGTGACAGATTTGATAACGCCTTGGTTTCCCAGCAGTTACAAAGTGTGCACATGGCGGCTACAGTCTGCATACACACTTCCAGAATCCCGATGTTTGAGAACTGTACGAAGAGGTTTAGTGAGTGCTTACATCCCTATAAACCACTTGGAGGCCCCCTGCTTGTCCATACATTATCTATATGCTCTGCCTAGCCCCACAACTTTGTACTGTGCGTGTATGGAAACAAGCACCTCCAACTTTAGGCACCCTGTAGTAAGCTATACATCACCAGCACACAAACCCCTCCCTCTCTTAGTAACACACCTCTTGCTCCCGAGCTTTCTTTGCTGATGAAGAGGGGGTTCAGCAGGGAGGAAGGGCGTGGACTCGTACCCTGAAACCATCCCCTGAATGTGACTTTGTTTTAACCTTGAGAGGGAAACCTCAGTTCCCCTCAGTGCATCGCCCCAGCCTCATACAGATTTCTGGCCCTGAGCTTGCAGAGCAGTGAGTTGCGTTTAATCACCCGTTTGCTCCCAGAGGACTACTAAATCTCTACATGCTGCATCACCCTACATGCTGCCCTCAGCTGCTCCCTCCCCTCCTCTTTCCCTCTTTCACCCTCCCCTCACTACTGAGTGCACTTTGAATCAGGGATGCTTTAGTTTGAGACACAGACAAATTGTGCACTGAGTGTGTAATTTTATTTGGGGGAGAAGAGCTGTTGTCTTGTCCTTTATCACATTGGAAAAATCCACAGTGAAGTTCAGTTTATTTCCTTTGTGTGTTTTTTTTTCCTTTGGAGTGGAGGGGGATATTTTGCACTTAGTCATTTCTTGACAGAGGAAGAGGAGGTTTCCTTTTGCTTCCACCAGCCTTTTCTCCTCCCTCTTCCTCTTCTCTCCCGCCTCACTCTCCATCCTGACACCCATCTTTGACAAGACATCTTCAGTTCAACTCTCTCCATGACCATTACAGTGGAGAAATAGATGGTGTTCAGCATGTGCATAGGAGACAAGGACTGATGTTGGGCACCGTTGGTAAAAGAACCAGTACCGACCTGCATCAGTAGCGACTGAAACACTGCCGATGAGCCAGATGAGACTGGAGTTACAAAAAAAGGACTCCACCTATTCATGTGGTTCTTTTAAAATCCTTCTGTTATGCATAACGTCTCTGATCAATTGCTGCGTGACGTTTTTCAAACAAAACATTTGAACCAGATCGGGTGTTTGCAGCCAGCACACCAAATTGAGAAGGAACTTCTGTCTGTGCTGTGTTAACATTGGCTCAAAGAGGAGGACGGGGGGTCGGCAGGGTCAATATGCTTGCCAGTCATTTGTTGTGTGAGAGCGATAAAGTCCAGCTTTTCTCATTTTCTATGAGAACTCTAGTTAGTTTGAATTTATATGTACATATATAAATATATATAAAACTGTAAAAAAAAAAAAAAAAAAAAAAAAATGTTTAGCAAATGCTGTTTGACTTCAAAAGTAAAAAGATGTCGAAACATTTGATTGGTATTGATTCAGAGGTTTATATTCTATATGAGGACAAAGTACTTTTAAATTCCAGAAAAAACAAAGACTTCAGACACCATTTTTTTCCTTTTTGAATGACATCCCTCTGTTATGAACAGAATCACAGTCATTTCAAGCATTAAAGATTTTGATTCTCTTTCTTGTTCAGAAAAAAAAACAGTATTTCCTTTCTGTATCTTACTCCATAATTTCAGACAGTTACATTCAGATTTTTCCCACTGGCTATTTTTGGCATCTTGTATACATTAATAAGGCTTTTGATGGACAGTTTTTCTCCACCACTGCCTGATATTGCATTCTACCAGTTCAGTTGGAAATATGTACGATTCGTGCAATAAACTAAAAGACAGTGCTCTTGATGTTGTTGTCACTTTATGGTCTGATTCTTCTTGTATTTTTACTGCTGTATCATGTGGCTTGGATTTATTTGTTTATTGATTGATTGACAAGTGGCCAGAAGACATCCTGTTCTTAATCTGCAGAGACTTAGTGTCATTGATTACAAAATATCCCTTGATATTTAATGGGGATTCTTTTGAACACCACTACCAATGTTTGTTTTTTTTTTTGTTTTTTTTTTTTAACAGCTTCTCAAAAAAAAAAAAAAAAAAACACAGAAAAAGAAAGGTGTGTCCAAACTGAAACAAGTGATAACAGATTTACTCTCTAAGACTTTGTAAAGCTCCTACAGAGCCACAACCATATAATTCAGCTGAGCTGTACTCTATCAGACTACATTTGATGTGTAAAAACCTTAGACTGCCACTTCCCAAAAGATGACAAGCTGTGACCAAATACAATTGACATGACACTCTTGATTCTTGAGGTGGCAGCATCAGTTCCATTTATCAGTCAAAACCAGAAAGTCATTTGGCCTGCCACTGTCATACGTGGATGCTGACTTAAGATCTGGTGTTTTGACAAATTATCAACATGGTTCCTTTTTCAGTCCTGGGACATTTTGACATGTCACAGTAGGAAAAGCACCTGTATGAATAGTAAAAAGAATGGTGGCTGGTTTGTGTTTTGCTGCCTCAGTCTCACACTGAGCCTGAACACAGCCAGACTCCTGGAGCCTAAATGTCATTGTGAAATTCATCAATAACATCTATGTTGTTCCTACAGTGACAAGTCAAAATGTCTGCTGGGGGAAATGCTTATTGTATTAATGGATGTTTTGAGCAAAGGCACTTGTCCGTTGTCCAAAATGTCTGCCTTGACTTCAGTGTTTTGGAGGTGGCAGCTTGAATATTTAGCTCTCAGACTCAGGTACTAAAGCAAAGCACTTCTGAATTTTAAAATCAGTTTCTGTTCATCATTCCACATCTGAATCACCTCAGACACTTGCATAACATCAGCATACAGGAGCTGCCTTTTGTTAAATCAGTGCTTGCTACTTGTCATATCCCCATGACCTCTGGCACTTCACTTTTCTCTTGTGAAAGACACCACTCAAGTGCCGTAAAACGTACTACAAACACAGGACTGAAATTTTCTTTGAGTAGTCACCATCGTTTATGATGAACAAAGCTGAAACTGCTTATTAGAGGTGAGACCGAAACCTGACAAACGATCTTTATATCATGTTTTTATTCAACAGGTCTCTGAGTGAAAAATCAAATTCATGTGACACAGAGAATGGTTATATTCCACATGAACAGAACTGACAAGAACACGTGTTTTATAATGAAACAAGATGTGTAAATTTAATGTGTGTTATCCTGGTTAAGAGAACCAGGGCTGATGTGCACAGGTGTACAGCAGAGGTTTTCCAGGGTGGTGTCTATAACAAAACCAGATCCAGGAAAACACATTTCAGGCGTCTGTGAACTGAAGAGACCTCATAACAGAGCACAGTCCTGTTGGCTCCCTCAACAGTTTGGGCCATTTCTTTCACTCAGTATAAAAGGTTTTGAAATCACAGGAATATAATTCAAGAGGACAACAGATGAAATATGAAACCACAACTAAGCAGTAAAAAGAGCCCTTCACAACTCATCCCATTGACAAAATCAAATATAATATTGTGACATTATTCTCATGAAACAAACATCTTCTGGGATGAGTTGCTAACCCATGCAGTCAACTGGTTTAAATCCCAAACACAGGAGGTGATAGTCCTTTACAGCTCCTGCCAGCCTGGGGCACTCTGTCAGCTGGAGTCCTGCCCCCCCTCACTCATGTAGGAGATGTCTTAGACTATCAAACACAATCCTCTGCGACACAGTGCAGATGCAGATTTTAAGAGGCACAATCATGGGTTTTCACTTGTTGCCTCGCTTTAGCTGATGTGTTCACATGCACACACCCCATCACATCACACCGATACGAATCCAAAAAGGCACCAGAGCCAAGTGTCAGCCGCGTTATTCCTTGTACTCCAGAAACTGCTGTAGTTTTTTCCGGTGCTCTGCAGACATCTGAACAGCGCTGAGGATATGAAAGATTTATAGATTCAGCATAATCATCATTTTGCCATTGGAGAAAAAAGTGAATTTTTAATGACAGGACAGGCCTTACTTTAAGTGATCGCCAAAAGTGGTTGTTATCCTGTAGATGGCAGTCTTGAGTGTGGCCCGGAGAGCAAAGCGCAGTGTTTTGTAAGTCGAGTCTCCCATGCTGCTTGTAGACCTGACGGGCTTACTGGAGGCATGAGGCAGCTTGAAGTGGCGGTCTACAGCCTGGAGACGAGGAGGACACGGCTGTCGTCAGCGTGCACATGCTTCAAAGTAACAGCTGCAGTTTGTTTCCCTTACATCTGCCCTGCAGTGTCCTAAGGCTCTGCTGTGTGTGCAACTGTGTCAGTGTGTCACCACACTGTTCATGTAATCCTGTCAGTAGGTGCTTGTTTTTTGTTTGTTTTTTTAGATTTGGTTGAACTGGTCTGTTGACTTACCTCTTGCAAGACAAGCATAGAGGTGAGAATGCTGGGTAATGTAGTCTGTACAACCCCAAATTGATCTTCTGAGAAGGAGGCTTGAACAAGATAAGACAGTCCTGCAGGAGGATATTAGAGGATATAATGAATGTATTGGGGTTAAGAGGGTGAATTCATATCAAATAAAAATTATTAACCAGGTCACCACCTCTTCCTACCTTCTAAAGCCCAGATGTGAGCCTGGCCGTCAGCAAAGAGAGCCTGACTCGAGGCTTCTGGAAGCTGCAAGACACAGTGTTAGCTAGTGAGTTTTCACTTCAGTTGAATCTTCAGATCAACGAGTAAGGAAGTGGTTAGTTGGACATATTTTTTGAGACCACACTACAACATGCACGCGTGATTAAAGGAAGACACGTAAACCTCAGAGAGCAAAGCAGGCTTACCTAACTAGTTTCTACATCAAGGAAAAGGTGCAACATAAGTATGATAGTTGACTATAAATAAAACAAGATTAACACCCATTTTATACTACTCAGCTACTGCTAGAGGCGAGTGTCACACAACTCCTTAATTCAAGCTTTTAAGGTAATTAGTAAGGCTCATTGTAACTGCTAGATGGGTGGAAAAGAGCTACATTAGTAATGCCCAAACAACTAGGCCCAACCAGGAGTTAAATTAGCAATGCCTGCAGGGTGAGGTTGTTAGATTTGCTAAAACCGAAAGGGAAGATCTACTGAGCCAAACAAGAGCATGCAGGAAGCCCCTCGGTGTTTGGAAGCCTACAGGGAACAGCATGCACATGCCACACATCCTTACCTTGTTAAACAAATACATTATCAGCACCCGCTTTGCCAAGAAATTTTTAACCTGAATGGGACAATTAAGTGTAGAGTTGTTTTGGTATGGAAACATGGCAAGACAATCAGCACAAATAAAAGCATTTCACACTTAACCCTGGACTGACACCTGTGCAAAAAAATAAATGAATAAAAATATACAGGGACATGGATGGAGGTATGTGAAGAGCTGTCAGTTTGGGAGAGTTGGCCATTGCACTTGTCCCTTATGATACAATCCAAGAGTTAATAAATGCTAAGTGTGAAAAGGCTTATGTCAGAAGCATATTGCAGGACAGATTATTAACTAGATTATAATTCTGCTTTGTAATGAGGCTGAAGTACCTGTTCTTTTCTGTTCTGGAGGAACTGAGCCAGGAGGCTTGGTTTGGACGCTTCCTGCCTCGGACTGGGAACAGAGGCAGGGGACGGTGGGAGGCTGCCGTTGGCCTGCGAATCTGCAGAGACAGAGGACAAATGGAATCAAGAAACCTGGACTTGATAATAAAGTATCTAATCAATCATCTTTCTATTAATCAACTTGTGTAATTACCCCTGGCCATTAACGAGTTGGCATACTGCCATGCAAGAAGCTTGACATGAAGCCTGTTGCAATAGTTGAAATCAGGTCTCTAATCAGTGACAGAGAGCTATGCATATCAGATCAAAACACCGTGCAACTTCGCTTATCAACATTATAGCAGTAATACATCAAGCCATGAAGCAGCACAACTGCACCTGCAACAGCTTCTATTAAAATTTAGACAACTGTGTTTGGTTAAAACTGGATTCTGTTCGATCTGGCTGACCCATCATCTTCCATGAGCTTCCTCTCACCTGTGGAGGTGGACCAGAGCTTTGGCGCTCTCCTCATGATGTGTGGGCTCTGCACTGTACCATGCCATGGAGAGCACTGTTCTACTGGGGCAGTGAGGCGCCGCAGGGCTGGAGAGGCAAAGGGACTGTCCAGGTCAGGAGTGAACGGTGCCGTCAGAGGGCTCTGTGGGCCTCCAACAATGGAGCGGGCAAAGACTGAAGCTGGAGTTTTCATCAGCACATTGGGCCTCGGAGACAACAGGTCTTCTGTGCCTGAGGTTACTTAAAAAATAAAAAGGACAAAGTACATAAACATAAATTTATACTAAAATGTTCTCTTTTTTTCCAAATTTATAAAAATCTTTTTTCCTGAAGCCTCTTATTACTATTCCCAATAAAAGTTATTACATAATGTGCACTGATATGTCAACAACTACATAAAATATATGATCATATGATACAGCATGTCAGCCACTGGTTTACAGCAACATACTTGATGTCTCAGATGAAGTCTTCCTTTCACTCCAGTAGAGAGCGACTTGGCTCTGCCATTGGTTGCTACAGTGTCGTGATAGGCCACAAGTCTCTGAGTCAGATCAGCCAGCAGAGACAGACACTCTCTACTGATGGCGTTCCAGTTATGAGGATGGCCACCTGAGAAAAAGAACAATGAAAAGATACAGTAGCACATTTTGTTCTTGTTGTAAACTTCAAATAAAATCTAAACATCTGAAGTGTGTCAAGATTTATTCAACTCTAAAGAAGCATAAGTGAGGCCATATTTTCTGCATGGATCACACAGCAGACCTGGCTGACTCAGACTGAAGACCTCACAGCGCCGTGATGGGGAGCGTTGAGACAGCAGTGCCAAGTCCTGCAGAGCTAGGAACTAAAAGGACAAGTCCACAATTAATTAAGCTAATTAGGCCATTAACAGGGCAGAAACAATCTACACATGTGTTCTACCTACCTTTAATATCATTGGATGCCTGTCTGTAAGAACTTTGGGAAGACAGTGGAGAGCATCTTCAGTAAAAGATGACTGCACAGGAAAACTGTACACCTGGAGGAGAGACACAGGTTCAATAACATACCCATGTCAGGCTTCTCAGTTATCAATTGAACTGATCACTAAAGATAACTGAGACCTTTACCAATAATATACTGTACACACAATCCTGTTCAGACTGGTGTTTTTCCAAACACCTATACATTCTAAGCAATGACAACGCTGCCCCCTAGTGTCTCTAAATAATTAAAGGCAAACAGGAGTTGTCTGCCTTGCAACACAATATGCTACTTTTAAATCATTAACATTGATGAATGGCGAACAAAATGAATTAACAAAACTGGTGAGTGTGCTACTTTATAGTGGTCACAATGGTCAGCAGTTATGTTGATCTTGCAATAAGTCAGGTTTAAGTAGTGACATCTAACCACCAGATCAGATCATGTCAAGAAAAAAAAAGTTTATCAGTTCAGAAGTTGTTACACAAAAATTAAACAATGAAAAAAATGAAACTATATACATCTCGTCTTCAAAAGCAAAAACAAAAACATACCTCAGTGACAAAGATCCTAAAGAGCAGCAGTGTGATGTACCATGTAAAGAGAAGGAAGGTGGCACTGATCCATAGCTGGTAGAGCAGGGAGAGGTCCAGCAGTCCAGCTATGCTGTCAAGAGCATGGGCAGAGCTGCAGGTGGGACACGAAAACAAGCATGCATGTTTTGCATCAGTCCACAGAAATAACATTGACAACTAGTACTTAATCAAATATGATCAAGAAACTATACTGACCTGTTCAAATGAAGATTCAGAGTCTTACAGATCCACGCTCTGGGAATGTATCCTGTTAATGTTCAATTGAAAGATTTTATTCAGCTATTACTTCCAGTTACTTTGGGTATAAAAGGACAAAAGCACAAGAAAGAAGCAATAAAGAACATCAAGTGTATAATAATATAAAAATGAAAGCTCCCAAAAGCTTAAACTTCTCAGACAGTTTGTTCTTAGATGTAGGAGCACTGTGTTCGTGGAGTTTTCTTCAATAACGGAGGTCACTTACCCAAAAAGAAATACACAACAATGAAGTTCCTGATAGAGTAAAGTGCTTGAGTGGCACTGCCTTTCACCACCAACGGTAGGGATCCCTTGAAGCGAAGGTATTTATATTGCTGAGGAAATAAGAAGTGAGCATGAGTGACAATAACGTCATGTAGAAACCTGGTATTTTTTGACTTTTAAAATTTGAGTTAATTGTGTGGGCTCAGTAACTTATATTAGGAAGTGATATTGCAGTCTGAGTAAAGACATCATGGTTGTATCAACATGTAGACTGGCAGTAGAGGTACATTTACATGTCAGTCTTTACAAGACCAAGCCATTCAGGAAGAGAGAGTCTTCAGTCAGATAAGTGAGTAACCTCATATCAGTATCACACACCTGAACCGTGTGGAAGGAGACATAGTTCATGTTGTGGATCACACCCAATACACTGTGAGAAAATCCAGTGAAGGCTCCGGCCAGCAGAAGGATGAGCTGATACTCATTCAGGCACATCTGAGATGAGCTGTCGGTGTTGAAAGCAAATTGAGGGAGTTAGACGATGGATCAAGCATGTAAAGCTCCACATTACACCTTTATGCGGTAACAGCCTACCCATCACTCTGCATGCATGGGAAGCTGAGCGTCTCATAGCTGCCCCCCATGAAGATGGCACAACACCAGGCAACAATTAATCCCATGCTGCAGTAGACGAGGGAGTTGACAAGCTGACGAGGGTGGAGCAGCTGACCCAACAGGGCGATTTTCGAGCATGGAATAGCTGGGATGACTAAAGAGAAACACAAGGCAGTAAAAAATGATCATGTGAGCACATCATCTTTTTTTTTTAAGAAACTGCTCTCTTCTGCCACTCACCTGTATAATACTCCAGGTTCAGGAACCCCACCATGAGGATCACTCCACCCAACAGGATGAAGGAGAAGATGGCACTTGCACTCATTAATAGTGAGAAACATTCTGCAGGTGAAGACAAGTGTAAGCTTCATGCACGCAACTTCACACAGCTCTGAGTTAAATTTCAAAACAGGAACAAGGTGACTGACCTGATATCGTGTGGATGGGGTGGAAGAGACTGAACCTGCTGAGGATTACAAACACTGCTGTGATGGGTGGCAACAACAGGACAGCCCAAGCAATGCTGGCTGCTGCTCTCCAGCAAATCACCTGCACAGAGCAGACATCATTATACATTTCATAATAACACAAGCATTATTTCAGCTTTACAGATGAGTAACTGTCAAAACTATGACATTAAAACTGACTGTATTTTGCTTTACACAAATAAGATATTTTAATATGCCTTACAGTGGTTTATTCAGATACAACAGATACTCTCTTGCTGGATTTTTTCTAATTTGACCATTTTATTTCCAGTAATTTAGTTATAATGCAGTTTACACGAGATTTCATGATTTTGGTCTACCATGATAATTATTGTCATTAGCCTATTAATGGATTAATCGCTTTTTCATATATGTATACTATTACTTTAGCATGGCAAAGTCTCATGGGTTATTGCTCGTTAGTTCAGCATTAGCATACAGCAAACTAACAGAATAGCTAAGAACAATAAAACTGTATTCACAATATACGACACAGTTCACACAGGACTTCATCATTTGATCCAACATGATCGTCATAATCAGTTTTACTGTTCACTTTATGTCGTGAACGTGTTTAGCGTGTAAAATAATCTAATTAGTTTAATCTCGTTTTTCAAGATTCAGTTAACTTTTTTCCTCAGACGTTACAAGAAAAACTGTTGACTAAGTAAACAGATCTGTGTGCCGACGTGCCAAAGTATCAGGTTTATATTACCTCCCGTATTTATAACGTATTTGCCACATCGTTGTCGCTAATCCAAACAAGCGTTTTTAAAAAATAGCCGAAAGAGCGGCTGTTAGCTACACTCCCGTAAACTAGCATAAACACACCGGCTACTTAGCAAGGAGTTAGCAAGCTAGCACAGTGGAAAATACTTTGTTATGAATGAGGAAGTGATTTTAAGAGACAAATAACTCACCTTGCGGATAAACCAACACGTTTGCTCTGTAGAAATCATATTGTTGGGCTAAATAGAGAGCAAAACGGTGACTATAATCTCTCCGGCTGTCCTGCTGTCAAACTAGTTTCCACTCAGTTTCCCATATCGCGCCACATGCACTCAAAAGACCTTTGAAGGACCCGGGTTCATAGTTGTCCATCTTCCTGCCTGATGCCAGCGCTGCTCATGAGCCATATGAATATAATCAACATACATACAAAAATATATATTGTAAGTTCGTACCGGAAAAGGTGTCATGAAATGCATAAAGTCATAAACAATACATTTTTGGTACCTGTTTTATTTTTACTTAACTAAAAAGTGAAGATACATTTCAAAATACTGGAAATTATTTACACAAAGCACTAGGACAAGCCATGTCCACTGTTTAATCTATAGCTCATTCTACTGATTTCTTTGTCATGTACATAAATATTAAAAAATTGCTTTACTAATGCACAGTGATAGTAGTTGTCTTCATCTGTCTGAGTCCAGTCAGTTCTGAATTCCTTTAGTTTCATCATGCATGAAAGCTTTCTTGTCATGATGATAGCCATTTCCATAAGTTGGGAAACTGTGTTTATCCAAAACTGTTTTTCTGTCATTGTCCCGAGAGAATGGTTTGATCTCAAAAGCATTGACAGGGAGCTTTTGGCCTGAACTGATAGACATCTCAGTTTGCATTGCTTTATGGACAAATGGTTTCTGTCCATGTTTCTGGGAAATTGCCGGGAGAGCGAGCTGCTCCCTGTGTGCCTTCTTGTCTTCCCACAGCTTCAGCAAACGGCGCTGATTATTTGTCATGTCCTTGAGGTTTTGCTGCAATGTCTGAACTTGGTCTTCCAACAGAGTTTTAGAGGTGACTGTATTTGCCAACTCTGATGTCAAATCATCAATGGTCAGACTCAGTTTCCCAGCCTTCTCCACCAAGGAGCTGCACTCACGCTCCTTCTCGTGCAAGTCATTGATTATGTCCTTTGTGGTCTTTCCATTGAACTTGGGACTGCATTCAAGTCCAATCTCAGTGCGCAGAGCCTTCACCTGTTTCCTCAGCTCCTTGTTGTCCATGGTCAAGGTCTTCAGTTTCTGTTTCAGAGCCTCAGTTGAACGCATCCTTGCCTCATACTGTCGCAGCTTCTCTCGGAGGACACTTTCTCTGTGCATGGCATCATCTCTTTCCTTTCTGCATTTCTCTAAAAGTTTTAAAGTCTCAAATTTGGACACCTTTTCACCTTTCCCATTAGAGGTGGCCATCCTAAGAAAAACTTGTCAAATCACTTTATATATATATATATATATTTTAAAGTGTTTAAAATGAAATTGACATTTTCTTTCATAAAAAAAAGATTAAAAGCAACTCAAATAGTCCTTCAGAATTGGGCTAATAAATCCACAAACACAAGCTGCAGCCTGCATGCCTGAGACTGAGGCAGGTGACATTCCTCTAAAAGGGTTATCTGTTTGACAGGCAGCTCCTGTGTAACTCAAAGCTGGGGCTAGAATGACCATTAATTAGGGCGCCACAATCCCTTTGACACCGTTTCAAGTGACACAATTTTTTTTTTCTGTTTTGGTAATTAATCTAAAAACTGTGCCCTTAATGATCAATGGAAATATTAACCCCTTGTAACCCTATGTCTCGTGTATATAAGGTGCTGAAAACACACTTGTACAAACAAGCTTTTCATACATAAGTAACATTTTCCACTGCGGGGGATCTGTGCATCCAAACGGCAACACAGTAGATTCTATCAGTTTGCTCAACCACATGACAGCGACGATGGATAGTTGGAAAAACAGAAGCAGCAGCCAAAAGTCCACTTTTGAAGTTAGATGCTCTCTTTGAAATGCTGAAGTTAAACATATTGGTTACAATCTCACCTTTAAATATTTAAAATGTCCAACTGTTGAAATGTACTGGCAGCCTTTAATGCTGTCAGGAGCTGGCAGAAAAGAGTCACGTTGCCAACATGTGGGGGAGCTGGGGTGAATTAAGGTTGTACTGCCTAAAACTGAGGGTTTACTGGAGTCAAAAGAGTAATATTAGTAGTATTAACTGAACCTTTGAACATTTAGATGATGTATGTACACAGTCCTTACACATTTTACAAGGTCTTGAAATGTAAACTTATTATTACAGGCAGAAAAGACTGAATTCACATGTTGAATTTCATTTGGTATTCAACCATGGTTTTTCACGTCTTAGATTTCAATGAAAAACTGTGAAATGAAACGCACTAAAACAGGGGGAAACAGCAGGTTCTGTCCAAATATAACAAAATCCACCTCCCAGCACCACTGAAGCTTGGCAATAGACACATTATATCTTATTCCCTCTATTTCCAATCCCTATATGCGAAACCACTGCAGCTTCATATTCATACTTGCTACATGCGTGTGATCAATGTGCTCCTCTGAGAGTGAATAAGCACATTTCCTAAATTGTTGAACTATTTCTTAACTATGGGTAAAGCCAGAATGCAGAATCTAATTTAGCTGGAAAATATACCACAGGTGGACGACTGTAAATTAATCACTGTCATAACATTGACAATTTCATTAATAAAAGTGGCCCTACATAGAGCATGTTTTATTTTTTCCCCCCATAAAACAGACACAAAATTTCATCAAATGCAGTTTCTAACAATAGAAAACAAATTAATTACAAAAAATGTTACACAAGTTGTAAATCACTTGGACACTTAGGACTGGTCTTTGGCATTAGTTGATGGCACTTATGATTATAGCAGTTAGAGAAAAATACAATAACTCTGTGTAAATTATCCAAATCCTTGCAAATCTTACCAGTAGCTATTAATTGTTGTTCTGTTCATTTAGAAAATTCTGTACATACATATACAAACCAGTAGTAATCCCATATAAAAAAAATACATATTCAACATGCCACCAACATTACTGCCCATACAGGTTATCTGTATATTACAACTTATGAACTATAAAGCATAAAACTACCATACTAAAAGAGAGAGCTTTTGTGCTGTGGAACACTATATCCCATTTATCTTTAAGGAAATTTAGAATTCAACCCATATGAAATAACATAGTTTATAGTAGTGTTCATTTCCAGAGGTCATACAGTTGCACCTAGTACACACACCGGGTTTTAAGGTCTTAAGCCAGAATGTCCAAGTGCAGGTGAAATCCAGACGACCCATGACTTCATCACCACAGCAACCCGATTCTCTGTAATAAGGCAACAGGAGAACCTGCAATTTAAAAAAGAATAACACTTGCTTTGGGAAGGAGAAAACATGAACAGGAAGTCCGGTATCAGATGTTCTCCTCTAGCAGGTCAAAATAACACATGGTTAAACCACAGCAACTAAAATAGGCCAACAGTGTAGAGCTGCCACTGCAGTAGGAGGTCATACTTCCTGATACAATGGAGTGCAACCATGAGAAAGCACAAGGTGGAGAAATATGACTTACTATGTATCAAGTTATTATTGGATTTGAACAATAGGCTCACTGCTGTAAAAGCTTTTGTGCCACTATTGTTTACCTTCAGACGGTGGTAGGCTTTCATGTCGAAGGCTCCACCTTGATCACCTCTGTTTCAGCTGGAGTTTTATCTGTTAGATTTGGTTGTGGGTCACTAAAGAAATAGGCCTGAAAAAAAGAAGCCAATCAGGAAAACAGAGTAAAGCAACCTGCAAAAGGGAGCAATTACATGATTAAGAGAAACAACCCATCAATCAAGAGCTAAAGCTGGAGTGTCTGAAGGTAAGTGTGTGGCAATTGTTCAATGTTACCAGAGAGAATACAGCATTCCCCCAATCCATCCATCTTGGTCAGCCTTCAGACATAGCTCACTATGTAGACTAATTACATGAATGTGACCAGACATATGATACCCCTGAGGTGTAGACCTGAGAGTATTCACATTAAGAAGTGCACTAACGGCCCGTTGTCACACCAGTTAGCAAATGCAGTCACAGTTTCCGATGAAGAGAATCTCCCTGGAGGGAGTTAATTTGACACTAGCAGGTACGGACATTTCCCAGAAACACACAGGGAGAGACACGCAAAAATGTCTGTGTAGTTTAGTCTGTGATTGACGTAAACAAGTTGGGTCAAGGCCTGGCCATGCCACCGAGATCACGCTACACACAATCATCGTTATCTACACCAAGATGGCCATGCAGCGTGAATCAATTGAATTAGTGCAGACATACTTTGCCAAAGCAGAACAATGAACGTTGTATCTCATTTCCCCCCCGAACAGATTTATTTTCTATCTGTCCAATCTGTAATTAATCCCACCAGAACAGTTATGTAAAGGAAACATCATAGTGATAGCACAGTTACCTTGCAACCAACAGCAAGCAAGACGTTGAACACCAAAATGGCTGACATGACTGCTATGATCACTTTGGGGTGGTCGTCCCGGACTGCAGGCCAGAAAGTCAACGTCAGCACTGTGCCAGAGAGGCAAAGAGCCACCACGATGGTGCACCACTTCAGCCATGGATATGGCAAAATCCACAAGACCTTATTTAGGAAACAACAAAGCATTATAAAATACATGTGCAGTACCAGTTGAAACTTTGGACAAACACTGGGACAACATTTAATGAGAAATACTAAAAGCCACAAGCAATGTTCTAAATGTGTTCATCACACAGGGGACAATACATTTTCAGTGTCAGGACATTAAATATCTAGCAAAGATACTTCAATATGACGAGTGGAAAGGAAATTTTATGCAAATCACAATTATTCAATGCACATCTTTAAAGTCGATTCATATGGTATTTTGAGACATTCAGAACATGCTGTGCTCAGAATGTGTTTCACAATGTTGTGTTGTGGTTTCTGAGCTTATTTATGTTGCCACATGGGGTTGCAATTGAGCATTGTTGCACAAAATATACAGCTTGGAAGACACTGAATAGCTTTTTATATTTAACTCGACTGTTTCATTCCAAAATGTCAAATATTACCCCTTAATAAAGCTGAATGTCATTAAGATTTCAGGCCAAAATATAAAGAGCTTAGCTTCTGGGGTAACCTATAACATCATGGCACAGCATATGAAAAATGTCTGTGTAACAATTGTTACTCATGTTATTCTGAGATATAAAGAAAAATTCAGGTCTTACCACAGCAGGTACGTAAATTGAAAGTGAATAGCCGTACACACAGACTATCTCCATAAAGGAGTATGTCACCAAGTTCATGACCTTGTTGTTTCTCCAAAGCAGGAAACCCCAGAGGGCAAGAGGCACCAACCAAGCATAGCTGAAGATCGCTGTTGCAGCTATGGTCACTGAAAAACAGATTATATTAAAAACAAGAGTTTAAAGGGGATTTAACAGTACAGTTTTCTCCTGACCTCAATCTGAGCGAGCGAGCCACAAATACCAAAGAATAACAGTGCTTACCTTTTCTAAACTCTGGGGTATACTTGTAGTGTGGTTCACCTGAATGCACCAGAAAGTTGGATATATTGCCACTGATAGCAATGGCAAACACAAGAGTGGTGCAAATCCAGAATGGCCCTGCAAGCACAAATATCAGTGATTAATGAACCAGTTTGTGTTTTCTTTTGGGAAACAACTAATCATTTTACTAGAACATGAAACTTGCTAACCGTAAAGATCAGGATTTCGCCGAAGGTAGACCTGAACAAAGTTCTTCCTAGGCCATGGCACCAGTGATCCAATGATTCTCTCCTTCACCTGAAAGAAATAATCATTACATATTAAAGTCAATTAGAGCTACCTTTGTTCTGATGCACTCTCTGTTACATAACAAATTTTCACTGTGGTAAAAAGTTCAATAAGTTTTAAATATTACGTGATGGGTTTCGATGTCAAAAAACTGTTGGTAGTACTCAAATGTCCAGAAAGGGATACTTTTCTTTTGCCCGGAGAGAAGCTATACCAGGAAAAAAAGAAAACAAACACGCAAAATTTGTCAAATGAATGTTTGACACAACACTTAATAGTTCACTATTTAAAAATTCACACTTGTCTGTGCGCGTTCGTGCGATTCTTACCTCAGAGTTGTCATCATAGGCAAGGGGGTCCTCATCACCACCAGGACTTACACCAGCAGCTTTTCTCTGCTTCTCAGGCTGGACATCATCTTCAATGCTAATGGTGGTTGCATCTCTGTTGGCCTCTAACAGATTACCAGCTTCTTCAAATTCTAAATCGGTAACAAGAATAAATGGGAAATAGAGATGACAAGTTTTCACGGGTGGTTATTGTATGAAATATACAGTGTTATCATCATACTATCATATACCAGGGAGACCAATAAGAGGTGACACACACAGACTGAGAGCAGAGATGAGTTAACTTATATAGTGATGATAATTATAGCCTTAATGAAGACTGGACGCTCACCTTGAAATTGAAATGGATCACTTGTGGACGCCATTAACCCGGATTCACTCTCACTTAAGTTCGCCTCAGTAACTTATCTGTCAGTTAGTGTTGCACGAAGGCAACAACTTAATCTCACAAAACTGTGAAGAAAAGAGACATAACTTTATTCTTGATTTCAGACATAATTATTCCTTCTGTGTGTATTGGATAAAACCGTTGTGAGCAGTGAGAAATACAGGAAAAGAGACACGTAGTAAGTTAGCTAACTAGTTAGCCCTCACTTGACAGCTTATCAGCAACTGGCCAACTACTTTCACTGATTAACGCAGCAGTAGAGTGATTAAAAGGATGAGAGACTCGGTTGTATTTTAAAACCGTGTACTTTGTATATGATATTTTCTTTAAACAACAAATCCTTACCAAACTTCCTCCCAAAACGCATGAAAATCATTTCACTCCCCTGAACTAGCCTTTGCGTTTCCTGGGCCAACGCGTACTTGTCAACAAGACCTTTTCCGGTTGCGGTGAATTTTCGAAGTAAGTGTCAACCTTTAAAAAAACAAAAACACGACATGTCATTAACCGTGTTGATTCCGATTAATTTGGATTTTTATACGCGTTTTCAAGTAAAATATGTACTATTTAAGACGGATTTTTCATAAAACGGCGATGATGAAACAGTGGTCTATCAGTGGTGGAACTTTAGTTTGAAGTGAGCGCAGTTGAACTATCGTAACTTCCTGTGTGGACTCTAGTAGTACGGATATCGGGTGAAATGTGGAATATAATGAAAGTAGTTAACAAATATTAAAGGTTTTTTGGGGCGTAGTTTTCAGCTTGAGTCAACGACCCTATTTATTAGCTGGCAAGTGAGTGAGTAGAGTTTTTGCTTTGTTTCAGGTGTTTAGCCGGCTAGCTTAGTGTGCATGAGTATAGAGTTCTGTGCTCAGTCTGTGACCTTAACATGGACAGTGGCCCCATTTATGTCCGAGAAAAGGGCAGTCTTCGTCGTGTCAGTGACATAGTACTGGCACAGCCAAAGCCAGTGTCATCATGCAGAAGGACGAATCCGTTTGTGCTGAGAAAAGAACATTTCACATTCACATACAATGCAGAGGGAAGTCTGAGATACACCGCAAAATCTCTCTTTGACATCACTCTGTTGTTCGTAGCTGACAACATTCACCATGTGGACTCTCTGGTGGGGTTCCCTGAACAAATAGGAGACAGACTTTTTGCAGCAGCGGAGGAGAATCGTGTCTTTTCAAACACAGACATTTCCCCAAAGGCCCTGCAGTTATTCAGTGATGCATATGGGCAGATGGTGCTTGGATCACTCTGTCTACGAAACAGGTAGGTTATAGTACCAGTATGTCTCCTCTCTCCCAGGTTTCTTTGCCATCACACAGTAGTGTTTGTTGTCCTTGTTTCGTTTCTGCAGGTTTCCACTTTTACATGAGAGGATGGATGAAATAAAAACATTTCACAGTCTGAAGTCTCTGGATTTGTTTGGTTGCAGACTGGGAGATGATCACGAGATATTCCAGCATCTAACATCTTCTAGCTCATTGGCAAAGTAAAAATACCTGACTTGTCCGTCCCAACAACACATTGTGGGTAACCTAAGAAATGACACTGCTAATACATGCCTTCCATCTGTAGCAGCCTGGTTCAGCTTTTCATTGGTGGGAACAGTTTGTCAGATGTTGGCTTACAAAGACTAACTGCACCTATCCGGATGATGAAGAAAGGACTGGACTGTCTTCAGCTCCTAGATATTTCATGTTAGTTACCAGAATATTAATTCCCTCCATATATGTGTGTATATAGTATCACAAATACTACTATATTCAAATTTAAATCAGTCCCAAGGTGATGTCTGGTTTACTTTTTCTTACACAGACAACCCTATCTCAGAGAGGGCCCTCAGGTATCTCACATGCCTCCCTAAACTTGAAAAGCTTGATGTGTCCAGGACAAATTTGAAGGTAAGCGAGTAACACTTGTGTATGTTGTAGTTTATTTTGATGCTGATATATCTAAAGGTTATTTTTTACCTGTAGCTTGGTGCAGGATTGAAAACAACCATATGGAACCTGTTGGGACTCACCTGTTCTGAGAAACCTCTGGACACCTTTGATCACTCAAGATGTAAAACTGAGGGTGGGCAGAGCAGGTAAATATCATCAGACACTGATGGAAGTATAAAGTTGGATATGTAATAATGTTTGATATCTCATAAACAACTGCTTGACTTGTTTTCAGGTTGTAAACCAATGGGAAATAAATAGCTCACAAATGCCGAAACAGAAAAAACTGGAAGAATCTAGAACATCAGCTCTACGCTTTTGTAAGTTTTCTTTCATTTTACACTTCATGTCACATTATATTACATTCAGGTTACTGGTTATGTTACCCAAGATATTAATCAAAGTCTTTTTTGTTGTGTAGTTGGAAGGCAGAAGTTTGTCAGAGAGGTCCTGAATGCAGCACCTGTAGTATGTGAGAGTGAGGAGGAGGCCCAGAGGGACAGACTTCATTTCTACAGACCTGCAGCAAAAAATCACATCCTTGAGAAACAGGTTCCTCACACGATAAATCAACAAGTGAAGTCTTCCTGGCACGACTCCAAAAAAAGACAGCGTCAGTCAGAACGGAGTGACAGCTCCCATGACAGCCCTCCGACAAAACGTTTGCCCTCATCAGCGCTTAGTGCAGAGGACATTGAATTGTTAAACAGCTATTGAGCAGTGCATCCACGTGTCACTATGCAAAGAGCACAGCACAGCACGACCATGTCCATTAACAGGTAATGTTTAGGCTCAAAAGCAGCGAGAATGTTTCCCAAGATTCCCATTGGTTAACTGTAAACACTTTTATTTAAACCTGTGGCGTTTTCAATATATATTTTTTATAAATAAAGTTTAATAGGTCATGTCTTTGTTCGCTTTTTTGTTTTTTTGAAACAACTAAGTGTACCCATCAGATCAGACAAAGCAGAAAACTCTGATGGGGCCCTACAGTGTGCAGTGCAACTGATGTGAAGCCACTGAGATTTAAAATTAGTTTGGGAACATGCAACACATAATTTGAACTGACATGAGGACTTAAATACATCCTGGTACTGTGTGACATGTTTGTCTGACACGTAAATCAAAATAATCTTCAGTTGGGGTGTCGTTTAGCTCAGTGGGTACAGCAGTTGCCCTGTATGCAGAGGCTGTAGTCCTCACCGCAGTGGCCCCGGTTTGATTCCACCGGTGGCCCTTTGCTGCATGTCATTCCCCCTCTTTCTGTCTCCCCCCATTTCCTGTCTCTCTACAGCTATCCTATCAATTAAAGTCACAAAAGCCCCCCTAAAAAATACTTCAAAAAATCATCAGTCACATTTTCCAGAAAGAGAGCCAGGTTTCAAATATTTACTAAAACAAAGGGTAGCTATGAAGGTGGCTGGTTAGACCTTTGGTCTGTCATATGAGACGAGGAAACTGTGCTGAGAGAACATACCGTAAAACATCAGAGAAAATAGTTTCAGAAGATTAGACATTGATATTCACCACACAGTGTTAAACACGATGTTTGGAGGTTCGTTACTGCACAGCTCTCCTCTTGCAAGTGCTTGTACAATTCTCTGGGCTATTACAGAGATTTGTCACCACACAGGACGCCAGTGCTGTTCTCTGCAGTCTTGCATAAACAACTGGCTAAATAATCAGTAGGGAGAAAAGAAAAAATCACCAAATGAATGAAAGATTAAAAATCATTTTGATGGTAAATGCTCACCAGAGGTTTACATGTACATCAGAAGGTGCTGAAACACAGGAATCATTATTCTACAGCAGTGTGGTGATGAAGATGCAAATTAGCCCTCAGCAGAGTAACCTGAACAAGATACATGCTGCACTACTATTATAGTGTACTAGTATTTTGTTGTTTTGCTACCTTGATAGACTGCAAGTTCAGCTAAAGTAGATATAGTTAAAAATTCACACACGTCACCATCTTCACTCCATTGTTTTTAATTCTGATCCATCATTTTGAGAACAACGACAGTGAAGCGGGAAAGACCTACTGCATGTACCGTCACTATTAAGTAATATCAAGGGCAAAGTATTTTATTGTAAAACTCTATAGAATCTGTGGAAATTGACTGCAAAAAACGAGTATAGTGTCAGCAACAGTAGCAAAATCTATTTCACCAAAAGTTGAGGTTTTGGGGGTGAAACTTGTTATCAGTTCAAATCACAAGCGGTTCATTTAAACATTATTCATTAAAATAAGAACACCAAGATCACCATGCACACATGAAAATTAGAAAGAAAAAAAAATCCAAAAAACCATTTGCCTTGTGCTGCCATCGCTATACTATAATGCCTCAATTATACCAATATACAGAAAAAAGAACCTTTTCATCACTCCAAATTTAAAAGCATCGAAAGTGAGATGAGACATTATAGTGATACGAAATGTTCTGCAAGTAGTTACTCCTGTTTAGACCACAAGCAGCACACATCCTCTGCCAGAGGATAAAAATCAACCAGAGATTATTCATAAAGGAGGGCGTCCCTTCTCCGCTACGGCTTTGGCTTCTAGATGTTGGACTGGCCCAAGTTCACTTTGGAGGGGAGTGGTCCAGCCTCTTCCTCTGGCCCTTTGGAGGTGATGATCAGCAGGGAGGATGCTGGGTATGGAGTCAGTTTCTGTTCCTTAATGTAGTCCTTGTCACCATAGATGCTCAGTTTCTATAAAGGCAAAAAGGAAACATTTAATATAACTCAAAAAATTTCCTTGCAGAAATTTTGAGTGCCACAGTGGGCAGTGCCGGGGTGATCACTATTGTAGCTACTTCATAGTGGTCAGTGCCTCAAAGTGTTTGCCTCCATGGCACTAACAGGAAGCTAGAAGCTAGTCATTTTTGCATTTTCATGTTTAACCTAAGATGTACATTTTCCCATGTAATTCTGTACATGGAAGCAAAAGGGTTGATTTCCATTATGTTAATAAATGTCTACATTGTAAACAGTTACCCATAAAAAAGCAGAATCATCCAAAATAAACCTATGGCTCCTTGAATCTGCATGTAATAAACACTTACAAAGCCAGGTGGAGTTTGTCTGTTAACCACAGATAGCATGTGACTCACCTCAGCCGGTACATACTGGTCTACAGCAGTTGCCACAGTAGCACAGCAGATCCAGATCAGGACCAGCACAGACAGGATCAAAGTTGTGGTCAGGATCCACCCTGGTAGCCAAGGGTTTCTAAGAAGAAATGATGACACTGATTACTCAGTAAGTGTTGCTTCTGTGACATTGGGCCCTGTTCATATCCTGCTCTATCAAGGAAGCTAAACAACTGAATTTATTTGACAAAGCAGATAAAAGTGACAAACCTTGACAGACAGCTGAAGAGGTTGTATTCGTCGTCATAGCTGCGGTCTCCAGTCATATCTCTGTCCCTCTCCTGGATTAAAGTGCGGTGGTATTCTTTGTAAACTGGGACTGGAAAATGAGAAACAAAAGTTACCTTGACATGCACACATGCAATAATTAAAGCACTGTTCTGTAATATTTGCACAAGTGAGTATTTATGCCAAGGCTAGTGTATGTGGGATCAACGGAAATAACCTACAGCACCCCTGTTCATCTCAATAACGGGAACCTGTAACTTAGTGCATCTTTGTGGTTCACATATTATGTTTCTGAGAAAACACTGTAAGTCAGTGGCACACAACAATATTCTATCAGGTTCCATCTAAACAGAGAGTAATCGTGACAAAATTGTATATTCATTGTTAATTTTGGTTTATTTGAAAGAATCCTTCAAAATGAGAAATGGAAAGAGTTTTACTAAAGTGAGTGGAAAACTTACAGCCCCTCTGTGGCTCCTCTTTGACTTCATTTCCCAGTTCAAACTGGGAGAAAAACCTGACTTGTGGTTCAGTCTGTTCAAAAGAGGACAGAATCGGGTTGACACATTTACACAATAAAAGGATTAAGTGAGCTTGCATAAACACAACACAAGATTAGATCTGCTTTTTTTCCACCTGTACTTAGTACAATACCTGGAAAATGACAACTTTGCCATCATCAGCCTGCAGGTAGAATGTCCATGTGGAGGTGATAAAGCTGTGGGCTTGACTCATTACATCATCCCAAAACCCTCTGACCAGAGTCAGTGGGTACAGCAGGTGAATCCTGGGCATCATGGCCTCCAACTACAAAGACAGGAGTGCCATACTGAGTACACTCTATGTTACTGAGATATCCACACAGACCACTGAGTCACTGTTTCACACTTATACCTGTTCTTGTCGTTGCTCTGCAAAGGGAAGCTGATTCTGACAGCCCATGTTGCAGGCATACTGCTCATCAGCCTGTTTGTAGGCTTCCCGACAGGCTGCGGAAGTTTGAAGGAGATGAGAGGTAACAGATGGTAAAGCAGGATTATAGACAAAAGGTTTCGAAGAGCAAGCCATTTTACTATGGACTAGGGTGTGTAAAAACTGGGTTGATTGTATGCAATATAGGCATGGGGTCATTTGTTTATAGCTGTACTGGAGTGGAGGTGATTGCCCGGATAACGAGCCGTGTCTGGTTGGGTTAAACGGGTCAAAGGCTTCGAGGATAACTTACTCGATTCACACTCTGATTTGGTCTGATTCAGGTCCTCGCTGTCACGAACAAACTGACAAATGGAGAAAAGACGACAGCCTCTCTGACAGGCATAGAGTCCCTCTTCCTGTAAAAACAAACCAGAGGACCAGTTGAATGCCACGATAAACGCGGAGGTCTGTGGAAGATGACGCACTTTCAACTTTTTAATTAGCCGAGTCACAAACAACATCTAATGAAAATAAGACCCTAAAACAATAGTATGAAGAACACAGGCCCACTTTCGCTTCGCTAACTTACCAAAACGTCAGTGAGCTAACATTAGCGGAATTAGTTATCTCGGCGAGGTGAGTACTCACCCGTGGATACGTGTGCAAACTGTATGTCATTTCACATGACTTGTGACAAGACGCGGTGCTTCCCAAAACGCTTTCAAACACATCCGAGGATGCTGATGTGAGGGCCAGCAGGGCGAAGAGTCCAAAAAAACAAACAAAGGAGGAAGAAGTCCCCATCTTGTCTGCGAAAACCTAAACAAACAACACGCTCTTCTTCCTCCTCCTTAATCTGCCTGTCATCTCGCGAGACCGGTCGTGCAGTTTGGCTATGTTCAAGTGCTGCTCGTCCATTTCTAAGCCCTATTGACAGGCTCCGATAGCATATGCAAATTCTGTACACTGTCATTACAATACCGCATTCATATGATTTTTCCTTTTCCGTGCGCGTGTGTGTTTATGATTTTGTTAAAAACTCTTGTCTTTTGCCTTGTGTTTTTCAGTCACTTCTGTTAAGTTAATTGCTATCGGCAGTCAGCTGTATATTGTTATATTTATCCACGTATTATTTTACGTATTACGTATTACTTTGAATTTTGTGCGATGAACACTTCCATTTTAGACCAAACAACTTAGCATCATGGGTTGGCCCAGTGGTGTTTATTACTCTGACCGCACTTAAAGGCACCATCAGTGTCTACATTTCCATAGCCACTCAGCTGCTGCTAGCATGAAGATTAGGATTAATATTCCTTATATTAAAGTTACAAAGGCATCTGTTAATAGGTGGATCGTGGACAAATGACCTCGTCCAAACTAGCAATGCGTTTGATACACTGAGTTTTAAAGGCTAGAGTTGCTAGGTAACGTTGAGCAGGTAACTGCTAACAGTAGTTAGCGCTCGTTGTCTCTGGATGCTGCTTGAGACCTTTAACTTTAATTATCAACGTTAAACCCAACTTTACTGAACCAAACTTTTGTTTTAGGTTAGTGTTTGAAAACCAAGCTTCCTGCTTTGTGTTTTTAAGATGGATAAGTTTGTGGTGCGACTTCCAAAGGGGGAAACACCTCCAAAATCGAAGAGCAACGAAAAGATTTACAAACAAACCACAATTGAATCTTTACGGGTGAGTTGTCAGTCCCACACCAGAGTGATCAGACAAAGTAAGTGCATCTGACAGATTTATTTTCTCATGCTTTGCCCTTGCCTTTCTGACAGAGGGTGGTTGTGATTGAAGACATCATGCGCTACAAGTCAATGTTGGAGCTGCCAGAGCAGAGTAAAGAGAACCTGCTGAGTGCCTTGACAGAGCTGAGCAAGAAGATCCCATCCAGAGAGGTGCTCAAGTCCACAAAAATAGGTGGGCAGGACACTCCTGTGATAAGATCCAACTTTCTGGTTTTAATATCACTTAATTCTTTGGTTTGGTTTGTTCCTGACAATGCAATCTTGATACGAGAGGCACTGGTTGCATCAGCATTTCATCACCTGTTTGTGTAGGTGCAGCACATATAGGAGCAAAATAACCCAGGTAATTTAAATCCACGTAATGAATGGTTCACAGGTTAAACCTGCTGTACATTTGGCTTTTACTGCATTGTTACTGCAGCTCAAAACAACAAAACAGTTATCAAAACATATTTACCACATAAATGCCAAGGCCGCTATCAAATCCACACTATTCAAAATAGTTTGGTGAATACCTCTGTCTTCTAAGGTCACACTGTCAACAAAATGCGGAAGCATCTGGACCCTGAGGTGAGCTCAATGGCAACAAAGGTTTACACTGACTGGAGGACGTTCATTGAGGAGAATTCCAATAAGCCGTCCATTGAAGTGCGCGCTGACAAACAATCTGAAGGACTCAGGAGCAACGCTAGAAGACTAATGTCTGAAGCCCTGGAGGTCAAGGTGAGCAAGAAAGTCTTAGTTAAATTCAATGTAAAGGCAAAAGCTTTTGTGTTGAATTTCTTCTGCTTATTCCACTTCTCGTATGCATTTTACAAAACAGTCGCTCTTGTTTTGTTTGGCATCAGAGATAACATCAAATCAAATGCACACAAACTGCAAGTCATTGCGCTCTCATATTGCCTTTTACCAGATCAATAGCATCCACTCCATTAAAATATGGCATACATGAGTCATCCCTCAAGAAACCACGTCTTTATTTATTGCATTTTAACTATTTTTAATTTGTATTTGTGTACATTACATGAGTAAAAATACATAACAAAACCATCTTTTCTCTTAATGTTACTCAAAGTACAGTTTATTGGCTGCAGTTCCATTGACACCTGACATAAACTCTGCATCTGATTACCTGAAAACCTGTTTACCTTCCAGCTATTTAGGCGCTGGCTGATTCATTCATGAATATTCATCTGAATTTTAAGTTTGTGTAAGTTTGTTTTTTCCTCTTATTCTCTTATCTCACCCAAAGGAGGATTGCGGCCTCATAGACAACATTGAGAGAGAAGTGTTTCACCAGAGCTCCCGGCTAGTCAGCAGTTCATACAGACGGACTGTCCGAGCGCTCGTGTTCGCCTTCAAACACAACCCTGAGATCAGAACTCAAGTGAAGGACAACACGATGTCAGTCAACCAGGTGGTTTCTAAATACAAGAAATAACTGAAGGTGACTGAGGCCTGTGAGCCTTGTGGCTGCACATTGAAGACTCCTGGTTTACATGATGATACATTCATACATATAGTGATTTTTTTTTTTCTTGTTTTTTCTGTAAAGGAGGTATAAAAACTTTTACATTTTGTGGCACATCAGTAGCCTTACACTGTTGTTTATCTGCACATAAATCACTGTCAAAAACTTTCAATGTATTTAGATGGGTATGCTGATACTTTTCTTTTATGCTGGAATCCTGTATGAGTTTTTCTTAATAGATACTTTGTTTTTATATGCGTGATGAACATTTTTATACAAAACATGATTTGAAACATCTCCAGCTCTTGAGTCCTTTCTCTGTTGTGCATTCCTACAACAGCACCAGCCAAACTATAGCTATCACCATGAGAATAACAGCCAGAACGCAGATGCTAATGAAGACAATATCACTCAAATCGTGAGGCTCAGCTTCCTGCTCCCCTACACTGCCGCCGCTGTCAGGCTCAGTTTGTTGTGCCTGTTCCTCGAGACGCCGCTCCTCTGCTGATATGATGGACACCGATGCTATCTTCCGCAGGGCGTCGCACTGCACCTTATACTCTTGTACATTCTGCTGCTTCCCATCAGAAAAATCAATGTAGAGTTTGTTTACCAGCATGGTGATGTTTCGATGTTTCTGTAAGGGATCAGGAGGTGGAGCATTATTAGAAGGCACAAATGTATCTATGATAAATCTGTGATTATTATGATGTTACAGGAAGGGAAATGGGATTGTGGCCTGTCACCTGGCTTGCAGTGCCACAGTTGACAAACTGAGCTAGTATCTTATACAGGGTGGATGTTAACTGGGCTGCACAGGTTGGGTTTCCCAGGTAGATTCTCTCACGGTCCAGCTGAGGTAAGGACTTCTGGGGTATCAGAATGGTGAACTCTGATCTTGTGCAGCTAACGTTTACAGGCACCACTTGGGTTACAGGGGGAAAGAAAACAATCCACTTACTTCTAAAGAGCAAGAATAACATTGAGTTTTATCATATTTAAGCAGCAACTAAGAGTATATTAAGCCAAGATGCTTAAGTACTGAACATTTACCTCCAAGATAAGACGCAGTGAATCCTCTGTGAGCTTCATCTCTGTCTGTGCTTAGTACCACCAGCAGCTTATTACCCTTAGAGACGAGAGAGGGAGGATGCTCTGTGCCGCACCAGCGTCCTAGCAGGGTGTCTGTCTGACTGTCCCCATCATACACTGAGACCGAGTCATAGTCACACAGGTCTGACAGACTGTTGCGATCCTCCAGGTCCATCACAGGGAAGTAGAGCTTGATGCGATATCCAGCTGCAAGAGTGATGCTCCAGTGGCAGTTAATGTTGTTTGGATAGATGCTGGGGAAATGGGGGCTGCTAAAGTTGCCACTTACAGCTGACAGGACTTGCTGGCATTCACCTGTTAAGTACATTGAATCAGATAAGGTAGTGAACTGCCTATTTATTTTTATTTTTTTTAACATTTCTTAACACTTAACGAAGAATATAAAACTTTCAGCTGGATTTAGGTCTAAGTTTTTGTTAGATGACTCAAGTACATTCATGTCTCTGATAGAAATGGTGTGAGATGGTGTGATGAGCTCTGCTCTACCCAATCTCTTGCATGCAGAGGTGTTCAATTTTCATGTCATGAACAGGCAGGGTCATTCATCTCAACGTTCTGGGTCCTTCATGGGCCTGATCTCAAGGTTTCGACATGATATACCATGTGTTTCCCTGTTAACTTATAAAATCAGCCTTGTCATCTTGTTTCTGTTCTGCAGGAATAAAATTTGAACTTGTGGTAAAACAAAGGTGTCTTTTTCTTAACCAAAAAGTCACGTTGTACAGTTCCTGCAGTCACATATAAAACAGCAATTAGCATATTCATGTGAAGAGTTAATTTTTGGCATATACACAATCACACCATCTTACCTGAGTAATAGTAGGCCTTGAATCCCCGTCCCCCGATGTTAAAGTCAGATTTGAAGACCACCAGAAGCTGGTTGGAGGTGGTGACTATGTTGGGTGGTTTATCTGCCCCACAGTATTTGCCCAGGTGGCGGTGGGTGACTGTCGGGCCATCAAACAGGGCGACAAAGTCAAAATTGCACCCCTCATTGTTTTCCAGCTGGAAGTCCAAGAAGACCAGGGTGACCACGCTCGTGTTGGACACATGGATGGCCCAAGAGCAGTCAGCGTTGTTGCTGTACTCCTGAGGGTATCCTGGACTGGAGATGACACCGGACAGACCAGTGAGGACTCCACCGCACATGTCTAGAGAAGATAGAGTAGTGCCATCTTGGGGTCGATACCATCATCCTCAGTTGTGCTTCACATTTAGTGCTAATTTTGCTAATGCTACCACTCAAAAACACAATATTTAGGCCTATATGAAAATGTTCAGCATTATACCAGCTGAACCTTAGCATGCTAGCATGATGACTGTGAGCATTATGATACTGTGAACTGGGCCTATAATTACAGCCTCCCAGAGCTGCTACACTTTGTCTTGTTCCTGTGCAATGTTTTGTTGAGGCCTCTGGTGATTTAAGGTGGACAAGTTTTAGCTGAAAGACATGAGTAATGGTATTGCCACTTGGCCAGGAAAAATCATCTCGAGTTTTGGCCGTTAGCCAACCGATCCCTGTCACATTGCATCACATATAACAAGTTACCTTTTCTGTAGCCAACGCTGAAGCCCCTGTGGGCCACGTGGCGGTCTGAATGGAAGATGATGGACATGACATTCCAGGAGGAGGTGAACTGAGGTGGAGAGATGTCACCACAGAACGTCCCAAGGAGGTTTCCCTCGTCCTCAGATATGCCATTGTATATCTTGATGTAGTCATAAGCGCAGGTGGCATGGTACTCTAGCTCAAAGTAGTGAAAGGTGAGGAGGACAGAGGAGCCCTCTGCCACCACTATTAGCCAGGAACAGTCAGTGTTGTAAGGATACAGGCCGGGGAAGTTTGGACTGGATATATTTCCAGATGGCGCAGAGAGGATTCCTCCACATTTCACACCTTAAAGTTGAAAGAAGTTCTATTTCAGTTCAAAGAGTGGATATAGTGAATAAAGGTTATTGAACTTTCCAAGCTTACTTATTTATTTTGCTATTTTTGAACAAATTGATACAGCCTCTGAAAGTGTATTACAAGCTGACATTGAACCATCGAGGCCCAACTTTCTTTGTATATACGCTATGTGCAAGATAAAACACTCCTATCACATTTACGCTTTGCTCCATCAAGGTAACAAATAGCAACTCACCTTTTTTAGAATCAGCCTTGTCAAAAACCAGTAGTAAATGAATCAGTATAGCCACCCTGAGACTCATGTTGTTATTGTTGATTCGGCTTTTGTCACGCCTCAGCTACAATACCAGACAGCAGCACTGTCAGAGCATGCAGCCTTGAGACATCAGTAGTGGTGACTGTAGAGGTAATAGGACTTTGAAAAATTCATTCACAGCCTGAATGAGCAACCTGACACCCACCTAGGCCAGGCTTTGCCCTCTTTGCTAAATTTTAATGACTGATATCCAATGAGCATGAGTGGCTTGTCAGGGACACTGTTTGGAGAGATGCTATGCATTTTTAATGATGGTCACACACACACACACACACGCACACACACACACACACACACTCACATTCACATACCCTGAGCACCAGCTGTGAGTGGGGTTGATAAAGGTGACAGGAGGAAAGAGAAGAGAATGATCACATTTGTCACTGATATAAATGACTTCATTAGAGCAACATGCAGGAGAGACGATCCCAGAGCTACTGAGTAAGGGGCAGTGTGTGTGCACTTTGCTTTACTTATGTAAAAGCACCACAAGCATGACACAAAGACCCAGGCCTCTGAATGGGAGTATACATTGCACTGGTGGGCTATGCCAGATGTGTCTTGGATGAATAAAACTATGAAACTATGTCATTGTATTGGATCATAACAACAATTACTTGATACAATATATTTCTAAAATAGCAATTTAGCAGCTCCAGAAAAAACTTGTGAACTCACCATTAATTAACTTTTTTTTTTTTTTTGGTACATGAGTATGTTATTGTATGCAGATGTTGATGTTTCCTGCAAATTTTTTTCAAAACAAAAGTATCAACATCATAATGATACAAAAGGCCATTAAAGCCATCCTGTATTTAATATGTTATATTATATATTGGTATCAAAGCTTTTGCATCTTATTGTAGCTGAATACTTAAATTAAAGAATAAATCACCTCAGTACCTACTGGAAAGAATGACATTTTAATGCTGTATATATAGATTCTTTTTCACAGTGCATCAAACTGTGTAATTAAGTCACTACAATATGTTGAGCACTCAGAAATCCTTTGCTTTTAAGTACCCAATTACAGCTGTCCAATAAATGTAGTTCATCAAAAGTAGAGTGAAATAAAGTTGAGTTAAAGTATCTTATAAAACTGTGCTCAGGAGGAGTCTGGTACCGATACTGCAAAACTTTATTAAGTTCTTCAGTTATGTGCTTATTTTAATTCTACCTCTCTTCTGTTATTTTATCAATTTTATTTCTTATTCCTCAAACTAAGTAAACGATGGACAGTAGAAGTGACTGCATAAAGACTCCTACACAAGGTCATCTCTCCCAAAGGTGTAAACTTTTTTCAATGCAAATTTTGTTTACACCCTGGTTTCTGTTTCTCTTGTTTCTCTGAAGAATAACTCAGTGATTCATAGGCAGAGATTCTTTTTTTTTTTGCCAAATGCCAATCATATCCCAGGGCTCATTTCTCCTGCTATGGCAGTCTTCTTATAACTGAATAGTGCAGACACATGTAGACAACAATAATCCCGACTGAATGGAGTGTATAACAGACAGGGAGATAAAGTACTCTTAGGAAAAGCCTATTCTGCAAATAAATGTTTGCTACTCCAGCAGTGTTGCAAAGACAGGGCTTTTAGAGTGAATATCTAATGGCTTAAGTGAGCAAACCCCAGTAACCAAAGATACATGCTAGATGGTGCTGTTGCACTATGAAAACACTGAGGAAAATCACCACTGGCATTTAAAAAGTCATGCCGTGCTCTAAGCTGAAATAAATAAGAATGTGATTAAAATCAGTCAAGTGTTTTTCACACAGTGGTTCCTGGAACTAAAATGAACCGCCTTGCCTTTGAATTTTAATTCCGTCCTCTCTGAAAGCTTGTCATTGTTCAAGGATGTGGGTACTGGGCAGTGCTGAAATGTGTTTCAGAAAGATACCGTTTGTTTAGAGCAATTAAATCACCTATTAGCAAGTAAATACTCAAAAAAACAAATAACATTGAAATTGTTGGAAAACTGCAGCAGAATAAAGGGGAGCTTCAGTCAAACAAATAGCTTTGTCTGACCTGCGATGAGTTGTGGTGCTTAATTGAATTCTTTTAGTCCCAAAATTCACCAGGGGGTTTTGTTATATTTGTTATATATATATGGCAGTGTACAACAGCCATATTTAAAATGCAACACAACTAGATGGGATTTAGCTGGTTGGCAGGTGAGAGGAGTGTCTATGTGTGTCCTTGACATCCATGGCATCTGGCATCTTTTCATCAAAATAGCCAGAAGGCATATGATGTGAGCACTGATATTTGTATGCATTTGGAAAAAATCTTAAATAAAAGGTAATCCTCTTAACAAAAAAAGGTATTTTTCCAAATCATGGCAGATTATGTTAGATTCTGCTTCGGGTATATGAGGACTGTTGGGAACCGCTCACCCTGATGGATGTTCTCTGAAGCTCCTGACAGTATGAGGAGGAAATGAGATGAATATATAAACACACGTCACAGGACAATAAAAAGTTAATGTTTCTGACATAGCCTGCAGCTCGGTAGAACATCCCCGTACAATATCCAATTGTATCCAGTGGTATATTGGTGTGAGAATGATTTGTCTTTTCATATTTTGTAATGCATGGTCTATGTGTGCACATAGAGCCCAAGGATAACCCTGAATCAACCTATTCTATGTTGTTTAGATGTGCACTGTGCAACAGAGTGTTTCATACATATTTTTGCAGAGCAGCCTTTTTGACTCCTCATTCAGTACAGGTTGCACTAAAACTTCATTTTCTGTCAGCAGTGCCAAACTTATTGATATCCAGTATATTTATCATTAATCAAGTTGCTATAGCAGTAGCGGCAATGTTTATGCAGTGGAGGACCAGCCAAACTGAATGAGTACAGAGGAAACATTGCTACAACCTTGTATTCCCAGCTGGTGCTCACTTAGAGCCAGAAATGTGTGTGTGTGTGTGTGTGTTTTCTCTCCCTTGCAGTGATTTTGTCAACATTTTCTCGATGCTGTTTTGTTACATTTCCACCTTCTCTCTACCAAGGACAATGTTGATATGTCATTGCACTGCCAATTCAGGAGCTCACAGATTGGATTATGGGCCATAATGAGCTAAGCCTCTCTCTATAGTTATGAGGGCAATGAAATCCGTTATTTCGGCTCATGGAGCAGAAGAGATGAGATCAACTTCCCCTAGCAACTGCTACTTCTGCTACCTTCACTCCTCAGATGAGATGACGTTTGTGATGTTGCTGCTTGTGTGTTTTGAGATTTATACAACTGTAGTTGCAAAAAGTGTGAAAATGAGCCCAAAGCATTGCAGGAAATCACTGGTCAGAATGAGACACAGTAATGTTGGTGCTCAGCAGCTGATAAATCATGTACGAACATTTCATTTTTTAATTGCACTGTATAAAATAATCTGTCTCATTTAACACTAACTGGCTGTCATAGCTGTAGAAAAGACAAATTCCCTCAAAGGCTTGTGTTTGGAAATGTTCATATTGTTGATTCAAATCATTACATCTGTTTCAAATATGAAAAATCATACCAATCAATCTGACTGAACTTAATATATACAAAACATTATACAATATAAATGGTGAAATACTAAATAATGCAGTTGATTGAATAATCGAGATGGAGTGTAAAAACACAAATACAGCAGACTTCAAGGGCATTTACTTTCACAAACATGGACAATGAACGTGACTTACCACCATAGACTGTATATCAAACAAAAAGCACGTACGTAAGCAAAGAGTTGGATTGTATATTTTCTAACGGTGACGATAAACCAATAGGAAATCATGTTTTGTTTTGTTTTTTAAATAAACTATTAGCGATTAGCAGAAGTTTCAATCACTTTCGGCCGGAAGCGGGTCAAATGGGCGTGGCTACATAAAACAGGTGAATCACCGAGACGCGCTGACGCGGTAACTGACACCGGCTGCACTGACTTAGGTCTGCCGGGGCATTTAACCACCATGACGTATAGCGAAGACGGTTAATAGGCAGCAGCAAGGCCTTGAACCACTGAAAGCTCAATGGGAAACAGCCCTATAACAGATTTCTCCTGCACGGTTAAAATGTAAACGTAAGCGTCCCACCTGTTGATAAAGCTTATCAAAACTTTATTTAGTTTGGTCTCATCGATCTATGTAACGTATCCATTAATGTTTGACAAGCTTTGCATGTGCTACTTTTGGAGACTGATATGAAGGAAATATGGAGCACGTCCACTCACGAGGTCTGCTACTACCTGACTATGAAATGCTCTCTACAACATACAAGTAAATGCACACTTGAATGCACTATTACCTCCCTCTTTTTTATTTATTTTATTTATTTATTTATTTAGATGTGTTGTTATTAGCACTTCTCCTGTTGTAGCGTTGCATGGTTAAACCACATAACTGTTTGATAACAGCCTGTCATTGTCATTGTAGGGCTAATGGAGGAATAGTCGTCATATCCGCCTAATATCAAGCAAACTTTTCCTGTCTGTGGCGTTGGCCTGCAGTACGGACTCTTCTCAAACAGACGCCAAGACAGGTAAGTGTTGCTGCTCGTATCATTAGTCACTTTGTCTGTGCCGGAAAAACTTGCATAGGTTGTTGACATCATGTTGTGGAGGTTTCCTAATGCGTCATTTCACAGCTGGGTCTCTAACAGAGGATGGGCTTGTGTTGTTGAAGGGATGTTAGCGTGATTGTTGCTTTGCATAATTGTTTCCATGTAATGTGTGCTTGATTGGAAGCTCAACATAGCTTCTGTGTGTGGTCAGCTCATGCTGCACAATCCCTCACATCTCAATGACACACAAACCACTGAGCTCTTCTCTCTGTCTCTTTGTGTTTCTACCACACTCAGTCACACTCTTTCTACCTGCAAACTTTCTCCCAGTGGTCTTCTGCTTATCAATGCTACATTTCATCTACACTTTGATAGAAGAAACAGTCTCCTCTCATCCATGAATTTGTGTGAGTTTAATATAATCGTTCTGCTGCATTGCTGATGTGTTGAGGTGTTCAGACTGAAAATGGCATGTTGCTGCAGGTAGATGTGAGATGATGATATGATCCAGGAAGGCCTGAGAAATAGATTTGAGTGTGAACGTGTCCTCTGTGTCACACAAATTGCAATGTGAATGTTAAAATTAACCCATGCACATTTTAAAGCACGTGTTGTGCATGTGTTTGATTGTGCTTTTACACAGTGAGCTGCTCGATAACAGAGAGCCAGGTTCAACTTCTTTTTGCCAGGCAGCATTTTTTGGTTCCAGCCCTCTGCATTGCCATTCCTCTGTGTCAATGTGCTCGTCTTCAAGTAGAAATGGTGCCGTGTTTTTTTGTGTAGCACTGACACAACGCTGCTGCATATGAGATAAATTGATGAGTTTAGAAATTTTGTTGCCATTCTTTTGGCCTTCTTCCTATTTGCACAGTTGGGATTATATTGCATATAGACTTTATATTGCATATTGACTTTAGCTTTAGCAATTGCAAGCCTGTTCACACTGATCTTTCCTTTTTAATATTTCCTAAATAGAAAGTTCAACAAGGCTTATCCAGCACACACCGGCTACGTCAATATTTGTTTCTTGTTGAATAGATGGTTTGATAAAGCTCTTATTGGCCTTTTGCTTTTTGTTGCACTTACAGTAATGTTCAGTGATAGTAGTCATCAACTCCAGTAATTTTCAGTTATCTTACCTTCACCTGGTGCTGTGTCCAGCGCAGCCTCTGCCCAGCTGTTTACTGTGTATGTATGTGTGTGTGTGAGTGAGTGAGCTTGTGTACTGAGAACAGCTCTGCATTGCCGAGAGAGCAGAAAACAGAGAATCAGTGCCACCATAAATTGAGAATAAATATATGCTGGTTAATAGTTACTTGCTGCATAGCAACTAATGACAGCAGTCGTAAATGGCTGTTATCAGGCAATTGTTGTATTTTACCAATTAAAAAAAAACAAAAAAAAAAAAAACAGTCATCCTTTGATACAGCAGCCTGGTGCTGGTCCATGGCCCAGGGGTTGGGGACCTCTGGGCTCAGCAGTCAGCAGCATGATACTGAGAGAATAATTAGGATAACTTGTGTGAAGCAGTAGGTTTATACATTGGACACACAGCAGTCCACTCCTAGCTTGTTCCTTATAAAAGCTGGGTTTGGGCTCAGCATTGATGAAAGTTTTTCTTTGGTTTATTATCATCACTCTCCAAATCTCTGCTGTGGTTTGCATTGTGTATTCTTGTGGAGAGTTGTGACAAGTTCAATTCTGTGCCTAGGCTGTCTGAAGTCTGTGAAAATATTTGTTCTTCTCATGAGCAAAATCTGTTGTAAACAGAACAGCAGCCTTTCTATCAAGGCCAATCCCTCTCAAGTTGATTGACAGGCCTTTTAATACCAAGACATGAGACAAGTTTCTAATGTCTGCTGCTGCAGTTTTTTTTCCCCTAGCTGGACTCTAACAATCGGCCCAGCCCTGGAAACGTGGATATCACTGACTGACTGCGTAACATTACACCCTTGTTTGGCTGGCTGAGTGTTGCTGGAGTTTGACAGTGGTTGAGAAGTGACTGCTGTTTAACATGTTAGGGGGGGTGCATTTCAGACTCTGTTTCATACTTGTTCTGTTGTCTGACATCAGAAACACAAAAACATGTAAATGAGTAAATGAGAGCAGCTTTACTGGGAATTCAGCTGTACTGACATACTCTATGAGCACAGAGAGTAGGAGAGAAGCAAATGGATAAGAGTGAAACTGACTGACACTTGGTAGTATGCAAATAGCTTATGATGTGGAACAACCATGCACTTGGTTTTGACCTAGTCTTGTTATTATTTGTTTTTTCAATATATCTTTAGTACAGCCGACAGTTCATTATTAATCAGTTCAGCTCACTAATTGTGCAAATGGTTCTGAGATGCACTTTCATCAGTGACAGTTGAAGTGTTTCTGTATGATAATAAGAACGATAGCTTTTCATCAAGCGAATACGTAGGAGCATAGAATCGAATAGAGAGCCCTATAAATCAGTTCCAACTGAGCCGTCTAGATGGCTGTGTTGTTTTGGGCAAAATGCGACAGCACTTTAATTAATCATTCACATAGTGATGCTGCAGTGTAAATACTCTAGATAACAGGAACTCAAAGAGGGGAGAGAAGAGCACCCTGGCACATAAACAGAGTACAATTATGGCCCTTAGCAAGAGCACTTGATTAAGATGTTTTAGTACCCTTTACTCACTGGGTACTAAGCATCATGAGTCATAATGTTTCAGCTATATGAGAGGATTTCTTTTGCTATGATCTTGCATGAATATTCACACTCGTAATTAAAAGAACGTAATGGATGGGGACGGGAATCAGTGACGAACAGCTCAGCTTGATGACAAATATGAGGGCAGTGATACAGAAATATCACTTGTGAAGTGTTTTTCCTTTTTTCTAGCCGTCTCATTATTGATCAGTTTAACGCATTCAGATCAGATCAGGTCATCCTGCCAGGAAAAACAGCAGTTTTGGTCATTTCAGCCAAAAACTGATACTTGTTTACGTACAAGTTACAAAGTCGTCTTGCAGCTGTCAGAACTTTTGGCCTCGGGGAGCAGAGGAGGAAAAAAAAGGACTCCATTGAGAAACAAGGTCGGGAAAGTTTGATTCCTGCTGATCGTCAGTGTTGGTTTCTTGTAACCATGACCACAGTTGTTCTCCAAGTGTATGTTTTTTGCAACAGTTTTCTGTGAGGTGCATGGATTTATTCTGCCAAGAGGCACAACACTTACATGTGTTGTTTTAGATACAACATATTGTGTTGTCTTCATTTGAGATTGATTTTTTGGAACATGTAAAGACAGTCCAAACACAAGTTTAACACAAACACAAGTTTAAACGTGGAAGGTGTTTTTCTCTTAAAATGTGCATATTTGAATCCACGATCCTGCAGAGTCAGCGGATATAACACAAATGTGGGACTACTGACAACCCATGAGTCAAGGTTTAAGACTGAAGATGGCCTTGTCATATCAACAGAGGTTTTACCTCACTGGAGCTCTTCTTTAAAGCACAACAACAGCAACATACAGAATATGGTCAGTCATTATATCATGTTTTCATGAATCCCATAAGGACTCATCTCTGGCCACAGCTCTCCTCCCCACTGCTGTCCCCACTTTTGGCCTTCGTGGCCTTTTGGGTCTCGAATCTGCTCGTAGCTTCCTGACAGATGGCTCTAGTACACCAGTCATTTCCCACTTCTGTAGGGGGGCACCAGCTGTATGTACAGACTGGACGCGGGCAGAATACCCACACTGTACCTCTCATTTAACATTCATGCTATATTTAGTCACAAATAATATGACGTCTTGCTTTGCACCGCCATGTGAAAACCAATTTCACCAGGCGTAGTACCTGACAAAGGCCACGCTGGTCGTGTTCCATCTGAACAGTTTACATAATGTTGCGGTAATCTGACAAAACATGATGATGGTAAAAGAGCGCAGACCAGCCTAATTATTATTCTCTGACATTTCTCTGCTTAATATTAGACGTGGCTTTGTTCGGCAAGTAAAATGTAACCCGTGAGATACTTGGTTGTGCTCAAAGCAAAACAGAATGTGTGTGTTTGTAGGAGATACCAATTCAAAGTCCTCTTGAGGACTAATCCACCTTGCATGAATAAACAGTCTGAGATAATCAACCCCTTATTGAGAACCAATGAAAATTCTTCCCAGGAGCTGTATGGAAATTGTGTCCACCAGTATATTAACAGTTGTGGGGACAACAGCACGAATAGAGACTGAGGGTTAACAGCTATTGGCCAGTTACACTCCTGGGATGCATAATGACCAATTACTGTGATTAATAGGGGTCTAATTAAATAGTCTCCCTCCCAAACATTGTCAGTAATGTTTTCACTGTAATAAAATAGTAAATAGATATTATTTGTTCTTTCTCATTTTATTATTCCTCTGTTGTCCATATCTGTGAATCTCAGTGGCGTGGGTGGATCGTTGATGCCTCTCATAAGACATTATCATTACTTACATGCAGGCTGAGGGGAATGTGTTTGTGTATTTCTGTGCACGCACAGGGTTGTTTGTGCTGTGTTCCCTCATCTATCAGTGGGCTGCCCTCCTCTGATGGCCGCTGAGGCTCCATTAGTACCCACAGTCCTGAGTGATGTTGCACAATACTGTGTTGGAAGGCTAGGATTGTTGTTCTGAACCAGCGACATGCTTATTACAACACCTTTTCACCACAGAAAGGGGAAATTGCTATGCTGATGTCATGAGGCTGAGATTTGTACTGATGGTGAGCTCAGCAAATGTCAGAAATTATTAGCTTTTCTGAAATTTGTGTGCAAATGTGGTGTGCCTCAGAGGACGAATAATGTTTTTGAAAGGAGGCAAGTTTAGATAATAAGCTGTTTTCTTGAATGTATTTAAAGAATAAGTGCTTTCATGTGGAACAGTTCTGGACAGACTGTACATGCTCCACTGATTCGGATGATTCAGAGCTGTTAAGTGGTTACGTTTGATCCGGTGTTGGTTCAAATGCTGCAAACCTGCTTGATTGGAAGGATTTAAATGGTTGTTTTGAGGGGCTGCGACAGTCAGGATCCCCTCCCCCTTAAGATTTCACTCATGAGCCATCTGAATCGACAGTAAAGTTCAAGAATTTTTCCTTTTCATATGAAATGAAAACCTGCTAACCTGAGAGCCCATTGATCAAACAGAATCAAATTTTCAACAGCTGCGTTTAACATCCTTGATCAAATGGCATAGTGGGTGCTATTAAAATGAAAAGCTGTGAAATCGGTTAGTTTATGAGGTCAGACGTTGATATGAATTCCCTGATTAAAACATACTTTTCCATGTGAGCTCTCTCTCTCCTGCTGCCCTGTGTTTTCAGCCCCATTGCTGGTATCTGTGTCAGCAAAACTGCCTTGTCTTGAAAAGTGAACACTTCAGTTATGTCGCTACTTTTCAATATGGCCTTTGAATTCTTGTCTGCATTCATTAGTGGGAAGCAATGGCACCATGAGTACCAGGGCCAGCTGCCAAGACATCTATGCCGCGAGACAATGAAGGAGACTGCCGTCTCTGCAGCCTGCTGATGAGTACGCAGTCTCTTTGATATTGCATTTGAAACAGAGATGTAAAGCTTGTAGCCTGCTGGACTGTCAAAAAAAGCTGCACTGAATCACTCAAGTTTGGATTTATTTTGTGCCAGCTTTCCTTTTGTTCCTTCTGCAGTGGCTCATTATTGTCATCATCAAGGTCATAAATGAGTCAGGGATGGGGCTGAAAGTGGTTATCGCTTTGTCTTCTCTCGGTGTCTGACGACGAGGTTGTTGTCGGTGATTAAGATGATGTTTGAGATTATTTGTCTATACAGAGATGCAGGAAACATGTGAGAAACGCGATGACATGCAGGAAAGGACTGAGTCAGATTCAAACTGACAGCCTTAACCAGCTGAGCTTCCCACACACAAACAATTCTGTTTTTATTGTTTAATTCATGCTGTTTGGCAGATGCTGTGCATTTTTTCCCATCGCATTTCCTTGCCAGCAATATATGCGCAGCATTGCCTTATGTACAATGACATGTAACAAAGTGTGGTGATTGCTTTTCTGTATATTGAAGGTATCATTTTAGTATTCCAACAGTGCACATTATTACACCAGTTTCCACACATTAACCTTTCTGAGTTCTTTCCTTACCGCTGTGCTCATATGTGCCCAGACTATGATTAATATGCCTTTGCTCTCATGTGATAAAATCTTGCCAATCTCCCTTCCTGCCTACCTAAAACTCCAGTCACCTTATTATTTTCGAAAGGTTGTATGGTCACTGAGCCTAGATTATTCCATTCCCTGCTTTACATTTTATGCCCCCACGTGTCCCTTCCTCATTCAAATGTGTTTTGTCTCCAGGAATGGAATATGGAAATGTGCTTTAGCTTATGTGTGGATGATGTTTCACTATATCATATAACCATTTCATCAACTTCCCACTCGGCCAGCTTGTGGGGATGTCCTTGGTTCGCCAGTGTTTTTCTCAGCCACAATATTCTTTGTGGCTAAATTGTGTGTTGTGACACAGGTGGCAATTGGACCAGAGCCTACATATGCTGGAGACTAAAAAGTGAAAATAAGGGTGTCATGAACCTCATTTATTTTTCACAGCCATTTTCTATTGACAGTGTTTTGCTTTTTTTTTTTAATACATGATTTTACATAACTTTCCAGAGGACCTTATCCCGGTCCATTGGGTTTAGGAGGTGATGACAAAGGTCCTTGAATGAAAGGCTGGCAGTATTTCTCTCTCTCTCTGTATCTCTCAATGCTGTCATTTGTATCTCTAGTTTTTGATTTCCCTGTCCTGCCTGTGGCACTTGGCATCCAGTTATGTTTCTACTGGATTAAGGTCTTTAAAAACTACACTACATTCATAGTTAGAAAGGGCTGTTTCATCCCCACTCACCACACCTCAGTGTAGTAACCAAAGGTTTAACTTGTTCTCCCCTAATGCTGACCTCTTGTAATGTCTCGAAAATGTGAAGAAGAGGAAAAACTCTTCCTGTTAATCTGAAATGGGATTCTTCATGAATTATTCCAGTGCAGTTACACTGATAGTTTTTTGGCCACACCATGTAAAAATCCTAAATTTGTAACTTCTATTTAGAGCAGTTTGTTAAACCAGTGAAATCAGATACAAACAAAACAGGAGGCTTCGCTGCCAAGTTGTCGGCTGAATCAGCTGTGGTCCATCCACGCCCATGCTCTAACTAGGCAACTTAAATGAACAGCCCTGTGTGGGTGGGGCATGGCTCTGTCATAGAAGTCTGAGGAGCAGACTGGAATAAGTGATGCCATTAGATAATGTTTGCTGATGGGGAAAAAACTGTTGTAGGTTTTGGTCCTTTCGTGGAATTTGTTGATAATACGAAAAACAATGTCACTGATTTAATCATCATCATCATCATCATCTAGAGGTTTAAACTGAAAGCTGTTAATTAGATGCATATGTTTTATGAATGTGCCACTGATTCCTCCAGTGAATGTCGCGCAACTGGAATTGAAGAGGTTTCTAAAACTTCATAGAGCCTACAACAAGAACTCCAAGCACTCTGTCCGGGCTTTTCGTGTCAAGATGTCATTACAATAAACATGAATAATTGACACAGCTCAACTCCTATAAAATATTCATAGAAATTCATCAGCTGGATTTGATATTTGTGCTCGACAAACATCCGACCTCTGGAATAAACTATTATTAGTCGGGAATAATGCACCAATAATCTTTTATACATGACACCATCTATTATTTATTCATTGTGATGTTTTTCTACATGATAGAAAAAAAATTATTCTCTCGAGGCCTACACTCATTGCTTCTCATTATTACATTTCACTAATCTGAGCTGCTGGAATACGTCTTGTTGTATTAATCACAGACTTGAAAAAACGTGGGAAATAAATGTCACATTACTGTAAAGCTAAAACAATTTAAAGACCAATTTGTGTTTTGTTTTTTTTTCTGACCTCAAGTTTGGGTGAAAACACACTTTTCCTCTCACAGAAACACTTTTTCCAAAAGGTTTTTATATCCTCTGGCAATATGATTGGAACAGAAGCAAAAAGAAAATAAAAAATCTCCAATGTGAGCAAACTATTAGCATCAGTTTTCCAGAAAATCTTCACTTTCCATGGCAGAAGCAGCCTAACTTTTCCCCCGAGTTAGTGACTATGTTTCAACTCCAGCATTATGCTCAGAAAGATAGTGCTGTGCATTAACTTGAGCTAAAAGCCTAGCCTAAGCAAATGGACCTATTTACCCACAGATTCTGTTTCAATTAGCACCAAGACGACCATGAAAAAGCATCCATTACGGCCCACAGCACACGTTTCTCAACACAGGCAGATCGGAAGTATGACGACGGGAAGAACAAGAGGAGGAAGTGATTGCTGTTGTCTCTAGTGTTCCTCTGGGGAGACCTTTTTGTTCTGCAGTGCTGACTTGCACAGTATGTTTTCTTGAGCTTTCCAACACATCAGCCATTTCACATTTCCTCAGAGCAATGCCGTTATTTTCAGAGTGAGGTTGTGAAAGATTCAGCACGTTTGACATCCATCTTTACTGAAGCACACTGTTCCTGTCCCTGCATGGATGCTCTGTGGGGTTTCCACACAGAAAAGCTTGAGATCAAGATTAAGGCCAAGTTCGAAGTGGAGCGTGTGACCTGTGAGATCTGAATACCATGTAATGAATGAAGTAATGACTGCTGAGTACTCATGGGTCAGAGCACCAACATGTTGACAGACATTACATCTGGTGTGGTTCTCATTGCAAGACAGTCTCCAGCTTGATTTTACATTATCAATAGAAATGTTGGCCAGAAATTGGGCTCATGTTTGAATAAGAGAAAAATTTAGGGAAGTCCTTAATTGCACGGCCGCTGGTCATTACCGACACTTTTCATGAAAAATTCTTTAGATCGATATTCATGCCCAATAATTAATGTCACTGATCACACTAAAACTACTCATCTGAAGTTAATCATCTGGTATCTGCAGCTGGAAGAGAAGAACCGTTTGCTGTGTAGTTTAGTCCCACCTCCCACCTTGTGTGATGTGCCAAAACAAAACAAGATATTGGCCATGTGGAACTGTTACAAAGAGTATGAGACTGATAGAACCAGCGCCATCAGCAAATGCATGCCAGAAAAGACTGGGATTGGCCAGTCTCACTTAAAGATGATCAGTATTGGCGATGGTGACATGATGGTGGCATCCTCACTGAACTGATTATTCTGTAAACGACTCGAGGACATTGCGGTGTTGCACCTGTACTACTTTTGTCATTTCTGCTCATCAAGCACAAACTGCTCTTTTCTCAGGAGGGCACCTTGTGCTCATAAATTACTGGTGTGTGTGTTTTCAGACTAGTGCGAAACCCTGTGTCAGACCATGTGTCGACTCACTCAGAGGTGTGTAGGTGTGGGAGTTTCTGCCTGTCTGGTCTGGGTAGGGGCCATTAAAGAATGTACATGCTGTGCAGATGCCCTTTCCATTATGGCAGGATCTGCTCCTAATGCCACCTTTGTCTCTGTGACTGACAGCATCGGGGGAAAGGAGGGTGGGGATGGGTGGGTGGGGGGTGGGGGTCACCTCCTCTCCCCCAACCAAGGACCACCTGTCAGAGCCAGCAGGCTCACAACCGATGCATCAAGGATGTACGCTTCATAAATTCAGTGGTGGGGCATTCATTAGCTCCATTAGGGCAAAACTTTCAAAGGATAACAGTGTCATTGATCTGAGTAGAGCGATTTCTGTCGGAGTCATCATTCATATCCTGGAATCTGATCTTTCCTCTGGGGTGCTACTAGTCAACTTTCATTTTAGTTCATGGCCCCTGTGTGCTTTTTTCAACATGATTAAATTTACTTTTGGTCAGTGTCCCTAATCCCCTGGTGTGAAATCACCTTTTCTACACATTTCATATGTATTGCATTATCACACATGTGATGTCACTTTGTAGGGGTATTTCCTAGGGATAGGTGGTCCCCTGCTCCCATAGGATGCTCAGCCAAGCAGAAAATTGAAAAAGGTGGTGCACCAGATTTATAGCCCATCACCCTTTATTAAGCCTTGTTTGCACAGACAGAGAAGTGTGTGTGTTCATTTCACGCTTTAAGTTACAAGTGTCAGCTGCACACACTTTCTGTTCAACTCTGAAGGGGAGCTGAGCTTTGTCGTCAGCCTTTTAACAGATGGGGCAGATCACAGAACATAATCTGAGCATGCTTAGTTGCTGATGTACGGTGTGTTTGCACCTGATGTGAGCAATCAACAGCACCAAGGAGGAATTTATGTTGATATTCTGGTGAAAATCACCGTGTGATCCAGATGAATCAACCTCGGTGTGCAGGATTTGGGCTTTTGCAGAGAAATACCAAATCACAGTGAAATGGGCATAAACATGTCTCCAGGGTAAAAACATACTGTTTCCCAGGGCAGCAGTGTCACTGTTGGTGTTCTACCTCTGTGTCTAGACATAGAACTATATTTGACACAGTCATATAGGCTGCAGATGTCATTATGCACAAGCTGAAAATAGCCAGCTGCTACAGTAACCCTGAATCACCATGGGAGTTTTTAACTAAATGACCAGTTTCCCCTGCAGTGACCTAGCAGTCTTAACAAGCAGCCTGCAAGCCCCCCCCCCCCCCCCCCCCATCTCACACACACACACACTCTTTACTTAAACAAGAACACTGGGAGTCGGATGGAGCAGTTTAGGAATATGCATGTACATCGTGAACTGTGGTGATGATGAGGAGAAGCCTGTGCTGTCTCGAGACAAAAGTGGGTCATGCCAGAACATCTTAAGGGACTGCTGTGAAATTCTAAAAAGTCATTTACTGGGAATTGAATTTCTAATGACACTAAATGAAAACGGAGCTGTGAAAGTGTTCCACTCCTGTGCGAGCCCCACTTTCTACAACTCCACTGAGACACCGAGGCGACACGTGAGGGTAGTAAATGCAGGGCTTATGGAAATGAATGGCACCGTGTAAGAAGAGACATTTCATTGTACTTTATTAAACTTTATGGCTCCTTGATGAGGCCCTAGGCTCCAGGATATGATGTCATTACTTAACAGTGTTTAGGAATGGAAGTTTTACTTATACATTGTCATATACAGTAAACGTTTAAATGTGCAACTTGATGACAGTCACAGCCCGGGGGGGACATGGTTAGGGAAGGTTTAGCAGTTAAACTCCCATGCATACATGCAAAACCCCTGTGTAATTCTGTGTTTTACAGTAGAGTAAGCAGCTTGACTGGGGCAATAGGGCATGCAGCTAACAGCTATTGATTATGGGATCAGCAATAACCTCTCCTGCCCTGTTATTACCACCTGGAAACACTGACAGAGGCCCATTTTTCATAAGCTTACTGATCTTCAGTCTACCACAGCCTGTAATGGATTAGTTCTGTTTGGTTCAACTAATGATTTTTTCATTATCAATAATTTTTCAGAGTCACTGATTGATTGTTTTCTCTATAAGAGGTGTAAAGAATGCCCATGACAGTATGCCAGATCTTTAATGTGAAGTCTTTCCAAGAAAACCCCAAAAGGCAAAAAAAAAAAAAAAACAACAAACAAAAAACAAATTCTCACATTCAAGAGGCAGGGAATGGAGAACATTTGGCATTTTTTTGTGCCAAATTTATTTAGTACTGAAACAATTAGTTTATTTATTTTATTATGATGAATTGTTGAAGGCAGTTATCAAGGAAAATGCCAATGTTATGTGGTGTATCTGTGATGTATTGGCTTGACTGAAATGGAATATTTTTGGCTTTGGCGCTGTTGGTTGGATGAAACAATTGACTAATAAAATAATCAGCTAATTGCCTGTAAACATTAGGAACAATGAGTGAGTTATCTCAACATATAATGGACCTCTAAATGGACCAATCATGCTTTCAAATCAAAGAGGAAATGTAGGACAAGATGTCTGAACCCGCCTCCCTCTTCATCTTCAGCCCGCCATGAAGTCTGTGCAGGTGTTTATAATGATCGCTTGGCAGTGGGAATGTATTGATTATTGGCTTCTGCCCATATCAATTACCTTGTCTAGACTTTTGTCTGTATTCGCCTTCTTCCTTTACCCCCCACTGTTGCTTCGTCTTCATTATATTTCTTTTCCTGTCCATTTGCATCTTGCAGCTGCTGCCCTGTGTCAGCACTCTGCTCTGAGTTACATAAGGGAGTGAAATGCTCTTGTCGGGGGGGGGGGGGGGGGGCAAAACAAACAAATAAATAAATAAAAGCAAAGTGGATTATCTGTGACTCATTCCAACATTCGTGAACACTTGAAGAATTTTCTAATTTGTTTGATTATCTCTGAACTGTCAGTCATGCATAGTAATCCTGATTTATGCTAATCTGCCGCTCCCCCTTCCTCTTCCACCAAACTGAGGCTGAAGATATTGGCATCTGGCATTTTTTTTTTTTTTTTTTTTTTTTTTTTACGTGCGTGCATGTGTGTGGCAAGTTGAGGAGTCTGAAATGTAAAATGAAAATGGACCAGTGTGATCTGTTACTCTGAGTGTGTAAATGCTGTGCCACGGATGCTGCTTATTGGCCTGGTGGAGGAGAGGCTAATTAACAGCAAAAGCCTGCCGATTTGGTTGCCAGCACCAACAGAAGGGCATGTTCCAGATGCCAGCTGGTATCTAGAGGGTGGCTGCTTTTAGATTAATGGAGAGAGCACAGAAGAGAGGGAGCTAAAAAAGTACAGTTTTATGGTCTCATCCCCTACTTTCAGACTGAAAAATGAACAGCCACAAAGTCCCTTAATGAGGAAACAATTGTTCTCAACAGATCATTTATTTCACCTCCCTTTGAAGTTTTTTTCTAAACACACAAACTGTAATGTTGCTGCAGCCATAGCACGTTTATTTCAAATGAATAAAAAAGCCGTTTTTGGCAGACCCGGTGTAATTTTGAATCTCCATGACTGGGGACGTGGCCAAAGTCTTTTTGGTTCCTAACTGTGTGTGAAATAACCGGAAGTGTGTACTTGGCAGCCGACTGGTTGAATTGCCTAACTTGTCTCCCAACTTTCTAACTTATCTCCTTCAGCATAGAAAACACTGGACCTTCCTTTATGAAGGAGAAATGCTATCCCACAATCCCTTGCCACTGTAACATTTATAGAGACGCATTGTTGTAGATTCATTACAGCAGATCCACATGAATGTAGAAACAGCAGAGCACCTGCTTTGGGTTTGTGGTTCAATCAAAATCCATAATTCGCCCTATAGATCCAGTGAGTTGAATATTGGATTTCTGTGTGGAGTTTGCATGTTCTCCCCATGCAGGTGTGGGTTCTCTCCAGGTGCTCAGGCTTCCTCCCACAGACCAAAGACATGCAGGTTAGGTTAATTGGCGATTCAAAAGATTGCCTGTAGCTGTGAATGGTTGTCTGTCTGTATATGTTAGCTCTGTGATGGACTGGCAACCTGTCCCGGGTGTACCTCGCCTCTTGCCCTAAGTCAGCTGAGATAGGCTCCGGCTCCTCTGTGCCTCTGTGTAGTGAGGGTAAGCAGTACAGAACATGAATGAATGAATGGATGTCTAGTTTAAAGGATCATCATCATACCACCACCTCCCCCCTTCCCTTTGTGTAAAGCACAGAAAATAAATGTGTGTGTTTCCCATTGCGCTTAAATAAAGCCGATTATTAGACTTATTTGATTCATTTGGAGTGTCCTTACTAACTGTTGGCCAAATCTCAGATGCGTGTAAATGATGGCTAACAATGTCAGCGCAAGGAAAAGGAAGGGTAAGGAAATATGATTTGAACCTGCCGTTGTTGCTTATTTGACATGGGTTTGATTAAAACTCTGTAATTCACAGCTGCTCAGTTACTGCCATTAATATGTGAGACAGAGTTTCCTTGCAGGTCGGGCCGCTTTAACATTCTGGGAACATTCAGCAGGTGAAAATGAATGATTATTGGCCAACTCGAGCACATTCACATTCTAATGATCTTCACTATGTGCGCCGTCCATGACATAAATAAAATTAAATACAACACATCCTTCTCACCTCTCTGGTGCCACTGCCTATCTACCAAAATGAAAAATTACAACTTTCAGCTATCTTGTGGCTAATATTAAAAAAAAAACGCTGATGAATGGGACAGCTCTGCTCACTTCATGATGTATGGTCGCATTAATACGCTTTGTTGAGAGAGAGAGAGAGAGAGAGAGAGAGAGAGAGAGTTTAAGGCGAAAGTTTGATGACGGCAGTCATTCCATATTATGGAAGGCAAAAAACAGCACAGAGTGATAATTAAATATGACGAAGCTCTAGGTGCACTTTAGAGTAAACATGCTTTTCTTGAGATGAGTGCAGGTCAGATTTTTTTTTTTTTTTTTTTTTTTTTTTTTACCTCTAATTAAAAATGGGGAGAAGATGCAGATTAGCTGTCAATTATGCACCACGGTGCCTCTAATAAGTTTGAAACAAAAGGGAAAAAAAGGTGTAACGAAACAGTTTTTGCATTTTCACATTTCTTATATTCAAATTAAACACAGATCCACATATTTTTGTTTAAATGATAATAATAATAAAAACTGTTAGTCATGGAGTACGGCTTCTATCAGTGCGGGGTGATTCTGTGTCGCAGTGTTTGCTGTTGTTGTTTTTTTTTTTTTTGTAGATCAGCAATGGTAATTGCTGGTGGAGAAATTTTGAACACGGTCCCTTGGAAGAATTCCCATACGGCAGCATCTGTGCCTGTTATGACATGCCAGTCAAAATGTTTTGCCCTTGAATGTATGATGAGTAAACTACCCTTGACAAAGTATTTAGAAACTCAGTCGAGGAAAATCATTTTATTTAGATTGCCTTGCAGGAATCGCTATTTACACAGGCAAGCTTATTTATTTAGCCTGAGTCACACCCACGATGCCTCCTATATTTGTACGCTCAGAGACATATGTACATCACAGAAATGCTGTCACCGTTAATAACCTGCCATTTTTTTTAAGATATCATGCACATTATTAACCTTATTGGTCATGTTTTTTTTTTGTTTTTTTTTTGCCTCTGCTGTCTTTATTTGTGTTTCATGCTTGTCAAAGTTTTCTCGTTTTGGCAGGATTATGTTTAGCATGAGCCAGAACTAGTCATATGGGTGATGGCAAACAGCTCCCCAGATTCATTAACAGTCTACCTGAGTAAGACTGTAGCTCTCCTGTCTAGCCGCCCCATGGCTTGTCTGAGAAGAGAACTACTCCTGATGTGATGCCAGCAGAGCACTGTGCTCTCCCTCCTGGCACTGCAGAGATAATGATTGCTTCTGATGATATTTATAAAGTAAAGTAAACACCGCTTTCACAGAACTGCTCACAGTTTTCTGCCGTTGTTTTTTGGCGGGATTTTGCATACAGCTTGTCCACCAGCATAATCAGTTTTACCAACTTTGCGCTCCTTGTCCGGTGAATACTCACAATGGTGCCAACAGACAAGCGGCACAACTCTCAGGTGGTCCGCGATCGATCGATGTGAAGGCGGCACATTTTCTGTCTCTGTCAGTTGAAGAAGATATTTGTAACGGCATATAAAGAAACCTGTGGTGTGCTCTGGATTAAATATGATGTTTTTACAAGACAGAGATACAGCATGTTTAATGATGGAAAAACATCACTTAGTCATGAACTTGTGGCTTAGTTTAGTTTAATCTATTGACATTTTCATAAGCTCATAAATGTTTATTTTATTCAAAAAGTTGGTATATTGTATCACATAAGTACACAACACAGTGCTAGAATATTAAAATGGCATTTTATTTACTCTAGGGCTCAACTCATACATTACATTTATGCACAAAACATGCGCGTGTGTGTCTCTGACTGTACGAGTGCAGATAATTGAGGCGTGTATCTGACAACAAGGACATCGCAGTCTATGGCAACATTAAATTATAATGTAATGTAATAAAAGTAGATTTTATTCTGCCTTTGGCTGCTGATCTAAAAAAGAAAAGCCTTACAGCTTTTTAATTGGGCCAAGTAACCTTCTATGGCAATTACACCCTAGACAAATAATTTGAACTTTAATTACACGGACAATCATAATAGTCAGGGTTAAGCAGAGTGTGTTTACCTACATTTACATTTACTAGCTTTATGTAATGGTTTGTAATGGTTACAGGCCCTGTAAGATTAAAAAGTGGATGATTAAGACTTGTTTTCTTTACAAATTAACTGGCATGTATTCATGTATTTGAGATTTTATTGGATTTAATGGACACGATAAACATCGTCCCATTCAATAAAACATAGGTATAAAAATCTGTGATAGGCTGAAGATAAATGTGTAGTTGACGGTGTTGGTCTGAGAATGAGCTTTTCCTTGTGCCAAACACTTCAGAATTTGGTGGTTTAAATACTTAACAACTAAAGTTTGCAGCTTGTTTGCTTGTTATGAAGTGGGCACCCTTGGTTTATTCATCTGGCCCCCAGATCTGTAATATCATATTCTGACTGGAGCGTAACCGTTTACATGGTCCTGTGCAGATGTAGTCATCGGTGAAGCTGCCTGGGGCATGCCTGTGTTTACCATCCCACTGATATTCATCTTTAATCAGCTGGGCCACAGATGGATTAGCATGCTACATGTAGAGCTGTGTCAGACATTAACATGCTCCCCGTTCGCTGGCGGGGAGGAGATGTGGGGGGAGTGGAGATAAGGTCAGCAGTTAAATATTATCACTAGCCACAGGAGAGACCTGGATTTGGTGGTGGGGGAAGAAGGTAGGGAGGTAACCGCCATAAACGCCAATCAATCAGGAATAACCAAGGGCCCCCAGGAGCCACGGCAGTTTCCTTGTGACATCACTAACAAAACAAAGATCAGGGTGAGGACACATGACAGTAACCATCCTATTATCACTCACCTTCTTATCTCAATGCAGAATTATACCGTACAGCTGGAGCCGTATGTGGGATTCACAGGTGATGCTGTTAAACCTGTATTCTGAAGCTCCTCTGGGACTGACAGCTGCAGGAATAAATGCTGACATTTTCTTCTTATTGACCTCTAAATTAGACTGAAATCAGATGGTAACAAGGTGAGTGCTGAAATGTTGCCGCAGAACTGATGCATTTATACATCACTGCTCAGACTGGGTCATGTTTGTTTTCCAATCAGCTGGGACGCCCATTCCATCATCTCCGAAAGCCATGTTCACATTGCCATCACAGAGCAAAGCTCATAGTCTATTTCCGAAGTCTGCATCACGTTCAGTAGATCCCTCTAATAAGCACAGGTCAAATAGCCTCCATAAATCATAAAACATAGCACTTTTCCTCTGGTTTCACTGCAGCTCTGCTGTAATGGAACAAGGACCCAAGATAAATTGTTATTACTGCTCCTACAGCAGGAACCACTGGTGGGGGAAAAAAAAAAATCAATTGTATAATCACTCGTGGAGGAGAGGAGGAAAGGGCGACATTGAAGTGTTCCTCCATTTCAGGTTATTCCTCTCATGGAGGCTTAGTGCTGCTCACAGCCTGGGTAAGGGGCAAAACAGAGCGAAACACTGAGAAAAATGATTCATACTCAAAAGCTCTCATCCAACTTGAGCACACAGCAGAAAAAAAAAAACTCTGTCATGCAACTCTTTGTGGCTGGCATTTACAGTTCATTTGTTTTCACAGGAAGTAATTTTCATTAGCAAAAGCAATTTCCCCCACAAGTCTTCAACCTGAATAATAAACACAAACTCTCGCAGGGAGCTGGTTAAAAAACAACAACAACATTCCTGCTCAAACTCTTCTTAGAAGCCGCTCTAGAAATATTTTTGGGTGCTCTCTTTGTTTGGGCTCCAGGTAAGAGGTGTCATCGTTCTCAGAGCATGTTGTAATCACTTGCCTTAGGAGAATTCTGCTAGAGAGCTAATCATTACCACTCCGGCAGCCCCGTCGAAAGAAGAAGAAGGAGGAGGAGGAGGATTGTGGGGAGGGAGGGGGGCATATTTCTCCTCCTCAACTTTGGGGCTGTTTTCCTCTCTGTGTGACTGCTGCCTGTCAAACAAGCCACGACTGGTTGAAAAGGCAAGTTTACATCAAAGCCACTCACAACACAAGTTCATTTTGAAGCTGCAATGAAAGATTCAACGCTGTCTGCCTTTAATCAGGACAGAGCAGCATTATTCTGTGCAAAGAGTTTGTTTCCCTGAAAACAAGCTGCCTCTCACTCACGGGGTAGGGGTGGGGGCGGTGGGGATTTACGCCGCAGTGTATATTTTGCTCTCATACAGCTTGTACAGTGCAAGTGTGGTTCTGTAAGTGAAATCCTCTGCACCATCACTGTAAGATGACATTATGAGAAATGAGTTGCTGTATTCGCACCTGCTGCTTTTCATCATGTGTACGAGTAAAGCATCAAGTACAGGATTGCTTGCAATGTGAGTACGACTACTATTATCTATAGGAGTAACACTATAGCACTCTGATTTCAAACATCATCAGGTTTCAATTTAGAGTTGTTCTATATGCTTTTGTTTATGACGACATACCTGCTAAACTATGACGATCCCATCAGTCTCAGCAGCTCTTAGTGTTAGTGATAAATATTACCTGCTTAACATCAGCATATTGGCATTGCCGGAGCATGTAGCTCAGAGCTGAAGAGCAGCAGAGAACTACATAGTATACCTTGTAGGATGCCAGTTTTCCCACTGGTTACTGTGGAGGAGAGCAGCCTCCTTTCATCAGACAGTTGTTGCTGTACTACTCGTCCTCTGTCAGGAGGTTGTCTCAGGACACCCTATTTTCCAGTTTTATTGGAAACGAGGCAGTTCAAGTCCAGTGAATAACCTTAAGAAATAATAAATAAATAAAATAACCTTCTAATTATGTTTCTCCGACTCTACATTCACATATTCAGCAGTCTCAGCCCCTTGACATTCGCTCCTTTTACATTTTACACTCTTACTTTTACTGTACTGTATTATTTTTACCCTTCCCTTCATTTAATATCATCCCAGCTGTAAACAGTGGAAGATGATGCAAACAATTCCAACCGTAACTTTTGTTGATGACTTGCTCCATCTGTATAAAGGCAGAGTTGGAGGCGGTGGTTACGACAGTCTGTTGCATTATTATGACAAGCGTGTACTGCGGGAAAAAGCACTGTGTGAGGAGAAAAAGACAAGTAACAAAGGAAGACAGAATAGTTGGTCAGAAGTTCATCCTACAGCAAGGCAATGACCCAAAACATTAGAAGAAAAGAACAGACGGGGGCTTCACATGATGGAGAGTGAGCACAGCCTCCTGACTGAAACCCCACAGAGCTGCTTTGGGATGAAATGGACAGAAGGTGAAAGCAAAGCAAACTGCAAGTGCAACACAACATGTTTGGGAACCAACAGTGTTGAGATGAACTTTCCAAACACTTTCATTTCCAGCATAAAGAGAAAGTCCCAACTTAATTTCAACTTAAAGAGGAACTATGCAGGATTTTTAGTTTAACTGTGCTACATTTTTACCTTAATCAAAACAGCTTCAGAGTAATTGTGATGGCTAAATAAATGACTTGTCACTTGTTACAGGAAGAACAGAGGCTCTCTGCCTTCCACCTAGTGTCTGTTGGCCGAAAACCAACTTTGCAAGGTCAATGCCTCCGACCCGGTGTCGCAGCTCTCATCTCAGCAGCACTGCGACACAAACGCATCCCGTAACCCGGAATCTCTTGTTTATGTCAGATGAGACTACACAAATATACCCATCTTAACATCGTATATGATAAATAACGTCATCCACCACTCTTTTGATTGCCTTCTCGCCAGCTTCATTGAAAACATATGCACATGGCCAGGAGGAGGAGGGTTAGCAAAACAGTGGAAAAGCGACCGGACTTGCATAGCTCCCCTTTAAGATGAAACTTTACAGTTTCTTGAGGATGTCATATGTAACAACAGGGAAAAAGAACATGTCCTAAAACATATCCTCTGACTGGTTATGAAGAGAAATATGTCATTTATGTAAATCTCTGCTGCTGCTGCTGCTGCTGCTGGACCAGGAGCTTTCAGTCTATCAGTTCTGCTTAAAAAGTCTGGCAGTATAGACTACAAATGGCACAAAAAAGCCCGTCTGCTGCACAGGTTTGGCAGCAAAGAAGGAAGTGACCTGAAAGTAGGCCAACATTTTGATTACTTGTGATCAAATCCTGATAGCTCATCTTTAACATTCAGAGCAGCACTTTGTCCACCCCCTAGAGCGACTAGATCAAATTCTCAATTAGGCTTGTTGTAAGGGTGCCATTGACCTTGAGAAGCTCTCGTTTTTTTTTTTTTTTTCTTTAAACGTGGTTCCAGGTTTGAATGTTAAGCCTTTTAAAGTCACTTGAGGATAAATAGTTTGTGAGGCTCAGCAACCAAGGAAATGCACAGTGATAGATTAGTGATACTAATGCTAGTTGGGCAGCAGCACCTTGTTCTCACATGTCTGTTGTGGTAATAAATAATACTGGTAATCCGGGGTGCAGCTCGGCAGAGTTACTCTCAGTCGCCCTATCTCATTTTGTTTACAACAAATGAATTACAACACGTACACAAGCACACAACTCATTCATGGCTCCTAATTGGCCTTCAATGGAGGCACTGTGTGTTAATAAAAAATCAGCCGCTCGTATCTTTTTAGGAGTGTTGAACCTTGGGAGGAAGTGATTAAATTGGTTATTAAACAGGTAAGATGCTCAAACACCGGGGTGATTAATTCCCAAGGGAGCACCTTTCACTGAGGCATCCTCTGAAAAGATGAATGTAATTGTACCAATTTTTACCCTGAGCTCGTCTCTCTCCATCTTAATTCGCCGCCAGTCCCCCGGAGCAGACCAAGTGGACTGAAACAAAACTAGTGACAGATGCACTGTAGTGGTCTGGTGAGAGGAAAAAATGAAAACTGAAGGCACTGAGGCAGGAATACTTAAGAATGAATTAAACTCAAGCAATTATCCAGTGTAGTGAAATGGCAATTACAGAGAAATGATCAAGGGGTTTATTGAAGAAAACAAAATGTTGACTGTAGCGTCGTTGATGTCTCAGTGCATCAGACGCACCGTGCTTACCAGCATTAATACGTGGCTTTTCAGAATATCAACTAATGTGATGGAGATTCACGCCAAGAAGCATCACTCACACAAACACTGACTGGGAGTATGTCACTGTAGTTTGGCCAGCCAGACGTCTCACTAGAAGCCTTATTATCAGCAGCTTTAATACACACAGCAGTTGAAATAACAACATAACAACCATAAGACCTCTCTAACAGTTTTTCCTGACTCTGTGTCTGCTGTTGTAGACAGACAGCAAAACGATAGTAAACAAAAACTTTACTACAACACTAGATGTTAATAAAAATGAAGACAAGGTCATCTTCTGCGCCAGATAGTAAAATTATGCAAAAAATTGCCACTTTCTACTCTAGTAGATGGCGAAATTATGCTAAGCTGAATGCTTATCTGCTGTTGTCCTCGATGGTGGGAAGAAAAATAAAGGTCCACATACTGTAGCTCCCGTTATGTTATTTTAATGAGATGTTTTCAGCTACATGCTTCGGACTGTAGACCTTGGTAACAGTGATGCAACTTTTCAAACTTACCATCCAGGACTAGTTGGCTCCCCTTTTTTTTTTTTTTTTTTAAAGTATATGTGTGGGGCTTTTTGCCTTTAATTGATAGTATAGTTGAGAGAGACAGGGAATGGGGAGGCAGAGGGGGAATGACATGCAGCAAAGGGCCATTTGAACCTGGGTCAGCTGTAGCGAGGTCTGCAGCCTCTGCATATGGGGCGCCTGCTCAACCCACTGAGCTATGCAGGACCCCAGCTCCTATTTAGATATGAATATAAAACCAAGAACACGTTGAAAAGAAGTAGAAAACCATACTTTTTTGTGTTCATTGTAACCAGAATCACTCCCCGTGGCCTCTCTGCAGTCGATCAGGTCGTAACTCAGTCTAACTTGGAGCTGTAAATTGAGATTCCGGACACTTCGTCATTTATCGTCATTTCTCACTGACGGGTGAAGTGCAGCGTGACTGAAATGTTTCCATTTTGGGATGATTAAGCAGAAAGTAGTTTGCTCCTCTAATTGTGGAAATATTTAGAGGACATTATACATTGCAGAAATCCCACACGCAGCAGTCAGACACTCAAATTAAGTGGGGACAGTAAATTTACTGCCTATTCAGGCCCAATTTTTTTTTTTTTTTTTTTTTTTTTTCCTGGCAAAGCCGTGGTTAGTGGTGCTCAAGGCAAGTGCATTTTAATTATCACCGTCTGACACTGGCTCTTGTTTGCGTCTGCATTATTATTATTGTTGTTATTATTTTCATGTGAAATGTCTGCTTTCACTAGCTGTTGTCTATCACATCACCTTGAATATGCACTTGCTTTCTCCCCTGTGAATCCCTCTTACTCTGCCAGTAACTATGAGAACTCCTATACAGACAGTTACAGAATGCAAATGCATTCAGTGGCTATTACAGAAGATAATGATAGTCTGTAGTGCAATATAAAGCATGAGGTTCAATAGAGTATATGGTCTGTAATATACTGAATACTAATACTGTAATTGTTCAGTTTTTTGTAGCCACACATTGTCATCTGTGGTCAACACAATATAAGCTATAGTACAATTGTTCCTGTGGCAGATCTAGTCCACTGTGAAAATGGTAAATGGGACCTGGCAGCGGGGGAGGTGTCACTAGAGAGGGAGTTTTCCTCAAGCATGATTTCTTCTCCAGCGCTTACTTTAACACGGTTTTCACAGGAGCTACTCTCAAATAAAGTAAGCACTGTATTAGGCCTGTGATTGCCACTAGGAAGTCTCAGATGTATTTTACATTTGAAAAGTAACAATTTCAGCACTTCACCTTTTGATTTCGTCAATCAAAACACTTGATGAGTAAAAAAAAAACCAAAAAAAAGCTTTTACTGAACTGTGCAGTCAAAGATCTATCACGGGATTGCATCCTAGACAGGAAAGATGAAATACATGAAATAAAAAAGTGATAACAGCTGGCTGAGTGGATTGGGAATTATGCAAGATGTTCAGACTTTTCCTGAAAACTGAAACCTGCTCTGCAGCACGTTGACAATCTCTCTGAAGGTCTTCAAAGTTTTCAGGCCTTGCACTATGAAAACGAATAAGGGAGAAAAATACGACTCATACCCTCGTCTCGTAGCTTTAAGAAAGTTGTCATAGTCTTGTCAGTGTTTTCTCATCACACCCCGTGTGGGGAGACTTGAAAAAGCCTGCACAGTGTGTCGGGAAGAAGACGCATTTTCCGAGATAGCTGTTTCATCAAAAGAAGCTTAGGTGTGTAATGATGGTAGTATCAATCACCTTGTGACATAAACCATAAGCACCATTGCTTTGGCAGTTGAAACAGCTCAGTGCCTAGTCAAACATTTTCTGCAGTGGCACCATTTACTCCGGTCCAGATTTCCATTACTTTTTCCTTCAGTCTTCTGGAGAAATGCTCTGAATCCTAATTGAATCACATACGTCCCCAGCCTGTTATCCATCTTTCATGTATTTTTTTTTTTTTTGAACAGTTTTGTTTACTCATTTGTTCCTAGGGGACCATATAATGGCATACTGGAGTCGTATAATTGCTTTGAAGCAATCTGCATATTTCCTAGGTGAGTTCAACAAAGCGTAACCGAATGGATGTCTTCTTTTGTGTTAATAGAGTGACTCTGCGTTTCTCTGTAGCCCAGTCTTGTAAGATTAATGATGGGGGCCAAGCCCTCCTTAAGGCTCATTCATTACCGTGGGCTTGTCTCCCTAAAGCCAAATATAATGCCATGAATCACTATTCTCTCATGCTGTGGAGCTGTGCGGACATCTGCTGGGTCAGTTTACTGTTTAGGTAATTTGCTATTCAGAATAGTCCAGAAAAAGAAAACTGTCATGGCTGGAGAAATGAGTGTGTCTGTGTGGGGGGGTAAAAAATGTTGTGTTTTCCACACATCCTAACACCAGGCAACATGGGTAATTTAAAATTTGGGGGCAAGCGATTGTCTTGAAACATTAAGTAGTCAATAATGGAGAGATGAATGTGTTCAGGTCAAACTGACTTGAATGTTAATAGATCGGAAGTAACAGTTTAATTGTGTATTTTCAAACTTATAGCACCAAGTCAGCTCTGCTGCCCCCTCACTGTGGTATTGTTGCTATAGCAATGATGAACAGGGCTACTGTAGGGAAACCAAAGAGAGAGACATCTGTACCTTATCAACTGACCACAACATGACTTTGCATATGCAGATGCCATGCTAACATGCGAATAGTATATCTTTTTTTGATTTGGTTTTAATTATCAGGACCGTTGAAAGAGACATGAAATGAGGAGACAGAAAGCGGGGGAATGACATGCAGCAAAGGGCTGCCAGGGGAATCGAACCAGGGCGCCTGTTCAAACGATGCGTCATGAAAGTATTATATCTAACAAAAACTTGACAGGATAAAGTAAGTGCTGTACAACCAAAAAGATACTGGCTAAAGCAGAGTCGAGTTGAGCTGGTACCAAGCAGTGGAAGAGAGTTAAAGACTGGTTTATGCTTCTGCGTCAAGTAAACAAAGTTTTGCAAATGAAATGAATAGCAGTGTTGCCTCGATGGAAAGGTGCGGCCAAAGGTGCGGAGCTGACACAGAAGCATAAACCAGGCTTTAGTGCTCCACACATTTATTAACAAACATACAATATAATGTTACTGTTTTGTTTAAAATGGAACAGCATCAATATTGCTTGTTATAGACATAAATGGTAAAAATATCTGATGAAGCATTTTCGTTTTTTATGCAGGGGAGACGTGTCTTCACGTAGAGCTGATCTGATCTTTTTAGAATTTCGGGTGTCAGCTCACCTCTACCTGACTTCAACATCAACCGCTGAGTAAAGTTTAAATGGTTTTTGATGCTCTTTGAATACTCTGGGTGCACTTCATAAATTAGTGCAGACACAGGGCACATTGTCTGAGGTGAGCTCTTCAGTTCATCCATGAAAATGCTGCCCTCCGTGCTTTTGACGGGTTCAGGTGAAGAGAAGCCGGGTTTTGAACCTCCTCCTTTTGAAGTCAGAGGACAGGAACATTTTTTTGAAGGCCTTCTCATCCCATCATCAATAACCTAACCGAGTGTAAGAGACAAGGACATAATATTGGCAGTTAATATTTATAGGACATCTTTTTTTTTTGTTTTGTTTTGTTTTTTTTTTTTACTGGCGAACCATTTTCACAATTCGACTGGACTCACTGAAAAGCAAACGCTTAAATTGTAAAAAAATAAAATGTAAAAAAACAAAAAAAAACAAAACTAACCTTTCCCAGAAATGACTGGAAGCTGCTGATTTCTAACCTGAAGCGCCAGATGGTTTGTTACACAGAACCATCTGGAAAGGCTTCATTGGAAACTCTTAGAAAAAGGGCAAGCATCTTCAAAAAAATACTTGGCAGGTGATTGGATGAACCATCTGTCTATCAGTATCAATCAAAGGGCTATCTTCAACCACTATCTTCACTACTGGCAGAGCCAGCTGGTAAATCAGTGAGGAGAGGAGCAAAAACATCTTTATCAGGAAAAAGCCTTCAGTGCTGCTCTCTGCTCTTCTTTCAGTGACGACATACTCTCCAAGTCTGATACAGATCACTGCAGTTATTAATGAACATTTGCTTCGTGCTGTCTTCACAATTAAGACACCTTAGCTGCAATGAGTTCCTCCTTTTGTACAATGATTGGTTCAAACCACAGTGGTAAGAAGGTTTTTGAACCAAGTCTATATTTAGATTTTTACTGATACTGGAAGTTTGAGTTAGGTAACTTGTATTATTAAAGAGCAGGTTCTTAGTTAAAGCAGCTACAAAGAACTTTCATTTTGTGTTGATTTTGGCGACCCCTATGGACAAAAGCGGTAGGTTTCTCTTTGCAGATCCTGTCCCAGTATCAGTATCAGTAGCAACAACTCAATGCTAATTTATAGCCTCATCAGGTGTGCCTCTCCTGTCTCCTCTGCTCTGAGTACCGTAAATCGTTTGGCCCAGTGGAACAACCCGACCACTGCCTCCCGAGGGTATAGAGATGACCACTGCCTATAGGTATAGAGACTATTTAGAAATAGCTTATCTTCCCACCGATGGGCTCATTTGCTGTTGTAGGTCATACAAAGACAACAGCAGACATCAACAAGAGACTTTTGCATATCCAGTTAAAAGTTCTTTGTAGGGGCTTTAAAATGTGAGTCATTTCATCAAGGTTCATTTCAAACCATTTTGCTGGTACAGCTTGCTAAACAATGGCTGACAGCGGTGGAGATGGTTGTAACACCTTTTAAGAAAATGTTACAACCATCCTGGAGGAGGAGGAGGAGGAGGAGGAGGAGGAGGAGGAGGAATTCAGACTAAACTGTGTGTAATTTTCCCACAGTCTAAACTTGCCAAATTTCACATCACATACACAAACAACACTGTCTCAGCCTCTATCACCTCATTGTGATCGTCGCTCAGAGTTGATCCATATTCAGTGTTTGTGTGTCTGCAGTTAAGTCGGTAGAGCAGACAGCTTATCAGCTGCTGAAGAGAAGGCACCTTCAGTGAGATTGGGAGACACAGTGAGGAGAACATGGTGGTTGTTATTCTTTTCCATGAAGCGAGCCCTGATCATGCCTAGACAAGCTGAGTGAATCAGCCAGTTAAACACAGGGGGAAGTGCTGCAGTGCTAATGGGGGTGTGTGGGCTACTCTAAAAAAAAGGATGCATTTAAAGTCTGTTCGACTCAAAGCTGCCAGTGGAAATGATCTCCTCATAATTACACTGTATACTAAGACTGATTAGATGATGCAATCAGTGTCACTATTTCTCAATGATATTTACCTGCTGTTGCTATTTACTCCACACAGTGTCTGTTATTATCCTGCCAAGGGAAGAGCAGGATGTTTACAGGGTCATAGCTTTAAAACAAACATGACATTAGTCACTGTGACCCTGCATGGGACTTCTACATAATGCAACTGAATGGGATTAGGAAGCTACTGGGTTGTATTTAGGAGTTTGAATGGGGCTGAGCCACTTCATATTATTATTTTGATAGCCTTTCATGAAGATATTGAATGCATCATCTTGTGTTTTTATGTATTGATCCATTTGTATAAAGAAAACCTCCATGCTGCTTCGGTAACGTCACTTTATTATTATTTTTCAATATAGGGCCTTAGTGCATGTACACACTGTGGTGCTGCTGTTTAAACACTTCTTCATTCACTGACATACCCTGCACACATACTCACAAGAAATCAGCGCTACATTTCATGGTTAGTGTCATGTATTTTCTGCAGCTTCTTCTTTTTTTTGCAGCCTTGTTGCTTCTAAATGGAAAAATGAAAGTTAGCAAGGTAAATCATATGCAAAGCATGTCAGTCAGTTGTAGGAGCATAAAGAATTGCAGTGGGTGTGTGTAAGAGCAAGGTGAATACAATCAGGCATGTAATTGTTTGGCTGTAATGGCAGTGACAAGGCATAGCTTCAGCTCCTCCATGACAGACAAAGGTGTAATGCAGTCAATCAGCGATGTACTTGTTTTTCGTTTGTTTCACTGGAAGTGAGAGGGCAGCCATTTGCTTGCTTATAACAGACCATGTAAATCAGCCTTACAATAGTAGATAATAGATTTGCTTTCAAAGGAGATTGTCCTCCATTTGAGGCGTTGTGTTTTTGAAGTGATCACAGGTTTCGGGGTCTAATAGAAGGGCAAAGTATTGGCAGAAGTGTCATCAAATTCCAACCTACATTGCAGCCAAAGTGCTTGCAAACTTTTGCTGAAAGCCAGAGTTGACAGTGTGATATATTTCTGTACAGGGCTGTGATTGAATCAGGACTCTAGTCCACTTGGCAACAATGATATTGTTACTGTTGTATTGGCTGGCTGCACCAGTTGAGGGGAGAAAAAAAGGGAGAGAGAGGCAGAGATGTGATCGAGGTATAATGGAGTTCTTCACAGGTCAGCGCAGAACTATTGACCTCACAGTGGGTCCTCTCTCTCTCCTCCACTCATCCGCCACAACATCCACCACTCATCAGCAGTCCATCAGCCCAGGGTTTCCAGGAAGAGCTGGGAATCGTGAATCATACTTTTGTCCATCTGCCGCGCTGTTTCCATCGATTTCATTCCAGGTTCCCTTTCGACATCCCGGCGTAAACTCTGACCGGTGACACTCTCGTGTATCAAACAATAACGAGCAAATGGTCATTCACATGAGCGAGATGGCGGCGCACAACAAAACAGGCCAGCTTCCAAACACATTAGTCTACGTAACAATTTTCTTTTTTATCAGCAATTTCCCCTGCTTGTCATGCCCCATTCATTATTCTCCTGGGTTTTATTTGCATTTTACATTTTGGATGTCAGAGGAAACACTGAATTAGAGGTTAGCCCTAACAGCCCACACAATTAGATTGTTTTCCCCTCCCTGCATATTCTCTCAGCAGCAGATTTGTATCCACTGGAGATGGATGCTGTTTTATCCACTGGTGAACACACATTGTAATTCCAGTTGATCCTATAGGAGGGCGGTTGTTGTTGTTGTGCATGCTGGTAGATCACCCTTGATGCTCATTCTGCAGAGAGTAACAATCAAAACAGACTCTCAGGTCTTCTGACAGATGGAAATATATGTTATGAAAGTGTCTCTATGGGTTCAATTCAAGGTAGAACTGAAAAAGAGCATGCAGCCTCAGCAACTTTCCTGGAGGAATTTAAATGTGTCTTTATCTGTGATTAAATTCTTCCCGAGCAGCAGCAGATTATCTCAGATAAGGTTTTTACATTGCATATATTAAGTGATAAGGCTGGTGTTATTCTATACTTTTCTTGCTGTCAACAAATTTCACGAAAGGACCAAAACCAACAATGTGACAGTTGTCGTCGGTGCTTTCCAACTTCCCTGCTAGAGTCGAAACAGCAGGGATGCAGATTTTTCTTTTTTTTTTTTTTTTTTGAAAACGTTTAAACAGCAGTAAACAAGGAATTTATTCAGGACTATTTTCAGCTGTGGATTAAAACCCACACTGCTGTCGTGAGTATTTTCATGGCCAGGACACAAAGATAAACTCCAGTGTCCATTCTTATTGTTCTGAAGGAGGGTGTCCCTCAGTGCGGTGCTGTGGCTCAGTAGTTTAGCATCTTAGCGCTGTGGCTTTGTTGGCGAGAATGTGGGTCAGTCAGTTCACCACTGTGGTTCACAATGAAATATGAACAGCATGTGTCATCAACTATGAAATCAATCACCATTTAAAGCTAGGGTTGGCAACAGTTATTTAGTCATTTGTTGGAACTGTCACTATATTCTGACAGTTGTACATGAAATGGGTAATTTAGGAAAAAAAAAACCCAACTCCTCTGGCTCCATGGATTCTAACGCTCCCGGAGCTGTTCCACCAGTCCGGTAGAGGGGACAGGAGTAGCTGCCTGTCAATCACCAATCACAGCTCGTACACACGCTGCAGACAGGTACCCTCCACCCTGGCTGCTGCAGAGCATCGCCATCAGCTTCTCAACGCCCTGATTACAAAACAATATAAATATACACAATACAAATCAAATCATAATCCACAGTTACATACAGACTGCAGAACACTTAACAGTAAGTTCTTAAAGCTATCTAGAAAAATAACATGATCAAGTTTCAGACAGTTCTGTAAGTTATTCCACTTCTGAGGGGCATAGAAATGAAAGACAGTCTTACCCAATTCTGTCCTGACACTAGGAATGTTTAAAACAATGGCATCCTGTGTGCAAATTACAAACTCTAAGTGAGATTAAACTGGAAAGATAAACCAGTAAAATGTCAAGTAAAGCTTTGTAAATAAAAACCATGCAATGCTGCTCCCTCCTTACACTTAAGGATGGCCATCAGACCTTGTTATAGAGAACACAGTGATGGGTTTGGAACACATTTCCAGTGATAAATCGAAGTGCAGAATAATAAAGTGCATTAAGGGGCTTCAATGTAGAGAGAGCAGCACGCATGTAAATAACATCACCGTAATCCAGTGCAGACAAAAAAAAAGTGTTCTTGCTGCGAGAGATGTGAGATAGTTTTGTAGGTCTCCGACTGCTATGGATACGGGACGCCTGCTCCATAGCTTGTGTGTGTGCGCAGAGGTTGGTGGAGGGACCTGAACATTGTATCGTTTTTGAAATTTCCGACCAAGTCCTGGAATTTCGTCGACTTACCAACTGTAACTTTAATGTTGATCATGGAGACTATAAGATGAATTGTTCTCACTCTGGTGATGGATGGGTTACCACAACACTCTGGGTTGTTCATGTTCATGTCCCCCGCTCAAAACTAGGACTACCCATATTTAAGTTATACATTATAGTTATAGTTATATAGTATAGAGTTATCTGAAATCTTTAAGATACAAATGATAATTTTTTGTAGGATGTGACCATATCTGTTTCTCCTAGACTTGTTCATATTTCTTCTTGCAGGACTTAGGTGTTGAAGTATCTATACCAAGAAATGGCCGTTTAAGCCCTCTATCACTCTCTACAGTTGTAGTGTTGCAGCACACCAGGTCAGACAGTTTGAACACTCACCTGGCTGCAACACCACAGATAAATTCATTTCTCTCCCTCCCATTCAATCCCTTTGTCTCTTCATGCCATGTGTGCATGTCTGTCAGAAGCAACAATTCCTTACGCCCTACTGACATGAATTTTCTCAGAGAACAGTGATGTTTCAAACAACTTCCCGTCGGTTAATGTGAAATCTGTCTTCCATGTCCCGCGCTGACATTTATTTGAGCCCCCCCCCCCAAAAAAAAGGTTAATTGGCTCCACTGTGGCTGCAGTTTGACAAAAACAACCATGTTGAAGACAAATACAAGGTGGGAGAATGAATAGGGGACATGCAGGTAGGGTTGTTCTGCATTTACTGTCGAGGAGAATGTACGTTCAAGAGCCTTGACTGCTCAGACGAGCACCAGCCGAACACAGACAGGATAAGCGACAGGCCTCTGTAGCAATTTGTACTATTCATGCTACATTACACAAACAGCCGTTGAGCTAAAGCACTCTGAAGAACCTATTTTTATCCAGTTGTGCCCCAACATTTCTGCCATCAAAGGTTTTTCTGAGATTTTTTATTACAAGTGTAGATATATATATTTTTAATGAGAAGCAGAACTAACTTAGCCAGGGAGTGAGTTGTCCGTGTCCTTGGACGGTGTGTTTTTTTGTGTTTTCTCCGTGCAACCTCAAACAATGCTTTGAGAAAACTCATGCGTCTGTGTGGGCTGGTTTTGATACTGAATCAGAAATATTGTGATCACAGCGTTCCCGTGACGACAGAAGTGAACCCATCAACACGGTGGCGACAGAGCCGGCTGACATTAATGAATCCTCAATGTGAGACACAGAGAAATTATGTGTGATGTTACTATGGAGCTTGTTCTTTGCTTTTGAAGAACCATCCAATTATCAGTTGATCTGAGAGTTTCCAGGGGATCACGACAATTGTCACTTGTAATTTTGTTGTCGCTCCGATGATGAGAAATGTAACTTAGCAACAAAATGGACGGCTTTACAGGACTGTGCGAGGCTGGGCTGGTTTGTTGTTGCACTCTAATTAGATCTGACAAGCATGTCAGCTTTTACTATTTCCATTATTCCTGTTATTGCTTAAAAACAAAAAGTGATGCACTTTTCAGTTGATTAACAAACAACACATCAGAGAAAATCAATATATTTACCAGATAGTTACAACAAGTCTGGTGTAAAAACTACAAGTAATAAGATTTGAGTGTTATTTAGACTTTATGGAACCTCATAATAGGGTATTTGTAATTCAGTTTCTTTGTCTGTGAGAGAATGACGGAGTGATAGTTATATAACTCCCACTTTTATCTACTCTTACTTTTGTGTCTAACATTTCAATTCACTTGACTTGATTAAAATGTTTTCTATTGGTAAAGACTTCCTCTTCTGTACAAACCCGGACTGATCCAACTGATGCTGACCAACCAAATCTTCAAATGCACTCAGAAAATCCAGGATGGGTGCGACTTCAGGATGGAAAACATACGCTCTATCCGCGCTTTCTTTAATATCACAGGAGCGAGGGATAAATTTCATCCGTCCATCCATAAACCATTATTAGTATTTCATAAAGGAAATCAGCACCGTGCGTCATTAAGCCACAGCACTGGTGACTCCCGGTCTCTGGATGATTCTGATTCACAGCAGTTTCTGGAAGCAAGTCAGCCTTGGCTTGTTGTTGGCACAGCCCCCGAACAGCTGCACATTCTCTGCCGGCACAGAAGGAGAAAATCCTCTACCTCCTCCAACGTATGGTTTTATATATTTAATTTTGGCTGTACAAGCATGTTTCATGTCCCCACTATCCTGCCTTCTGTTGCTCTGCACCAGAGGAAAATATCAAATTCTGGCTTTGTAAGCTCTTTTGTTTGCATCGGGCTTTATGCTTGCATTAGTAGTGGACACATTTATCATGATGTGTTCAAATGCAGATGATCTACAGTTTAGTTGTGTCTGTCCAGTGACTCTGCTTTTCAGCCTGGCAACTCAGCCTGAGCTCTCAGAAGTCCCTGCTTTTGAAAGATGAGCCACCAGGGGGCAATCTCTCACCTGCAATTCCTGGACTGGTTTCACAGTGGCAGGCTCCAGATCCCTCGACTGTCACTGTGCTCTGTGACCAGTGCTCCCATAGCCACCCGTCTGTGTGTGTGTGTGTGTCTGTGTGTGTTGGAAAATTTTGGACATGACGCCTGAGGCCAGGCTTCATTTCAGACGGTCAGGAATTTGAACGCTTGAATGGAGAATCATCTAATCCAACCACACATGCAGAATTAAATGGGTGCGATTATTCTGTTTGGGCACTAGCTGTCCTCATCCAGGCCTGACGCAGCAACTAAGTGCAACTGAGGGAAATTATGCATTTTCATTTCAAAACATATTCTGGAAAAAAAAAGTCTCATGAACCCAGATGATTTTTGCATTGGAGACATTTAACTGTTCTTTAATACGAAAGAGTGAGTCTGCTGAACTTCATCAGTAACTCATAATGTGATTTACCTTCACACCAGCATTTTGTCGTAAAAGCTGAATATTTCACTTTAGAATAAATCTCTTCAAATTCTCACTATATATCTGCCTTGCTCTTGAACCAACAGATGCTTGGCTTATTTTCAGGCTATGCTTTTTATAAGCAGTGTGATGTAAGAGCTGAATTACGTCTGTATGGCTCTTCTTCTTTTTTTCTGCTGGTTACCTACCATTCTTTTTCTTTACATAAATGCTTTGCTAGTTACACGCTCTCAAGCAAGTGTGCTATTGGAGCAAACAATAGTGAGTTTACATGTAAAAGCTCTTATGCGGTGTCCTCTACCGTCCGTTATTGTTGTGATGTGCAGATTCCACGGCTGCTCTATGCATAAGAAAAGAGAGACAGACGTGAGGAAGCATGCTAGTTCTGTGAGAATGTACAGTACATGCTGTCAACTGTGACGTTTCAACAGCGAATTAACTATGCATGCTGTCACCCTTAAGCCTCTCTGTGCTTATTCAACTGAGTCAAAGAATGTATGGTATGGTAAAGTATCTTGGAAAATATATGGCTGACATTTACCTCATATAGAGACATTATGATTTCTGAACATATTCCTCTATTTCCACTTATGCTTATGCACCCTATTACCTAGAACCACTGTGTTTGATGCATCTCACAGTCACTGCCTATAGGTGGATGGCACATGTAAAAAGTTAACATAGCATTCAGAAAGTATTCAGACCCCTTTACTGATTTGAAATGTAGCTCAGCTCATTTGACACCATCTCTCGATGTATATCAGAGTAAAAAAATCTAATCAGGAGGTGGGGCTGTCACAATCATGAAATTTCAATTGAAGATTAAAAGCTGAACAAATAATTGCGATTAACAATTCAATTGTCTTTTTATGATCATTTTATGCCGTTATTATAGTATGATCCTAAACATAGATTAATAATACACCTTATGAAGAAGAGCCATTTATTAAATCCATGATGCTATTGTCAAGAGATGCTCTTCAAAATGCGATGGGCTCAGAGACAGGACTGTGTTGAGGCTGTCCGTCGACGGTCCCCATCCTAACTCACAGAGCTTGAGAGGATCTGCGGGGAAGAATGGCTGAAAATCCTCAAATCCAGGTGTGCAAAGCTCATCACGTCATACCGAAGAAGACACAAGGCTCTAATCGATGCCAAAGGTGCTTCAACTAAGTACTGAGTAAAGGGTCTGAATACCTATGTCGGTGTGATATTTCAGTTTTTCCTTCTCTATAACCTTTGTTGTTTTGATAGATATTTCTTTTATGAATGAGCACAAATGTTGGCCAGAGACTTTCCACAAAAGAAACACAGTCAGCCTGATGCAAGGCCACGATTTTAGCAGATAAATATATAGAAATATTGTCAAATAGTACATGATCTTTTAACATTGTAACCTAGATTCTTATCAAGGTATTTTAAAGATAAACATGTGTTTGCTCAATGGTGGATAACCTGTGTAAAGGTTATTTGGTATTCTTGTAGTTACCTAAATTAGTTACTTAACAATTTATCAGTGAAAACGAGCATATAACATAAGGAATGAATGATAAATTCAGCATGAAGAGCAGCGGTGGATTGGTCAGTCAGTGGGAGGTCTAAACTCTTGTCAATCCATGCAGCCCTTTGAGAACAAATACCCTAATCTTTAAAACACCCTCTGTATCTCACTAGTTATCAGTGGAAGAAGAATTGCACTGGGGATAGTAGCTTGTTTTTGTCTCCTTTTGTTATCCCCCACTTTCTCTGACCATTTGCAGCAAATTCTGCATAATCTATGCGGTGAGTTAGGTCTCAGTTTCACTATGTAACGCAGTGGTAGGTTGGGAATCGATAACCTGCCAGCGAGTGTGTAAGAGAGAAAGAGAAACCTAGAGACCGAGAGACTTTGCATGTACCCAACAGAGTGGAGAGATTTCCTGTCTTTGGAACAAAGCACTGATCCCTCAAGAAAATGGCTCACTATTTAGGCAAGAGAGTACAAAACATGTTACACCTCATAGCCTTTGTTGAGAGATACCTGGCTAGTACCCATAAGGATCCATTTGCAGCTGAAACCGTTTGAAATCTTCCATCTATTGACTCAGCAAAGTGGTGAAAACACAGCGGAGGGATCCTGGTCTGTTCTGGCTTTACTCTGTTTGTCAACATCCAATTTCACCTCATTCCAAAGGTGATTGAAGTCACCACTGTTTCCTGCTGTTAAAGTCACTGTGATCTTGACACGTACGATACAAAGGGACATGGTCTGAAATCTGTTGGAAGCGGGTGTTTTTAAACTTGTGATAGTTGATTTTGTCCACTTAGGGGCAGTATAAACTACTTACTAAGACAATCTTGTTGTATTATCACTTTTTAAAGATGCTAATGTTCTTATTTAAAGCAACACTATGTAGTTCACGAACACAGATAGCCTAAATATTGTACCAGTGTTTTTCCACCTCCCCATCAGAATCTCACTCCCTAGAGTTACAGGAGTCGTCTGATTGTGTTCAACATCAAGCTCAAGCCGGTCTCCCTGCTCCTTTCACTGGCACACGAATGCCCTGGTCTGGGACGCAGGGCCGGCCAGCCTCCCTTCCAGAGCTCTGGCGACACACAAAACTCTGACCAGGCTCGGGTTTGATCACTTTCTCGCTTTTTATTTCTTCCTCTCCTCCGACAAATCCCTCTATGCTTTCCTTCGGCACCGGCTCGGTCAACAAATTCACGTACTATGCTTCCCCTGGGATGCTCGTGAAGCTGGTCACATGCTTCACCTTGACGGCAGATGGGGGGGGGGGCTGTCTTCCTACCTGCACATGAAAGTTGCATAGTACAGTTGCAGCCGGTGCAACCCCCCTCAAGCTGCAGCAGCGACACAATTCATCCTTTAACGTTTTTTCCACCACTTGAATGAGTTTGAAGGCTGAGAAATGACATGGTGTTGCTTTAAACATCCAGCAGCTATGAAACAACAGAGTTTTCTCTTTAGTCATGTTTCATGGTCGCCATTGTGAAAGTAAGGAACAGTTACACAGTTTTAACTCTGTGTTTGGTTTCTACTGTTTCTTCTGGGAAATATTTGGGTATATAGCTGCAAGACCTTTTTTTGGCATTCCTTCCTGGATTTGGTTGAGAAAGTTTAATGCAGGTTGCTCTCTGTGTGTGTGCTGTTTCTGTGCTATGGGTAACTCCAAGTTAGAAAACCTGACAGCCAGCTGTGGGAAGAGCTGCTTTTTTAATGTATGAAGTGCTAGCAAATTCAGTCTTTTGATGGCAGACGTGTTTACTTGTTGCTCGGGTGTTTGAGTTTGTGTTTTCTGACACAGTATCAAGGCTGTTGAGAACTGTTTTAGATTTGGATGTCCAGATCTTCACACTGGTACATGAAGACACAGCCACAGAGACACAGGGTGTCTTGTGTTCTTTCTGTGTTCTTTTTTTTTTCCTTTCAAGTCTGCAGGATTACATTCACAAGTACACAACAGCTTGGCGTCCAGCTCCTGCAATTGCTTGGCTCAGCCCTAGTAAATATACAAATTCATTCACTCTACATACTGACCCTGCTATCAGCATTGCAATATTTACTGTGGTGTTGGTTCCAGGTGGCGTTTTTCTACTCATCACTTTGAAAGTGTTAATGCTCATGTGGCTAATGTACCCTCTTCAAATTCTTAGCTGGAAGCCAGCATTGATCTCCTGCTGTCTGCTGAGCCAGTCCAAGCCTGGAAGAGTTGTTTGTTTGGAGATGCTCCTCTGCACACCATTGTTGTACAGAGCTGGTATTTACATACCTGGTCCCCCCTGCGTTTGTGTGTGCATGTGTGTATGTGTGACCAGCCTGTAGTCTTGCTTTTTCTCTCCTCATCTCTAATCACCCAGCCATTTTCGCCCACAGCATAGCCACAGAGTAGACTCTTGGTACGTTTTATTGCGTGTCCAGAGGGCGGCCGTTTCTCACCACTTTTGGTTGTTTTTGAGTTTCTGGAAATGGCACATCAACCGTCACTACTCACTCAAGGTCACTTGAACCACACATCTTGCCACTTCTAATTTACTTGAACCGTAACTGAACATTTTATCTTTACATTATTTGTACTTAAGCTTTAGTCACACAGGAATCTGGAGGAGCAGTGTTTTTGTGTAAACACCAAGGTGTGCCAGATAAAGTGTGTGTGTGTGTGTGTGTGTGTGTGTGTATACTTATAAAGTGTGAGTCTTCTTGTTGCACCCTCAGGGGTTGATGGCTGAGCTGCTTGGGAGGGGAGCTGCAGTATTTACCACCTGCTATGAAACAAGCCTTCTGTGCAACTGTGATAGTGTCATAGCAAGTGAAATGAAAGTGATGCCTCTCCATATCAATGCGTCCTGTTTTTAGAATAATATTGTCATGGCATTCCTACTTTTATTAGATCCTGTACAAGTGGTGAGTTAGGAGGCAAAAGAGGAGACAGAGCGAGAGTGAGGATGACGGGTAACAATTGTCACCTTCATTTCAGTCTGACAAGCTGTTGGCTCCCTGGGATATTTCTAGCTAATGTCCATGTTTCAGTGTTACTATATGTCAACAAAATCAGAGATACCTTTACTGAAAAGCTTTTCATGTGAATTAAAATCCGTCTTGATCAGAAACTAGACCTGGATGAGAAAACATCCAGCTGTGTTATATAACTCTCTGTCTTCTAAACTCTTCTTCCACTGGCTGTTTATTTGCAGGACACCCTGGAGAATTATCGTCACTAACTGGACGACATTATTGTGTAGATTTGTCAGGGGGAAAGAAAAAATGAAAATCCTTCAACAAGAGTGAAACTTTCTCCCTTTTTAACATTGTTGCACACGCTCAGTTTTTATTTCTCGAGTCTGTCACACTTTCACCATTTAGATCTGAAACCTATTGTTGGTCTGAAACTGCTGGCTCTGCAGCTCAAGCTGCATGCACCTCATCCACCGGTCCCCTGGGATGCCCAAAACTGCCTTGGGTGTTCTCAACAATGAGATGAGTCAGACAGAGTGAAAATCCAGTTTTTGTATCTTTTTATAATTTTATCCAAGTTAGAAAACCCCCCTGTGCTTCCTGGTGAGAGAAAATTTGTATAACATGTTTTTCTCCTTACTGACACAGATTTTTCTGTGGAGGAGGATTAGGTTTCTTGAGCATGAGTGCACTTGTCATATTATATGTAGTTTACAGTATTGTGTGCCTTAATCCCTGCCTCCCTTGCCTCTTGTGTATGTTCCTCCCATGTGTTTTGTGAGGTCTAGGTGATTGGTGACAAAGGGTTGAGTAAGTCTGTAAAAACTTTATGCTCCTTGGGATTTGCAGGTTTTCCCACTGGGGGTCTCAGCAGAGCAGGGAGCAGCCCTCTGACCATGCTGATGTGTTCATGGAACTGCGTCATTGTCTTTGTTCCACATGCATGCTGCATCATGTGGGGCAGCAGGGAAAAATCCTGGAACAGACCGGATACTCGTGATTTGATTCTGGGGGGTTGTTTTTTTTTCCATTATGCATCTGTTGCAACACTAACTCACCAATTGCTCAATATAACACTGCTGCTGGCTTTACTGACGTCAGCAGCCATTTGTTATGACACCTAGAAATACTGGATCATTAGAATCAAAAGAACTCAGCATCTCGGTTTCTTCCAATCTCCTCTTAAGATGCTCACGCTGCGACACGGGGAGTGGATTAGGTTGGAGCCAAACACCGAGAGCTGCAGTGAAATGCAGTAAAGCTGACAGAGAACAAGCTGTAAGTTTGGTGGTGAGTGTGATTCATTGGACTGTTGACCTTCCTTTAAGGGAGATGATGAACAACCTGGTACCAGACCCTGGGCCTCAGGCCGTGCTCTCCCTCTCAGCTGTCTGCAGCTTCACCTTCAGCTCACATTCAATCACTCTGGCAGCCGTCGACTGATAAATGCCCACCATATGGCTACCTTCCTCACCTCTTGCTCCATCCTGCAAAACAAACAACAAAATGTCACCACGACTTGCAATGGTGCCACCTCGTTCTCCCATAAGCACCATATCCCTTCCAATTTGTCCCCTTTGCCCATAATGGTCTGCATTACTGGTGCTTTGTTGCCATTGCTGAAGCTCATTGGCTTGAAAATACAGTAGCAGTGGTATATTTAATCTTCTTTTTTTAAAGAAAGCATTAGAAATAAAGCTTTAATCTAGCTGTCTCTGATATTGTTTTATAGTGAGTGTCATTTTATTTATGAGTTTTATTGCATCGCTCTCCAAAAAGAACCTATTCTTTCCCACTCAAACTTCTCAAACCTGTAAGCCACAGTCAAGCCTTACAGTTTTCCTTATCAAAACATGCACACGAGAATGCCCAAAGGCCTTACCTGTGAAAGAGGACGATATTTCTTTGTCTTTTATAAAGGAGATGTGTCCTGACCTGCAGTGGCTTTCTCTTAAACCCTGTAGTACATGATGTGGACTCTTCCTGCTGGTACATCTGGGGGAAACAAGGAGAGGGTCTTATTGTAAGGCATGATGCATTTCTGCTCAGCCTTAGGGATGTCGCCTATAGGTGGGAGATGGCTTGAGGTTCCCCTGCAATATTCATTAGCACACACCTCACGTTTCAAGTCCCACATTATTCTGAAATGACAGGTGCAGTGTGCAGGGAGACGTCATGACGGTGAATTCACAGTGAAATGGGAAAAAATAAATATTGAGCACTTTATTGGAAACACATGTACTTTTACTGCTAATTCCTGCAATTATCCAATCAGCCAATTGTGTGGCGGCGGTGCAGTGCATAAAATCCTGCAGATATAGATCAGGCGCTTCAAGTTAATGTTCACAGTAAATATCAGAACGGGGGAAAATGTGATTTCAGTGACAGTGTGTTTATGCATCCCCCCCAGTCAAATTTGACTGGTTTGAGTAGTTCTGAAACTGCTGATCCCCGGGGATTTTCACACATGCAACAGTCTCTAGAGGTTTTCTCAGGATGATACCACAAACAAGAAAAAAAGAAGAAAAAAAGAAAACCCCAGTGAGTGGCAGGTCTGCACGGATGGACAGAAATCCCTTGTTGATGAGAGGAGTTCAAGGACAATGGTTGGATTGATTGGAGCTGACAGGATGGCTCTGGTAACTCAGTTAACCACTCTGAACAACTGTGACGAACAAAAGAGTAGCACACATTGAAAGTTTAGGTGGACGACAGCAGCGGAGGACCACGTCAGGTTCCACTTTAGTCAGTCAAGAACGGAAATCTGAGGCTGCAGTGGGCTCAAGACCGGAAACATGCAGCCTGGTCTTATGAATCTCAATTTCTGCCCAGACTCACAGAGGGTAGGGTGAGAATTTAGCAAGGGGAAGGTTTCCTTGGCACGTTTCAAGTTTCTCCGTAGCAGTCAATCATGGTTTGTATGCCACAATCTGTCTGGGTATTGTTGCTGAACATGTGCATCCCTTTATGGCCACAATTCACCATCATCTAATTGCTATACTTGCAGCACGATAATGCTCCATGTCACAAAGCTAAAGTCATCTCGATCTGGTTTCATGCACATGACAATGAGCGGAGTTCCCCGTCACCAGATCTGAATCCAATTGAACACCTTTGAGATGTGGTGGAGAAAACGATTGTGTGCAGAAATGAGGAATGATTCTTGACATCCTGTTGAATTTAACTCCACAATGAAAGGAAGCCGATGCTGCCCTATAGCCAGTATAAGTGCAGCGTTCTTAATAAAGTGCTTCAAAAAAATGAAGGGTCTGTTGAAGAATCTGTGACTTTTCATTCTTAATAAACAGCTTCAGCTTGTGCTCTGGTCAGTCAGACTGGTGCAGAGCTTTGTGTCGCTGCTATAATGAGACCACCCTGCGAGGCATTAGGTTTCGTAGGTTTCCTTGGAAACACCCATTAATTATGATGCCCTAGTATGAATGAGCACATTATCTAGCAATGCTATGTAACATTTTAATGTTGCTATTTAAATGCAAATTCTGACTTAATGACCTCAATTGAATCCCAATGAATAGTTTCAATTTCAATGTTTTTATGCCTTTTTATGTGCATAAAAAACTTTGAAATTGTTCCAGCATTGCATCATGGTCACTCATTTTCAGTGCACAAACTGAAAAAAAATGAAATAAAAGAGCAACAATTGCTCCATGCAAATTGTGGCGACCGTGCACAGCCTGTTGTTGTACATGCAAAGTAGCTGAAAGTCATTAATATAAATATTCCTTTTGTGAATTGATTGTGGAATTAATTCCCTGTAATAAGTGTCGAGATAATACTGTTAAACATTCCCCACACAGTATTATCAATAATTAGGTGAAACACAGAGGTATAGGAGACTGTAACATAGCTCTGGAGCTCTGGCCTCAAAGAAATTCAGTCTCTCCAATGCCCGTCGTCATGGTGGGTCCCGTCGCGTGCTGTGGAGCACATGCCTCAGCTGTAACCTTGGCCGATCCTCCAGTCCCTGCAGGGCTCATGCTGGTCAGAGTGGGTTGTAATACAACTAATCAGACGCTTTAACTTTTATGTAAATTGCCCTGGCTTATGAATCTTTAAAGAGGTGATGTCAAAGACAAAAGAGGGCGGGATGAGGGTAGGTGAGTGAACTGTCAGAGATGTGAGCTTTATGTCTGATTACCCTGCGCTGCTGCAAAGACACCTTCTCACACACTAATGAAGTCTTATAATTAGCCAAATTGGTGACGCTGCAGTCAAAAACTCGCCACGGATGTGTTTCTAATCCTGCCTGTTTTGAATGTGGCAGCGCCGGTTTGACAGGCGCCTGTCACAGCTCCGACGTTCACACAAGGATTTCCTGTCATCTTGGGGATGAAACGTTCCTGTAGGTTGAAGATGTAGCAATATTTCATGTTTCCTGTTGTGCTTAATGACCCAATTTAAGGGTAAAGGAAGAGAGTAATTGTGGTGCCTTCAGGTGCGATGAAGCAACATCCATATATAGACAGCAACAGATTAACAGTGACATACAGATTAACAGTGTTGCTCAACTGAGGTAACCGTAATTACTGACCTGCATTCTGTTCCACCCAAGGCTCCTTTTTAATCCACACACACACACACACACACACACACACACACACACACACACACACACACACATGCACACAGTGTACAGTTGTTGCTGCAGCAGAATGATTTCATGATTCAGGTCAACAAGAGGCCTCAGGCACATAAACCAAAGTCTTCCTGTCTTTCACAACTTAATTTGTGAGGAATAATGGCTCAGATGTACAACGAGGCCATAGTGCTTCACATGTTTTGGCAAAATATATTAGCCTCAAGAACCGAGCTCCCTCGCTGAATAATTAGCGTCAGCGTAACTCTATTTGTCAAGTCCTATAACTATATATGAATTTGCCTCTGTGGCATTTCTCCAAAGATAAATAGACAGTTTGAATAGTCACACAATACACACAGACACATATTATTCACTCTAACCTCGCGTACACACTGCATCGGTGAATTTATGGGCAAGATATATCTCAGCATCGACGATACACATCACACTCTGTAGATACCATTCAGTTGTTCTGTTCTGTGTAAATATTTAATCGCTGTGCAGTAGAGCTGGAGTTATATAATAAATGGATTAGTTGATTGACAGAAAATGAAATGGAATCTGAGGATTCACAGTTTTGATTTTAATCGTCACAGTCAGTTTTAAAGCAAAAATGCATGGTGGGAATCTGTTGCTTCTACTGGTTGTCGATTTTAAGGACTTATGACTATGAAATGTATTAATCAAGGAAGTAATACTCAGACTAATTGGCAATGAAAATAAGTATTTGTTGCATGCTGACTATATACATCAAAGCTCCACAAATGAGGTTCTTATCCTTTGCTTTTCTTTCTTTTTTTTTTTAAGGGAAATCTAAATAGTTTAATGTGAAGGAATGTCTATACATACAATCACATTATAGTCCATTACTTAAAAGCCTCCTGAGGCTCAGGGCAGCTGTAGATGTAGAGGATGTAGGTTGTCTACTAATTGCCCCTGACGGCTGTTCCCTCAGTGTGTGATGCATGAATGTGAGTGAATGGGTGAATGTGTGAAACACCTTATTCCTATTTAGTTGAAAGCACTGATGAGGAGAAGTGCTCTTAATAACATTGTAACCCCCCCCCCATGTCAACAATGAAGTATTTCTATTTCTGTTTCTACTGTGGTCGATAACGTTAGAAGAGTGCTACATACTGTAAGACGTGGTGGCAAAAACCCTATGGTGAGGAATGAGAAACAACAATTCTATCAAGATTTGAAGATTGTATTACAAAACATTGTGTCAGACTAAAATGAACAACCAGCAATGATCATCAAACAGAGACTAAGTCTCTTGCACTCTCTTTCAACTCACAAATGTCTCAAGAGTCTGGACACCCACTGATAGTGAGATCGGTTCGATGGTCACGTACACATGTTTAATCAAACAGTTCAAACTCCATCCAAAGTACAATGTATTACAGAGACCAGTCATTTAAGGCGAGCACTGTTTGCCCAAATCAGTTCATACAGTTCATTCAAACAACCCATCTACAAAAACAGAACATCACCCAGATTAAAAGAAATCATTCTACAGATCATAAAAACAAGTCTTCCATTACATAAGGATCCATTTTCTCTCTGCAGCCTTTTTCTTTTTCTTAAGACCTTCTGTAAGAAACATAGTGCCAGCTTGTATTCTTTTTTTTTTTTTTGTCGTACCAACTATTTTGAAACTCCATCTGTTTTACTCACAACATCTCTTCATGGCAACTTAAACTTAAAAAAGTGGTTTTATGGTAATGTTGAGTCAACTAACTACACTCAGGAGAGGACAGGGAGAAGACTGTGGTCTAGTTGTGGTTAAATATTGGAAAAAACAGCTCTGTGAAGGGACTTGTTTTTTTTTCCTCCTTTTTCAATATTCAACCCCAAACCACAAACTTTCTCTAACCTTAACTAAGCACTTAATGCGTAAACCACAACCTAAGAGAAGCATCACACACACACACACACACACACACATTCAGACTCAGACTCCTGACCACGTAGCCTGCCCTTTAGCCCCATGCCCTCTCTAAAGATCTCACACTTGCTCCATAAACCATTGAACATTCATGCTGATGTAACGTCTCCTCTAAAATGCATTTGGCAAAACAAGTCTGCAGCATATATATAAATATCTTTTGTGAGATAGTGTTAGCTCAGAGATGTAATGAAGAATTTATTGAAATTCTGGTGCAAAACTTGAAAAAATAAATGTGAAGTAAAAAAAACATTTCTGAAGGTTTTGGTGCCTCGGTTGACGAGTGAACTTTGTGAATATTCACCAAATAAAAAATGATGGATGTGCACTTTGTTCATATTCTGCAATCTTACTTTTAACTTGAACAGTCTTTTCCCCTGCAGTGGCACTCTTTTAGTTTACATATATATATTTTTAAAGCTTTTTAGAAAACTAGGCAAACTGAAAGTCTCTCATCCAAACAAATAAAGATTACCCATGGCACTAAGTGTGTCCATGTTTGGTATTACTAATAAGATGAAATGTAAGATGAGGCTGTCTCACAAAGTGGTGTGATAGTTGCACAATATGTACAAACATAAACAACTAGTTTGGGAAATGTTTTTTGCCTTGAGCTGAAATAGCCACTAAAAACAAATTGAAATCATTCTTTCACTTTTTCGATGTGAGATTTCCTGGAAGAAAGACTGAGTTAAATGGTGTCAATCAAGTGCCATAAAAAAAAAAATACATTTTTTTACAATCAAATCTTTGTCACAAAACAAAACAAAGAAAAGAAAAGATCACCCTCCATTTAAAATGAAATTAATTAGAAGTTAATGGTTCAGAGTGCAGTAAAGACGGCAGTATTGTAAAGCAGTAAATGGTCTCTGCATTACTGATGAGGAAGCTTTGTTTTGCATCAAGGGTGTCCACAGCCATCAGGTAACACAAACATTGTTATAGGCCTTACTTCATTTTGCAATTAGCTCATCTTCAAGTTTTTGGCCTCCATTAACTTCCTCTCTGTCCCCTGGGAGATGTCGTCTTCAGGTCTGCAACACAATAAAGATATTTTTCTTCCTCGGTCCTGGGAGACTTCCCTCAGTTGCCTTCTTGGATCCTTTTGAACCTCCTCTCTGTGTAAATATGCAAAAAAAAAAAAAAAAAAAACATCATATACTCATCTATCAAAAAAAACTGCTTTGGAAAACTAGCTTTACATTGAGAGTGTCCCTCTTCTGTCTTAGCCTGACTTCATCTTGGGTTTTTTTGTAATTAGGCCATGATTGGATTAAGAGAGGAAATGCTGGGGACGGGGAGAAACTGTTTCTCTGCTGCTGAATATAATCCACTTTTAGACCAAATGTTTCTGCAGTGTCCCTGATTGTTGGAATTTACTCAGCATTAAAAGAGCTTGGCTGACGGCAACTGACAGGGAAAAACATATAATATTTTTCCATGTTGTTTTTCTTTTGTTGAATCTTCACACTCGTAACCATACAGTACATACAATGTGTATATATATCTAATTATTATACATGACACTACAAAACCCAGCGCTCACATCTCAAAGGCGGAGACAGAAACTAATTGGATTTTTTATTTATTTATTTTTTTGTTTGCTTGTTTGTTTGGTTTTTTTTGGACTAACTAAGTGATCAAACACAGTGCAGATGTTTCTGTGTTTCACTTGGTGTGGTAACCAATTAATAGATGTGCTGATGCAGCTTCATCACAGCGATTAGTATTGTTGTTTTTTTTATAAGCACATTTAAAAACAACAGTTCCTGGACAGAGCAAAAAAAAAAAAAAAAAAAACTGTTGCAGAAACTTGATGACATGCACTCTTTCTTTATTTTTTCCCCTTAGTTTTTTTTTTTTTTTATAAAATTCTTGGGTTGCTGTGAAAAGAGGGAGGCAGAAGTGAGAGAGAAGGGAGGGAAACAATCTGAAGATGAAGGTTTATCCGTGTGTTTCAAAGAGACTATCTCTCCATGTTGGAGACGATCTGACTGATCTCCCAGAACAAAGGCGGTATGAAAATAACTATGCTTCTGGCGCTGCGCTCTAACTTATTTTAAGAAATCAGCAGAACACAGAGGCCGGTGTAAGTCCACGGCACGATGCAATTATAGTCTATATCAAAACAGAATCTGAGGTCAGATCTTTTGCAGCTCTCTGTTTGATTGTTTTCCTTATTGCATTATTGCACAGCCAGGATAACACTGACACTGACTGGTGAAATGGCCCTCCCTGTCAAAACCCATTCGCTCACTGCAAATTAATTCCTGTCTCTTCCCTTTTGCAGCTGAATGGGAGTTTGAAGTCGAAATAATGCGCTTTCTCATTTCGACTGCTCTCTTCATAGAAAGGGAGGTCATTCGTATGAAAATGAATAACCAAGCAGATTGTCTGATTTAACTCACTCCTGTGGGGGTGCAGATCGCCTGAACAAATGCAGTGATGTACAAGCTGACTTAATTGGAAATAATGAGGAAATGCCCGGCAAGGTTTTTATGCATTCAGAGAAACGTATCCTTACTATGAAAGAGCTACATGTTACAAGATGTATGAGATATACATGTGCCCAATAAATAAAAACTGCCCTGTGACTAAATTACCTCTAAATAAGATCTGATTCATGTGGTGCTGCAAAGTAAGTTTAGTGTCTTCTGTGCCCACAGCCAACAGGTTAGTTTAACATACAAATGCAACCTTAATGGAAAAATAACTATTCCCTGGACTCCTGCCTCTACAAGTGTGTGTGTGTGTGTGTGTGTGTGTGTGTGTGTGTGTGTGTGTGTATGTATATATATATATATATATATATATATATATATGTATATGTATATATATATATATATATATATATATATGTATATGTATATGTATATGTATATGTATATGTATATATATATATATATATATATATATATATATATATAATACAAATGGTCTAACATTAAATTTAGCTCTTTGTGTGCCCAGCTTCCTCGATCTGCTTCCTCTAGTTTTAGTGCAGTTTATGAGTTCCTACATTTCCCAGAATCCCCAATTGGCAGCCCTGTAGAAGAGGCATGAAATAGTTGATTTTAGATATGGAGAGAGCAACAGTGATAAGAAAGTAGCAGCAAGAGAGTTTTTCACTGCTCTCGCTCAGAGTGTATCATGTCTTGTGGCTGTACTGAATCGCGGTCAAGTGAGGCCATTGGTGAAGAAGTGGGTGGGTTATATTTTATGACTGTGAAATGCCAGAGCAAAGTGGTAACTCAAAGTCTAAGGGTTTTTTTTTTTGTATTATTTCTGAAGGGCAATATTTAATGTACGACTGATGGTACCTGAGTAATGTCCATGCTGTCACACTGACAACTCAGTCCAAAACATTTTGGCCTCTACTGAGGACAGTAAACATTCATGTTTATCTGCAGCGTTTAAGTTTAAAAAGCGGCAGCAGAATCCGCACCGCTGACGCTAATGGAGCAAAAAAAACCTGGAGCTAATTAAAAATAATGAGCTGTGGTGGCTTCTCCAGCTATAGGGTATAAGACAACTGATATCACACAGCTTGGTAGCATTATCTCATACGGTGTCTCATTGTGATCTGACCAGCTATGTACATTCACTTAGAGAATATAGGAAACTCCATGTAATGACATCATCACATTACACCCCCTTCTTTCTTCTTCTTCTTGTGTTTAATTTCTAATATTCAACAACTGCATTTTGATGAGCATCTATTGACATTAGCATCATGAATTTAGTTGTTAATCGCAATTATTTCTATGGCAGTTAATCGTCAACTCAAGTTTCATGATTGTGACGGCCCTGGCTAGCTGTTAAATTGTATGATTCTGGCCTAAAAGCATTTTGTTGTTGTTGTTGTTGTTGTTGTTGTTGTTAATGCTCTACAGTTACTTAGCAATGTTACTGAGAAGTTCACTCTTTTTGAAAGTATACATTGAATACATTCAAAATGAGTCCATTAAAAAAAAGAAAAAGAAACATGAGCAGCACATTAGTGTAAATCAAGGTAGAGAAGTGGTTGACAGGTTGTTTGAGGAAGGAGTCGTTCTTCATCCTGCTGCAGTCTCCAGGGCGCAGCACAGCACCTGCCAATTATGCGCCTTATTTTCAGATTGTTGCTTTATCTTTGTTTTTCTGTGGCTCACGCTGCATTGTGCTTAGGCACAGAAGCCTCTTTGGGTGATTGAGGTACAGAATTTTAAGGGTAATCAAAGGACGCTTTATTACCCTGCAGAGCCAAGGCCACTGTTTATATAGTTTTATTTACTCTATACACCAGATGCTGTACTTTTTTTTTTTTTTTGACAAAACAAAAATTCCCCTCACCACCACCACTGTATATTTCTCAGTTCCTTTTACAATGGCTACATGGAGATACAGAGATCCAGTGTGAAGTGTTTATTTACTCTGTACTCTGGTCTGACTCTCTAACACTTATCTGATAAATCCTACCACAGTTTGCAAGTTTTTCCTCTTGTTTTATGTTGCGCCGGTGCTTTGGGGCGTTTTTGTTTTTTTGTTAGTTCCACATTCGTCCTGGTTTTGGTCCCAGTATTGATTCTAGTGCACAGCACAGTCTTCAGAATAATTTTCCTAGAATATGGTACCATTTTGACAAAACAACACGAAGAGCCCACTGGAATTTCTTTTTAGTGTGAAACTAAGTTAAACCACACTCCCATTTCTTTTTCATTTTTTATTTTCTGCTGTGCAAAGCAAATAAAGAAGTCGTCCTTGCACTACAGTTGAATGTCGCATGACATCAGCACAAACGGATTATTCAGGGATTTGAAGGACTCAGATCGTGGGCATCTCAAGGAAATGTTTCCTTGTTATTTGTCATCGCAGGTTACATTCGTTTTACCCATCATGACAATTTAAAGTGGGTCTTCTTTAATCACTCCCCCCCCGCCCCGCCACCATGTAACTCATCATGTAAATGTGGAAGAAAAAGGCAACAATTTGAAGAAAATCTGAAAAATTAATTGCAACAGATTTTTTTTTTTTCCCAGCAAGTCGTCATTAACTTCTGCATTTTTTTCTGATTAATTCAAAATAAACAAAGCATGTAAGCTGTTTTTGGAACTGAGATGATGCAGGTGTTAGAAAAAGTACAAACTGTTCTCTGAGATATTCTCACAGATGGAAGTGGACTGATTTCTCTTAGATGATGAACAATCCCATGATAGAAATGTTATGTATCTTGAACACCAACAGAATGTTAAATTATATTGCATTACGGCTTTGGCCTGTTTTTTTACTTCCTCCTCCTTCATTCATTGACTGGAATATATTTCAGCTTTATCCGCTATCAAGAATTCCTTTCAAATAATTGGGAATAAGTGGAGCTTTCTTTGTAGTGATGCGATGAGAGGCACAGATCCCATGTGTGGAGAACTGGTTTTTGCTTCTTAAGATGTGTTTTTTTTTTTTTTTTTTTGCATCTTTGAATAAGGGATGATCATAAAATCATGCGTGGATTTGTCAAGTTTGTTCAAAGTTCGATCTCAACAACCCAGCATGAATCGACTTTATGTCACGGCTTTATAACCGGTGATGCATATTAATGCTGCTGCGTGTCTGTATTTGCTACATCACACTGTTTATTTGAGTGCGATTACAGTGTTTGTTTTAATTCTCCCTCCCCCTCAGCGAGAGAGGCCCACGTCTCCTGTCAGTCTTAGAAGAAGATGATAATCTGTGCACATTCATGTTGATCCTAAAATAAAAAAAGTGCTACAGTATTTGCAGAATGCTCATGCCTGAAGTGCCGAAGTTAATTGGGTGCACAGAATAAACTGAAGGAGCACATTCATGACGAGCCACAATAATCATGTTTTATGCTCAACATGTTGCTTGTTATGATTCTGGATCAGTAGAGCAGCCTATATTGAGTGATGACTTCTTTCTAATTAGATACAATATGCAAATAGGGAACACCAGGAAAGCTATTGAATATATTATCAACTTCATAATATGCACGTGTAAGAAATAAAGTCGTACTAAGACGTGCTGTCGTAACCAGTGTTTTCCCAGAGGCGGCTTTTAATATAGAAAAACAAATGAATGTGATACAGCGGCCATTCGGATTTATGTGTTCATGTAATAGTACAGTCGGGGTGTGACTGACAGTCGGAGCGCTGTCGCTCTCCTCTGGGAAATGTTTCTCTAGCAAACGCTTGATGTGCATGAGGCAGAGTTGCACCCGTTCTGAACACTGATTAGTTAGCTCTAGGCTCGTATGAATTATGCTCTTTGTGTCAGTAGCTCTTCCTGTAAAGTCATGTCTTTGTCAGCGAAGGATGTGCTCAGGCCAAAGTTCAGAGGTCAAAAGTTAAACTGTGACTGGGTTGAAACCTCACACTCCGACGCATCCCTCTGAACATGAACATGAAGGTCATTGAAAGTTTTAAAAGGAGATCACGACGAGGAAAAAAAAAAGATATTCTATGGAAATATTAAGCTGAAGAAGAATCCCTTTAAGCACCACACTTATTACGACTATCTATGCATAGCCTGTCCACTTGGGATGCTGACTCACCTCCTTGAGGCAATTTATTTTGAACTTTCCCATGTAGCTCGCTGTAGTCCATTCATTATCGTTACAAATCTTACTTGGGGAGAAGTAAGACAACAACTCACACTGGAGCCTCGAAGTATTGGCTTTTTTGACAGGTTGCAATAGAGAAAGATAAACCTGTCAGTATGAGTGAATAATTTGTTTCTCTTGACATTCGCCGTGGGATTTGGAAGGCTGCTACTGTTTGTTATAGCCCCAGGAATAGTTATACAGACAATGGGTGACACAGATGAGATTACAGCTATCCTCACCAGATTGAGAGAGGGAGATAAGGGAAATCACAGAGTCCCTTTGGGAGGAGCTGGAGAGAGGAGTATAGGCCTACTAACTTGCATGAGTTTATCCTGATGAAATGGTGTGAAGTCCAAGTTTCAGATTAAGGCCAAACATTAGCAGCCTACGTCTGAAAAAAGCTTTTGAAAAGCAATGTTTCTGAGATAAAAGGAAAGAAAGCAGAAAGAAAACTCAGCTCTGTTTTTCTTAACAGCGGGCCCCTTAAGTAGAAAGAAGAAAAGACTAAACACGGACCGTGCATTTAGCAGTGGGTCTTTTTTCAGTGCTACAGACGTCTCATGTTTAGTTCCTCTCCACTCCTGTCCTTTGTAGCCAAGACTAAGAGACGTTTTCTACTTGTCACATTATGGAATGTTAATACTTTTATGACTTTGCAGGAGCAGATGGAAATCCTTAATAGGAAAGAAAAGGAAAAAAAATTGAATTGATATTCTTCATTTTTCTGTCACCATGGAGAGGGAGACAGAGAGAGAGAGGAGTGGAGTAGATGCAGCATTCATCTGAAAACTTCTGACACGACAAGAATCAAATTATGCACAGATGTGCCGAGCAATCTGTTTGCTTTCTGAGGATGTATTCTGAGCCAACTAAAGCATATATATGTATTTTAATAAACAATGCACAGGGATTACTGTATTCTATTTTTATCTGCTAATGCAGTTTGAATAATGTAATTGTTGGGGGCCATATTAAAGACAGTACAGTTGGAGGATTTACATTAAGACTGGGAGAAATCCAATAGATGGAAACCGTTGTGCCAAAAAAAAAAAAAAACCTTATCAAATCAGAGTTGGTGAAAAGCCCCTTGCTCACACATGTGCACATACAGATATTCCTCCGCCACAGACGCAACTGCAGGAAGCAATCCACTTAACATGGAAATTGTCCTTTCATCTTTTAGGAGGGAATCACTCTGAGGAAGTTAAGAGGCAACTAATCAACAAAAAAGGAGATAGAGCAGCTGCAGCATCAACTTTGGGCAAAAGAATTTCACTCTTGCACTCTGCGAACCCAAACAATGTCATTTCCTACATGTGATAAGAGCTCTAAATGAAATAGTTAAGTCCCGTTTGGATTTGGTTTGAATGTCTATATGCCTCAGCTCTTTCATTATGTGTGTGTGTCTCTCTCTCTATAAGAGTGTGAGTCCGCTGTGATTCATGATGGCCCTGAGTCTTTGTGGTGCAAAGTGCCAGGAAAAGACATCGTTCCTGCTGCGGCACGTGACGGATGCGGTCTGCGTCACGCAGCCGTAGTGGTGCCGCGGGGGTCAGAGCTAAGCTATTCTCACCGCGTGATGGCTTACAAGCTCCAGCATGGTGGAACGGCATGTGAAATATGGACACTACCAGTGCCACGTTTTGACTCAGCAGCCAGTCAATTGACCTCAAAGGCCACTTAAGATTTGAGTGTGTAATATTTCATCTGATCGAATTTGCATTAAAGCACCTCTTTTGTGCCCACCTCTTCATTTATTCAAATCAAACCACCAGAACAGAGCTCTTGACTTTGTCTCTTACACTGGCCGGATGGAGCCTTGAGCACTAACACTCATTTACACCTTTTTGTAGCTGTGTTTCTTCCTCACATGCGGTTTGGCTGCGTGTAAATGACAAATTAAGGTAAAAAAAAAAACAAAAAACGCTGCATTAACCCAAATCTTTTTTTTTTTTTTTTTTTTTTTTTGAATCTCGCTAAAATGTCAACATCTTTCTGCATTCTGTCGTCTTCGTTTGCATTTCTTTCATATTTGATATCTGACTGTTAATGTCTGATTGCAAAGGAAAAACCAGGAGGCGGCATGTAATAGGATGTTAGAGAGACAAAAGAGCATAGACTGAAGGGATTTGCGAACATTCACACTTGGTGGAAAAAGATGATGTAGACTTAAAAGGCAAACAGTGTATCTTTGATGGGTGGGTGTTACTGTTAGAACCACTTTCAGTTCAAGTGAAGGGAAATGAAATGAAACAACCAGTAAATGATATGCATAGTTTAGCCTCTTACTTGGGACATCTGAGAGCCCATTGGCTAAACGAAATCTAATTAGGTTTGGAGTAAACCACATTATTGCCTCATTACCGTTAATTGACCTCTCGGAGACCTGTTACTGGAACACTGGAGAGGATGCCTGTATACAGACAGAAACATTAAGAGGGTATGTTGAGACGACTGAGGAAGTGAATGGAAAGCGCATTAGGAAAAGACATTACTCCATTCAGCACACGTTCAGGATGAGTCTCTGTCTTTCCGTTTTGAACCGACACTGTCGGGGGGGGGGCTGATGAATCAACTAATAAATACAGTAAGAACCCGTGACTTACAGTGGAGTGTCCCAATATCAAAGGAGAGCCAGAGAAGCTAATTTTCCTTCACTTCACATGTGTGTTGCCTGAGGCCTGCTTTTTGAACGCTGCTCACTTTTCAACTAAAGATGAATCAGGGAATCTCACGGAGGTGTGATGGCGTTATCTGACAGATATTTTTAGATTATTGTTATCTGTGGCCTGGTCTTTTAGGGTGAAATGATGGCTATCAAGTGGTTCAAATCAGGGTCGCCGGCAAATCCACAAAAAAGTAGGCCCATAGGAAAAGGAGTCATAAAGTATCATTTGCAATACATGTATAGGAGGACCCTGTTACAGAATCCCATAAGGAGATATCCAACACATAAAGGAAGAGGAGGAGGAATCCCCTTAAAACATCTCACATCAATAGGCATCCATAGCTTCAGGCTCACTCCCATTTTGCCTCATTAAATTCTCATACAGCCCTCATCAAAACACATCTTTCATCTAGACACAGTGTCGGTGCTGCGTAGAGACCAGACTGCACCACTGCCGATAAGAATTCATTCCATGGCCTCCATGCTGTGGACGGACGCTTGCTGGTAACACAGTGGGATAAGCAGTTTGTTTTTGTTTTCTCCTCACAAGCAAAATGGATCCTTGAAGATGTATAGGACCTTTGAAGTTAATCTTCCAGCAACAGCTGGTGCCAAATGTGCTTGCCCACTGAAATATCAGCCGTGCGCAAATAAAGTTGAAATATATGACAACAGGGAAAGAAAAAGATGGATATCCAGAAAAATGATTTGTGTTATTGTGGAGGGTGGGGGCGGGGGTTCATTCACAAAGGTAAAAGTTAATGCTCTGAGCTGTCAGGAATAAACTTTTCAGGCACATCCATTCGTTCTTCAATTAATTTTTCAGTTGAACAATATCAGTTATTTTCCCTCGCAGATTTTGTTTATTCATGCCAGTTTATGTTTTTTTTAGTTTCTCTGGATGCTCCTCAGAAGTCGATGCTGTTGCTGCGTGGCCAACATTAACATTAACAGCTGTTCAGCTTCATCAATTTATTCCTTCACTCAGCGGTCGGCCCATCTCGTCACTCTCAGACACACAGAGTCAGTGTAGCGTCCACATTGCAAAGCCGCCTTGTGCTGTAAATGAAGCTCTCGGCAACACTGCTAAGTAAACAGCTGTTAATGCTAATGGTAACTTTTTGGTGATAGCAGCTCTTTCAAAAAGCTCCTTTCAAAACGGGCCATCTCGCCATATGAATAGATCATGTTTGGAGTTCTGGAAATATTTTTCTATTTCCTTTTGAACTAGTTGTTGATGTGGACTCAAGATTCAGACTTTTCAGTTCCTTTCATTTGATTATTAATGTTTCCTTTCACACAGCCAGAGAGAGAAGCTCATATCGACAGTTCCCCCTTTTTCTCCAATTGGTTGATTTTGGTAAATGGTAGTGAATATAACTTATGTACTACTGAGTCACACATGATACTGAGTACACATTACATTGAGGTCAACGTCCAGTTTAAACTCACCGTGAAGACAACAGAATAGAAAGTTAGGTGATGCATGTTTTTTTGTTTGTTTGTTTTTGTTTGTACCTCAGTGGCTCTCAGAAGGCATTTTAACTTTTCTCCTACATCTGTTATGTACACAGTGTTTTTACCTTTTGACTTTGTTTTTAAAAATAGAATATGTTGTGTCCTAGCATCAAGCAGTAGAGTCCATTAAAATGTTATAAATGCTTGAATGGCCTGTTGCATAAGAGAGTCTCCTTGAAAAATGAACAGATCTGTTACTGTGTCTTATATCCGTACCTACCTGATACTCCTGGTTTTACCATGTATTGTATATGTAATGTGCCTGCGACAAAAACGTTCTTTAGATTCTTTATTCTGATATTTCTATATGCCTGTAAGTCTGTGTTTGTATACATGTGAGTGTGTGACACCATTATGACAGACATCATCGTCACTGATATTGTGACTATACCTTGTCAGGTAGCTGGGAATAGTTGTACATGCAACTGCACCAAAACTTAAAGTATCTCAGCCACTAACACTACAGATGGGTATTGATGTTTTTGACGTATGTGTGTGTTGCAGGGACTGGCACTTGTCAAGCCTGCTGCTCTTGTGAGTGTATTTGTATGTGTGATCTTCACCGCACGCATATTCAAAGTTTATGCGAAGCAGCATGCATTTGTCTGTGATGTGGGTCTAGATTTGTGCTGTGTCTATATATAGCATTTTTTTGTTTTGATGTATTGTTTCACTGTGGATTGCCACATTTGAGGGCTCTCAGGTTTCATCCTAAGTTTGTTTATAGAGCTTCTATTTCAGTGTTTGTTTTGTGTTTTTTTTTCTTTTTTTACTTGTGGGATCTCAGCTCAGCTCCACACACGGGTCCTTCACTTGTAGATCGGTGCAACCTGCTGCTTAAATGTCCTGCGTCTAATACTCAAGTGCCTTTTTTCTGAGTCACCTTGTGTCAGCCATCGTTGCTGGCAAGTCACACACACTCGCTGAGGAGCGAGGTGACTGTGGCTCTTTTCAAGCGCTGGTGGCAGAAGCTGTTGTTAAATACATATATGCCCATACTTTTCACAAGAGGACGGGAAAAACAACCCCTGCGCCTGCCTGGCAGCAAAGGTGTTGGAAACTTATACTCCAGCAGAAAATTGTTTACTGTGAACACTGACCCTAAAGAAATCTCTAAAGTAACAGTTTCTCAAAGGTTCACCCCCCCTGTTGTGTAGGCTTTAAGATCCTGGAACACAACAAATTGCTTTTAAGGAGCACTAACTGTACGTTTATGTATTTCATACAGCTCTGGAAACAGACCAGCTCCACTCTTTGTTGTGGTCTTACTTGTTATATTGGACAAACATGGGTGACCCAAATGGCATCTGATGTTTGATCCCCGCTATATTTACGTACAGAACGACAAATGGAGATTTCTTTAAATCATCTGTGTAAATATTTTTAGCCCAATAAGCCCTCTTAAGTCTGTTTCTTTATCTGTCTCCTCACTCACTGATGTGTTTGTGTGCATCCTACTATACTTTATATAAAACCTTATGTTTCTACACATTCCATTATGTATTGAAGCAATAAAAGTTATGTAATGTGTACTCGATGCTGTTGTGACCCCTGAGATAGAAGCTGCTCGGCTGCAGTGACTAAGGCACTAACACTTTCAGTGTTTTTTTCACGATCCACTTAATGAAAAAAAGAATATCTTTTTATACAACAGAGAGTAACTTATATAGAGCACACAAGTACCTCAGTTCATGGATTGCTTTTAAAAGCTAAAGTGAGAAATGTTTTCTGTATTACAGTACATCAAATAACTCTCAGTCCCACTGACAATCAATGTCTCACTCTGCAGCTCTATGCAGCTTGTAGCTCAATGTGTGTGTGTGTGTGTGTGTGTGTTTTTCCTTTTTTATTACTCACAACCAACAAAACCAAAACGATGCTGGTTTACATAAGCCAATCTCAACCCAGGAGCCAACCATAGCCCCAGTATGAACCTCACATCTACATTCACACCACAGAACTAAACATTTGTTCTCCCATCAAATAACCACCCAGTAATCTTTAAAAACCCAGGAAGTTATCCAGCAGCACTAAAAACTGTAGCTTCAGTGAATCTTCAGACTTTTAAAATATTTTAAGAGTTTTCAAATAAAGATGGGACATTTGTATGATTATAAAACAAAACTGAATTATCTCATCAGGTCCATTTGTCTCTATTAACGTGACTTTTTGCATGATTTTGTATCTTCTCTCTTTATCTTTATTTTTTTGCGCTGTGGAGTGAATGGAATATCTTTTTATCCAAATGGTTACAGAAAAGTTTTTGAGTTCTCTTGAACTACCCTCAGAGCGACTCTGAGTGTTGTTAAATAACCTAGGTTTTTCAGAAATTGCTGGTTATGTGTATTTCAAAAAGAAATGGATGCTAAACTCTGTGACTGGAATAAAACGGCCTCATGTAAAAGGGACAAACCTGGGAGCTGACCTGTACTCTGTGTTAAGTTGATGAACATGATGATTGCATGTTGCATTGTGTTCTCAAATCTTCAGCATTTCTCAACTGATGTTAAATGTTGATGAGTCACTACAGTCACTATAGTTTGTTCAGATCACATCCTGATTCAAAAGTTGCTTAAAAAACTTTTATATAACCAAAACATTGGCATCATTCAAGAAAGCCATGTTGAACAGGCCTTCATAATGGACTTTTACTGAGAGTGCACATCAATGCGACGGTGCTCTGTTTCTGTCTGAATGTGCAATTAGCTGTAGAAACTTGGATAATCCAAAGGCTTGTTGTAGAGCGATAGTTTTGGAGTCTTCCTGCTCCCAATTAACAACTATTTTCTCTTTTTGTTGCCTCAGTCAGCACGTACTGTTTGCCAACTATTGTGGGCCTGAGAGGAAAATTGGGGAGTACTCTTACATTGAGACCAGTGAAGCCAGAATGTGCATCACTGAGGAGAGGAAATCAAAGACACAAGGTCTAGTCTAGCAAGAGAGTTACAGAAAGGAAAAGAAAACCTTGTGTTGATTCAAATATGTTGTTTTTTAGTTTCTATAGAAGAGAATGATGCTACTTGAATCATCTCACTCATGTCCTCTCCAATGAGGTGGTCATGTATTATAAATATCCTTCATGCCCAATTGAAAACACCAACTACACTCATTCATGCAATTAAAATCTCTGGTAATTGAGATCTAAAGCAGTGTCTTTTCAGCGTCTTTTTACTCCTTTTTTTTTTTTTTTTTTTTTTTTTTGGAGCACTATAGGTGGCAGTAGTTGGACGGCTGGAACTTTTTGGGGTCGACTCTGCCATCACCTGCAGTATACAGTATTGTGCACCTTCTTTTCTATTCATGTTAAGCCCTTTTTATTCGGGTATAATGTTTGTGGCAGGAGCTAAGACGGTTTCACCAGCTGCACTAAAAAGACCTTAATATGCACCCACAGACCATCTTTTTTATCCCTCTTTAACATTGCAGCCGAGTATATGATGTCCCCAGATGAAAAGGATGCGATGCGCCGAGCTTGCACGGACACAGCCTGCCGCTTTAGCTGCCGCTGCCGTGATTATTTACAACATAATGAGGAACCGTCTGAAGTTTCCAAAAGATTTGCAGAGCCTCTCTGATCCACTTGGCTCATCTTAAAAAGAATCTAAGTGTCTTTCTTTTGTCATTGATCACAGTTCACAGCTCTCAGATCAGGGAAAAAAACAGCACATTTTAGGATTGTTGTGAGTAAATGGAAGATACATTAAAAACCATAAAGAGTAAAACATATCTTGTTCCAACTCCAAAGAGATTAATTATGCATTTAAAACAGGCCTCTTTATATAACTACTTATGATGATTAAATATTCATACTGTGGACATATTACAGGTATTTCTCCAATAACACATGTTCAAGGAGTTTGTTTTCCTCACAAGGCCCACTTCATTCACAGCTGACGTTTTGTGTTGTAACATACGACTTCATGCGGTCAGTAGTAATTTTGCAATTTATAACACTGCAGTATGTAATTGCTGCATGTGATTTCAGTTCACGAGTGTACATACTGCCATATTATTTATGCATCTGTGGAAAAATGAGGCTGTTTGCGATGCCCTGATAAGCTAGCAGAGGTTAGCACATACTGATTTGACATGAACACTAATAGATGCTGTTGCATACAACAACAACACTTAATTTCACACTGTGCTGGCCCTTAACAAAGACTGATCTGCCATCACTCCACCTTTGTTGATGCTGAATAGAGCCACAGTTTATTGTTCCATGAAAAACAAGTCAATGGCCATTTTAGTTGGAAGAACAATGAGACTCAGGGAGGTGTGTGCTTAATATGATTGCAGATAAGTGATGCATTTTTTGGAAACAGAAAAGAAAAAAGAAAATATTATTCCTCCCCCGACAATCAGTGTCTTGTGTGCCTTAGACTGGCTGACATAAAAGACCTCTCTTTGTGCCCTAACTGTTGAGACTCTCCCGATAAAAGCATCTTCTAAATGAAATGAAAACAGGCCTTAATGGTTATCCTTAATGGCTATCCTCTAAGCTTGACAACTACAATGGCAGCATTCTTTTTTAATCAGATTGAGAGGAAAATGGAGATTTTTTTCTCTCTCCCTGCAGAGATCTGTCGTCAGTTCCTCCCAGTGACGAAGTAAAGCCTTCCAGCTCAGTTACATCCATTGTAGGGCAGATCTGGCTTATCATGCTTTCTATATGCAAAAGGTTTGAGAAAGTGCAATATATATATTACATAGTTGGATACATGCATGGTTGTAGAAATTGTAAATGCAGATGGGGGCTTAAGATCGAGTAGGTGGAGAGACTTCTTGATTCATTTTCATGTAATTGCCTTTTGAGCTCCCTGTAGCAGTGTGTAGACCTCTTTATATAACAGGGCACTAAGTGGAGTCCAAATTGTAGCATAATTTCTTCAGTAACCACTGACATTTGTACAAGGAAAAAATAAAGAGCTTCATGAAGACTTAACAACGTTAAAAAAAACAAATCGCTCTCAAAGTCCTGCTGTTCAGGAACACATCCAAGGGAAATATAGTGAAAATCAGTGTCTTTAAAAGACATTGTATTTAAAAAGCTGATATTCATTTCAACTCTTTTTTTTGTACCAGCTGTGACAGTGAGTCTCGTATTGTTTTCACCTTATGAGTCTGTGAGCCTACCATCATTGCAAAAATGTAGTCCAGGAGACACCTGCTGTAATGGGGACTACCACTGAGTTGATTTTAGCACTTTGGCAGGTGTTTATTTTTCTGGGGGCAGATTTTTGTCACAGCAATAGCAACGCAACTGTGTGCCAAATACTGTCATGAAACTTTGCATGTGTGTAGTCCACATTAATATGAAGCCAGAGTTCACAGATGGGAGCATGGTCAGACCTGTGAATACTCACTACTCATGTTGTAATGGGTGAAAACGTTAGCATGTTGATGGGATTTGGAGTGATGCCGTGGCACGACGGTCTTTGGTTTTCTTTGCATCCCAGTTCAAAATTCAAAAATGCACAAACCACATGTTTTCATAGCTGGACTGAATTAATTGCTGGTTAAATAGATATTGACTAATGTGTTTTAAGGTTCCTGGAAAAGATTGTCCAAGCATGCCGGTGGAAATGTAGCTTGGTTAGTAATCCTTTTGCAGAAAATGTATTATTTTTCCAATGAAGATAAACGATACCTTTAATACTAGAAAGATTATAGTGTTTTTTTTGTTTGCTTAATGTTAATGTGTGTCATTATATCCTATATATACCCATATTATTGTTTCTACTCATTGCTTCATGTGGTTATGGGCAATATACTATAATTAGTCTCATTAACCTAGTTGTTGTACTTATTATAGACAGGAAACACACTGGAGATTCAGTATTTTTTCTCCAATGCATCTTGGGGGGGGGTGAATGCAGGAGCTTCTGTCTGAGCACACGTCTGAAATCTCTATAAAACACCACTCTGAGCCACTTTCAAATGCAGTACTTTCACTTTTTTTTTTTTTTTTATACATTGTGACCCATCTACACGCAAGGCAAGGACATCATTACAGTAGTAGCCACCCTCAGCATCAGGCCAGGTCGATAATATTTCTCGAAAACCATTATGGTTGTGTATTCCCCTGGGGAAGGTGTAAGGTGGGAGAAAATAGAAGCGGTGGCATGATGGTATCAAGTGATCTAATCACTTCTGGAGCAGAACCAGATAGTGAAAAGTGATTTCTTGTTCTTTCTGTGTCTCTATGCTCAATACATGATGGAACAAAGATAGCAGTAATGAATTCCTGGCATTGAAAATTCATAATTTTTAGTTTCTGAATATTGTCAGTTAAGAGTGGCTGCAATTTCTGTATCTGTGCACAGAATGAGGTACAAGTGCCCGGGCACATACAGTACTTCACACTGCGCAGTTTGTGAGGAAGTAATCAAATGCTACTTATCTTCATCCTCATTATAATAAACAGACATCACAGTCACATATGGTTGTGGTAGACAATGGCCACAGATGGGTGATTAGTTGAAGTGTTCTGAAGGCCATGCTGTTCTTCTACCAATTGATATGGAGCTTGGGGCCCCCAGTGTAAAATGAGGACTGTAATCACAGATCCTTCAGAGCTGTAACTCAACACTAATGAAGAGCATCCATGTACTTCTTAATTTTCTGTGCTGGATGTGGCCATACAAGCTCGCTTTTCGAAAACGGCAAGGTATCTAAACATCGGATTGAGATCAGATTTGAATTTATCACCACTTAAATTACTTCTTTCTGCACTTCTTCTTTGCCTTTAATTTATTCATATAGCTTCAAAGATGCTATGAAAGTGTCTTAAAGATTTAGGGTCCATTACCTTAGATGTACAGTAGCTGCCTGTGTTCTTAATGAATCACTTTGCCTCATGGCATCCCGTCCATGCTAATGAATATGGAGTGAACAGATAGCTGCACCAGGTATCATAAAAATGATGCTTAAAGCAGCTTTTCCGGCCTGTTTTTTTTTTTTTTTTTTTTTTTTTTTTTGAGAGGTATTGATGGCTTTGTGAGTATTTGGATGATTAGCTCTAGCTGGGATCGAAAGCAAGCATTAATCATATGTTTTGATCATGTGGATTTGAGGGGAATCTCGGCACTCTGCTCGGAGAAGCCTGTGGAGGTCACTAATTGAAGTGGGTGGGGGGTCTGCTGGAAGTGTGATACTGTAACCTGGATCCATGAGATGCGTTGATGAGTCCTGAAAAATATATTCCTCGTATCTGAACAAGTGTACATCTATGAGCCTTATACGCAAAAGGTCAGACTGTGGAGAAAAAGACAGACGTCAGTCCTGCAGCTGCTGATAAACACAATTTTCACATCCAAGCCACATTCAACATCAGAATCTTTCAGAATATTTCTTAATGTCCCATCAAGGGCAATAAGCAATGTGTAGGGTGGGTAGATTTATTGTCACTTAAAGGATAAACCACTTGTGATGGCTACTGCATGTAAATCCATCTGGATTAATGTCCCTCAACTAATGCAAGTGCAGATTTAACAGCCTCCCATCCTTTCGGAGAGACTTCGGCAGCATAAGATGGCTGCAGTGCAAACCTCCTTGTTGCTAGGACTCTCACCCTGAGATGGAAAAACATTTTTGCTCCATCTCCTCTTCTCATTCTAGCCTCGCCTTGGTCGGCCTCCGTGGAAACTAGAGAGAGGAGGCAGTGTGCAGATGGACAATGATAAGGGGGGGGACTGTGATTTTTAGAGAACTGATAAATGACAAAAGGAGGATGATGGTGTGATTATCCCAACCCAGCATCCCGAGGAATCGTGTCTGTATTGGATGATTCGGTACCTCTTGTTTTATGGTCCGTTGCCAGTGCAAGGATATGTGCTCTTTATGTAGTGAATTGAAAGGTGAGGTCGTGGAGGTGATTGTGGGAGATGGAAATACAGGCACGTCTAACTTTTAACATGGCAAATACAGCACAGGGGAAATTACTTGTTGTCGTGTCAGGGGGAATTAAATAATACTTGTTACCATTCATTATTGTTATAATGAAGCCTGGGACTGAACTGAGATCTTCTTTATGTCTCCTGCTCCGTCGACTCTCTTGAGCTACGTGGTGACCCAGACCCATCCCCGCAAAATCATACAACGACGGCTCACTGCTTGGCAGCAAAACCAAAATAGTTCAGGGGTGCGTGTTATTGTTCAGTGTCCATCACGGTCTCAACAAAAGAGCTCTTCACTATATCTGCAGAAAGCCAAATTTCTTGCTTTGGCATCTGCTGTCTGCTTCTTTATCTCATCCTCTTTTCTTGCCTCTGCTTTTTGACAGGCTCAGATTAGATGACACCCTCCGTCTTGACACATGGCAACCAATCAATAGGAGGAATGACAACTAAATTCTGTGGCACTTGATCCTTAACTAGGTAGTTTAAGCATGCCCTGATTTTAACCAAGAGTTGCAGCTGTCTAACTATAACTATATCCAAAGTTATTTTCCATTTGCACTATGTTTTATGTGAGCAATTAATTAAGAAGCTAATGTCCGGAGTAATTGATAATGAATTTAACATTAATGATATAGCTATTTTCTAGTCCCTAGGACTACTCAAAGCGCTTTACACTTAACATACTGCTTTGTTGCTACATATTTTCAGTATCTTTTCCAAGTACACTTTGACACGTGGACTGCAGGAGCCAGGGATCAAACCACCAACTTTCTGATTACTGCACCACCCACTCTACCTCCTGAGCCACAGCTTAGCATGAAGTTATCTGTCATGCAGATTGATGTTCTTGACTGGTAATGATGATAATTACTGTACATTTATGAAGATTTAATCCAACGTATCGGGAATTGGCTCTGTCTGTCATGTGTCTGGTATATGTGTTATTGCTCCAGATTTCGTCCGTGCTCTTCACTCCTCCTGAAGTGAATGTGAGCCATTGTGGCTAGTTTCACTCGCTATAGGAAACAGTCCGGTCAATGGTTTTCACTGGAAGGACACTTCAGAGTCTACAGACTCATGATCCTCACAGTGAATGGTGGCGTAAAGTCAGCAGCAACAGTTATCTAACGTTGTCAAGCCAAGTTTCACTATGTAAATGATGTAAATTATACCCCCTTCAACAAAAGAAAGACTCTCCCTGATCATTTACTTTGAAAATCCTGCAGCTGCTTCCTCCCTCCGGTCCAGCTGGGCAGATGTCAAATTTACTATGTGCAGGAAAAAAATAAATAAATAAAACGTATAACTCCACCACATATCAAAGATCAATAAGCATGGGAGTGAATATTAACTCCTATGAAAAATAGTGATCTTTGGGTTCATTGCCATGGTAACGCTGGTGCTGAGCCGTAGCAGCACCAGTTTACCTCAGAGTCAGTCGATGGCCAGAGCAGTTGCTCAGGATGTCTGATGTTGACATGGGTGGGTTCACATCAGTCAACTGAAACCCTGTGCGTCACACACACACACACACACACACACACACCAAAGGTTTCCTGTGTGTATCTGTGCAATGCCAGACGGTTTGACAAAACATCAGAATTTGATGACCATGAAAATGTCTTGGGCAGATCTGTGGAAGATGGTGCCCTTGAATAACCTTCATAAAGTTCCTCAGTATGAAATAAGCTAATATGGATTAATTCCTTTCTGTCTGAAGTGCCAATTAAATTAGGAATTAACTTTATTTCTTGCCCAGGCTGATTATCAGCAAGTTCTTGATCCTCTGATTGGTCTCAACAGCTCTCCCATAACAACAATAAATGAGTATCATCTAGGTCACTGACAAATAATTAAGGATTATCCACCAAGACTGTGTTAATTAGGTCTACAGCGACAGCAGGATCAGCCTGATGAGGGGTTCAGTCGCGTCTCCATAATGACCAGTGGCATGCGACAGTTGAGAAGGAAAGGACAATTACAGCAGATATGACCAGATTGTCCATATGTGAGAGCCAGTGCTTATATAGAGCAGAGCATCATTATTTATGGTTGATTGATGTGACGCATACAACAACACAACTCCATACATTGCAGACTTCACTTGATAAGGATGAACAGTCATTATCACTCATGAATAATATCCACCCCCTTTTCCACCCACTGTGGGTTATATCTACTCATCTGCTCTGGGAGATTTGCATAGGCTTTACATTTTAAGCTCTTGGGTTTTTGTTGCTGATGCAAAGATATATGATGATATGATACATTGCACATATCATTAAAAGCACTTTCGCGATTTATATGTTTTTCATGTTATTAATTTCTTTATCTATTCAGGTAAAAGCCAAGCCAGTCATGTATCTACTATACTGCGTCTGTTACTAAGAGACCTCTACACATGTTTTGTTGGGAGCTGTCAGGCTGAGGGGAAGAGCTTTTCTCCTATTTCAGCCACAATTCCAAGAGAAAGCTTTTGTCTTGTAACCGTGCCGGGGAGAGAGCGAGCCAAATGAATAATTGATGGTGTGAGATGGATGGATTCCCCTCTGTGGAAAGCCGGTCCAATTGTGTGTTGTATTACCTGAAATGAGGGGTCCACTGTGCATTATCTGCAACCCCACCATTTTTTTTGTTTTACTTTTCTGCTGGCTTTAGCTCCCCATCCTCAACTACTTTCTTTTTTTATTTGTTTTTTTTCCCCCTCACCGTAACTTTACTGTAACTCTCAGAAGTTCACAGTTGCACTTTTTTTTTTTTTTTTTTTTTTTTAAAAAGGCCTGAATACCATTGTTTATTAAGGTACTTGATGCATTTACTTTTAAAGCTAACAAAATTAGCCACTGTGAACTTTTCTATTGTATATTTTGGCCTGATATAATATCGAGCAGCGTAAGGCTGCTCATTGTTTTGAACAAAAGCCCAGCCGGTAGTGGATTTTTGAGGCCAATATTGATAGGTTATGGCCGTCCGATACTCCATCTCACCGGGATGCAGTATTCACTTTTCCCCAATTTTAAAATGTATACCTCACAGCAGGCGGTCTGTTTGGATTCATTTTTATGTAAAATGAGACGAGGCCAGAGACTAAACACTGAGCCGGCAGCCTGGTGTGACAGGACGGAAACACTGAATTTTCACAAAGTGCTTCTCAGTTTAGCAGCAAAAAAAACAAAAAAACAAACACAACAAACCCGAATAGTAACAGACATATGGATAAGAAGAGAATAAAACCAGGAATAGCACAAGGCAAAATGTCAGATGCATAATCCTGTATACTGTTTGTGTGTCTAAATCAAATGAAAGAAAACGTCTGTATAAGTGGCTGATCTAAAGGTAGGCGCCTAACAAGTAGTGGATATTCCTCTCTCAGGGAGAAAAAGTCTTTGGCAGTAGGTTAGCAGGTGATTGGCCAAGCTGACACAAGAATAACCTCTCTTCTGAGCGACTTTGCTTTGCTCTGCGGCTCCATGTTGCTCCCGCAGTTCAGGGCTGCACGCTGGTAACACAATGTCTGGATCAACAGAAGGACATTACAGCCACGACCTGGTGGCTCGTCCCTTGGCTGGGAGTGGGCTGAAGTGTGCTGTGACATTGAGAGAGGGTGTGAACGTTTAAGTGGCACCAGACACCTCCAGTGATGTACCAAATGGAAAATTTTGCACTTCAGACACAGCGTGATGCGACAGCTATTGTAGAGTCGACGGCTGAACCCGGGTCAGTGACGGTGCAAGTGTGTGAAAAACTGGTTAGGGGAGACTGTTATTAGCAAGAAGCAGTCGTTTTTACACTTTTATAACCGCAGTGAATAATGAATGAAAGGCAACTGTGAAAATCTCCGGAGCACAGCACAGTTTTATTCCCAGCATGATGTTCTGTCAAGGAGAGGAAAACAGTGAACGGTTGAAGTTTCTGTGTCTGCTGAAAAACAGAAGACGCCTTTGGGTCAGCAAAACAGCACATACTTCATTTTCCTTGCGGTACGTTGTCAGTTTCCTTTCTTTTTTGCATCAGATTCAGGCACTGTATTCAACAAAGACAGAGACAGAGCCACTGCTGTACAAAAAATGCTGAGGTCAGTTTTCTCAGTGGATTCTCCCTTTTTGAACTTAAGCACTGGTATGAAATTTAACCACCCTCTGCAAGATTAATTACCCGGTGAGAGAGTCTTTTATGGCCAAGGTTTATCACCGGGGAGAGGTTCTACCTGTGATTCTTTTATTTCACAGCGAGGTATTATTGGTAAAGAGAGACTGTTGATCATGTTCTCCACCACTTATCCAATCATGGCCAATCCAAGAAAAGATCTGAGAAGCCCTGCGGAAATTGGAGATATTACCAGTCATCTCAGCCCACCGGGGGGAAGTGAGTGATATTGTCTGCTTGGATGACATCCACGACGAGAATGTCTGAGAGGGTTTTATGAGAACACACAAAATAGGGGACCATTTATGTATTTAGGTGGCCATCTGCAGCAGACACAGGACGAGTACAAGGTTTATGGATACCCCTGCTCCTTTTCCTCTGAGCTTGGAAAGCATCTATTTTATCAGTGCACTATAGCACCAGTTGTCCACAAGGTCATGTTATCTTTGAAATATATCTATTGCTTTCAAAGTTATTATTAGTTTCCTTGAGCCAATTTTAGATCATGGCTGAAACAACCAGAAAACTAATACTGGCAAGTATTGGGTTGTATGTGCCAGCATGTATGTTTCAGACAACCACTGAAAGAAACTGGAGAGAAATAAATTGCAGTAATAAATGTTTTATTGACGACCTCTGACCTGCAATTGGAGTTTAATTACTTTGTTCTCATACTAGATTTTTTTCCCGAGCTTTCAGCTGTATCTTCTAACCAGAGGACGTGGGGGTTGCTTTGTATTTCGAGAATGAATTTTTAAGTCAGCATGGATAAAAAGATCTCTATGGCAACTGGCTAGACCCCCTCAGTTGATTATAAATGGACCCTGATTGAGATTGTCAAATATTTAGTGGATTTCTTTGTTACATTGTGACTGTGATGATGTAATATTACAATCTCACTGGGCCTGTAAAATAATGGTGGTAAAAATTTGGTAAGCACATATTTACACTTTTGTCAACTTTGTGTCGTCACCATCGTCCCACAGTGTTCAGGCACACACCAGTTAAACCAATTACACTAAGTACACAACATGCCAATTGGCCCCACTCTCTCTTAAGTTTAGTAGTTTTTACTTAATAGTTCTTATTTAAACTGCATTGGGTTCATCAGCAGTAGTGTCCATGTTCATTAGATAAATAGCTCTAATTTGTAAAATACTACCTCACTGCTCAATCCAACACTTCAACGTCTGGTCCATGCAGCTGCAGCAGCAGCAGCAGCAGCAGAGCTGAGTCACACCAATGAGTCACAGCGTCTTATCATATGATAAGAGGAGAAGAGCTGAGTGACAAGACAGCGGTGGAGGATTTATTGTCGAAGTGAAAAGTGAGAGCACCTATTTGGCTCCATTTCCAATCTACAGAAATGGAGCCTTTTCATGTACAATGCGGTGTAACAATGCTGGCGCTGTCATGAGTTTACCCGCTGGGAAAATTTCCACACCATGGCATCGCTAACTATTATGTGTTTTAAACAGCATGACTGTACTCACAAAGTTTAGGTGTGTCTTTGTGGCTGGTTGATGTGCTGTAAAAATCCTGCAGTATCAAATTCAGATGCAGCAAAAGTGCGATGTGGCCCTTTTGTGACAACAAGAGCTTTTCTATTGTATTGCTGTGCTGCACTCTTCCAATATTCAATGAGATGCAAGATTTTTTTTTTTCCTTTGCTGAAAGCTGAGAGGTTAACTACGATGATACTCATCACACCCCTGCACTGATAATTGCCCAATATTATTGTATTATGTGCCCCCATTAGATATATATTGATTTTCCTGCCCAGAAGGATGGCAGTGGTTCAGATATCCCACCAACAGTAGTAAAAATATTACTCTGCCTGTAGCTGCATATCTGAAGTCATTTAAAGTCTTTAAAAAAGTTTAAACTTGGAAATATTTAATTAAAATCATCCATTAACACATGGCCCATGGCTCCAGAAAATGGGATCCAAGGCACAAATGGCAAAGTCATAATTCAATCTTAAATAGGGAGCTCTGTCAATAGGCATCAGGTAAGGTCAGGTACTTCACAATCTCCATCTGTGTCTTCCATCTGAGTTATGATCTCTCAATTATATTACAACATAAAAAAAATTTGCCCAGGTTGGGGCGCGTAATTGAGTTGAATTGACAAAAGGGAGAATAAAGAATTCATATTACAGTTTAATCCTCTCTCACACAGTGGGCGGTCACTCAGATGTGGAGTCGGAGGCAGAGGAAGATCCTTAGACTCGATGCTGAACTCCTCAGATTAGAATATGAAATTAATCCAGGGGTGTGTGAGAGCAGTGCAGAGTTCACATACATCTAACAGATTTTTATGCTTTGAACATTGTGAATATATGAAAGTGATTAGAGAGAATGTGGGTAGATTTTTTTTTTTCTTTTAACTTCATTTTAATCATTTGCCATATTTGATATGAGGCGGTGCTTTTCTTCAAGTCTAAATCCAATGGAAAATTATATACTTTAGTTTAGTTGAGTAGGTTTTTTTCCCTTAAGGATGTTGCAAATGATTGTGTCAATACAGTTATTTTACTACACCTCCCCAATCTCAAATCATAGATATCAACTGGGCCTGCGCGATATCAGACCTGCGATGTCACTGTTCATCATTGCGATGACGATATGACTTGTGATAAATAGGCAAATATTCAGGTGTGCATGTTAACCATAGTTCCGGTGACTTTCTGAAAACGACTCAAACCGCTGTAGTACATACACCAGGCCTGTAGTGGCGCTGTAGCACTGCCACACAAATACACATAAACAGTACAGGCCCTTAAATAAAACTTATTCATCGCATTTCATGCAAACTTTTGTGATGTGTTTATAGTGCATAATGACATCGCCATGACATTGAAAATAAGATTAATCGGTCAGCCCTGATATCAACCATGTTTGATATTTACACTTCCAGATGATATCTCTGATGGAAGTACCTGCAGTAGCCAATGAGAGGAGCTCTTTACCCTTTATTTTTCAGCCAGGGTTTCGCCATATTCTTTCATTGTTTTTTTCTGCGTAAGACAGCGTACTCCCGGACAGCCAGCTGACGACATCGATCATCCTCCATTTTTATTTTTTTCTTCTGAAATCGTGTTTGATCACACGAGTTTCTGTGAGATCTCGTGTCTGGGGAATCGCGTCTGTGAAATTGTTTCTACAAACGGCAGGAGTGTGGTTTTTCAATCTGGCTAAATCATCTAGTGTGTGTGTCTGTGTGTGTTTGTTCAGAGGATTACAATGTTGAAAAAACTGGTTGAAACTGTCTTTACCTCTGTTGTCATGTTTTTAAGATTTGAAAAATATAAAGTGTGTAGTCAGCAGCCTCTTCTGCACACTTGAAACTATGCTTACGTGACATGATGATGAGAAACAAAGACTTCACTCTCACAGTTCAAAGCTATATTCTAATTATTATTCGTGGTGACCTTGACTTTTACTGAGGATAGTCAACACCCCTGAAGGTGAAAAACACCATGCAAGTCTGAGTCTCACAGCTTCCACTTACAAAGCCTGTGCGTAGGAGATTTACTTTTGAACAAGCTTTTACTCATCCTGCACTTAATTAGCAGCCAAAAACTCTTTCTTATGCTGCGTGAGCCAAACAACATGATTCTCGCCTTGCACCCCCCACCCCCCCAGTTTCTATTGGTCTCCAAGTGAGAAAGAATTCCCTGTCTATTTTATTTGACGTTCCCGTCCCCCCGCTGAGAATTCATGCTAAAGAAAGCCGAACATCGTTAATGTATTCTAATTAAAAAACAAACATAAGTAGGCATTCAGGTTCAATCTATGGTTATTCAGGCGCCTAATTATGAGTGTTTGTTTTACATTTGTTTAATTTATGAGGGATGATTCATTCAGTGAGTGCTGCAGTTGAAGGGTAGAGCAGTGTCTTTGTAAATTCAGTAGCAGAGAGGGATTCGCGTGCTCCGTCGGAGGTCAAGTGTGAAATAGTTGGTCTCAGATCAGGACAAATATCTTCCATCATGAGAAAAATAAGACACATTCTTCTACAAAGTGACTTCATACAAGGACATAAACTCAGCTGGTTACATAACTTCATGTTATATAATTACTTTTTAGATTCTGAAAACAGTTTTCTTCTTCCTCCCCAAAATGAACAAGCATCTAGAAAGAAGATACTTTTCAAACACGGCATGCTATGCATTTTTCCATGTCTCTCTTCTCTCTCCATGTCTCTCTGGTGCTTTCTGCAGTGATGAAAGCACGTGATACATCAGGTGATGTGATATTCCCTTAATTTCATCTTCATGTTAATGAATCACATTGTAGCTGTTTTCCCCTGTTTAGTTCAGGGTGAACTGATCAGAACAGAGAATTTCACAAGCGACTTTATGAATTAAATCCTGTTTCCCTCGTCATGTTCGCAGATGAATATTCAAAGCTTTCTCAGCTGCTGAATACTGGATGTAAATTAAGATGTTAAGTTTGATTTCAATAGAATAAATATTTATGCACTTTCACATGAAACGAGAACTTTCACAGGTGCTGCGGAAATTGTTTTCCCATTTTTCATTTCTCTCTTGCATTTACACCATGGCTCTGTTTTTTTTTTTTCTGACGGCAATTAACTCTAATACAATGTGTCATGTTTCTTATTGGCAACAATTACAAACAGTGGAAACAAACAAATGAGAGCGAGAGCCATCGCGCCGTAATTGTGCTGAAATGATCATTTATGTGTTCAGCGTGATACATCTGAAATTCTTCTTCCCCCCTGGAATCAGTTATTGTTGTCACATTTGTGCCTGTGTTTAGATGCTGAAATATTATTGTAATCCTTATGATACTGTATGTGCCCAAAGACGTGAATAACTAGTATTTTATTTGAATATTTGAATTTCAGAAGTCAGTTTTCCAGTTGCACGTTGAATAGTTCAATCTGCCACAGCACAAATCATAAAACCTTTGTTGTTTCACGACAATGTCTCCTTTATTATTATTTTTTATCTGGTCCTTTGGCAAACGAGTGAGACGAAGAGCGAGATGAAAGGAAATGGAGCCATGCATTTTCATTTCCTGACTTTTGTGTTTCTGCCCCCTAGGGGTGAGAGCTCATACAGTGCAGCTTTTAAAAAGGATCTAGAGGCTTGTTTCTGCCTCTCGGTATGGTCCTGTTAGATCACATAGGTTGTATCCCATCAGCTGCCTGTTGTGAATTTCCCTGCACAAAGTAGAAAACACATTTAGCGAGTGGTAGCGAGTGCTGGAGATATCTCTTCTGAGTGTGTCCACTTGAAGAAAACCCCCCACTATAGCCCGACCACTTCTGAGGGTCTGACCCTTGGGATGTTAGAGTTGATCCATAGACCTGAACAATACACTGTTAGCTACCCTGTACATGTTCCAGCCCTTTGATCTTCACCATGGGAGCTGTCTTCATCATCTCTGGGAGAGCTATCAACACACACAGACACACACACACACACGGGCATTCAGAGAAAATGACTGCACAATTGGGGAGACTGAATAAGACCAGTCTCCTGTTGAGAAAGCTTGACTGGGGCCTGTTGACAAGTAAGGGCTCCTCCTTTCTCTCTCAGCCAACCATGAAATATTTATCACCACAACTTATCGCCCATTGATCAATTATACACCTGCCACGGGCCCGCAATGAATTATTAACATGTCCCTGATAAGCATCTCACCCATTGATTTTTGTCACTCCTTTGAGATGGATATACTGGAAGGGGTTTTCTCTCGCTCTTTCTCTAGACATTTGGCCGGTCACCAAGGGGAGCCATCCAGAACTGACAATTCAGGCTTACACAGCAGCACCTCTGAAAAAAGGGAGGTGTCTACCATCACTTTTTTTTAAGGTTCTTTGATTAACATTGTATTTATTTTAAATAATCAGTGCTGCAACCAAACTTAAATCATTGATTTATCTATGAAAGGTCAACAAGTAATGTATGAATGCCCCTCAGAACTTCATTCACATACAGAATGCATCAACATGAGGGCTACTGGAAAATATCCATGAATGTTATGTGCAGGGAGTTTATGAAGCTGCAACAACAGACATACAGTATAAAAACACAACAATGATAAACTGATTGAACCGTCAGTATTTCACCTTTGAGATGCTACAACAGCAAATGTTTGCTGGACAAATTAAACACTGAATCAGCAATTAATGATTACAATTAAAGTTAGGGCTTTTGGCTCCGCTGACTGAAAACTCTTTGCAATCTCTCAGATATTCACAAAGAGCCGCACATCTCCCTCTCTGAGCTGTCTATTAAAGACATAAAAGTTGTAGAGGTGCACTGGAACACGACATAAAAGTTGCCTCTTTAAAGTGCTGCAGTGTTGCCTGTGATGAAAGGCCTCCCTCCTACTCCGGAAAGTGTGTGACATATCAGAAAAAAAACTGGCAGAACTCAGGTTAGCATGACATTTTCATCAAATGTGTTGATTTTCTTGGATTTTCTGGTGGCCTGAAGCATCATGAATCAGACGTGAGAAATGCTAAACACTGTGAGGTATTATCTCCTATCAAACCAAAAGTGCTCTAAGACCCATATACATTATATATTCTCTCCACAGTGGTTCCAGGTACAGAGCAGTGAGTTCAATCACAAACTCCTCTTGTAACCTCATGGCCACCGCAATCCCCACAGATCTCTATTGTCATCTACCTCTTTCCGGAAAAAGCTGGGATGAATTATTTCATCCCTCCATTTCCTTCTACAAGAACACCCCTGTCGCCCATTCATAATGGTTCCATCCACTGCCAAGGCTAACATATGCTGGCTGCCACTAAGAGTTGAGGAGAGAAATTGAAATGTTACTTTCTTCATAGCCACAGCTCCTAGTTTCGACAGACTTGCCCTGCCAGGGGAAGATTGATTGCTGGGGAGATTGAGTTTGAAAGTCAGTTTTCACTGTGCATAAGACACTCAAGATTAGTTTTCAAAATGATGTGTAGATGCTTTCAGATTTGGCAAGAAAAAAGGTTGGACAGCAACCAGACTAATTTTTGTACTTTTTTCTCCTCCCTCAGCTGTGAAACATCTCAAAGAAGATCTCAATTTTAGATGAATTCCACGGTCTTGTGCCTTTGTTTAGTAAATGCCAGCTCACAGACAAACTCTGAGGCAGTTTCTGCTGTCAGGGATCAAAGATCTCTCAATCAGAAGTATTCTCTTGTTTTCTCTCTCCACATACACTCAACAAGTTTTCCTTTTGCAGTCTGCCTGCATACGTGTCTTCCTCCAGTCCGCTGACATTAACACAGAAAGTCAGTGGTCTTCTGAATATGTTCTGACAACTGTAGAAGGTGTCAAGACTTGTCCACAAGGCATATTAAACAGATCAAAGACTAAGAGATTAATAGCTATGCCCAGATGGAAACCAGGGTAATTAATGAGGAGCTTAACAGCAAATTAAATAGACGGAAATGCAATTATAGAGGTGAATGTTGATCAATAACCTTGACTAGCAGCCTCTGGGATGCTGCATATACAATAGAATGCAGGGTATTTGGTCTATCAGCACAGAAACATCCAGAGATATAACGGCAGGGGGTTTTGATGTCGGTGTGTGTGTGTGTATATGTGTGTGTTGCATAGGGGTTTGGAGTATGCGTCTGCAATAGAGTGCCTTTATTTATTTTTGTCAAAGACTGACAGTGTGCCAGGATGAAATGTGGCTTCCAGACTGGAAATGAGCAATCAAGTCGTTAATGCATTAATTTATCATTGATTAGCCCCCTCACTGGTATTTATATTCAGTATGAGATCAGGAGCATTGGCTTCATGACCCCCTAGAAATTATCATTTAACTGGTTAATGAGAAGTTGTTATAAATTTGCATTCATGAGTAGTAGGTGAGCCTAATTGGTGGCAAAATATAATTTGAAAAAAAGGTCCAATTAAAGGATTTCATCCCAAAACGCTGCTCTGTGTACGTTCTGAATTTTTAGAGTGAAAGTCTAACCTGATTGAGTGTTTCTGAAACGAATGCATCCTGTATTTTTTTTTTTTAAAGTAACCTCATGATGGTTAATATCTTAAGTATAAAGAACTGTAGTGAAGTTTCCTTTCACATCAGTCAGTGACAGCTGTGGCCCGAGGCGTTGTGTTTTCGGTTTGTCCATCAATCCGTCCACCCCCTTTGTTGTGAACACAATATCTCATGAACGCCATGAGGGAGTTCCATTATATCTGGCACATAGGTCCACTTAGACATGAGGATGAAAGGTCAAGGTTACTGTGACCTTGGCCACAACTGACAAATTCAAATGATAACTGATTACATTTTACTACATATATTATGAATCTGCACTGACGTGGCATGAAATGTATGTATGGCTCAAATACTCAATAACACTTTCAATGACATGTAGTGTTTTTTAATGTTTTTTGCAAGATGTTGTTTTCTTTTTTGAAACAAAGATTAAGATGTAGTCGTTTTTAGTCATTCTGTAGAAAGTTGCACAGTAGAGTATTTTTAAACAATAATGTGTTTTTCTTGAGACATTCCTAGACTCAGATCTCTGGAGTCCACCTTTTGTGGGAAACTCTCCATCTTCACATGCAGTCGTGCTGTCTCACACACACACACACACACACACACACACACACCATACTAATGCTGTGTAAGGCCCTCTGTTGTTCACAAAACAGCCTCAGTTCCTTGTGGCAAGGCAACTTCCTGTGAGATCCTAGTCCATGTTGACATGATAGCATCACATAATATCTGCAGTTTTGTCAGCTGCACATTCATGCTGCCAGTCTCCTGTTCTACCACATCCCCAAAGGTGCTCTGTTGGATTCAGATCTGGTGGCTGGGGGGGGGAGTACTGTACACAAAACTCACTGTCAGGTTCATGAAACCAGTCTAAGATGACTTCTCCAGTGTGACATGGTGTGTTATTATGCTGGAGGTAGCCAGAATTCACAGTGATTGATCGGGCTACCAGGCGATGTTTTTCCTCGTCCTCAGCTGTCCAGCAGTGGTGAGCGTGTGCTCACTGCTGCTGTGCATTTCTGTTCTCCTGCTGTTCTGCCACAGTTTTTGGTTTTTTTTAAGTAGTTATTTGAGTTACCCTGGTCTCCTCTGTCAGCTCTTGCAGTCTGGTCATTCTTTTCTTAACTCTTTCATCAACAAAGCGTTACAATCTGCAGGACTGATGATCACTGGATGTTTTTTTTTTGCAGCATTCTGGGTAAACTGTAGAGATTGTATTCCATTTGATCCCAAAGCAGCCTGTATCACATGGCACAAACAAGTCCCTGAGATCGTATTGTACCATGTTGTGAGCAGCACTCTGGAAAGCCCCTGGTTTATATCAAAATCTTTATAGTCGAGTGTTGCCACTCTATAGCAGCACTTGTAGGCTGTTATTTTGACTGACAAGTCTAGGCCCCTGTCTCAATGACTGAGAAGAGATCTTCAACCTCAAGAGGTCATTGGGACACAAAAACTGCATGTACAGAATCAGTCAAGCATTTCTGAGAGAAAAACACCTTAAATATTGTAATTTTGCAACAAAATAAGGCTTAAAACGCCCATTTACCAAAGATTATACCTCACAACACCAGCTTCCTTTATCCAGGAGGTGTACAGTGTACATAAGTGCAGGGTGAATGTAGCCCCACTGTGTAAACTTGTTTTTAGCCTTTGAGTTCAGGCTGGTGAGAACACTTTCATCTCATATATAGTCATCATTTCCCTGGAAGTCACAAAGATCTGTCTCTGGTCTCTGTAATTTACATCTTCAGACATTCTGGGGAGCTTTGACCTCCGAATTTTTCTTCATCTACCAGTGCTTTTTTTTTTTTTTTTAATAAACCTTCTGTGATAAAATGTTTTCAATACATACAGTAGTTGCCTTAGGACCATGACACATTTTGATGGGACTGGGATTGCAGTGGGATTACACATATCGCAGGATGCAGTTTACTGATGTTGCCATGACAGCTAAAGGGGCAATACTTATCATGCTGTATGTTGTATTCCTCTTGGGCACACTAACAGGTGCACAGACACTCATTCCTCTTGTCAACATACACATGCTTTACCTTCCAGGCATGAAAGTTAGTTTGTGTTTTTTATTTGCTCGTCTTTGCTAGAAAACCACCGCTACCTCTGCAGAAGCATCATTTAATTCTGTTGTACAAGGCAAATTAGTTGGAACGTGCACAGGGTACAGAAATGTGTCTTTGGACGTAAGCTGTGCTGTGAAAGTACTCCAAGAGTCAAAAGCTGATCAGACTGTTTTTATGGAACGGCTACAGAATTACATTCACTTTTTAATCCTTTGCATCGTAGATTTTAAAGGATATGGATCAAAACAAAATCCATTTTACATGTGCCAGACTTTAATTTTCCAAGAGGCACTTTATTATTGAAAGAGAACACTGGATACCACTTTCAGAGCTTATTGCTGAGCACACTCCATTGTTTCTCAATATAGAGTATCTCTATCTTGGCAACTGAACTTAAGAAAAAAACAAAACAAAACAAAAAAACACTTTGTCTGTGCCTGATGTTTTATGGGAAATAAATCATACTTAATATTGTGACTGTCATCTTCAGAAAAGAAACTGTGTTGTTGTTGTTTATTCAGAGGGCTTAGTATTTATTCAAAGAGTGTACATTTGGTGCCAAAACAGAGAGTTGTTTGGGTCCTCATTTTGGAGAATTGGGGGATGCGGTTATGTGTTGTGTTCAGCTTTGATAATGAAGGCCACAGTTCCCAGCTCTTGCAAACAATATAATTAACCATTTACTTATCATGGAAATCTCCCATTCGCCTGATAGCAGAGGACCGGACGGGTTCAGCACTAGGTCTGATCAGAAACAGACTGATGTACAACTTATGTAAACCTGGTGTGCAGGCGTGGTTGGAAAGAGCAGGAACACATTTTGTTTTTCCTCATCTAATAAATAAATAAGTAATAATAATAAATCAAAATCTGCCTGCAGTAATGACTCACCTGGTCATGAGCACTAAACCCTCAGAAATACAATGAGAAATATGAGTCACAATTGAATCACAATTTGAACTAATTATTTGGACGTAGCCCGACTTCAGGTTGAGTTTGTTTATATGAGACTTTCAACATGGAGTCATTTTCTTTAGAAATGCACTGAAAATCTACTTATGGAGTTATTTAGCATTTATTTGATATAGGTTTTTTATGTATATTGCATACCCTGGCCACAGCACAAAAACACAACAACTGCCTATTTATGCTAAAGGCCAGAGGCATATCCCAAATATAAAATGCGTTCTATAACGAGATGGCTTTTGCTACTGTTTCTGTCTTGCAAATCAAATCATGGCAAACTAATAATGGTTCGCCTGAAGCTTCTTTCACCGTGCTTTTTTTTTTTTGCGTTTTGTAATTTTTAGCAAGGCACAGATGCAAATTTAAAAAAAATGGGGAATATCTCCCCAGAGTCCCACTAAAGCTGTGCAGCACAATATATCCATGCTAAGGAATGTGCTGGTTTTAACTGTTTTTTATTTATTTTTGTGAATGTATGATGTGTCAAACTTGTGATGTGTCTACACCATTAATGATCCAGTTTGAGTTGTGCTTTACATCTCAGCTGATCCGCATAAGAGTGGATTTTAGAAATTAGACCTCTGAACACAGAACCCTGTTTCCTCAGGGGGTTTTCCCTGAGTAAGTGATCCACAAAATCCAAGTGCATGGAGAGATAAAGGGAGAGGGGGGTGAGGGGTGCACGCAGTGTGTAGCATGGGGTGGGGAGGTGTGTGTGCGTTGCGGGGTGGGGGGCAGAGTGTGACATAGTGCATTTCAGCTCCACTGCCTCCCATCCTGTGCGTGTGACCGTGGAGGATCTGAAAACCTCAGCTTCGCCCCACAGCAATGGCAAGGAGAGGAATGTTCTTGGGGAGACTAAATTTAGACCCAATGTGCTGTACCATCAATCCCGATTAAGCTAACTGCGGAGCCGCACTAGTGGGAAGAATATGGCTGAATGTTTGAATCCGGGGTTACATAAGTGTTACTTTTGTGTTTGTGCTTCTGTGGCTTGGAAATGAAGGAACTCGGAGAGCTTTGTGTTATTATAACTCTCTTCTTAAATACTCGAGGCCTTTATCAGGACTTCATGGACTGAACGTGTGCACAGAGAAGGTCATGGTGCTCCTTCTAATTTTAGTTTGTACTGAGGAAAATAAGAAAGATGCCTTAAAATTCAGTTTTCTAGTAGAAGCTTAATGCCAAATCCAACACAGACATAACTATTAACATAATAATACATCAAAGCTGTGTCAATAACAGGCTATGATCAGTGTGTACAGGTATAAAATATGAATGGATAATGTATAATTTCACGTTATAAACACGATGGCAGTTCTGCTCACAAATCAGTTTAGTTAAAGTCCTAAATGGTGCATGCTTCAAGGTGTTTGCTCTAATTGACAGCTCTCTCGGGTTTGAGCACTCAGTCATGACAGCCTCTGCTGTAGCTGGTCCTCCTCAGCTTCACCTAATTGCCTAAATTTTCTTCTTTTTTTTTTCCTCCAACACCTAAAAATGGCTGTGAGCTGTAAAAGCCCAGACACCTGACTTCAAAAAACTCCCTCTGGGTTACATCAGACTTTGTCTCTATGTAGTGTTGCACATAGTATAATAACAGTCCTTACCTGTTGGCTGTTAATCTGTGTGAGAACATTTACACGTGAAACAGTGACAGTGTGTGTTCACCCACTGCACCCACCACTGTGCTTTTGAAATCACATTATCAACACATGGCAACACTAATTTCAGACTTACATGTTTGATATGACAGCAGCTGCATCTAACAACTGTCAGGTACAAGATAAAGATTCATATCAGTGTTGTGACATGTGCGCACATGCATACACACACAATTGCATTTGTACAAATGACTGCATGTTTCGCTAAGAGCTGTATTACCTTTTTACACAGAGGCTCGTGTCTCAGCCTGACATTTTCATTTTCATCACCTCATACATTATGAATGAATCACAACATAAATAACAAATGTCTGACAGGCATTTAAGCATGACTTTTTTTCCTATTTTATCTGGAATTAAACTGCCTGAGCTCATGAAGGTGGTGGCGGCGGCGGCGGCAGCAGGATTTCATGTGTTTCATTGCAAGTCCTCTTGCCTTGTACTTTTCTTTACAAGGTTTTGTCCTGTGGGGGCTATTTACACATCAACAGATGGTCAATTGTGCTGTGCAATCTGTGTTACAGTTTGTACAGTATTTTGAGAGTGTTTGGATTAACTAACGCTGCATAAAAGCTGAATCATAATAGTTTTTTTTTTTTCTTTTGCTCTACTAATGTTAAAAGTGAATAACCAAAAGATGATGGGAGGAAAATCAGCATGTCCCAAATGAATCGGCATCGTTAGCTGCTTCAAACTGTAACTACTTTATGTGCGATTTCATTATTACAAAAATAGGGCCCTAGATGCTTTTTGTCAGTCGATCCCCTATAAATACACATGAGCCATCTGGGTACTTAACAGACTACAGCCAGCTCATTTACAATTCAGCCGTTCTCCTTCAATCACTCTTTACAAACAATTACCAAATTATTAATTCACGACGTATTGACAGCGAGGCGGTACAGTAATGTCCTTAAGGTAACCATAGCAACATGGCAGGCTATCAAAAGCGGAGATGGTGTTCATCCCAGTCTTAAGTACGTCTTGTTTTTTTGTGGTCCATGTTTTTAGTGTTTTCTCTCTGACGCCACACTCTTGCTGAACTTTCTTAAGTTTCCTGCTGTTGGTGTTGCTGTTGTTGTTGTTGTCATCCTTGTTGTTGTTCTCACATTGTCATGTCAACAAGCGTCACAGAGACACATCAAAAAACAAGATGTTGATGTGATTCTCAGTTGTATGCGGCTCCACTGGCGCCTCCCTCATTAATAGCAAAGTAAATGCCATTTGCATTAACCAAAAAATTGTGATGGATTTTTCTTGTCAAACACGCATGTATTCTGTTTCAGCGTAATCAAATATTTATTCAAATGCTGTGTCCCTGAAATAGTGCAATAGTTAACGCTTCACTTAGTGGCGAGAAATACAGTATTGATTAATACTCCTTGTTTCATTTGCATGCAGCCCTACTGCGTCTCGACTCGTGCAGATGCAATTTTACTGAGACCCTCTGAGCCGATGGTGGCACGATTCATCATGTAAATAAATGCATCAACATTACAAAGTTGTTTTCAGAGAAGACATTTATAACATGAATATATTACCTGAACTTACACTGTCACTTTTGTTTGCACTGTGCTTGTCAAATTACCTGTCTGTGTCATTCTTTATACAAGGTGTGCTCTCGGTTGTAATAGCATCCTTCATCTGCACTTTAGTCCAAAATCTCAAATTAGGAATCCATCTGGGACGCCACTTCTCATGGTTCAGCCGTGTATGGAGACATGAATGGCTTATGAGGCTGCTGGCGGAGGGGAGACATTTCCTCCCTCCTCACTGGTCAGGGCTGTCTCTCTTTGGAGAGAGCTTGCGTCTTGTCACATTCTGACTGATGGATGGGCAGGTCAGAATAATCACTCAAACCAAGTCCTGAGCCTGCCAAAGGCCTCAGACCTGCCAGATCACTATCCATTAGTCACATCAACCTCTCGGTCCTGGTCTTGTGTGGGTCAGCATTTTACCCCTCATTTAGCTTCCTGGAGTGAAGTCAAGACCATATGAATCCTGTGTGTTGTTGCAGCATCCTTACATTTTTAGGAATAGTGAAGTATAGCGGAGTCATGTTTGACGTGGTGGTTGTGAAAGGTTGTGCAGTGTTTGTCATCATCACGACTCTCCAGTCATGGAAGTCAGAGCAAAGTGAGGTTACACTGTTTTTTTTCCTGTCAACAAGTGTTTTTATCTTTTGCTGCACATTCTACTGACATTCGCTGTAGTGGGCTGAATAGCACAGGTGGAGCGACCTGTCAGATTGACAGAGTCATAAATAATGGAACCAAGCAGAGACCTGCACAGCCCCAACACTGCCCAGGGACAGGCAGCCACCCAAGAGTGATGAGAGGAGTCCAGGAGCCCAAGGATACTCATCTAATGGTCCACCATAGCCAGTGCTGCTGTCGCTTATCTCAATCAAACCACAGAGCCACCGTCCACACACACACACACATATATATACATACAGACAGACAGATGGACAGAGGAAAACATATCCTGTTGTGTACATTTCACCTTCGAGAAGATCAAACGCTAATACTCCTCAGACATCATCATTCAGCATTTGGTTCAAGATGATAAAGTTTTAGGTATCAAATAGGAAAAGAAAAAAATTCCAGAATAAAGGTTCGGCAAAGTCAACTCTGGTCAGCGTTTAAGGAGGCAGCGCTGGGTCCTTGAGAGAAAATCCTGCTCTGTGATCATTAGAAGGTCCGTGTGGGGAGTCCAGATGGAGCTGTCACAGTGAAGCATGCCTACACATGTCCTCTGTGTCTGCAGGATCCATTGCTTTGGGCTACAAACGGGGGAAGGAAAACCAACATAACCTTGTGTCAAAGGCTTTGCTCATATTGAAAGAATGATGACTTATTGCAGGAAGTGCTGCTGTCCTTGAGGAGCTGCAGAAAGATGTAAAAATGCTTTTGCAAACAACCCTTTGCCATGTGTCGGTCCACATCAGCAGAACATCTCTGTAGCCTTTTGTTAAAACTGTTGCTTACACTCTAACTTTATCAATGTTGCATGAAAAGTTTTAAGGTGTAAAGAACTAGGGCTGCAAAACAGAAAATTCATACCACAACACGATTAGTGTTGTTTTAGTTCTTTTGTCAATTGTTTTCATTAGACTGACTGATTAATCAACTATTTTTTCCACACTAATTAAAAGTGCATAATAAAAAGATTTCTGGTCAATAGTTTAATGACTACCCTGCTTCATGTGTTGATGCGACAGGGCCTGTGTAACCTAATGGATAAATGCATGACTAAACACGAGGAGGCGGTCCTGCCCAGATTTCAGTCACTCGTGTCACAGAACAAATACACTTTATTTTAATACAGCTGTCAGCACACAGGTGGTCATGTGCCTCTTCTGGTCTAAACACATAACTCAAACTGACTCACATGTATTTTTGACAACACTGAATCTAAATAGTTTGTTCATCTGGACTTAATAGGAAATCTTATGGACCACTGACATCTCCTGAATAACTGGTGTTGAATTGATTAAAATACTTGATTAATTAAGAAGAATACATCATTTATTAAGTATGAAAATACAATCATAAGAAGCACATTATAGCTGAACTCGTTTATCAATAGTTAAATACAAATTACTGACTGTAAACAGGTCTGTAATCCACCGATACTCAGTGTTTGCTGTGCATGGACGTGGAGTCTGTGGGTCGTGCCGAACCACCTCGCCTCACATAACAAGATGTTCTCAGACTCAGGGCTGTGGCTGTGTTTTCTCTGTGCTCTGCTATATATTTTCACTTTGAATGTCTGTCATGATTTCTCAGGGTTTTAAAACCTGGACTCTGGTGTCAGGATCAACAAAGTGCCTGCAGTGACGAACAGTGTGATGTCCGTGTTCTGCTTCTGTCAGAGCTTCACAGAATATCCACGGGATAGAAATATGGCCTTAGTTTACCAGAAGCTAACGATGAACCAACTACAGCCACACCTGGGCTCATAACAACCATATATAATAATAAAAATGTAATCATGGTTTCTCAATGTTTATGAGACAACTAAGTAGATATGCCATAGGCAGCCAAAGTCACATGCTTACTGTTTATTTATTCGTCTCTAAACCTTAAGTCAAAGCTGTATTAATTGTAGTTTTGGCCACAGAGCAGCACAGCTCCCTCAGGCAGCCCGACATTGACACATAATCACCTTATGAAGTTATTATGGCTAACAGTTGCTTATTTATCCACCCAAAAGGCACCAAGCAATAAAAGCATTTGGAGTCATGTTTCTGGCCATCTGGCAAATGTCAATTAGTAGTCGGGGTTGTTGAAAGTCCAATATTCTCCTTTTGCCTCTGTTTTGGTCTCTACCAACTCCTCAGGGAAATGGGTGTCTCTGGAGGAGCTCGGAGCTTCACTACTTTCACCAGCTGGTTGGTAACTGTGCCCGTGTGCCATGTGGTCCTGAGGGCCGGGGTCAGAGTTGGCTGTTAAATCTCTGTGGGTTCCTCACTATGAGCAACCCCTTTAACATGACACCTACTTGATTCACAGTTAATTTTTAAACTGCTGATTAATGAAGCTTTGAAGTTTTTTCTTTTAAACCAGTCACAACAGAGAGCTCTGTGTTGTTTTCACCTGAATACACTGTGTCTGTCTCATACAAACTGTAAATGAAATAGCGTCACAATTGTGCAGGAGTCACTCACCCAACTACAGTAAAGGCTGGGTTTAAAGAGGTGTACAGTCTGACTAGAGAGTATTGAGAAGTAAGGTAATACTTGTCCTGATGGTACTGATGGTCAGAACGTCATGGCTGCTGTGATGGTGTTCAAAAGAGAATCAGAGAAGAGAAACAAGGTTTTCGTTACCTAGTGAAACAATATCTTTGGTAGCATTTGGATAAATTTTGGTTACGCCGGGACACAGTGTAAGCAAAAATGTCCAAATTATAGGCCTGCATATCAGAATGATAGCCCAATCTGTTGGCCTTTTGAAGACGGCACTTTGATGCATAGTTCAATAAGAAACTAATAGCTTTGAATGAATACCTGTGATATGTGTCCTCTCTGCTCAGCCCTTTTCAAATGCATTATGTATTCGTCCTCACTCCTTTCATTTCCAAAAGTAAGTTATATGACAGTGTGTTTTCAGAGGAATAAAATAGAATTCTATTCTTTGCACCCAGCCAGCTCGCAGGTATTTCGATATCTTAAGTGATTCATTGCATGAATGTTTTATGGGTAAAAAAAAAAAAAAAAAATTACAATCTGTTTGAATTGGGTTTCTCCAGCACAGTTGGCATATTTCTCTTAGTCCCCTCTGACACCGAGCTACTGTATAATAAAGAGGAACCTTTACATGCCAACTGCAACAATATGTTAATGTACTCTTTTTCTCTCTGTTTGCGTGCATGACCTGAAAATATTAATTAGTTTACCAACTCTTTGCTTTCCATGAAGTAAAAACCTCAAAACAAGGATGGCATATACGTCTCTCTGCCCTTCAACCTACTCGTGTTTTTTAGTGTGAGTGATGTTAATCTCTGCTATGACGCACAGAGATTTTCAGAGCAGAGATTCATACAGGAATCGTTCCTGGTAGATGCAGTAATGAAACCATAAATCACAGCATCATTGGACGTCTTCCCAGCCCCTGATATTTCCCCAGACGTTTTCACTCGAACCATTTCAGTCTGCTTACAGTGTTAAATAGATTGACCATGGAAGATAAAGTTAAATGTGACTTTCTTCCAGTACCTCTGACTCGACAAGAAATGAGGAGGAAAAAGAGCAGTTATATACTCTGTGAGTATGAGGTTTAATACTAATATTTTGGTACCATTGAAAACTGGAAGGAAGAGAGGAGGCGGTATTAAAGAAACGCATTTCCTCTGCATTGTCATAGTGATGAGGATGGAATAGTATTTAAATGTCAATGAAAGAGCCATTTATAGTGGAACATATTATCTAAGTGGCAGCATAGTGAGTCCCTTTGAAGATTTTCACCCAACGTTGGGTTGTGTGAAGCGTAAACAGGCAATGATGGCTCACAGGTTACACGGTGTGATATCGAACTCCCCCTCGGGTGCTAACAAGATGGGGGGAGAAGAAAAAATAGACCACATTCAACATGGCAGGAATTTGTGGCTTGTCTCCACCGTTACAAATAACAGATCATGCTACATCATTCCTCTTTCACCTCACTCCGAGAGCTCTGCAGTAATGGCTGCTTTCGTGAATGAGGAGCTGATATAGAAACTGGGCATGTACAGTTGCAAGGTCCACAATGAATACAGGACCTGCCAGTCGAGTAATTAGTTTGGGCTGTGTGTTGGCTGTGGCTGTGATGGAGGCCGTTTATCACCCCAAGACAATGGCTGCATAAGAACTGCCAAAACATGGCAGTGTGATCGCAGCTTTTTGCTGTAGCTTTGGATGTTAAAATGGCTCTCGGAGGCATCGTGGGAGTTTGCTGACAGGTTTTCTCTGGCGCTTCTGCAAAAGTGTCTCCTTAACTCATGACAGATGGACAATATTATAGGAGGGTAAGACAGAGGGTCAGTGGTGGCGGCAGAGATTGTTTCATTTGCAGCAGAGAATTGTTATTTCTCAGTTGTAACAGCAAAATGTGTTGCTTGTTGGAGTCAAGCAGGAACTGATTAGTAGGTGGTCGTCCAAGGTCAAAGGCCAAGGTCAGGGTACCAGTGCTTTTGGCTTCTGGCCTTTGGAGTGCAATATCTTCAGAAGTTCACAAGGGACTCCCTTCGAATTTAGCACAATTGTCCAATTGGACAGAGGAATAAACTGATTAGATCTTAAGGTTAAAGGTCAAGGTGATGTTGACCTGACACTGGAGTCTCCGATATATTATATCTCAAAAGCACCTTGAGGGGATTTCCTCAGGTTTGGCACATCCACACACTTGGACATGGAGGTGAATTATATTTTGGTGTTAAAATGTAAAGGTTTCTGTGAATTTAAAAGCAACATTTCTCTCTCTTTTTTAATTAAACCACACAAAACCTTTTCAATTTGAAGACCTGGATCAGAAAACTGCCACTTTGCAATATGTATTAACATTTTTTTTTTACAGTAGAGTTCTACCTGAGAAAATACCTCAAAGCATGCATGTTGAAAATTCAGCCCCTCTCCACAGATCCACACTGCACACATCAGTACTTTTACCCATTGTCTGACTTTTCACCAGTTTTTATTCAAATCTGTTGGCAAGTTTTTCACATGTTCTGCTGCTCTTTGATGGATGGAGCTTGTAAACCCTCGATCCAGGGCTCATGTTTCAAATTTTAATTGCAGGTGATGCAGCACAGTTTGCCGCCGACACACTGTGTGAACTTTTGCATGAGGTCTAAAAAAAAAAAAATGTATATTGGACCATGCATTGGAAATGCTGCTGTGAACCAATCATGGATTAGAACTTTAAAGGACCCACTGCATTATAACTCATGAAATGAGATTTGAAGCAACTCCACTTTTGCACCCCAGCTATTCAAAGCTTGGAGCCTTAGGGAGGCTGTGGTGCAGAGAGTGATACAGAGAGAAGGAGAGAGGGCACATGACACTATGAACTGATGTGGAAGAAACAAGTCAAGGTTGTGTGACTGCAGACTGAGAGCAGTTAAGAAATAAGAGTCCTGGCATATTGGTGCATTTGAGCATGTGTGGTACAGTATATGTGTAGGCATGTGTGTGTATGTGTGAAGGCCAATATTATGTTTAGGGGAAAAAAGAAGGAATAATACAGATAGAAGATGTTTTTTCACCTGTCAGTGAAAATGGGATGTGAAGTGGCTTGATGCTGCGCTTTGACTGTAGTTCATTGGCGTGTGATTTATGACTGTCCTCCACTGACCCGCACGGTCAAGGCCAAACAGTTTGAAGCCCTTCTGGACAGGACGGTTAACCTTTCACCTCGGAAGCAGTGCCAGCGATGGTATATCTTGGCAATCTGCCACAGCCGCCGTCTCTTTAGCTTTCTTACCAATCAAGTGATTTAATCCAGTTTGCAGAGGATGGAATAGCCTTGGCCCTCACACTCTAATCTAGGGAAATCCACTGTCTTTTCCAAAGCCTGAGCATCAAGTGTTGTCAATTACAGCCTGAAAAAGCCTATAGTACAGGGGAGCTTTTCAAGCCCACGCCCAAACGAGAGAAAATAGGCTCTTGTTTATCCATGACTGAGAATGGAAAAAGAACACTGACTATCATTGTGCCATGACAACAATTTAATTACGTGAGCTGGCCAGCTGCTACTAATCTCACCGTGTTGCACCAATGTACAAGACTTCTTTTAATAGACTCTCACTGCAAATTCCAACTAGCATGGAGTTAGCCATGTTAAAACCTTTGTGAAGGCCCTCCAGCTGTGCCCATGCAAGTAGAATTACAGTTCATCAGAGAATAGTGTGTAATGTAGTTAATAATGGATGTGGAGTGGGTTATTTGGTCCAATCACTGTGTCTGGCCTCAGTCTAATGAAAGATAAAAGAGCTCAGTACAGTGCAAATATATAATCGTCATTGAAGTAAAAAAATCTGCCGCCACAGAAATGCTCCATGTGCTGTCGGATTACGGGCTACATCATGGCTGTGTTTTTAGAAGTGTGTTAATGCTCAAATCACACACATTCCACATTATTTAAATAATGCATGTCAAGCTCGATCTTGATCTGGGTCACCGAGGTCTTTTGGGGTGTGTGACTCAATGTTTGAAAATGACAGCAGCTCATTTCTGGTAGGTCTGGTGCGCACTTTCGAAAAAAAAGTACAAGTGTCACATTTTAAGATGTAATGGGAGCAGTGAGATTTCGGGAATGATTACACTTTGGGATATTGGTCTTTCTGTGTTGAGACTTGACAGCTTCCTCGCCTCGATTTAAATGAGTGAAGCTGAATGCCAGTTCTTTTCTTTTTGTTGTTTTTCTTTTTTTTTTCATTGAAAAGCCCGAATCAGTTCCGGTGCTGTGAATTTACAGAGATGTTGTCGGGAATGAACGTCTTGCTACGTAACGGTTAATCTAATTATTGAAAACCCCTGCCCCCGCGATTTCATATTTATTGACAAAATGACAGTGTATTCATTGTGACAGCAGGTAGGGAGTTTGTGCCACACAGCAACAGAGTGCTGATTATCTATAGGCAACAGCATATTTGTTTGAAGCCAAACCACTGCCTCGCTCTCAACCTGTCAGAACCGCATGCAAATGAACCCAGTTTCTGGCTCACTGCACCTCACAAATTAATAACTGCGCACACCCTGCATTACAGTACAATTAGATTGTCCATTATTTTGTAAACGGCAGCAGAATCATTCCATCCTCTCAAGCATATTGTCATGTGGCTGCATTTGCCTAACAAACGTGAGATCAAAGACGTATTTTTGAATCCTAATCAAATCTATTTCAAGTCCCATGCTGGCGCCGGATGGCAGGCTGCGGTCTGTGGCTGGCACGGTTTGAGGCCCTGTCTGAATACCTGCAACAGTAAATAGATGGGCGGGCAGGGTGATTTGCATATAAAAAGGAGCAGTGATAAAAGAAAGTACTTAACCTGGAGTTTCTCACCATCCAACACTCTGGCACCTCCAACAGAATGACAGAGGACTGCTTTTTATCAAAGGGGATCCCATTATAAGATAATTGTATTTATTCTCGATGGAGAATGAAAGGAAAAAAGAGAAACAAAGAACATGGTCGGCAGCGCTGTAGACCGGGACATGCACCTGTAAGAGAGCGGAGAGCCACTCACATTAAAAAGCTGAGGAGTAGCAGAGCAGGGATGTTTGTAGTGTCAGCGTGCATTTGTAACTGGGCCTGTGTTTGCACCAAGATGGCTGCTTTGAACTTGTAGGAATCCTATAAGGTATAATTCATGTCATGTTAATTACGAAGCGGCAGTTGTACCAAGCTGAACAGAGGGAGTCCCAGACCATGACTCTTCAAACAGTGTGTGCTTACTTCTCCACCCTGTTAACACTCCTCGTGTCAGTTGTGTGGTTAGATCAAGGCTGCAATACTCAGTATTTCTGAAGGTTTCTCTCCAGGTTTTTGAAGATTTGTTTGTGAACTCAGAGAGGGATTGGCAACTAGAAGGATGTACACACTTTTTATTTGTCACTACTTGCATTAACAAGGATTTGAAAACCTCCACTCTCATCAGTGGTTCTGTGAGACACCACAGCTCTTTGAGCTAAATGCTAATGTCAGACTGCTCCCAACACAGGCGAGTTGATCTTTTAGCTGGTGTAATGCTTACCAGTCTTGTCGTTTTAGTTTAGTTTTTGCATGCTAACATTTGCTAATTAACAACAAACACCAGTGGACAGTAAAGTATCCTGAGGGAATATAAATGTCATGTCGAGCCATCTAACAACTGTCAAAATGTTCAATTTAAATGTGAACCCAGCACAGGCTCGTGGCATCGGCAGTATACACGAATGCTAGGGGCGCTGTCATCCAAATGGGAGGAAAAAAAATGTACATGTAACTTTTACTTGTGACTTACACCATCACACCTATTGTTTTTAATATTCCATAAGCACCGCACAGCAACATAAACATACAAAGCTTATTAAATAATGGAGAGGCTTATTTCTTTTCTATGTTCCTGCCAACCCCCCCCCCATGATTTCTAATAGGGCTCATTCGCAATATGATCAAAATTGCAGTATGGCCAAGTGTGATGTCAGTTTTTTGTTTGATAATGATAAATGCATATCAACATTGTCGTGCATTGTTAGCACCACGGATGTCGTGGTGCTGCAGAGACACCCCAGCCTGCAGATTATATTCCCCAGACAGAAAGGAACATGTTTATCTTATCTTATCTATCTAGGAAGTCATTCTGCATCAGTGTAATTGCATGTTAAATGTAGTAAATCCTAGTTCAGAGCCAGCCTTTCAAGCCCATCGGTTGTTTGTGCAGCAGAATACCATGACCCACAGTTACATTTATCTTGTTAGGCAAAATCTAGAGACTGTAGTAATTATGATGTTCAGGACTGACCATTCAAACTGAAACTGCATGTCACAGTGTCTGGGAATATAATCACAATATGTTCTTTTTTTATATATATATATATCTTGCTGCAAGAAAGCAATACAGATAGTTTCTGCTTTTAAGATTCGGTGCTGTCTGTTTCTCCCCCTGAATCCCTCCCATGTGCATACATGTATGGCCCAGTTATCAGTACATGATGCTTGACTGGGAGCAGCTCCTTGTGACCTCCTGGTTGCAGTTCAGCAGATGACCAGCATTATCAGTATGTCATCCAAACATCTCCGGGCTGTGTTCAATGTCAAATTCTCCATATATCTGCCGCTGCGCCCCCCCCCACCCCCACCCCCCGGATGGAGGGACAGCTGGCTACTGCTGCAGCTAGAGGGGATCACAATGAGCAGGCTGTCCCTGAAGCCTACGAGTGGGTCTTCAAGAAGCCACAAGGGCATTTGCCCGATTTCTTATGGTTCCCCTTTAATGAACCACAGTCATCATGTGTTGCAGCATAGCCTCACATGAATCTACACACAAGAAATATCAACAATGTAAAAATAAAAAAAGGAAGGAGGGCATTTGTCTGTCTTACTTTGCATAGCCTTCAATCTGTGGTCAGATCTTGCTGCATGATCTCCTTTGGGTCGGGCTGATTCATCGCATCGTCACTGTGGCCACGAGGTGACCTTGACAATCAGTGATGTTGCATCCCCTCCTCCCCTGTCTCTGTAGCAGCAGTGAGGCAGAGCAAGCATCCCTCAAGGGAGCCGTTCATCTAGATAGGAGACCCATCAGTCAAGGGAGCCATTGATCGGCACGTCAGATGGCTTGATTTCCTTGTGTAATAATCGGCTCAGTTTTGACACCCTCCCTAATGTGTAAACGGGATGAGAAGAACAGGGCAAATGGATTGTGAAGGGCAGCTCTACCCACTGGCTGATGCATAAATATGTAGCATCTTATATAACGGAGGTCCCAGCGGTATTGCACACAGAGTGATTCAACATGTGTAACACTGACTAATGTTACATGTATGTTTGTTTTTTCTTGTGCGTTGGAGTGCAGTTCATGTCGTGGCGTTGAAGAAGAGGATCATCAAATTAATCCACCCTGCATTCAGGGCAGAATAAACTCATTGTCCTCGCTGTTATTTCTGAGTGCAGAATAAGACGTACTCTCTGCAACCTCATGCGAGCACTGCAAAATGCCAAGCAATTGTTCAGGATCCATTTTGAGACCGCAATGGATTAGTGTGTCCTGGTTCCCTGGTGTGGTCAGTGTGCTACTAGGACAGTCAGAGACAGGCCGACATGTGTTGGGCCTTGATAATGACTGTTGAATCACAACGGACCCACTGGAGTGTCGGGTAAAATAAAAGCACACAACCGTATCAGTCCCAAGCATGGCGGCAATCGCACACAACAAAGAGCAGTGTCTTGCATGCCGAGCTAAGCTGATGGGTTTTATATTCAAATAATAAGGATAGGGAGAAATACCAGCAGCATGGGATTTCTTCCTACATTAGACTATCTGGAGCTACCATGTACTTGGTTACAGTGATATTATGGGCTGTAGGATTCATAAATTTCTCCATGATCCTCGGTGAAAAGGAGGACTGCTTCCATAAAGCCACCGACTTAAAGATGCATTCAGCAGCTGCATGCGATTCAAGTTTAATTCCTTTAAGCCTACTGTTTGGCAACATGTAGCACGTCCCCATCAATAAGTTGCTGGTTTTCAATGGACTCTCAGTATTTAATGAGGGGGAAGTGAACAACATATTGTTTTGTTCACCAGTCCTTTTTTTCTATCTGCCTGGTCAATAGGTTCAATTTGATTCAGACTGTGGGTGGGAAAATAAATTGGAATTGTAATGGCGCTTGTGTTGGACAAGATTCAGTTTGTTTTGGTACTTATCACTTTCAGCCAGCTAATGTGGCTGCACCATCGACTCACCACTGACACTAAACAAGAATCTGAATCCTGGATTAAAGGTCTTTAATTACATTTCAGAAAAAGAGATTTTAGGGCAAAAGAAAAAATACATCTGATGGCTCTGGAAGCTCTGCATCTCTTGATGTGTCTGAAATCCATTTCGAGGAGTGTTATTCAGTCATCCAGTGCTCTTCATTTTGTCATCCTCTGACCCTCTGAAGTCCAAAACGAATAGATTTATACACATTTGCTGAGGGGATGAACTTGGCTTGTCTACACAAGGACAAGTTGGTGGATTAAAATATATTTATTTATCCCTCTGTAAAACAATACCACTCTGCAGATGCTGTTGTGGTGAATGGAGCATGAAATTTATGGCCTGATCTTTAATCCACAGGCTAATAGAGCATTACAGATGCATCAAAATTTAAATGTGCAGAAGAGTAACTACATTCAGTCTAATGATCCTGCTTGCACTGCCTGCTCGTGTTGACACCTGTTTCTTCCTGCTGCAGTGACAGCATGCTACAATATCACACCCAGCTGTGATGTCCTGTGGTGACAGCATGCTTTAGTTTGTTGGATGGTTGAACAGGATCTGAAACCGAACATCAGCACGTTTACCTGGTGGCATACTGTAATGTGTTAGTCTGACTCAAACTGGACTCAGACTGAAACTATTAACTCTGACTATAACTAAACTAAAACTCTATTGGTAGTATCCAATCAGACTCCAAATGGCCCAGACGTTCTCCACAGCTCCCACCCCAGGCTTGAACTCAGACATTGAACAAAATGCATAAGAGAAGAAGAAGCCGCGGACAAAAAGTAAAGCACAGCACATCTGAAATGTACAGAGCCATGCTTTCACCCCTTAATATGCCACCAGTTTGCTGCTTGCTAACTTGCTTGTACATTGTTTGGTCTGTGACATAAAAGTTAACCAGAAAAAGGTCCATCACTGACAACCTGAAGGGGTCGGACATAGTTGGGTCAGTAAATTGATTCCCCTGCGGTGCTTGTATTCTGGGACATTTAAATGGTCCAATCAAGCTATAACCATAACTCAACTTAAATGTGCATATCAACACACTAAATGTCATAATTGGATGATAAAGTCCATACCTGAAAATCACTTTGATTTCATGCAACAGTTGGCTGGGGGGGTTGGGGAGTTGAATTTTTCCTTCTGTCAGTTTTTTGGAGAGTGCAAGAGAGTCCAGCACTTTGACTGCCTTCAAGTGAAGATTGTCCTAAAGTGTGCACTTTTATCCCCGTTTGAGCAAACATCATGATAGCCCCCCCTCTGTGATCAGGCTTTCTGCTCCACCTTCAAATGTGGCTTTTCTGAGCAGCTGTAAACACTTTGACCTCCCCACATGGTTAGATGTCAACTGCTTTTTTTTTTTTTTTCAAGCATTCTGACAACTTCATACCTTTGAGCCCAACGAAGCCAGTGCAGCTGCCGCTTTTCCTCCTTCTGTAATCTAGTGTGGCGTTGAGACAGTTTTCATCTGCTACAGCACAGATGCTCTAAACCCCCTCCTCGTCTCTGAACCCCCCCCCCTTTTTTTTTTTTTTTTTTTGAGGGTGGAAACAGAGGTGTGCATCTGACGATTTCAAACCCAGACAAATAAATGGGTCCGGATTAATTCCAGATTGTATCTCTCAAGAATAATCTTGAGAAAATAGTCCTGTCTCTGTTGGGCTGTGATTGTCATCTTTTGGAAAGGGCACGTGTTATTTCCTGGAAAGAGCTCCCTGACCTCCCTCTCTTCTCTGTTTCTCTTCTGTTTCCACAGTTTTCATAGTTTAACTCTGACAGGCTGATGCAATAACTGTGGTTATGTGCACACATCATTTCATTCTGATTTAAAGATCTTGGCTCAACTGTTTACACAGGGTGTGATTTAATTCGGTCTGGTGTTTACCAGTGACACAACAGCTGTGTGACACCTATGTGTAAAAGCGATGAAAATGTCGCGTCCTCATCCGTCCATCTGTCCATCCGATCTCTTTGGCACGTGTTTGATCAGCTCCATGCAGATAGACATCTATTGTCTGTTGTTTTTCAGTTACTGCATTGCTTTTAATCCGTTTGTCAAACTCATGCCTACTCCTTCTGGAAGAAATGAAGGGAAGAGGTAAATGTGCTGTTTCTTATTCTCACCTCTGAAAGAGTTTGTATCTGATGAAATTGTTTGCATGATTTATCTATTTATTTTTTTTCTTTTAATAAAAGAAGGTTTAAACTGCCCCTTGGCAATGTCGGTCAGATGGGACCTGTTTGCTCAGATCGAATTGTTCACATGGAAAATTTTCATACTCTTTGGGCTTTTAAACCGGATATAATCGGAATATTAGGCTCCATGTAAACGTACCCAGTGAATTGGAGGCTTCACAAAAGATACTTTTACGCTACATTAGGCGAGGGTCCCACATGTTTCTGTGACAGACAAATACAATTTATTGAGATGAAGCCGTTCGACTTGGCAGAATTTCTGCTGATATGATGGGCTCTCTCCAATAAGCCCTTTTTTTCTCTCTCTGTGCCGCTCTAACTGCTCTGTTGAAGATTACGTTAACGTTAACATTTATACTTTGAGCAATCATACGGTCTTATCGCAGACATTCAAAAGGCAGTGTGACAATTCAAAGCCGGCAGTTATGCAGAATTAATGACTTCTTATGAATTACCTGTGACATTATGTCATTGAAGCATAACTTTAAACCTAAGAACAAAGGAGGACTTCTTGAGCGCTGACATGTACCTGCGGTAACATCTTTTTATTCTTGTAAAAATTAGGTTGTTTGCGAATCCCAATTCCTGTTCTGTTGGATCTGTCGCTGTGACATCTGTCAGGCCACGTGAAGCAGCTGATTAATCACAGTTGTAAAAGTGACCTAAACACCACTGGTGGGCTTCCAAGTCGTCATCACATAAATGAATCGATTTGCTGTGTGCTCACATATGAAATAAGACCTAATGAGAAGTGTCTCTACCCTGAATCCCACAGCAACAGGGAAATCACTGCCACCATCCTGATGCCATCTCGTCCTTAATACCATGGTGGTCTTTGGAGGGACAGATCTCCCTTTTTCTCCCATTTCCTAACTCGCCCTTATCTGTCTGAACTCTTCGCTCAATCGATTTCTGTCACAGAGATTTTGACAACTTGAGCGCAAAGTTTGCTGCTTCTCAAACTTGCCATGTCCTCTCGGCGAGCTCTCTTTCATTGCAGTTAACAGATCTCCATCACACACACCATGTTCCACCTGCATGTGTTGCCTGGATATAAGTGCTGTGTGCTCTGTGGATGGTCATGAACCCCCATCCCCCCTCCCACTCCTCGCAATCTGTACATAAAATTGCAGGCCTCAGTCTTTCCCGGGGAACAGGGATGTAATGTATATTGCCTTGTTTTGATTGAAGGTGAGGGACATTTGAGAAGGTTTACTGGTGTATTTTTGTTCACCAGTGCAGCCTTAGATATTGATGGGCAGGTGTGTGGAGGGTAATAAGTAGCCGAGCTGGAGAGAAAGCGCTGACAGAACCCATTACCTCTGCCAGAGAATACTTCACATATCCACTCAAATCAGAAAACATGAGGGCATAAATAGGAAAATGCTCATTGGACTCAGTGTGGCTGCTGGAAAATTGAACATTATCAGTGTGCTATTTGTCTTTCAAATGGCTCCGTGACATTCTCATGTAAATGCTGTTCGCAGGAGAAAGCTGTCAATCAGCCGAGAACAAGATGACGCTGTTCAACTTCAGGCTGTTGTTTCTAGACTCAGAGAGAACGTTATTCAAAATTGATGATCCATATGTCGTGTGTAAATTAAAGACTAGTGAGCCAAGTTCAGCAGGGCTGCAGCCAGGCAGGGCCCCTGTGGGCAACACTGCTTGTTATAAAAATCTGACCCATGACTTTCCTTTCTCTCCAGAAATAAAGTGGTGGACCCTTATTTACACACACCTCTGAAAAAAATCACATGGATGGGTGACAAATTGTACAGGAAGAGCATCACTGATTCAGACATTTTCATTTTAGAAAGGGGGCATCCTCCTGGCGGGATTTGGATCCTCATGTCATCTTAGTGCCTCTCTAAGTGAACACGCATGTGGATCATCATCATGGATCATGTTTGTGAGGCTGATACTTAAAGATCCTTAAGAAACTTGAAGAGTAAAATCATTGCGTTCTTGTTTAGTTCAGTTCAATCTTGCCGCCCAACAAGAGCCTGACCTGTGAAATCAGCTTGTTTAATGCACAGGTGCAGGTGCAGACACAGGTAAACATCCTGGCTCCTGCTGCCTTGTTAGCCATAACACCCCTCTCTGTGTAAACCTGCTGGAATGAACCCTGGAGAAGAATCACTGCACATGAGGCAAAAATTATTCTTGATGATAACCATTATCCATGGATGCCACATTTCAAGTCAGAGACATTGCTGTAATGGGAAGTGTCTCTTGTCAAGATGGGATAGTCATCCACAGGGCACCGAGGTCGGCAAGGAGTTTCATGAGCATAAAAATGATATGCGTTGTACACCTTTGTCTTTGAAGTCCTCAGATATCATCTGAGGTGAACATGGGAGATTTTAGACGAGTGCGCTGAGATAAAACGCTCCACCGCCATTATCAAAACACCAACTGAGGAAATATGTTGTTGGAAGAATTACGTTTCATCCTGCTGTCGGAGACGACAGATGACAGATGAATCTATGCTTCGTCTTTACTGAAAGTCATTCAGACTTCCTGGCACACTATCACAGCATCGGCACATTTAATCATGTCGGTTTTCTCATCTGGGATAATTAAATAATGAAACCCAAATCATCAGTGTGGGCATTTTCAACATCTTTGAACTAAGGAAGCTCCTAAACATCAACGCTGTGCTTTGTAGACTGTACGAGCCAGTTCGGTCGGTTAATTAATTTATGTGATCAAAAGGTAACTTGGGCGGGGGGGGGGGGACTTAACGTTCAGACGACAGGCAGCAGATTATCCTCGACAAACTTTTGTCTCGCATAATCAACTCCTGCTGACCTTTCCTCCTCCCGCTCCTCCTCCTTTCTGCTCTCCCCTCCCTGTGTTTGTCCCTTTTCTTCATCTGTCAGCTGGAAACGAGTTGCACATAAATTCAGCTCATCAAGTTGTTTTGATTTCTTTTGGTGAATAGTTTGAGTGGAGATTTTACTTTATTGTCCCACACTGTAGGAATTGTAGCTCAGGGTTTAATACAAAAACAAAAACTCAAATAATATTAATAATAATTAAAACACCAAATAAACCTGAAACACAATAATCTAAATGTACAGTAGAAGGACAGTGAAAACATAAAGTGGTGTTGAATATATAAAAATCTATGGTGGAGAAAAAGTAAAGAGGTAAAACTAAAGATATGTTTGTTAAAATATTGATTCTGTCCCGACTCCTACTATTTATTTTTTTAACTGAAGAAGGGATAAAAGAGTCCTTAAATCGATTCACATGACAGTGTGGCATTTCAAACCTCCTCCCTGATGGAAGTAGCTGCTTCTCAGTGTATTCCACATGAGACTGGCTGGTTATTATCCCGTTGGCTTACCTCAGCACAGCCTGATCGGTGGTACACTGCAGGGATGGATGCTGTCTTATTCCTATTATCTTCTGTGCAGTCTACATGACTCTTACTCGTTTTGACTTGAGTTGCACAGAGAGGTTACCGAAGCAAGCTGTGATGCCGAATCTAATTAGGCTCTCGAAAACCGACGGATGAAAAACAGAAAGAAACTACTGTAAACTTCTGACCAATTCCATGAACTCTTAGTCACCGCAAGAAGTGCAGACGTTGTCGTCGTCCGCTACAGAGCCTACATCAGCCTGTGCAGCCCAGGTCAGCGCACAATCAATACAAGCAAATGGGAGACCTGTGAAATGCTTTCAGTGTGGATGACTATGAACCTGTGGTCGCACACTCTTCAAAAAAGGGTCAAAGAACCATCTCCTTTATTTATTTAGTTTTTAACCAGCAGGTGGTTGTCATCACCCTCTGCTACAGATGTTTGTGCGTCTAAATCAGGCATGCAAACTATTCCTCAAAGCATCCAGCCAACAAGAGCACACAGTTTGACCATCAGCTGTCTGAAGACTGAGATCAGTTGATTGAATGACTCAAGTCTGGTGTGCTGCTGCTTGGTTGGAACGAAAACCTGCAGCCACAGAATAGTTTCATGCTGGTCTAAATAATACTCTGAAGTTTCGCTGTCAACCTTCATCACACCTTGAAAGGCAGTATCATCTGACAATTTAACAGTGTTGTTATTAGGGTTACGGCTTCAACGCTCATTACAGTGTAAAGGAAGAAGGACAGAGGGACTAACCACCCACAGAGGGCCCCGTGTTCAAGTTTCAGGCTGCTGAAAGAAAACCATTAACACTGACCTGTTTACGATTTGGTCAAGAAAGAGTGGTAACTGATAATTAGAGGGAGGACATTCAGCTCCCACAGCTTCACAGTGTATAGATGACTGTGCAGTAATAAATGCTGAACTAAAACAAACTAGTTATAAACCATGAACAGATTTCTACATGTGCTCAGATTTAAAATGCGAAGTGGCTGCGACTGTGCCTGTTCCTCTACTACACCTGTAAGCAAACTGGAAAAGGATCAAGTGAACAGTCGACTTCTATTTTCTGATTCATAATTCATATTGGAGCATCGGCAGTGGGAGGTTTGCTTTCCAAAGCGTCTTCTCTGATGAGTGTTTAGTGTGTTTTTTTTTTGGTTGTTTTTTTAGAGAAGTGCTGGGTCCTGCTTCAGAAGGAAAGTTTGGACCAACAGCTCGGCGTTCCCCTGAATACATGGGAAATAGTTTTGCCAAGTTTTTCAAACAGCAAACTTAAATCACCGTGACACTGGATAAAGGACAGTGAAAAAACGTTTGCACTTAAGAAGTTACCAAGTCTGCCACATCCCACACATGCAGCAAGTTGCTTAACAGCTGTTTAATCAAGTAAAGCTGCTCACTTCTCGTGCCCCCTATCAAGAAGGCAGAGGGTAACTACTTTTCTACTGAGACATTTGTTACACAAAAAAATAGAAAAGAGAACATCAGCTTAAAATGATCAGGGGGAAAAAAAAATCTAGGTCCGTGTGCATGTTAATGATATAACCAGGAAGCAGATATTGCAATAAAGGACAGGGACAGGATAGAATAATATAATACATGTGGAATCTGTTTTTAGTTGATTTACAGTTTAAGCCTATTTACTGGAACTGAAAAGGGACATTTTTTGAGGTTAGAAAACACATCCACATAAACAAGCACAAGCACTGTTAGCAGTAAACACAGCTCTTCTGATGAGATCTAACCCACTATCAATCTAAACCAGAGCTTAAGGCAAAAATAGGAAACTCCTGAAGGGCTATTTTAGTCCCCAGATTGTTAACATTTCAAAGGATAATTCTAGGCCCTCTGTTTTTCTGTGTTTTAGTAAATTCACTGAGTTCTGATGTGGTTTCTGATCAGTGGCGTTTCGAGGAGGAAACTCCCTTGGTGGTTCTTGGCCTCCTCTGAGACTAGGAATGAAGCTCTTAAAAAAAATCCTGCAATCCACAATTACAAGGCAGACAGGCAGCAGGTCAAATAAAGGACAAAAGTGACGGTGATATCAGAAACATGAATCGCATTCTCATCACCACAGACGCTCAAAACAGAGAGAGTATAAACAAATCACATTCAGCTGCATATGGTGTACCGTCTCCATCAGCTTTTAAAAGTCTGACATCACCAATTCATTTCAAGTTTTTAAAAAGTTTTCACAAGATAAATGGCAATGAACAACAGTCCCAAAGAGGCTCAACGGTGCCGCTATTGTGAGAGCATTTGTTAGAAATCTGCAAAAATGTGGCAAGGGAAACAGATTTCAGAGTCATCTGCCAAACACTGACAAACTGTGTCAGTGGAGAGGAACGCTGGTCACCAGTCGAAGCTCTGACACTCACTGACACACAAACAAAACCGTTTCAAAAATGAGAGGAAAAAAAAAATACAGCCTCTAAAATAACCATGGACTTGAAACCTAATCTAAAAACTGCTCTGCGAACTTCAGCTGCCTGGTACATATGACAGAGTTGTCACTGGAAAACCAATTATATTTGAGGCTCACAGAAAAAGACATAACCTTGTCTAAGAAGCATGAAACACAGCCACCTGTGGAGTGGAAAAAATTACATAGTCTAAAGATCTTTTTTTTTTTTACTATTTTCCACATGGACACAGAGACAAAAAAAAAGCTAAGGAAAGCAGCAAGCGCACACAAGTCTGTTAAACGTGGTGGTGGATGTGCAGCCATATAAGCAGCCATGGGTAAGACGAGGTGTGATGATTGTTCTGCACGGCCGTAAAACAGCCGAGGAATACGATGCTGTTTAACTGAAGCACCCGGACAGCACCCGAGCACTTTAACTGGGACATGGGGCCTGTTTTTGTGACTCACAGCTGGAAGTCCTGTATGCAAATAAAATCAAAAAATATCCCAGACAACACTGCTTTGAACCCGCTGAGCCAGTTCCTCATTCATTTTAAAAGCATCGACTTCAAAAACCTTTCACTCGATGGGACGGAGGCAGTTTTCTGTTGCCTGTATGAACTGCTCCTCAGGTCAGGGCCAGTGCTTTGTTTGAGCCACGCAAACATTACACGCAGGCCTTTTAACAGTATTTCATCATGTTTTAGCAAGAAGACACTTCCTTCCATCTGTTTTACATTAAAAGCCTGTCTGGGGGCGCAATCCTTTCCCATATCCTTTCCCCTCCCATGAAGGCTTTTATTGTGAAATATCTCATCCGGGGGAAGAGCCAGGCTTCATTAGGAATGAAAAAAAATGTGACAGACTTTCTTGTCTACGCCAGGAATCACACAATGTAGGTCTAAACTTTGTTTTTACAAGAAGTTCTGCTTTCATCACCCGCTGTCTAAACTACAAAGGGCAGTTCATCTGAAATTAATCTGACATTTTCATTTTTTTCTCTCTCTCTCTTTCATTATCAACATGCAGCTCTTTTCCTTTTCCCTGCCTGCCTCATTCAATCAAAGAGTGTGTGATGGAGCCTTGAACTTGAATTTTTTCAGTGCATTAGGCCAAATAACCTCATCTCAAATCCCAAATTAGCATAAAGATTTCCAGCCTGAATTGCTGATGGTGCGTCATATTCATCATCGTCAATACTGGAGGGTCGTGAATTTAGGTGTCTAATCAGCAGGAACGGCAACCAGGAAATGCTTAGCAACAAACAGAAGAACTTCTCCCCAATCACACAGTTAACAGAGCTCCTAATGCGCTTTGCATGCTCATCGCATCTTTGATGATCTCTGCGGAGAGCTCGGTGCTACGAAGCGCACGGACCGCACTCGAACGCTGGGCCCAATTTGTGGGTGATGGTCGAGACTGAGCGATGCAAGACCTTTCCTGTGGGTGGAGGGAGGGGAAGGCGAGGTGGGGTTGGGGGATGATAGAAGTGGTGTTGGGTGTTGAGTGCAAACAAAACTCTCCAAACTGAGATAGAAATGACAGAATAGAGGGGTGGATGGGTGGAGGGACAGAGGGTTACATTCGCACAGTATTGATTTTTCCTCTGGGTTCTAAAGAACAGGAGCTTGTCACTGTGGCCATTGAATAGAGGCCCTTTGTATTGCATTCAACGTGCTTGCTCTGACAATGAAGATGCCACAAAGCTTTTTTTTTTTTTTTTTTCTGTCTCACTCCCTCGTCTGTCAATAACGCAATCGCTCATCAACTTGGAAAGAAAAGAGTACAAATGATCATGTCTAGGAGGCAATACGTGACCTTGACAGAACAGCTCAGGCTCATAGTCAGCGACAGAGCGTCTAAATACAACATAACTTTTAGACATAGTCAAGTTAGAATCTGGCAAACGAAGCTTTTTAATAGGTCCCTCAAAGTGTCTCAGACAACATCTGTGGATTAGAGAAACTTCCCTCGTCGAACAGGCTGTCGGCTGAAGACAGTGAAACAGATAAAGAACTCCCCATGAAAGTGGACACAGAGGACCGGTGTGGTAACTGTTGTCATCTCTTATGGTGCTCTGTTACGCACAGCCATCATCCGTACGGTCAACAGCTGGTAAATGTTTAGCAGGCCAAACCCCAACTGAGCACCGATGGCTTGCAGATGCTGCAGAGGAAAAACTTAAAATTCACACCTCGTAAAGAGAGGAGGCAGATGTTTGCATATTAATAAAGATGGGATATGGAGGGTGTCTGGTACGGGGAGGCATTACAGCTGCTCCATTACGCCGTACGGTGTACAGTATACGCCACAGATGGATGTGCTCTCGTCTCATCTCGGGAGCATTTTGATCTGGCTGCCCTTACATTGCCAGATGCAAAGGAATGTTCAAAAAACAAACTCGCACTGCTGTCAGCACACATCTCATCCAGGTTTTGGGTGATATTACTGTAACTATGTACATTTTTGAAAGTACTGTATTTTTGAACAAGAATAATCTTCCTCTGATTTACATTTTATCAGATTTTATGCCACAACATTACACAGCTTCACACTTGTTGCTCCTCTAGACCAGGCAACAGTCTAAAAATACACACAAATAACAGGAGAACCAGTGTTGACAAGGTGTCAGATCGTCCTGTTGTCATTGTGTTCGATCATAATACCTGATGTGACCTTGTGGAGTCACAGTTTTGTGGCAGTCCATGCAAGCACATACATGGACAGTAACCTGCAGTAACATTGTGATGCAGCCCACAGATTGGATTAAGTTAATAAGACATCTGATTTATGGAAAATCAAATCCAGCGTCAGTCTATGAGATTGTGAGGAACAGGAGGTGGGACTAACTTAGCTACATGACAGTCTCTGGATTGACTTAATGCAGAACACATCACCACTCATAAGACAGTGAAGGTTTTCATCTATAGCAGATGTTTGATATGTCATCATCACCGGCTGATTTCATAGTCACAACATTATACAGTGTCAGTGTGAGACCCAACAGCAACAACACACATGAACAAATTTTGCCCCCGAAGAATATGCAAGCAAACTTCCTTTGCGCACCTGCCTGCGTCTGATGATGGGTTTTAAAGTAAAACTGAAAGCTTGAAGAACTCCCACAATGCCTCTGCTCTTTTTATAACTTCACTCTTATGTTGAATAGCAGCGGTTCATTACCATGAATTCAAGATTCACCAAAAACTGGATGGATGGATGGATGGATGGATGGATGGATGGATGATGGATAGACCTTTATTAAAATAATTGCAGCTGTTGCAATAATATTTTGATTTATTGTGTAACTGTAGCTAAATAAATGTCCCACATTTCAGAAGTTACCAATAGATAATCACAATAAAAGGTTTAGAATTTAATATAATTAAAAAATACAGTTTTGCTCACCACCCAGCAGAAGCCTATTGTAGACTTAGGAGAAACCGTCAAAATTCATTAATTGTTTTAAGTGCATTTGAATATGAATAACTCTGTAATTCTAAAAAGCAGAATCTTCAATACTTCAATACTTTTAGTAAAACCCCAGTTCTATTGTGGCACTGACTCAACATACATCTCCACATTTGCTGAAGTGAAGAATTTCTCTGCTCCTCCCAGCGCTGGTTAATAATATAACTCTGTAAGTAGACAGAGGAGCCATTTATATCTATATCAAAATCAGCTGCCTCAAAGTGTTTTCAGACAGTTACAAAAGGCACAAAGGCCTATTGTCGGAGGTGTGCGGCGAATGTCATGTCTCACAAAATGACAATGAGAAATTGTCTGTCTTAGAGGTGGACACAGAACAATGGTGCATGCAGGTGTTTCTGAATGCAACACACTATATCAGACACAAATCTATTGATTTGTTCATTCAACAGCTTCACTAGGCCATAAATCTCATTTCAGAGACACACCAAACCACAAGGGCAATCTATTACCAGAGACTGAGCTTGATTGCTTAAAAACGTAAATGGGATATGCACTATAATGTCGTTTGATGAAATTTTCCAAAAAAAAAAAAAAAAAAATGACTCTGAATGGTAACTAGTTCCTGCAATGATAGTGTGTAGTGGTAATTTGAACTGCAATCAGTGTCCACTAAGTGCTGCAGTTGGGAACAAAATCAGTGAAAATCAGGCCAAATCAGACTTTCACATGCTTCCGTCTTGAATGCAAATTGCCACATTGGAAGACACAGGGGGAAACTGAAAGCGAAATTAGGTATTGTGGGGAGACTGATGGTGTACAGGCTGGCTTCTATTACTCTTGAGTTTGGGTCCCCGCTGTGTACACACTCGCTGACAGACACACTGGGAAATATCACACAGTAAACACGGTGTGATGGCAGCGAGCCTTCTCCATGCCTAGAAGTCGAACCATTAAAAATCTGAGGTTACAGACTAATAACCGTGCATCGTTTCTGCTAGTCAATTGTCACCCAGTCAACAAGATTAGAGGAGATGAGTTATTAGAGTTTGATGTTTGAATGTTTCCAATGCATTAAGCCTAATGGGTTTACTTCTAATAAAAGGTTTGCATAGGAATTACCAGCCAGAATTGGTACTCACACAGCATGTGGGCCGGAGATAGCTTCATGATTGCCTCTGTGATGTAGAGAGTGAGAATTATAAATGAAAAGAAACTTCAAATTACAAAGAAAGAAGCTAAATAAATCAACAAGAGCAACAGGGGGAAAAAAAGATAATCAACAAATATAAACATAGTTAGACCTGACCTCAGGAGGGAGGGGGGAGGGGGCTTCTCTGCAGTCTATGTTTCCTGGAAACAGTGGAGAATGATGAGGGAGCTGTCATTGTGCCAGGCTGGTGAATGTGATGTAGTGTGTGTTTAATATCTGATTAAATATCGTGTATGGCAGTCCAGGCACGTTCACTGTGTCAGAGCTTCTGTTTCATACTCTGCTCACTTTCGCCGTTTAAAAAAGACTGTTTCATTTGCCACGTCTCGCAGTGATTGGGTAGATTGGGGAGCAGGCACGGCCTAGAGGGGTCGCAGCTTCGCTCGAGGGGAGGGGAAGTGGCTGGATAGCTGCCGCCTTCCATCACCTCCTCCCCTCCAACCTCCTCTTCTCCTCAGGGGAAAGAAAGAGAGAGGGCTCAGGAAAGACCTTCCTTTTTTTCCTTTTTTTTCCTTTATTTCAGAGCAGGGAGGAAGAAAGCGTGAGAACAGCCACTGCAGGGCTTCAGGAACATTGTATCTGTCTGTAGGATGAAAAGCCTGGCAGCAGAGTAAGAGAGTGAGAGGCCTTTTTACCAGAGCTTGGCTCGATGAGAGGGGGGAGGGGATGAAGTGAAAGAGTTCACTACTTCCCACTAAATTAGATTAAGGTGAGTATTGATTGGGTAATAAATGCCAGTAGGCCTGTACTACAGCACCATCTACAACAGAGGCTGTTTCAGCATTTCTTGAAGATAATGAAAGTGGTAATGAAAGTACAAGACAACTATCTTATTACAGCGCATTTACACCAACGAAACTCAGACTGGTAAAACACAAGAAGGCAGCAAATGGCCCAAATGGAATCGGAGTAGTTGTGTAGTGAACACCCATGGGTCCTCAGTTTGAGGCGTGGCTGCCCGAAGAGCTGAAAAGTACAATGCTGAGATAAGTCAAAGCAGTAATGTTAGCAAACTTGCTGTCTCAGCAGCTGAGGAGATGTGTTGCTGATAATGGCAACTCACTGCACGCCGGCTCTGATGCCAAAATTCAAGCCAAGACTTCTGCTTTGTGCCCTCACGGCAAGAACTCTAGGACTCTCCATTAATCTGTGCTTAAGCTGCCTGGCTTCAAAAACAGATGCTTGAGGAGGATAAGGCAACTCAGTGGGAGAGAAGGCACCTAAGCCTTGGTTGTGTGTGTATATATATATATATATATATATATATAAAAAGTGGCAGCTTTGCAGCACGCTGTATCTACTAGATGGGACTTCACAGGAAATTGTGTCTTTGTTATCATCTCACCCTCATCTGTACGAGAACAGCATGTGCTGCTCGAGGTGTCGCCATCACTTCTTCATGCAGATATTGTGACATGTTCTTGACAATTTATAATAAGCGTGAAGAAAACAACATGACAAACACATCTGACAGAATTTAAATCAAAATAATCGGCTACTTACAGCTTCATTTCCAACAAAAAATAATTACAGTTCTAATATGTCATGGGCAAACTGGAGATGACTTAATGGTAAACACTGCAATTTCATCTTTTTTTGTTTGTTGGGTGGTTCATTGTTGTGTAATGAGGAATCCTTGTACAGATCAAAGTGTCGACAGCTACATCTGTCATGTTTTGCATGTTAAAGACTTTTGTTTTTTGGAGAATTATATTATTGTTGATACTCAGTGATTCTTGTCATGACTGTTTTATTAAGTAGTATGAGAAAGTGTGATTAATGTTTTCCTTTGAAAGGCCTCTACACCTCCCAGTAAGAAACATATTAGCAACACTGGAAACCATGGTTTACCTCTCATCTACTACAACCGAAAGGAGACAGGATTGCTTTAACCTAAGCCAAATGTATTTAGTTTCCATAACCTTAAAGGTAGAGTCTGCATGATTTTCCTAAAAAAAAAAAAAAAAAAAAAAAAAAAATCCTGCTTAATCATCACCTGACTGTGTCTGCATACTTGTTCCATTGTCCGACAACAGAAATGGAAAAACATGTGAATGAGAACCACTGTCATGATTCAGGAAATCAGACTGCTGGGGGCAGGAGAGTAAATCAACACAGCAGTGATCTGGGTAAATAAATGCACAAGATGCAAAGTACAACAGTAAGAATGACTCATCTCTAAAGCATTACGGAGGGAAGTATTAAAACATGGTGCAAAAAATGGTGTCTGTCACACTGCAGCAGCTCCATCATCACAGACAATGCCCTGGAAGAGTCCTGGAAAATGAATGGGACCCTGATATTGATTGTTGCTTATTTATCAGGCAGGATTGATGGCGATATAAATTTTTAGTTGCATCCCACTTTTATCTGTTGACAAAGCAACATCTCCAGCTGTATTAGCTAACTGATCCAGCCTGCATTCAGTATCAGTGCCATTGGCTGCTCAAAGAAACACACCCTGACATTTTAAATCTATAAATCAGGATCATTTGCATAATTAAAACCCCTTGAATCAGATGTGACTTCTAGCTGCTTATTCTGCGTGTCATTATTGTTGCTCCTGCTCCTTTACCAGCTGCATATTGTCCCGCACATGGTCAAGGTCAAGGGAACCTGATAAACAGTAAGGATCACCTCATCAATAGATCAACACATTTTTTCCAGTTTTCCAGTGGCCCCTGTGCTCGGCTGTGTCGCCAGTGAAGCGCTGAGAGTAAGGCAATCTGTGCAGATCATGTGATAATCTACGGGTCATATGACAGATGTAAGAGGTCTAATCAATAGAAGTCCTCGTGCTTTCACTTTGAGTGCATCATTTATTATTCAGTAGCTTTATATATGCATATTGTATTGAATAACCAGCAGGCGGGATTGATGTCCTGTTGTGCTCGTCCTCGTAATGAAACTGTCCGACTCTTCGTTTTGAGTGTGAAGGCTTCTTTTTTTTTTGGTTCTATCATCAACATCAAGTGTTACATCATTGTTTCCCCTGATTGAGTGGTATGTGCATCATCGCCTTGCACCTCAGTCATTGTACGCATTTTCATTTTATGTTTTTGTCCCCCTTAGTAATCAGTATCTCAGGGATCTGCTTAATGGCCTGAGACAGTTTAGTCAACAGATCCCATGATAAACAGCCTATTTCTGCCCAGTCGCTAGATTATATTTTCAGGGTGCAGTGCATCAGCATTCAGCAATATGTTATTTCTGCCTGTGTGGAATTACACTGGCGACTCTAAGCATTTAATAAAAACTCGATAAAAAATGATGCTGGTCACAGCGCCGAAGGCAGAACTGCTAAATCTCAGCTAAATCGTATTCAAATCCATCCTGTGCTTGCCTGTCTTCCCATCATGAAAACACTATTATGTTTAGTCATTGAATTTTTTATGATTACACATAACAACTGGCCAGATAGGGAAAAAAAACCCCAACAGATACAGCAAACCCAATTATTGTTGCCTGATACCTAAGTTTGTTTGCTTTAATTTATTGCCCCAGCTGGACTGGTGGCTCGCTGGTTACAGTGGAGCATGAAAGGCCACCAGCTGATTTATGCAATAATATTTGTAGTCAGATTACAGGGTGGGGTGTGAGGGTTTATTCATATCTCTGACCAAGCCTCTTTTCTTTCTCTCCTCATGTATACATATGGTATTAGCCTCACACAACCTTTAGATACGGGAGGGGGGTCTAGGTCTAGGATACACTTACAAAGATGTTTTCCCGTTAAAGCCAGGAGCTTGAGGCTTCATCTCCATGTGGAAATAATTTTACCTTCTTCACTTTTAGATAAGAGCTCAAATTAGGTGCTTTTGCCAAGAGGAGTTCGGTCCTTAGTGCAGCTGCCTAATCTTGTCTCTTGTCAGGGAAAGTAGAAGTTGAGCCCCGGGGATAGCGGGGCTTTAACCTCAAGGGCAACAAACCTTTTTTGGGTTTGGGTTGCATATCACAGCGGATTAAATTGTGTCCAATATCATTTCAGAATTTTGTCTCAGACTTAAATTAGACACTTGTAATCACAGCTCCAACACATTCTCCTCGCTTCCCGGTGGCTCCCAGCAAACCATTTGCACTCCTAAAACAGGTCTGGGGGGCTGATGTAGTCGCAGGTCAAGGGGGTGCGATACGTGATGAGCAAGGGGAAAGAAAGTGCTGTGGAATTCAGCACTTCCCTCAATACTCCAGCCGTCATACAAAGGACACGCTGCGCATCGAGTCGAGACAGTCACGCACACACATAACAGCACACACTTGCACACGGAGGCTCCCGATGGAATGTGTGACCCTTAACCCCGATACTTCCAGACAGTAATTAAAGGCAGACAGTGTATTATGTGACAGTGTGCAGTTGGTCAGATGAAGATAGAGAGATACGGGGTAAGGGGGCCTTGGGGACCGATGTGGTGTCCAAAATAGACCTTGGAGATTAGGGGCCATGCTGAAAAGAGCCCACACTTGTGCTGGAATGTCACAGCTTGCCATGATTTTGTATTAAGAGAGCCAGCAAGCTTTTCCATAACGACTAAATTCCTGTGACCATGATGGCGAACAGGCGACTCCCATGAGCCGGCCCCTCCCTAAGAATGCGTCGCATTCCTACGGATTCACCTCAATTGGTTCTGAAGGCTTTCACTGACTATGTCTGGTCAGGGATCAAGAGTAGTCTAACACGCATTGGTAGCTGTGAGTGCATCCACATCTCGACTACTTTTGCATAACTTTCTGTTTTTGTTCCTAATTACTCAGGTGAAACACATCCTGCAGGTAGACGTGTTCATTTTTTTTTTTTTTTTTTATTGTCCTAGTTACACAACAGAGAGAAGATGCTGCCAGTAGACTTTGCCATGCAAACCAGACCGTCTCTGTATCGGGTCTCCCACTTTTGTGTAAGACAATGAGCTTCATTATAACAAAGTGCGTCATTATATCTTTAACTGTTCCTTTGACTCGTGTTTGCCAGCAGGCATTATTAAAACTCACAGCTGGGCATTTTATCATCTGTTTGGCAGACAAGGAGTCATTTTGGGCACATTGTTTCAGAGGGAGAAGTGACGTGTGGCTCCTGTTGGAGGATAATACAGAACAGAATTGTACTGGCACGAGGGAGTGTGGTTAACTTCTGAGTCATGCTGCAGATTTGGAGGATTAGCACAAGAACAATGAGAATCTTTCAGGGACTGAGATAAGCATATTGTGAAAATAGATGGGCAGCGATCATGCCAGAAACTTTTTTTTTTTCAGGACTGACAGATAAAAGACAAAGATATGGTCTTGGAATTTGTGTGATGAGAAAAATTAATTAAACACTTAAATGTGTAAAATCCCTCTGAAGAAGAAAACATCTAATTTAAACTAACAATCTGATAAGGACATCAAAATTGTAGCTTCTGCAATCAAAGGAGAAGGCAGTAGCTTTTTTCCCCTCATCATATGTAATAGCGTTATAGACACTGCAGTATCCGGGTTCACTTTAAATGAGACGAGGAGCAGTCTTCCTGTCTCGCAATCCACCGTGCACAGTTTGCAGTAAAATACATCATCTGCAAGCCGCTACCTGGGAAATGATATTCATTACGCGTGAGCTCTTCCTGGCACCAAATACATCTCTGTGTCTCACAAATTAACTGTGCGCCAGCCTACAGACTTGTTTTGACGCAATCTGTCATGCCAGCTTCATTTGCCCTGTTTAAAGCAGCAATTAGAAATTGGCTGCCCCAGCGAGGCCCTGGGGTAAGTCACACAGATACAGTTCTTGACCTTCGCACCCAGCCGATACTCAGTTGCCAGTGGCCTTGTTGATGATCAAGAGCGTTACATTTTTACACCCTGAAGGACGCTCAACATGTGAGTCCCTCAAGTGTAATCCAGTGATGCATTCTGCTTCATTACCATTTCAAAATGCAGAATTACCTGTCAGCGCTCTATTGGGAGCCAGCGTTGCCAGCACTCCCACACCCACAGTAACAAAGGGTACTGCCTCTTAACACATAGATTGTCATTAAACGAAACTGGAGCTATTTGTAGGTTCATTAATTACACCCTTTCACACACCACTTCCCTCTCCCTGGAACAAAGGGAAGGTGAACGAGGACTTCCATTTTTGCTGTACATCAATGTCAGATTACAGCCATCCTGGCTTCAACTTGCTTCTCTCACTCTTTGTGTGTGTGCCCTGGAGATATGTGCTTAATTATAATGAATGGGGGGGGGGGTGACATTGATGTCAGTGTGTATACACTGTCACCTCAAACTTTATGCAAGAGTCATGGCTGTGAAATTGTGTGTGTGTGTGTGTGTGTGTGTGGGGGGGGGGGGGGGGGGGGCTACTGGCTCAGAATTTTTATGACAATCCCGTCATTCTCATCAAGTCTGAAAAAGCAGGTCTTAGGTGTCATTCAACATGTCGTCCATTTTCTTCAAAGGGCTGAATGAGGGTCGTGTTTGTTTTGAGTCATCATTCCCGTATTGTTTGGCTCTAATGAGTAACTGGAACACATCTGGTTGTTTGCCATGGAATGTGATACTTTACTGTACATTAGACTCTACTGCAGAGGATAAAACACTGTACAGTAAAGCTGAAGGAAAATGGAGGGGAGGACAGCGCCTCCCAACCCTTCATAAACAAAAGCTAATGAGCCACTGTGAGTCGACTCTCAAACAGCAACCTCTCAGCTTTATGTCTGCGCCGAGATCGACTGGGTACAGCTTCAGTTACAGTAGGGGGAAAGAATGTTTTCAAGTGCACGGTGCCACACGCTGCACACAGGAGTGAGCATCTCCACATCAATCTACCTCTCTGCATATGTTGAAATCAGCATGTAATTTGCCATGACAAATCGTGATCTTAATTAAAAGAATAAATCATAATGCCCCTACGTGGTGCACTCTCTGTTGCCACTCGTATCCGCCCTCCTGTGTGACGAATCACAAAGCCAACAAAGCTAATGAAAGTATATCAAACTCCATCCCCTTGTTGAATGAGACAAATTTGATCAGTATCTCTCAACACACAACAGCTGTTTAAATACATTTCTGAGGTGTCATGGCCACTTGATAGAAATTGCTAATGACAGGCTCCAGCAGAACGAGCAAAAATAGTTAAAATCTGTATAATGTTTCACTGATAATGGGTGCTTTTACTTTATCATAAACAAACAGAGTGTTGCAGAGGTCCTTGCCCCCGATGCATTATGGGTGAAGCGCTGTGCCGGAGTAATGAACTTCACTGTGTCTATATCTGATAAGAGCTGTGGTTTTACACTCGATTTATGGCTGCATTAATCTGTGAGCCTTGTATTTCTCCAGCCTTGTTAAAGCTTATAGAGTTATCTCCTAGGTGCAGATGTGCATTTAAATGGTTCTTGATCGGTCTTCTCTCAAGTTAAAGAACAAATTATCACATCAAGCTGTTACGTAACATTTTTCGCGACCTGCGGCCGAGCAAACGGATGCTTCTATTCTTATTCAAATTCAGTTCATACCTAAATATTTACTCACACTGGCATGTTGTAGGAGATAAATGGCCACAACCAGAGAGTGCACTTATTATGTATGCTCTAATTAAATGATAGTTTATCAGGAAGCACGGTTATACCCTGTGATGTGAAAATTGAAAATGACGAGAAAAATTGCCACGCTGTTGTCTCTCTCTCTTGCCGCCGCCAAGCAGACCAACGGATGGGTCTCAAAACTGCAAAACACAATACCACTTGGATGATTATGGGCCACTGGTTCGCCGCCAATAATGAGCTTTATTCATCGAGCACTTTTTCAGCAAAGCTCTAGAAGTGTTTCACAGTAGATAGAGACAGCATGAAACGCTGAAACAGAAACTTAACAGAACTGCTATAAAATTTCACAAAAGGAAATCCAGTCTCTGAAAAAAATAAATAAATAAAAAAATGAGATGGCATTAAAAAAAGATTCAGTGTTTCATCCTCTGATCTCCCCTGGGAAGTTGCTCTCAAGTCTTGCTGCTTTGGTAGCAAAAGCAGGGGTCACTTTTATTCTCCCGGCCGAGATGTTTGAATGACCACTGCGGCCCCATCTGACGGTCTGTGTGTGAGGAGCTTTGGATCGGATCATATCGAGTTCAACATCCAGTTATAAAGCTCGGGGGATAAAGCCAGCTCTTCTTTGAAAGTCGGTCAGTAAAGAATCAGTAAAATCTTTTAAAAAATCTGCCCTGAAACTGACGGGTGACCAGGAAAGAGAGGGGAAGGTTTATCAAACTGCTGTCATCCTGTTTCTTTGCAACAGTTTATACTTTCAGATGCACCCTGAATAGCTTCGACCAGCTCTTTGTTACCGACAAAAACAAACAAAAAACTATTTTACCTTCCACACTTTTCAAAGTTTTCTTTAAATAACAGTCTATAAGATACCAAAACTCTGCATGTTTATCCCTTTACACTAACATTTCCTCCTCAAGAGACACGATGAGGATGTTCTGGATCACTTCACCATCAATGAGCTGACTGCTTTTGCATCACTTCATCTCAATCCTATTCAAGCAGACACCTAAACATTTAAAGAAAGCGCTTTGCATTTTCCACATTGTTTAAGTTGACATAATGATTACATTTAGCAAACTAAATCGTGCTTGAAATTGATGTGCAAAATTGATGCTGCTTGTATCCACAGAGCGGACACCACAGGCGGCAGTTAAATGCGCGTCCATCGCTCTTTGTCACAAACTTCATCAAAGAATCAAGTTGTTTGATTCTGCCAGAATCAAACAACTTGAGTGTTAAAGTGACATGGGATTACAGGCTGTTGACTATTAAGGAAGTCTCCAGCACTTGAATTTGGACAATTTCAGTAATTAAGTCGAAGACATTTACATCAAGCACTTGAGACATTTCAAAGAAGTGAGGCAGTGCCAAGGATTCTGTTGGCTGAACTAAACCCCCTGGCACGTAATGCTTCAGAATCAATAGAGAATAACAATAGAGCATATCAAGACAACAGCACCAAGGCGTAAGTCACATAAGGAAGAGGTGTGGGCAGCTGAAGGAGCTGCAGTATTGGTTTCAAGAATCATCAGAGTGTCAGTGAGAGCTGGAGGATCATGAAGTCCACCAGCGCTGAGATCGTGGGGGGTTAGTAGTCAGCTGGTAGTGTGCGGCAGATGATACTGAGCATTGATGACACTGATGAGTGTTGAGAGTGACTTCAGTTTTCAGCCTGAGCTGAGGCAAAGCTTCATTAATACAGAATTTCAAAAAACGACAGCAAAAAGGAGAGAAGCTGTTTGATGTTTGACTGTGGAGCGTGAAAGCCTTAATCTTTACCTCCACATCACCTCATTTTTAAACCCAATATCAGCCATAATGTGACCTTATTTCTAACTCTAACCCAAATGTGCTCCTCCACTGCCTATCACCTGGAGCCCCATTGTATAGAAATTGAAAGTATCACCGCTCGACATCCCAAATAAATGTGACCGGTCTGTGACACACGACCTGGACGTTGGTGCAGACTCACATGTGCAGAGGTGGCGGTCTTGTCGGGCCGTCTGGTCTCATTTTTTCCCCGCCGGGACCTGTGCAACCCCTTCATGCTTGCTTTACCTACACGTTTTCTGTCGGCAATTTTCAGCTTTGATCTGTGCTATCTGGTTCTCATCTTGTGAAGGTGTGAAGGTGTCGGTGATTGAAGGTGATGGGGTGAATATTAGAGAGTGACATTTTTCTGTCATCTGACATCACAGGCTGCACATTTCAGTGTTGCCCCTACAGGTGGTGTGTCCTCTGCAGTGCTCCATTACTCTTCACAGACCCCGAGGGAGGACCCGGGACTTTATCTGGAAGTGATTTTTTTTTTTTTCAGTCGTGATTAATTATTGATTAAATGATTAATGTTTCAGGCCATAAAATGTCAAAAAATGGTAAAATATCAACAGTTCCTCACATCTAAAAGGCCAGAGCCAACGAAGGGTTTTAGGCACTTTTGTCTTATAAATGACTTGAGAGAGATATTTGCTGATTAATTTTCCATTTGAACGACAAATTGATTAGTGCTGAAATGATCAGTCAATTAAAGATTATTACTTACACATGTCGACAGTGAGCTGCACCTCTTCTGTGCTCATCAGCTTGATAAGCTGGATTGATGAGAGTCGGCGAACATGCGATAATTATTTGTGGATGAATTATAGATGAATATCTGGGGTTTGTGTTTCTCAACATAACAAGATGTTTTACAGTCGCTCAGAAAAATTGGTTTAAATGGCTTTAATTGAATTTGTCTCCCCAGAGAGTCTCAGTTAATGTTCTCTTTTTGGTGTTTTGTCCCTCGCTGATTGGACTTTGGAGAGATTAAACTGGTTTGAAACCTCAGACGGGCAAACTTTCGCACTGGAAATGAAGAAGCCCCACTCTCAGAGATGAGGCTGGGGTTGTGGTCAGCTTTAGCCCGGCTTAATGAGGCCTACACCAGGGCCATTTCTCTTGTCACCTTTATCTAGTAAAACGAACACATTATATCTTTGACCACGGCCGCCGCCTCTTTTTCTCCTCCTTTTAATCTCACACTAAACCGAAACTGACCCTCCCAGGCTTTCTTCTGCTTGAGGATTCAGATTCGTGTCTTGTCATCTAAAATGGAGATGTATGGGCTTGTGCCGCCTGCCTCGATTGAGCCTTGACGTGCAGCAGGGTCTCAGGTGTCAGGAGCCATTTCCCGGCCAGGGTCCCGACCAGAACGAGATTAGGTCCATTTATCTGATTCCAGATTGCGCTAAACCTATTTCAACTGTCATTTACTCTCATTAGTCCTACATCTGTTTTCTTTCGTGCCGGGCCTGTGGCTGTGGCTGCAGCTCTGTGTGTGCGTGTGAGTGTGAGTGAGTGTTTGATTGAATAACACTGAGATCAGCAGAGCCGTATGAACATATACAATAAGACTAATTTGCCTGTCATATTCTCCCTATGATAAAGTCAAGGATGACATTAATTGCAGTAATTACTGACTTCTGTTTGATGCCATTTAAAAAAAAAGTACATTTGAGGAGCTTTGCAAAACAACTAGAAAACGCTTTGGTGTAAAAAAAAAAAAAAAAATGAGTGCACAGTGAAGTAGCAGTTAGTATTGTGCTATAGTCGGTGTCTCTGCCTGTAAAACTGCTGATATCAGTGCTTGCACCCCCCAGATAAAAGGTCCTAGTCTTCTTAGATGTCACCTCTCTGGTCCATCTTTCTGCTTCTTTTGTCATTTGCTGAACGACCAAAGCAGCCATGAGCCGTGAAGTAGAAAAACTGACACATGATTACACCTGAGTGGAAAGTTTGTGTTTTGACCTAGCAATTCGAACATGGCAACGGCATCGTTTCTGCTCCAGCGAGTCTTTTGGAAGCGGGGCAAATTGAAGTGAAAACCCCAAAGATACCCCCTAACATTACTGCCTCACTTGGTATCCAAAATATAATAGAATACATTGGGAATCGCATTGATTTCTTCAGCTGTGCCAGAATTGTTCAGCAGTGAAATTCAATTTTGTGAGGAATGAAACCTCCTTACTGTTGTGTTAGATTTTCTTTTAAAAGATTACAATGACTGAGGCTTTTACAAATGACTCTGGATTGGTTTCCACTCCGTAAAGTGGTATTGAACTTCTTTGTTTATTCTGTCACATCCTGTCAGGCTGAATTAGCCTTACACTTGATGATGGTTCTCAATCCGGATCTAACTCCGATGCTAATGGTAAACAGCCATTGTTTTTCAGCTGCTTGCCTCCCATACAGTCACTGCTGATGGGTAACATTTTGATTAATCTGACAGGACTAAGCTACCTCTCTGAAGATTATAGAATTATCTGTTTCAACCCGGCAATTACCTTTCCCTGTGGATGACGCAACCCAGGGAGGCTGCCAGAAAAATCGTTGTTTATTCAAACCAGGTTGCATATGTTGCTGGCAAACAGCCCGATAATCTGCTAGTGTGAGCAAGACACAAACAAACGGACCTCATGGGAGCAACTGTAGCAGATCTCAGAGCGTTTAGACAAGTTGATGAATATAGATCAGCAAGAGTGAACTTGTAAGGATGGGAGAGAGAAAGCAGTGAGGTTACCAGGTGTGAGGGTCATTGTCTCTAACTCGTGCGTGTCAGATAGACGTGAGGTATTTCTAGGTGTCTGGAGAATGTTATAATGAGTCCTTGTCTGCATTTACTCTCACAGGTGTGCGTGCTGTGGGTGGCCCTTCTCTCCACAGCCAAAGCACACGAATCAACCCGGTTACAAGACAGCTGACAATGTTTAATTTTATATTGATCTGTCTCCTGCTAAAAGAAAACCTGCAAGAAGTTGTGGGTGCATAAAGTTACCATCCAAGAAGAAACAGAAGGGCAGTCAGAGCTGATCTGAGATGTAATATAACAGGATAATTAAACCCCATCCAAAATACAGTGGAGAAAAACAGATTAAAGCCAGAGCTCTGGCAGTGACATGATGCACTATAGCAATTAAAAAGCAGCTGCAATGGAAAAGCATCAGCACTTGTCATTTTCCGTGCACTTCAGAGTTCAGTGTTTACTCACAAAAAACAACACAGCCCCCCCTTGCAATGATCATCATGTGCCCTGTCATCAAAGCTCAGAGTAAACTCGCTGAGTGCCACTTTGCCATTAGACTTATCGACACACTGACTGGAGCTCCACTCCAGTACGAGGGTGTTTTAAGGTGTCGGGTTCAGGAAACCAGGAGATCGATTTACATCTCACCCTCCAGGAAAAGCTGTCTCCTCAAGGTGTCCCGAGCAAAGGAAAATGTAGGGACAGATGGTATGAGGGAAATTTAAAGTTAAACCCAAACTAATCAATATCTTTTAATATTAGTATCACAGCTAATGGTTGCATGATGTTTTAGCTCACTGTAGGTTCCTCTCCCTGTCTCATCAACCCTGATTCAGCTGGAAGCATCAGGTTTTGAAGCTCGATCCCATCTTTGTTTGAGTGTTGAATTACAGCTTGTTTCGTGTGTCTATACTGTTGTGCTGTCCACTGTTCTACACACAGAACCAGCATGTAACAACAAGCAGGGAAATGCCCAATCCACTTTTTCACACTTCATGTTGATGTCTTCAAATGTCTTCATTTATCAAATCAATGGTCCAAAACCCAAAGACATTAAGTTTTTGTGTAAGACAAGAAAAATCAGAACATTTGATAAAAACCGCAAAATGGCTGCTTTGAAAATGGCTTAAACAATTATTCCGTTATTAAAATGGTTGTAGATTAATTTTCTACTTTTGTGATTGTCGCAGCTCTGGGTGAATCGTGTAGAAGAGCTGTGGATAGAGGAATCAAAGAAACATTATTTTGTTTTTATTTATTTATTTTTTTGAAAGCATATGCTTGACTTTGGGAGTTGTGCTGCTGTAAATCTTTTGCTGGCTGTGGATATGGGCAGAGCATCATGTTAATGTATTGTACTGCATATTTCAACATGGCTGGCTGAGAGCCGCCTGGTGCTGCTGCCAGGATTGGTATTACTGTTGGTGGTGCACAGTGAAATATCCTGATACTGTAGGAGAATGATACCAGTATTGATTATAGTTAGAAGACTGAACTAGACTGTAATACAAGCTCCAGCATATAGCCATGACCCGGTGTGTGATTACTGTACAGCACTGGGGCAGATAAGACATTGCTGGGGTTTTATTTTAAACAAAGTGGGGAGCACCAGGTGTGGTGGTGTAAATCAGAGCTGCTCCTCTCTGTTTGTTGTTTTCCCACTTTCAGGTTTACACTGACAGAGAGATAGTTTGCTGTTAAAGCAAATGTGCCTGTGTGTGTGGATTTGGTTTCATGCTGATTTAGCCTAATTTCCAGCTGCGAGCGGATGTCATTGCCTCACTTAGAAACTATTCATCTGGGAGCTGAGATCCCAGAGCTTGCCAAGAGTCTTTAAGGACTTATTTTTATTTCCCTTTATACTGTTTGTTCAAAGGACAAATGAGCATTTGCAGTTTGAAACAAAACGTCACCACTGTGAGAAACGCACTTGAGTTGTTTCTGTTGCATCTTCTGAAGATGTGTCTACACATATGTAACATGAGCATAACTCATTTGTTAAGCTTCATGAATCGTGAGCTTGAATTCATTTTTCCTCAGCACTCCTACTCTTTTGCATGCCCCCCTCCTTATTTCAGTGTCCAGTTTGAGTTTTAGCATCCTGCTCCACCCCCCCAAGAGCCCCCCAGTCTGTCTCTGTAATGAGGACATTCTTCCTGTTGGAAGGTTAATGGCAGACAGAGAGAGGAACCTGACAAATCCAAAACCTCCTGACTCCTCAGGCAATTTCACACAGAATCTGTCTCTTTTTTTTTCACTGGAAGGAGAGTCCATTCACTGTGTGAATGAGTCAGGTAAATCCAATTCCAAAAGGCAATGGGATTTGAGATGAGGAGCAAATTGCACCAAGGTGATGCCGGACTGGTCAAGAGACCCTTGAGGAAAAAAAAAAATTTAGCTCGTTCCAACACAATAGAGGACACTGCTGTTATCTTTGCTGTTAGTCGTGTTTTTATAATTGATTTCCTCCTCCGGCACAATGGCTGGGCAATAATGAAAAGCCTGTCATTCCAGTTCCTTTGTGTTGTACGTTGATGAGGTCATTGGCTCAAGGTGGCCAGCGTCCACGGACTGCATGGTGCGCACGGAGAGTGGTCAAGGGTTTGAGAACATGCCCCTTCTCCGATGGGGAAAGTGGTCTCATGCTTCTGGCCCCCATTGTAAATCAAAACATGACTTGAGGACCGATCACTTCCTGGTCACTGGAGTGATGTCGAGGTACTGTGGTCCAGACGTTTGTCACTGACGGTCACACAGTAATCATGGAGGTTTTTGCCCTTTCTCTGCAAATTGGTTTCTGATAAAATCACCAGTGCAGTCTTTTTGAAAGCAGGATGAGATGGTTATAGTCATTAGTGAAACATATAAGGCAGAGAGTGTTACAGGCCTGCAGAGGCAATGCTCGCTAACGCCTCAATTAAAGGAACAATGATAAGCTTAAGCTCGACTGAAGCAGCAATGGACAATTGTAGTTGAACTTATCTCAGAAAGAATGTATTGTAAACTCAGGCTTTCTCTCAGACTAATGCATTTGATCAGAATATAATAATTAAAACAGCCGCATGGTAGATAGCATTAGTAAATAGTGCTTCATCTTCAACTCTCTGTATAAGGTTTTGTGACATACTTACTTATCCCCTAATTGCCTCAAGGCGACTTGAGCGAATGTGATTTAAGCAGTCGTTCTGAGAATCTATCAAATTAATACAACCTGTCACCTGACAGATCACTTAAACAAGAGACATCATTTGATGCGTTCATAAAGCTGGAGCTGAAGGTAACGAGGGCTTCTGCTGAGAGAGCACATTAATGATCGGTAAAACAGTTTTTCACCAGGACAAGAGACGTGACATGACCCACACAACAGAGACCTCACAGTACTGAAATGCAGCTTAGACCATGTCCACACGTAAATGCAAACGGCTGAAACCGGATGTTTGGGCCTTTTTTTCCTTAAAAACAGATATTTTCAAAAACACCGTCCAGGCAGTAGATTTTTCAAAACACTGTATTCACGTTTACGTGTGGAGAAGGAAAATGGAGGTTTATGTTGCACAGGGGGCTGGACCGGGGAAGTGTGCTGCTGGCCGCCAGGTAGCATGTTGCTGCTGGAGAAGCAGGTCGGCAGAGTTGATATTCTTATCACATGACATGCGGTGCACTTGCTACATGTGTATGATGCACGTCTACATTGAAACTTTGTGTGCACAAAAAACACTACATCTGAATGGCCCCATATACAGTAATAGATCTATGCTTACAACACAAAGTATGACGGTCATCATGGATATACAGTGCAGTAGTGAACAAAGATCAGATCATCAAGTACCCTTAGGTACTTCTATACTCCTTATATATCGCTGCCTGCTGGTGTGGCATGCCATGCACAGTGTTTTTTTTGCATTTTTGCGTTTACGTATGGACAGAGATTTCTTTTTCACTGTGCTGGTGTGGATGTGAGGGTTTTTTTAATGGAGGAGTGAAAAACTCAGTTTGCAAAAGTACCGGAGTACATGTGGACAAGGCCTTAGAAAGAAAGAACAGAACCTTTTTTTTTCCAGTGCCCTTATTTCTTTTTCAAACATTTATTAAAACACAGCCCTTGACATCAAGTCTCACACAATAGAGCAGACAGGACCGACAGAAATTATACTGGTTTAAAAAAAAAAGAAAGAAAAAATCTCCATCCATCCACAGTGGTAGTCTTGCTGTTATATTTTCCATACAGTCCAAATCCTTAAGCCTTTTTTCCATTGTGATCATTTTATGGGCTGTAAACAGAAGAGCTCTGAGTATATCTAGATGTAGACTTTGTTTTTCCCAAACCGCTCTAGAGACATATTTCCTAAAATTATCTGTTGTGGATCTGACGATTTATCAAGATCCAAAATCTTTCCTGTGTCTTTGTTCACATTGCCCTTGATCTTCACACTTTGTGTGCCTCTGTGCCAGTGACAGCCACGACCACAGTCAATTTGATCTGATTCAGGTTGTCTGTCCCTCTGTTTATACAACATGTACGTTTGCCCCAGTCAGTCTATTGAGGATATTTCTTCACATATTTCTTCACATTTGGACTGAAAGATGAACAGATGAGATTTTGGTCAGAATTCATTGCTGATTATGAAACAAGTTAACACAAATATCTAACGGGATAAAATGATGAAGTGATGACATTTTATATCCGAACAGGTCAAAGGTCGATGTCACTGTGACATTATGTTGATCTGCAGACACGCCTGTGGCCTTACAGACCTGCAACTGTCTAACTGTTTGGCTGAGCCCAACAATCACAAAGTTGTAATTCTAGTGTTAATAAGTTTTTATTATTATTATTATTATTGTTAATGTAACTGGAGCAATGCACAACATCATCAGTGCGGATCAAAGGCAGGACACTGAGGCCCTTAATGTGATGGTGTTATTGCTAAACATTATCGACAGGCACAAATGTTTGCTGACAGACAGTAGCATTATTGGTAAAGCCGGCGGTAATGGACTGAGAAGGTGGAGCTAATTAAAAATAATGAGCTACATGGGTTTTCTCTGTATCATCCTTATCACTCTGAACATAGGGTCAGATTAATTAACCACTGAATCCTTCTGCTTTTTGCCTAAACATACTCATGTACGGTATACAACCCAGACATACGCATTCACATTATAGATGCTTAGAGCTTCATCCTAAAAATAAGGAATCATCATTTGCAACAACAGGCCTCTTTCATTTCAGAAGCAGCTTTTTTCATCCTATCCATTTCCCCCTGCAAAACAAATAATAATTTAGCATGGAATTCATTATTGATTGTGTCCATATCTGTGTTACAAAGGTGGCATAAAATACACCCTATAATAAAACAGGACTGCATGAAAAAAATATTTTAATCGCATTAGTGACCCGTAGCCTCAGTAGCTGCTGACTCCCAAACTGGTGGAAAATAATATTAAATCACCATAATGTTTTGAAAATATTCCTGTGGTAGTTCAGGACGTTTCTCTAGCAGAAAAAGTTAGTAGTATTAGTAATTCAATATAAATACAACTAGACAGATGTTTGTTACAGCCAGTTCACAGTGACTATATTGTATTTGTATTAGTTAAGCATGAAGATATATAGCAATTTACTTATCTGATGGTTAGCAATGATGATCAATGACCAGCGATACCATGAAAATCTGTTCTGCTCTTCATTGACAGACAGGACAAACACTTCAATACTTTTTGCATGTTGCTTTGATACAAAATCCAAAGTATTAAATCACTGTACTGCACAACTAGCAGGTTTAATTGCAGGGCGGCCTTTACATCAAACTATGTGTTTGGTATGATTATGTAAGAAAACAACAAAAACCTATACTCGAGGTAGAGGGAGCGCAGCTTATGCGATGAATCACTTTTGTGTTGATTATGTTTGTTGCATTTATAATTGAAGAGAGGTGCTCTGGCATTAGCGTGAGCCTCAGGTAGCTAGCTAACAAATGAATGAATGTTCACAACTTTATGCTGCAGTGATTATCAACCATTAACAACAAGGCGCTACCTCTGGACACAACTGGGTACACCACAGGTTTTTGTCTACTTCACTGGCCAGTTTCTATATTTTAAATCGGTGGTTATCAATTTCTTTTTGACAATACATAATATCACTTTAATACCACTGAATCTTTCTCAGTAATAGGAAGAAACGTAGGCTGTTTATAATGCATAAATCAAACTTTAGCACCCCCTCCATGGTGGTAACACACAGTGATCCTGCTCCTGCCGGGGTGGTACAGCAGCATTGTCAGTCTTGCAGCATAAGTGTGTATGTTTGTGTGTGTATGCATGTGTGTGTGCGTGCACAGGGAGCAGACTCCAAAGCGAGTCTCCAAAATTCAAAAGCAAGGAAACACAGAGCACAGTTTGTGCACCTGTGTGAGTTCACATCGTGTTCACCTCTGGATTCGCAAATCTGAGACATGTTAGTGAGATTATCAGTGAAGTGAAATGATTGCAGCACAACTCTGTACACCACAACGAAAAATTGAAATAAGTATAAAGTTTGCAGTGTACCCCCCCCCCCCTATCAAATGAAGTGAGCCCATCGCTGGGGAGTCTTCAGACCTTGTGCTTGACAAACAGATGAGTGGATGTGATACAGCCTCTGCACAGAGATACATGGAGCTGTGTGCCTTGCTAGCTCCACTCTGTGGGTATGACAAAATGTCACAATGCGAGGATGAAGAAGAGTATGTCTGATTTGGTGAGAAATTACATAGCCTGGAGTCTCTGATCCACAGGCCTGCTTTGGATGCACCTGATGATGCAGAGATTTGGGCGAATGATAGGTTTTCCTTAAGGTTTATATCTCCTTCTACCCCCTATCTAATCTCTGCACATAATCACTCTCCCCTTCTGAGCAACAGCACATCAACAGTACTGTACGTGAAAAACGAGGAGGTAAAAGCGTCATGACAGCTTGCAGCTCACTTGTGTGCATGAAGGAACTGTACACCCCGGCAAGCATGCAGGCTTCATATATTCGTCTCTCAGCGCGACTCGCATCTTTCTTTCAAGCCAACACATGCAACCCTCCAACAGCGTCTATCTGCAAACTCCAACCTTAGGTGACAAGGGGGATGAAAGTGGCTGAGGTGAGAGCAAAATCACACTGTCCCAACTGGCAGCATAAAGCTCATTTAAATTCAGTTACACGTGTAACGCACTACCTCAGTGGATTTTAGCCGAGCACTGCTGTTTCACCCTCCCATATCCGTGGCTTGACCCGCACATTACTTCTGTCCCTTCAGAATTTAATCCAGATATTGAAGCAGGTCAGCGCTGAGACTGTGTGTAAGAAGAAGGGGGCGGGCTGGCATTCTTGTATATGTCCTGGTTTATGACTGCTTTGATTAATTGTGGGAGAACATAAGTCTTGTTGAAACAGAGCGTGTGTAATTAACTATCCACTCAGGGTCTGCCTTGAAATTAATAACTGTGATGTTTAATCAAAATTTACATCAAACAGCAGGAATGCTGTATGAATATTTGCACATACTGTGCCCCTATCAGTCTGATGATACAGGCTATACTCTCCATTATTTTTTCCTCCCCCATATTCCCAATAGTGATATTACTCAAAATTATGGAAATAAGCTGAATTTGATCAGTTATATGTGGTATCAACACCTGCCTCTGAGGTACAAGTTCTTTAATTAATTGAACAGTAATTAACAGTTAAAGTCAGGATCCTGAGAGAAAGTGAACTTGAAAGGCAAATCTAAACTAATGAGGTTCTACTTTGAAGTAATGAACTCGCTGGGTTTAGGGTAATCATGGGCTTCTGGGTTTTAGTCAATTTATCTAGAAGACAGTGAGCTATATGGGGATGTACTGTTCTTGAACCTTGTTTTTTCTTTCTTTTTTTTTTTCCTGACAACTTTTAGTTGCAACTTCGCTCTTCTATTTACTGGAGAAACTACAACAAGACATAATTTTTAGAGAGACTGAATATCTCATCTTTCCATTTTTGGAAAGTCTTTGCAGCCGCTAAGAATTTGATGTCGTTTGGATGATTGTGAATATTTGAGGCGGGCGAAATGAAGAATTTGAATCATCTTCATTGGAGACTATGAGCTGTTAAAAGAAAGGGTTGTTTACTCTCTGGGTCTTATTGGTGCTGTTTTGGCTAATTACTGCCAATAGGTGAGCAAAACATGCCACTCACCTCCTGGAAGCAGCTTTTCAACTAAGACCAAAGAAATGTGAGCCTCGTGGGGTTAAACTAAATTAGATACAGTGTGTTACTTAGTGGGCTTTAGAGGTGTTGGAAGGTGTAATTGGACAGAGCTGAGCGTGTTGTTTTGCCAGCCTGTGTCTTTATAAGGGAGCTAATGGCCTCCTGGCTCTGCCTCCTTACTTAATGTACGGACATGAGCGTGTTATCAATCTGTTATCATCCAACTCTCAGCAAGAAAGAAAAGTGTTTTCTGTAAAACACATCACATCATCCAGGGGTTTTCAAACTATTCCACACCAAGACTCTCCTGAATAGCAACAGCTTCTGATTTATGAAATATAGAAATTAGGTAAATGTTGGTAATTAGTGGGTGGTATAGGGTATTGTAACACTTTTGAAGGACACGTTTACATTTATTAACTAGCGGACACTAGGCTAATTGAGAGGAAGCAGATTATCACATATTGACGCATTTGGAGCGAATAAGTTGTACTTGTTCTCACTTGTTCTCGCTCCAATATGAGTATGCAACTTATTTATTTGTTTTGTATATTTAGTTTGCATCTTGTTTGAATATTGTCTGCCATGTTCTTTGTGGTACTGTACATCCTTTGTTTTATTTTATACATTTGTGTTGCATATGTACTTACATATTCGAAATTAACTAAAAATTAATCAATCAAAACCTGAAATACAGTCTGTAATAATGCACATAAAATGATGAATGATTAAGAATAAGTTCTTTTTCCTGAGATCCCCTTGTGGTCCCCACTTCTTTAATCCAAAGATTTGAAGATTTGCCACTTCCTCGACAAGACAATCCACTGGAGTGTACTCTATCTAGTTTTTACCTCCATGTTGGATGATGATGCAGTTTAAAAAGCGTAATCTCATTTGAAAAGTCTACCCTGGAGGTGTGCGAATCAGAAACACTTGATTTAATGCGCTGCGCAGCTACATCACCCTCGCAGGTGAAAAATCTCAACCAAAAAGACAAACAACAAAATGTGGATATTATGAAGTAGATGGCGTGAGTGTGACAGCTCTGCACTCAGCAGCTGTTGATTTGTTTTTGAACCGTCACACCAGCTGAAGTAAGAAGCACCAGGAGCGTCAGTGATGGAGTTTGAATTTAAATAAAATTCTCAGGTCTTATCTGAATTGAAAAATCAAATAAATAAATAAATAAATAGATAAAAATCTTTTTTTTTCTGTGTCAACAAAACTAGATAAAACTAGCGGTCACTCTTAACACACATGGTGGCAGTGTGTGTTGTTGTGTTACGTGTGTTTGTAGCTGACACAGGTGCAGACACACTTGCCTACGCAGACACACACACACACACACACACACACACATGTGCGCTTGGTGCTCCCAGCGGCCTGTCCACCTGACTCCTTCAGCGACAGAGCGGAGAGTGAGGCAGTGGCAGTTATTATAGCTCTGCTGTCATTAATATCAGTTTTACTTTCTCAGGCATGCAGAGGTGCTGCAGAGGCTTAGTCACTGACGGTGAGGGTCATTACATCTTGTCGGCTCTTGTCTACCTGTCTCTGCCTCCACAGGACACTAACAAACCCTGCTGCCTCCAGTGAACCATCCAGCACAGGAGCAACCAGATAGAAAATAGGTGCAGTGCCAGTCACCTCGGTTCCACACACAGCTCCAGTGGGACAGAATTAACAGCTCCCTCGCCACTGCAACATATGAATAATGGTTATTAGATACGCTATACCACCATGGGACTTAAACTTTGTGGTCATTACTTCTCGATCATATAACCATAAACAATGCCAGCATGTCAGCAGGCTAACTACGGACAATAAATTTTAATATACAACAACATCTGTATTGGTCTGTTGTGGCTCAGTGGGAAGAGCCGCGCACTTACACAGATAGTGTGATATCTCCAGTACAGTACAGTGAATCTGGTGTTACACAAGGTTCCCTTATTAGAAAGAACTGTGAAACATTAGCATAAAAAGATAAATAAATGAAGCCAACCAATCACAAATAAATGACGATTCAAACTGCAGCTAATAGGATATTTACATGTGTGGCGTGTAAATACACGTTGTTTCAGACACGTTGATACGGATACGTGCACTCACTCAATACTATTAATGCTGGAGAAATCACTATCATGGTTCAAATCCTGCTCTGATAAGGCAAATTTCAAGCTGACAATCATTCCTGATATTAAAATATAATGTATTGTCTGTTTTAGCAGCATTGATTTGTGGCTTTTGTTGAGTATATAGTCATGTTCAATGTTGTATTTGGGACACTGTAGCTTAAAGGAGACATATTATGCTGTTCCATGTTTTAGAACATCCTTACAATGTTAAAATGGCATATGTCCATGCTGAACCTCTGCAAAGTTGCACAACATGAACTATAGGAGTCCTGCGGTAATCCACCAACCAGATTTCACATGGTTTCCAGTCTCTCTGCACGCTCGGTAACAAGATCTCCATGAGATTTTTGCAAAACCTGACATCAGGTTTTACCGTCCAATTAGGACGAATGCCCAAGGGATCTGCCCAAAACATGCCCACAATGCATGCCCCCAACCAGCATCTCCCCCCGCTCCCACACCAAAGAAAAGAAGTATGTCTCGCCGAACACTCCGTCAGCTATTTTGCTTCCCCAATGAAGATGAAAACCGTAGGTCAGACTTGGCGTCCACTATGTACAGATGCACCCCATAGCTGAGCATGTTTGTAAAGCCGTTTCAGGAAGTGGCTGCATAGCGGTTGAATTTGTGATTTCTCTTGACATCCATATGGGACAACTAGGGAGTTTTTGGAGCTGAAAATCATGCAGAACTCCTCTGTAGGTGTTCAACACTGACACAATGGTAAGAAAAGAGCAGTAAAATATGCATAATATGTCTTCTTGAAATGAAAACGAGCGAGGAGAGGAAGGCTGTGGTTTGAGTTTAAAATGAGACAAAAAAATGCACACTTGTGAATCTGTCATCACAAAATTATGAGGAAATAAACATATATATTCTCTGACAAAAAGTCACAAATTTGCGAGAAGAAGAACTCACTGCAATCATGTAAAGTAGGTGTGCAGGGTTTCTGATGTCTCCTCAGTTACTGTTTGCTTGAAATTATTATCTCAAACAGCAGAGTTTTGAGAAATGTTTTTCGCGATTTAATCAGATTCTCACAGTCTGATAACACCGAATTATCTCGAGTGACCATTATGTGATCATAGCCGCTCTGAGGAGAAAGTCATGACATAAATGCCAGTGCCATCAGAAGAATTGATAGCTGAAGTCTCAGACACATCCACATAAGCATACTCATGTCATGATCATGTTTACATCCTCACTCACACTAGACTGCACACACTCCCACAGAGAGCCGCGCGGCACAGCCTCCAACACTAGTTCATTGCAGGTATAGCATTTTTATGGCCTGCAGACAGATTACGCAGACCTGTGGTTTGCTGAGGAAGGCAGGGAACAGTATTAGTCTCCATCCCCTTACGTCAGTGGTCATAACATTTGCCATTACTTCCCCTGCAAGATTCAATCACCAGCACACAAAGCCATGCTTCACGCACAATGAAAGGCGAGTGCTTTCTGTCAGGCATTCTGCAGAGTGAATTGCATATAGAGTGACTCCGAGATAGCATTGTTTCTGGCTGCCATAAAAAATCTATTTAAGGCAAATCTAATCTTCATAATCTTCTCCCTCAGAGGTGGTGAACGGTGATGGGAAAGATTTCCATCCAAGTCCAGGGTGTCTGGTTGGCAGTGCACAGGGCTCGAGGATGTAGGAAATTGCTGGGAGCAGAGGATATTAAACTTCAATTTGAGAACACTGATAAGCACCGAATTGGTGATTTATTTAGGCATATTGTCAACTAAATCATCCTTAACCACTGGACACAAGTATATTCATAAACACAGCCCTGCTGCTTGCTTTACAATTCTATTTTTTCATATCTTCCATCTGAACTGCAGGGTAAATACTGTATGTCCTCACACAAGTTAGAGATATGGTCTTGAACGAAGATAATTTTCCCAGCGATTAGTTGTGGTGTAGCCTAGCAACCGTGCATGTGTGTGTGTGTGTGAGAAAGGAGATGGAGACGGAAAGCAGGAGGGAGCTTCCTATCTCTTCTCTTTCTCTTTTCTCTGTCTTTCTTCCTCCTTAAATGCTATGGCCAACTAAAGCGGCTCCGCACATTACTCCACCATGCGTCATTTTGGAGCGTGTAAATGGGCTGGTGTGGTTCAGTAAGAGAAAAAAAAGAGAGGAGGAGGAGGAAGGAGGGGGGGGTCCCCTGCTAAGTCCGCAGTAGTGGATGAATTATTAATGGGTATAAATCCCAAACAGACGGATGGGGCCGAGACTAATGTCCACTGGCATGAGTTCCGTGGAGATGGGCAGCGTCTCAAGGATAGCCAGGCAGCCTGGCAGCTTCACACCGCTGTCAGCTGGGGACACTAGATCACTGCAGTGGCAGGGACACTCAACAAAGATCATCCTCACCTCCATGCTGCATTGTAAACATTAACAGCAGTGAGTGTGTGAGAGTGTGTGTATGTTTAAGTGTGTGTGTGTGTGGTGTGTGGGGGTGCTCTTTTATTTTTCTTTTCGTGAGCTTGAAGTGTCCTCTCAGGGATTCTTTGAGGGATTAGTTTATGCTCAGGATTTAGGTTTAAGGTTAACTTCAGAAGAAGGATTAAGTTACGTTTAAGAGGTGGTAAAGAGGTCAAGGAGTGAATCTAACCAATTAAGCTTTGTGTGTGTAGTAATACAACATATGAATGCCAACAGCTTTTTATTGTTAATGTGTCTTTACATGCAGGTATAACATCTATCTCTGCTGCTGTCTGTTTGTGTCTCACATCGTATTTGTCTAAGAATCACAATCACACAGAGGTGGTGCTGGTGGGGTGGGGGGTGGGGGGGACTTCTTTTTTCGGGGGGGTGGGGGACATTAAAATGAAGGAAAAAGAATTTTGCTACACCTGCTGTTTCTGTTAGCAGAAAAAGCACGGCTATATCCTCATGAATTGTCTCGGCACTTCAGGCTGCCAGAAGCAACCATTTACAGCCCGTCCTCATGACTCATCATAATGAAAAATCTTCTCACCAAAAAGTCTGTGGTATTGAAAACAGGAAAAGTTTCATTGTGGAGTCGGGGGAAGTGACTCACTTTTACAAAAATGATACCTGAAATAACGGTAGAACTTTTCTATGGATGTAATGAAGTAATTAGCTACCTCACAAACTTCGACTGGGAGATAACATTTGTTAGAACGGGGATCATTCCTCATCATCAGTTTCAGGAAAGCCTGAAAATGAATGCATTCAATTTATAGGATTAAACTCCTCAGTTATTTCTAATGCTGTTTGTGCCTCCTGTTGAATTACTTAACTGTTAATGATATTAGACTTACACTCTCTTTAATATAGCTCTTCATTATGTGAGTAAATCCACCAAGTCTGGCATACAGATATGTGACCGTGCTACATTACAATGCAGTCCAACAGTTCTTCATTAAATCATTCATTAATATGCAGTCCTATACAATACCACAACAAAGTACAGCCTGAAAAATCATCATAACGTTGTGTCGTTCACCATTTATCACTTAAGGTTTAAGCGACAATAAGAATTTTGAGCGATTAATCCGATCACTTAAATAGTTAGGATGTCCTGGGACATCAGTACCATTCACTCTCAGACTGAAGCCCACAGCATGTGGACACGTTGCTGTTACTGAATAACAACCAGTAGACAAGTTAGATGGACTTTTATTGTCATTGTAATGCACAAGCACAGTACAATGAAATTGGTTGTCAGCCTTGATTTCATAGTAATCTGCACATGAGAGACTGTAATGTTGTTATACACAGTGCTCAGGGTCGGAGGAATGCATGTGTTTACAGATACTCCTATCCTACATAGTACATTTTAATCTTTGGTTAATAGTTGGTTTGCAGTTGGGGGGGGGGGTGTCAAAATGAGACTAATCAACATACAAACAGCTTCAGTGTGCAACTGTAAAACCAACCAGCTCTACTGAGCTGCAGCAGATAACAGATAACTGCTGATTTTGCAGATAATTTCTGTTCAGATCACCTCTTTAGTCTTGTGATCAGATGCATTACACTTTATGCTGTATCACTTCATCTTGGCAACAGGAAACATGTTCTGCACGAACGGTATGAGGAGATGCTTGTTAGCGATGCTAATGAGACCCATGCAGACGATGTGAAGAAGATTAAACTGGCCTTATTAGACACTTGTTAGGCTAACCAGCAAACCAAAAGGCAGCATGGACAGACGAGTGGAAATCAGCCTGGCTAGCAACATTATAGGGCTACAAAGAAAACCCCACCATGCATCACTCTCCAAGCGACAGGGACGCTCAGTGGAACATGAGCTGGCTGTTTAACATAGAGAGATACTGTTTAATCTTTGGATATCAGATGAGATGGTTAGCAATGCTAGCAATGCAGCTTTATGTCATCAGTCTGTGTTTTCAATCCACACTGAAATATCTCAAGAAAAAGTCATTTTAATTTTGTACTTGGGGGAATCCAAGTGACCTTGCTGATCCCCTAACTTTTTTTTTTTTTTTAACCAGCTGTTATTATCTCATCTAAACTGCTGTTATTTGTTAATTTCATCACCCTCAGCTGTGTGCCACTGGTGCTACTTAGCAAATGCTAGCATGTCAAAGCACTGAATTAAATTACCCTCTAAACATCAGTGTATTCACATCATTGTTATCATGGTAGCATGCTGACATTAGCAGTTAGCTTCAAGCACTGCAGCCAGTCCGTCATGAAACTGACACTCCCTTTGGAACAAATGAGGGGAAATATATTCATGGCCAATAAAATATCCTTTGCAGAGCTATCATATATTTTCTGGATACCAATTTTGTAGTGTATGTAAAGTATACAGTCTATACATTCAAAAGCACCGTGCTGTGCATTGTGAATCCTGGGCACTCCATTAAATTTTGTATTGACAGGACAGACCTTGGTAACAAGGCAAACAGAGAAGCCAGCTGTGCCTTTGGGGAGGTTTGCTTATTAACAGGCAGGGAGTCAGAACACACACTGAGACACAGAGGCAGGGATCACTATTGAGCTGTCTGTCACCAGGGAAATTGCTCCTGTCTATACACTACAAAAAAGAAAAAACAAAAAAATCCCATCCTCCTCAACGAGTGATTTATTTATTTCATCAGTGCTGAAATCATGACTCAACCGGTGTGGCCACCTGAAGAGAGGCGAGGAGGGGGGCACTTTTAATTCATCTTCTTATTCCATATTTTCCTCTTTTGTCCGCCTGTCTGTCACTGTACACAAATAGCCCAGGTGCAGTGTTGACTCACCGTGGTGGTGGACTGACTCACCACACAAACGCTTGTTCGTTTGCGTTATTTTGTGTAAAACCACGTCTCGGACGTCTGTTTCTCCAGTTACGTTTACTTTTGCCTGCTTAGCTTGGTGTCATCTATTAACTTAACTTTTCTTAATTCAGTCTGCCATTAAAACAGAAACACCTCGTGCATTTTTAGGGCTTTTTGACTTGCTAATTAATTTTCTCTCCTCTAAATTTTAAGTGTCGTCAAATAAATTAGATTACTCGAGTGACAGGATAAAATCAGGATAAAACAAATTAAAGGAAAAATTGATGTATATCAAAATTAATTAGTGAGTCTTATGTGTCTCATCACCTTGTTTGAACTTTCCTCTCAACTTGCAGTGTTTATCTGGATCCTCCATGTTGGATTGAAGGAGTCAGGACAAAGTTGAATTAGCGCTGTTCATCACTCTGGACTGGCGTCGCAGGGGCAGAATAATGAAGCACATTGTTTGCACGGAGAAGTCTGAGAAGATCTGTCACAGCAGGTGAGGCCCTTCCTTTCCAGCTGGTGCTAATGAAGCCTGCTAGGACTCTCTGCGGTTTTTCATCTCCACTGTCAGAACAGGCTTTAGAGATTAAGTCACATAGAGACCTGCTCCTCTTTTTTTTTTTTTTTTTGAAGTGGAGTTATATAAGAACACGAGGGGCCAAATCACGCGCCATCAACCCATTCCTCTTTACAGTCTGTTGGGATTTCAAAGTGATCTGAAATGTACCAGTGAACTGAAATGGAGCTTAATGTGACATCGGCTTTATGGAATATTAATCAGGGTACAATAAAAAAAAAAATATATATATATATATATATATATATATTGGACATCAAAGCAGGAAAAAGTGAGCTGTAATCTTATTTTCAGGGAAGCAGCCAGTGATTATTTCAACTATCAACTGATTGCTTAGTTAATGGATGTTAGAAAACAAAAATAAATGCACATTAGAAATTCCCCATGGAGCCCAGCATGACATTTAAGCAGGTGAAATCCTGTATATATTAACAGTCATACTTCCCTGTTCCCTATAACTTCTCAGAGGGGAAGAATTTTCAAATTGGGAGGTAATTGTGGGGAAAATTGGCATTTTCTTAAAAGACCTCCTCTAAGTAAATCCAACTAAATATTATTATTGGGCATTTTATTTTTCACACTGAATTGTTTATATGCTGAAAAAAATGTCACAATCCCATGTCAGGTTGACTTGCTGTGACGTTATGGTGGTAGTTAACTGGAGGAACACCGTCTCTTTTTTCTCCATAATTAGCCCAAATTGAATTAAATTATTAGTAAATATTTATTATTATTATTCAGTTATTGAAACAGCTTTAGGTTTATTTTCATCATGTCAGCACTTAAACGGATTGACACACACATTCAGTCTTTAATATCTCCACATAACCTTTTACACACTACAATTTCAGGTCTTTTGCACAAGGTCATCTCATCCTTTTATTTGTCTTTTATATGGAATATTTTCAGACTCAAGGGATCTAACTGTCTAACCGTAAATCTATAGTGGCTAATGGAGGTCTTACTACATTAAAATGGGGTCTCCTGATTATAAAAATGACTTTCATATGCTAGAGGTTGAGATTAGTGAGGTTTTCAGTGCCTGTGAAACTGGGATAATGTCTTTAAAGGTCAACATTTTTATATAGGTCTGGGTTTCTCCAGCCGCTAAGCCCGAACAATGCGAGGCCCAGTTTTGTCACTCTCATGGTTTTGTCTGCTCCCAGTGAGGCCCTAGGTGCAGAGTGAAATGAATCTTGGGTAAAGGCTCAATTAAAAGGCGGAATCCTTCGGCATGCCGGAGGCGCTCCGCGGTCTCCCCAGTCTGAATAGAAAGTGTCAGGAGGCGCTAAAGCATTGAGCGGTGACCGTCAACTCAGACTGACAGCATGTCATCTCTCCTCTCTCCTCGCTTCACAAAGCAGTGCTGCCTTCTCAACGCCCCCACTAATACAAACACGCACGCACTTACACACACACTTAATACACATACCACAACAATACCCCAGTTTTGCTCATACTGTACATACCAAACACACACAAGTAGAGCCTCCCACGCTTTAGCTGTGAGGCTTTCAGTAACTCTGGTGAGTAACTCATTGACTCAGACAAATATCATCATATTCTCTGTTGCTCACTCGTCTCTCCTACTTACACACACTTAGCCCAGTGTCCATGTAGCACATTAAAAGCATGCACACGCACGTACTCTCGCTCACTTGCTCAGGAATGCACATCCACACAGAGGCATGTGTACACACACTCACAAAGTAATTAGTGGGTAGGAGTTCAGAGTCCTAGTGGTTTGTGGTCTGGTCGCATTAGAAAAAAACTCCAGTTGCCTCATTAATCTTGGTATCTGCACAGGGGAAGTTAAACCGCCATCCTCTTTTTTTTTTTTTTTCACCAACAATGCAGAGCGAAACAGCATCTACAGCACAAACTATCAAATATCCTCAAGAGAGCTCAGCATTGTCATCATTGTCGGATGATTACAACAGCATGTCCTCGTCTTTAAAAAAAAAAGGCCTTGATTTGAAGAGGGTTATTTCTCTGTCTTTTTTTTTCTTTATCAGACCCTTTCTTGATTCAGGTGCTGGAAGAAACAGAAGCGCTTTGTGAATACACTCATTCAACAAGGTGAAAGTGTTTAAAACGGTTGACCCAAATGTGCTCAACTAAAGCGCCATTAGAAAGAAAGCAAAGTGGATCTGGAGGGGTAAATAGCACAATCGTTTCAATCACATGGACGTTGGGTGCGGTGGCATGCTGCCGAGCAGGGGCCATTTCTATTCAAATGACTGGAGTCACGTGTTTCAGGCCGTTTGCGCTTGGCTGATCCCGGCACCCTGGATTGGATCACCAATTTAAGGTCCCTGATTAGAATGCTGAAGTGGATCAGCGGATGATTCACCTTCCTTTGGCATGCAGACACATACAGCATCAAACTGCATGTTGTCTGCATGCCTTTCAGCACTGGGCAACACACTGAGCTCAGTGTGATAGCTTCCACTATATATTGTCTTGGGAAGAGCTTATGTGTGCAGCTGTAAAGTGGTAATCTACAAGAACTTGTTTGTTTTCAGTACGGTGACACATTTGGTGTGAAGCCATCATAGCGCTGGTGTTTCTGCAACACCACACTTCCCAGTCTCACTTGGCAAATGATCTGTGTGACATTGTTTTTCTTGGAGTGTTTTTGTGAACCAACTTTGAGTATCTGTGCATCTTATTTTTCTTCTTCTTTTCCCACATGATGGAATTGATCACTCATGCTTAACAGCGGAGATACACTGATCCCACGTTTTACCTCAGAGTCCGGGCTGTAGAACCACTGAAGATACTGGGGTCATGTCCTTTGTATTATTGTAGGTGTTGGAGCCACATGGGGGGGAGATTACGTTAGTTTTTTGGTTGATGTCTTTGTTTTTGAGGCTCGTACTTTTCCAGCAGGAAAAGTTATTTTAGTTATTTAATTTCATTAGAATTTAGTTTGTTGCATTGAGTTTATAAGCATTTGTTGAATTTACTTCCAGACCAGATTATTAGCAACATCTTGGCGCTGCGTAACATAAAACTTTTACAAATAACCAGTGCTAACACTGTTTATTTGTAGACAGCCTGAGTAAAGTCAATAGACATCATCTGATGTAATTCTTGCTTATACAAGGGTGAATCATCAATCCGTCCACTTATGGATCCACTTATCCACACAGGGTCACAGGGGGGCAGGAACCAATCCCACTTAACACAGGGCAAGGGCGAGGTACATCCTATTATTTTGAACACTGTTACAATTAACAGCCCCTCTTGGACTGTGGGAAAGAGTTGGAAAACCTGGAGGAATCCACACAGACACAAGGAGAACAAACAAACACCACAGAGAAATGCCTCAGGCCCAGGAATCAAACCCAGAACCTACTCAATGTGAGGCGACAGCACTAACCACTGCCCCACAATGCCGTCCAAGGGTGAATCAAATGGACACAGTTAATAGTGAAAAAGTACAATGTCAAAGAATCGAACAATCAGACATTTTCTGTCACTGTGTGTGAGGGGCTGTGGGGGATCCTGCATAAGTGGAGCTGATTAATCACAACTATTAACTTTAATCATTTCAATTTCCAAACGAGCCGCTGAAACTTCCAACACATTATTCCCTGCACCTCGCTGAATCTACCTAAACTGTTGACTCACAGTTGTAATATCCTCAGTGTATTATATCCATCAGTGCTAGAAAAACAGTAGAATATGCATTTATTCACAGATTTTTTTTTTTTTTTTTTTTTTTTTTTTGCAGAGCATCGCTTGAATAAAGGTAGACCACCTAAACTCGATTACATAGTCCAGTGAACTGGGAGAAGTTACAGGAATCTATTCTGTCAAAGCTCGCAGCTGTGAAATGTATTTTATGAAAGGAGAATACATTTGCTCATGTTTTGTCAGTCTTTCCCAATTCAGCCCTGTAATTGTAGATGTGCACTGACAATGCCGCAATTATTCGGCTGGTACTGATCCAACCACAACGAGTGCGCGTTTGTCAATAATTGAAGCCTTCGAACATAACTGGTATTAATATACTCACTTGTATCATTTTTTTTTTTACCCAAATTTATTTAAGGTCATTCATTTTCATCTGAAAGAGCTCGACATGTGTTAAATAGCTCGCAGATGGACGGCTGCCAAAGTTGCTTGATATCTCAGTAGGATAGAGCTGATAGGAAACTAGTCCACTGCTGTTTATAAACCCAAGAACAGCACATCGTTTCTGTGGATATTTCAATCTAACATGCGACGAGAGATACACTTGTAATAACTTTGTTTTACTCTAATTTGTGATTCGTTGAATAATTTATCTCTATCTCATTATCACAGATTCGTTTGATTTGGTTTTGGTTTGATATATTAATATTTGATAATTTATGGCAAGTTATTTACTCTACAAATGGTGTAATGTCCGTATTCATCAAACTTATCACCGATCAGTAATATCAGGGTGCATTAGTGTTCTTTGACAATGAGCTAATGGCTGTGACCGGCTGCTGAGAATCAGCTGAACATTTCTTCACAGCAAAATAATATTTAATTTAAAGCTCAAATTCAAAAGTGGCAGGGGAAACTCTTTCTCACGTCTCGTCTTTACTCAGGAAACAGCTACATCAGCTTATACCGTACTTCATCAAGATATAGGTTTGATATCATTTTCCGTGCTGAGGGCTGAGGAGTTGTTGTTGGTATTCAACTGATAATTTCTCTGACCCACAATCCTCTTTGGTTACCCAGCAACAGGCTGCCTGACGACGTCCCCCAGGAGGAGGATTGGGTTTAGGAAGCAGGAGAAACAGGAGGAGGCTGGCCTATGGCGAGAGGATGAGGAAAAAAAAAGAGATGCTATCTTTTATCAAGTATGGCTGCATGAGCCGACCAGCACCAACTTTATCTAATAGAGGTGCCGCAGGATGCCTCCTGGTCAGCTGCTGCATGAGCAAAAGGGGAAGCATGGTAGCATAAAAAAAGAAAAAAAGTGCACTGTAGCTAACAGGAGAAAAATACTGTGTATAGCAAAACCAGCTTGGCAAAGGGATATCTGTGGCCTTCAGTGGTGCCATAAACATTTTGCAGTTCAACAGTCCTTGTGTCATGTTATGAAAAAGTTTTTCATACACTGCACCTGTAATTTCTCATTCTGCTCCCAAGGTAATATTGTCAATATGAATGCACCACCTGCTTGAGGGTAACACATGACACCACCAAATGAGCATGAACACAGCCCTCTGCTCTACCTTTGCATACCAGTGGGCCACATGTTACTGCCCCCATATTGATCTGTTGTATGGAAATAGTACAAGGTATGATCGATTGGCTGCACTTGTCGGGACTGTGTTCATCATGTGCGTCTGGGCAGAACACGTGAAGCGAAAGGTGTGATGCCTCTGTGAGCAGAGGCTGACTTTAATCATGTTGTCCTTGACTGAGAGGAAGCTGCACCCATGGTGGAAGATAAATGGCTGGAATCATTTACTTAATTAAAAGCAGCAATTCTTCACTTTGAAAATACTCCCCCATGTAAGTGAAAGTCTAGCATTCAAATGAAGTTTAAGTGCTGAAAAATGCTCTTGAAGTTGTAACTTAGGATTTTTAAAACATCAAATACTATTTATGGTTGACATGTTTTCAGCAGTTGGCATGTAACGTATGCTACATTCAGTAATCACTATTATTAATATAGTAGGTTTCATTGTTTGTCAGTTTCTATGCTGCAGATCCCCCCCCCACACACACACACACACACACTGTGATGATGCATGTCTGCACAGTTTGGTTCAAAAGTCTGAGACCACTTTTCCATTCCCCAGCAGCATTACTATTTTTAATTGCGTCTCATTGATAAGCCTTCACATTAAGAGCGTTCAACTGTTGAAAGTGCTCATTATGGAGTGGAATGGCTCCTGTCACTGTTAAGTGATTATATATGATATTATTGGATTGTTATTAGTGATGCATTAGTGTATGAGCAGATTTGTATTGCTACTGTTACTTTATATACAGTTGGGTCTTCAGTGCTTTGTAATTATAATAATGTTCTGTAAGTATTTTCTTCTGCACAAGTATGAAGTAACATCAAATGTAGGAGAGGGGAAAAAATCAATCTTTTATTATAGTAAGCTGCAAATATGAATTTTAGTTTTAGTAAGAGAATATTAGAGGACTAGTTTTCTTGATAATCCCATTTTGCAAGAATAACAATGATTTAAGTGAGACGGACAGACTGGAAACTTTGTCTTATTAGACAAAACGAGTTTCAAAGTTTTCCTCTCAGGACCAAATTTTCATACATACAGTAACATATCACGACATGTTACTGAAATAACATGTTGAATATCATTTAAGTATAGTGACAATATCGTGTCATGAGGCCTCTTGTGATCAAGTAAAGTGCAGAGTACGTCAAACTGTTGTTAAGTACAGCACTTGAGTTTCTTTCATTTCACCAATGCCTGCATGTATGCTTTCTACAGGATCTCTATGGAAACTGAAAACTGCTTTCCGTGTTTGTGCAATCACAACAATCGTCAATTTCAAGTCATTTGCACACATGAAAAAAAAGGCCTAAAATATTTGATGATGACTGGATCCATAGGAATTCACAAGCAGACTTCTTTATTGATGTTTGCACCTTTTCCATTGTTGCAGCTACCTCAGAACAGACATCGATTCTAAATTCACCCTGCAGACGACTGAGAATCGATCCCTTTTTTGTGTCGCCTAGATCTTCTGCCAAGTACAAACCTGGCAAATGTCTGTCTTTCAGATGAGAGAAAACGACTTTGTGTTCTGAGGAATGGAAAAAAAGCACAACAACACTGAAGGCAATGTTTTTTTGTTTTTTGTTTTTTGTCTATGGTTCAGCACCCTAATTGAATTTTTTAATAACGCTCACCGAAAGAAGAGAAGGTAGTTTGCTCCCTCTCTGCTGAGCCTCACTTCTGGATTTACAAGGCATTAACATTCTGGAGAGAATAGGCCGCTCTCCGTTGAGAGGAAGGAAAAAAAAAACATTGTCAGGAAGCAATTGTCTGTAAATGAATGGCAGGGTCACCCACCACAGTAAAATGTTAATGAGGAACAGTACACTGGTTCAGAATGCAATAGGGCTTGAAAGAGGCAGTCTTGAATACAACACGCCACAGTAATTGAGGCGTACTCTCCTTGCCACTGCTGCTGAGAACAAACAATATCAAAACATATGGCAATGTGGTCCCAGTTTGAAATTGTTTTCCTTAAGGAGCCACTTTCATAATCAGGTTCATGTGTCAACAAATAACATTTATATTTTAGTATTTAAACTTTCACTCTCATCTGGAGCAGTTGTTGAAGGCTGTAACAGAAAAGGCTTGTTCCCCAGGTTGGCAACACTGCAGCTGATAGAGAGGAGGGCAAAGGTCTTCGTCACAACACTACAGCAAAAGACATAAAGAGATATCCTTGTGCAACCAAAACATACATTTGTATGACATGAATGGCACAAAAGAGCAGAGACATAGGCATGTCCTGGTGGTGATACAGACTTGATGAATTTAAAGTGCACAATAGGGTTTTGCACCTGACAAGGCTATATGATGTAAACCTCTCATGTAAAGGTTGTGTATTCTGAAGGACAAATTGACTGAAATGTCACATCACATCTGTCTCACACTGCGGCCGGTAAAGGAAGTATCATTGGAAGTCGTTTGATCAGCGCCTGTCGGACGCGTTATAGAAGCAGCGTGACCTTTGTGGACTTTCTGTGGCTCTCAGCATTTTGTGGAGGCGGTACACAACACACTCATATGCATCTGTTCTCTACAGATATTGTCCTCAAAAAGGAGAAGTCCCTGACTCCTATCGCATCACAGTGCACTGAATCCAGGATTCATATTAAGATAAAGTTCGACTTTTCCATCTTGATTAAGGTGTTGCTGCTGAGCGTTGCCACTTTAGTGAGGACATCACCTGTAATTGCAGCTGCCTCAGTAAATCTGTCATAAGGAATTAAAATGAACACAGTAGAAGAATAACCATAGATCAAAGATAGACACTCAAATTTGCACAAAAAGGACAAGTCTTTTCCTGACTATAAATAATGATCACGCAGGCAAACTTTCAAAGAAAAAAAAAGGCCCAGGATGGAGATGAAAATGACATTAGGGACCAATTAGAGTAAGAGAGGAGGAAAAAGATGTGATGTGAATGAGTCGGCAGTGACATAAGTGCCACATCTTCAGCCCTCTTTGTGTGTGGCTATAACACAGAATAGGAGAGTATAGCTGAGGTGACTGCACCAGGTTTGGAGAATAACTGCCAGAAAGACCAATTAAAGAAAAAAAATCAACTAGTATTAGTTTTTTTTTCTGGAAAACACTGACTCAACAACAAAATAATAAGTTGTCCAAGAACAGACTGTTACACACTTTGTTCCTTAACCAGCAACTAGTGATACATTTTTTTATCTGGAGATCTGAACACTGACTGTCGGCTGAAAAAGCACATAATCAATAACGTAGCATTACTTCACAGGTCAGGCATCACAGTGGATGGTTACAGGGAATGCATTATTAATCTAGAGTTACCTTGCCATTACTTAGATACGTCAAGTGAAGTGGACCAAAATAGCTACAGTAGGAGCAGCTGTCAGGATCCTCAAAGCCAACATTGTCGGAAAAATCACATGTGAAAGAAGGAACAGAGCTCCTCGGGCAGAAAAAAGAGCAGTATTAAAATATTAATGGAGCTATTTGTAAGTTTTGCTATTGCCATACAGCCAGACTTAGCATTAGCAGCCACTTACCAGTCCCCAAGTGGCATTGCAAGTCCAACATCATGTGAATCTTGACTCTTGCTTTGCTTCTATTTCTGTCGCTTAGCATGCTAACCAGCTAGCACCGTTCTGACTGCACCATCTTGTCACCTTTTTGATAGTGAGTCACTGAAGCGTCCAGTCTTCCCTGAGGAAGTGGCACTGCTTGGTATTGTAAATGCAAACTTATCACCAGCTCTTTGAAAAGCCTTTATTTATTTACTTAATTTAGTCAATGACAGTGGTTGAAGCACCAGCTGTTCTACATCAGAAATAATAATGAAGTTGTTTATTACATATTCTGTTTCTGGAATGTGTACAGAGCTGTGCTAATGAATTAAAAAAAAACAGGAAATCTGGCTGCATCTTGGACAAATATGCTTTTTTTCTTTTTCAATTAGAAGACTTTTAATTATCACTTCACATGGATTCATATTTCCTGAGATATTCTCTTCAAATTAAATCAGGACTTGTTCTCCTCCTCAGTGTTATGCTAATCAGGATGAGGCAATCGTACCCTTGTAGACTGTTCACTCATCTGACTTGAGATCGTCTGAGACGCAGCACACAGTTCACAAAGTCAAACATGTGGAACGCAACACAAGTTATTCCTCTCGCAGGGTCAGACATCTGTGCGTGTCCAGAAGAAAAAACACAAATCTCCCTGGAACAATGGCTGCCTCTGCTTATAGTTTTAGTTATGATGATGGTCTAAAGGGAAAATCAATGGCAGCGTGTCTCTGGCTAAGATTCTTTCCACCGGGTAATGATGTTTTTCACACAGCAGCTGAACCTTCAGACTAAAAGCCTCCCACCATATGCAGCACTTAACTCACAGGTCGGTGCCTTTGTTCCCTGGGGTTGGACACTGTACCTGGAAAATTGATGTATGAATGCAGCAGCACACAGGTGAGGTTTGTGGAGAAAAACAGCCAAAGTAGCTGGACCACAGAAATCCCACGACATGCCTCTGGTCCATTAGTTATTATTTTGTCTTGGAGAATCAGTGTGTCCAGTTGCCTGTTAACATGGATGATGTGAATTATCTTGCTGTTGAACACCAAGACAGTGCAGTTTTGTGACTCTTGAGGATAGTTTCCCTGAACATGTCTGGCCTGTATATACTCACTGAATCCCTTCACCTGCTACACCACTACCAGGGTTTTTAATTTTTCATGTAACGTTACACTTCCCCAGTGTACTCCACCAATAGCTATAAAATGTTCTCCAAGGTACAGTATATAGCATGTTAATTGTACAACCCAGAGGTGGAGGGTTTCTGGGTAAAATCAATCATTTTCCAAAAACGAGTTATTCAAATGTGCTTGCTCTTAATGAACACGATATCTATCATCTGTGGCTCATTAGGTTCCACATAAGCACAGTCCATCATAGACTCATATTTAGATGATTCATGTCCTCATAAAATGGGCAGTGCATCGTTATCTTTGCAGGATGGTTTTCTATACTTTGTAGCACAAATGATAATACGATACTAAATTAGATAAAACTGAGTCTCACTCTGTATCTTGATAATTGCCACAGTCAAAAATTGAAACATTTGTCAAAAATACAGCTTAGCAGTCATTGCATAATCGCGCCGGTTGCCAAATTTTGTCATTTTTAGTGGAACAAAGTCATTTATTAAGGCCTTCTTTTAAAATACAATCACTCGTCTCTGACAGAAATTTGTACAACTTCATGATCCGCAGCTGGAGGATAAATGTTTTGAATTCTGTTAATTTATTTGCACAATAAAGTGTTTAATTAGAGCTAATCTACATTGTAAACTAAATTAATGTTAAAATTTTTTAGCACTGTTCATGCACTGTTTCTCTGCAAATTCAAGTGCTTTGATGTTTATCTTGTGAAGCCCATACTTGTTTACGCTGTGATATGAAAGAGTCGCTCATAGAGATGAGCTTCTCTCAGCCGTGTGAGGTGTTTTAGCATCTTTCAGCTAATTGTTGTGCCTTCTCCAATTGTAACTTTACTGTTTTGTTTCTCATAATGTGGTTTTTGGCCATAACAGGCAGCTGGCACCTGCAAAAGATACCACACCATACATTACCCATAACGAAGCTAGCAACTAGCTGGTGAACATCGTCCAGCATGTAGCAGCTAAATGGAAAGATGGGACTTTTTTTTTTAATGCACCAATGATGTTAAGTAATCATGCACCCGCTGTTTCAATGCTGTGTTTACAGCTTGTTATGCAACCCCAAAGCCGCCAAAAAAATCACCACAGGAATTATGTTGAAGTTTTCCTGTTGCCTCATAGCTAATGTTAGCATCAGTAGCTCTTTGCACAAGAAACATTACAAGGTCAGCATCAAACTTGAGTCCTTGAAACACCACGAGCTGTCCCCAGCAGTGAAAAACAACAACAACTACTGCCTCTAACACATCTTTTCTTCTGCTGAAGTTAGCATGCTAAACATCAAGCCCCAGCCCGTAGCCTATCAGCTTGTCTTTTTCCTTTCTTCACCTTAGATGTAGCTCTGCTCCGAGGATGAATTATTAACTCTTGTATCATAAAGACAACAACGTGCAGTCATAACCGCTGGCTCCTGGTAACAAACCACAAAAAACTTAAAAAATGTTCCCTTTAATTTAAATATTTTAATGTTGAACAAATAGTAGGAGCACAAACTGCCCCTGTACACATGATGATCATCGTGTCCATGGATTTGGAGATGGTGGAGTTTTGTTCTCCACACTGCCTCCAGTCTTTGTGCTACGATAAGCTAAATATGTAGTGTAACGACTCCATATCTGTATTTGTCTGAGATCATGCAGGTTTATCCACCTGAAGAAACTGTTTTACATATGAAGGCAGGTCATGAGAGTTGTGGTGGGCGCCCACGCCCCCCACGCCCCCCACGCCCCCATAACAACAAGATTTCCGCCCCACGCACGTGTCTCAATGTGTACTTGAGGAGACACTAGAGAGCTAGTCAGGTTGTAAGTGCTTTGGTCTGTAGTGTGTGCCATGACCCCTGGCAGGGCCTATTAGAGGAAATGTCTCTGTGGTCTACATGCCTCCAACCTCTCTGGCAGCCACCGAGCAACATCAATTACACCCACAGCAGCTCCAGCCTATAGCTACACTAGTATATTGCCATCACCACAGGGGTAATTGGTCCAATATATACTTCCAATTCCAAGCAAGTCGCAGCCTATTTTTCCAGTCAGTCCACTTTGGTCCATGTTAAAATTGCTATTATGGCCTGTTTCGCTATGGGGTCCTGAGATTGAACAAGAAGGGAGGAGGAGCAAGATACTGTACCAAGAGTGATCTCAGTGATCAGCTTTCAGATATTGATGCATGTAGTGCTGATGGAGTTTCTGTTTTGGTGCATGAAAACCTTTATCAGCAGTGAGTAACCACATACAGTGCAGCAGAGCCGAGTAATGAGGAGTTTTTCTTTTCTTTCTTTGCTTATTCCTCTGAGATGGATGTATATGCATGATGCATCTCAACCCCTTCAGCGAGTACGACTTAAATGTCCTCCTCTGCAGTGATGCACACATAAACTGTTGTTGGGATTGGACCTGTGACCTTTTCATTCACAAGACAGTTTCTCTCCCCACCAGGCCAAAGCTGCAGCTTAAAGTGACTGGACAGTTCTGTAACAGACAGGATGACAACAATAATTAACTCCATTTATTACAGAGTCCTGGATAATGTAAATGTCTCATGTCATTTCTGTTTATAATCCTTAACTTGACTGATATTAGTCATGACAGCCAGAGTGCACACACACACACTTGAATGCTTAATGCCGGACGCACATGTGGTGAAATTATACACACATGCATAGACTTAGTATTAATTTGATTCAATGAAGCTTCATTGGCATGACATTATGATCAAAAATATCTTTCCATGGATTATACACACAGTAAAACAGAGTGACAGCAAGAAGAGATAATAAATAAACTCATGTATTGAATAGCACAGACAAGCACAAACACACATACAGTAAAGCTATGCGTTTACATGCATGCATGCACAATTAAGAAAACGCTCACTGTGTGTGTGTGCAGGCTCAGTGTGGATTCAGCAGCAGATGAAAGGTCAGTGAAAGTACATCCCAGCCCAAAGCACTCTATGTGGTATACATTCAAAAAGACAGGGAGAGCAAGAGCCACACACACATGCACACACACACACCTGAACACAAACATTCACACATTTCACATATTCAAAAGGCAACCCCAGCATGCAGATGTGTACCACGCATGGACAGTTGCACACAGAAAACAAATATAAACATGGTGCCGTGGACGCTGCACCACAAAAAAGACAAAAGACAGACACATGCAGAAACACACATGGGTGTGCACACGCACACACAAACACAGAAACACCAGGCCCCCTGGCTGAGGCACTGGGGCCAATTAGGATGCCAAGGCCAATGCATCATCTGAGGGAGCCAGCTGTCTGTGGGCTGCCCTGATGTGGCTGTCCTCACTGTGCTATGTAAGCCCTCTGCTCCTGGGGGCCTGGACCAGCTCTGACACGCACACACAAACACACACACAGGCGTTCTCTCCCTCACTCTGTCTCTCAACAGGAGACATGTAACAGGCAACAGGTTAACCGTTTGGCTCTTGCAAACATTGCAATTCCACTTCCCAGTTTGAATGATTAATGTTACTCCATGTAGCATTTTTAAACATTAAACAAGCACAGTCAAGATGATCAGTATCATCTTCCTCACTGCAGTTTTGCTGTTGGTGGTGATGTGTTTTGTGTTTTTTTTTTTTTCTCCAAAAGTAAGACCTCATTTCTCATGAATAATGTTGCAGCTTCTTCGGGTAAAATCTATTTCTTTGTCAGTACCGAGCAGGATAAGCATGTCAGAGATGTTCTTGTTTTTCTCTCCATTTTCCCCCGACTTCACTTCTTCCTCATTCCACCATCTGCTCGTGTAAAATCTTGCAATCTTTATCTCTGTTTGTGCTTTATAAACAGCACCGACCCAGTGGCACATCAAGTGAAACGCAGTATAGAGGCTGGAAGGATCTGTCAGTCTCACACTTGGCTTTGCTGGTGGTAATTACACAAATGTCTCCAGATGCGTCGCAGAATATTTTGAAGGCACAGCACCACACGTGCTAAATATAAGAAAACACAGATTACAACACTGAATATAAAAAAGGAGGGGCTCACTCTAAATGAGTCACATTTCCTCAAAGAATAGATATTAATCAGAGACAAGCTGCGATATCCTTCGTTGCGTCTGCGTTTTCAAGGCGTAGACACAGTCGATGTGCAGTAGAGTCCAGTTAAGTGCTCGACCTTGACCATCTGCTGGGTGGGAAGCAGGGCTGACGTCTCCCAGAGGACAGACAGAGGTGCTGCTGAGGGTGAAGGAGAAACAGAAACCAAACCTAGACCGACAAGGAGAAAGGGCAAATTCAATTAGATGTTAAGGACAGTTTGACAGAAAAAAGTTTAATAAATCGATGTTTAAGACTCCAGCTGTAGCTCATCTTTATACCACCCATTGATATGCATTGTGTTAGTACAAAAACTCCAGGATAACACAAGATGAGTTTGTTCAAACTGCTGTTATCGCTAACCGGCTACGTACAAATGATCTGATCAAACGTTCTATAACTAAAACAGGGGTGAAGGAGCATACTGGAAAAATGGTGCAGGAGCTGAATGCAAAACCAGCAGATCTGAAAATAATTGTATTGACAAATCTCTCTTCCGTAAAAAAAAAAAAAAAATTACACATTAAAAGCAGTGGCTAAATAATCAAGTCCATAAACAGAGGGCATGGCAAATCCCACCTGTCACCAAACATACATTCACCTCAATCTGGGATTGCACCTTCAAACTAGAACTGCAATCCTGTGCTGGAAAGTTGGGATCAATCCTCTGACATCCACCACGGGCTTGTTTTTCTTTATTGGCCTCCACATTTACAAGTTCCTCTCAGAGACAAAAGATTCTGTTCATTATGTTGCCAACAACAGAAGAATCTTTGGACATCTGACAGAGACTACGGGGGCGACTTTGTATTTGCAGTAATGCCACCCAGCTTTTGAGAGGATATGGGAACTTTTCCCTGTTATTAGCACTATAGTGAAATCATTTGGGTGTAAAAGCTCAGACAAGCGTTCTGTGAGCCAACAAAGTGTAGGCACCAATTAATTGTCAGTGGACTAGTTCCAGGTTTTGTCACAGATCACAGGATTTCTTGCCTAGTTTCTAGATTTAGTAGACATTTGTTCTTTTAACAATTCACATTGAAGCTCCCACATCAGACAATTAATATACATGCTCTTTTTTTCCACTTCCTTTACTTATGTTTTTTAACAGACAAGAATCCGATTGAAGGCTCATTGTTACGTGACACAAGGCCACAGAGGCTTTGCTTCGATCGCTGTTTGTTTATCTGAATCTCGGGGATATGTGTGTTTGAACGGAAATGGATTTTAGTCGAGGTGCAGCAAGAGAGCAGTGCAAGCAAAACACCCAAGCTACTGTGGGTGTGACACAAGTTCCTCTCGAGGGCAAACAACGCAGAGGCCTGTTGCAGGGGATGATAATTGAATGAAATAGAGATTGGATTGGAAGCTCCTGTCACTGCCAGACACATCGGCAGGTTGATGACTCGTCGCCTCGGGCCCCCAGGGTCTTGCTGGTGAGAAAGAAACAGCCTGTTCAGATGGCTCAGTGCGTTTGCCTTTAAACTGTCCTGCTCGGAGCAGGTGGGTTACAACTGCACATTGGACAGTCATATATTTATTCAGCACAAACAGCCGCACGCGATCTTGCAGATGCTCACACAAATTGAAGCTTTCAGTTAAGTACAAGTATGCGCACACACACAATCTCACACACACACACAAACTCACACAGTGAGCAAAAACAAAAGAGGGAATGGGAACCCTTTCAGTTTTAATTAGTCACTACTGCTGTGTTTTGGAGGCGGTGCAGGGGTCAACAGTAATTGGGTTGTTTTCATATTGAGGCATTCAGAGCAGAACGGAGGGATATGGGTCACAGTGAAGTGATCCCTGAATCCCACTGCCTGCTTTCCACCCTCTCTTCCTGCCCTCCTCCTCCTCCTCCTCCTCTACTTCTTCTTCTACCCCCATCCGTCCTGGCATCAGTGCGTTCACTGGAAAGACTTGTGTATCCTGGCAGGCCTGGCGACTGGAGAGGGGCCACGGCACCACCCTCCCCGCACAGCTCCAAGTCAGTTCTCACCAAGACCAAATGGAGGAATCTGGAGAGCTCGGCAGTTTCATGAAAGAACGGGCTTCTGGGAACATGTCTGGGAAAATAGAAGGAGGCAAAGACTGAGAATAAGGCAGAGGAATCACAGTCCCTGGAAGTAATGCCAGGATTTTCTTCACCAGCAAAACCCAGAGCGCCAAAGTGTGCGGTGCCAAGCCAAACTTAGAGAAGCCAGCTTCAGAACATAGAGAGGGAGATGATAGAAATGGTAAGACGACGGAAATGATTCAGTGAGAGCGCTACTGTGGAGGATAGACACCGTCCAGATGGTCAGCTCAGTGGCTTTCGATAAATTATTCATCAGCTTCTTTCAACGTAAGACGCCCGAAGCATAAAACTTTATTTTTGTTTCATATTCATGGATCAAACGCAAAGAAGGAGTATTCTTATCTTCGCACTTGTTCTATGACAATTGCATCACATTAATATGGAGAGTTAGCATCAATTACACACAAATGCATAATGAATGTGCATAGGCTCTCCAAGCAGCGAAGTGCCTTTAAGGGGTAGTACGAGACAGCAGGACAAAGGCAGCGGAGTTTTCCGAGCTGATTGCACCAGTCAGGTTGGAGGGCTATCAAAATGATTTTGGAAGGGCCGTTTTCTGACAGATGCGCATTAAGATGAAATGGCCTTGAAGGAGTCTGATATTGCAAGGCTGGTCATGATAAATTATAAAACCAAGAAGCTGCCAGGTTTAGGTCTCTACAGGGACACCTCTCATGTACAGTAGTTTACTGCAATTTGTCTTTCTTTTAAATGTATTTTTCACAGGCTGGATGCTTTGGAGCTTTAAAAAAAAAAAAAAAAAGAGGAACACATTGGTTAAGACTAACATTTACCTGGGCAATCAAACTTCATTGTGTTTCCTAAGGCTTGATGTGACTGTCCACTGTGATTTACATTGAACAAGATGCCATAAGACGTCTGGAAATCAAAAGTTGAGATAAAAATAGGAAGAACATTTGTATGAGCTGCCAGTTGACCATTCATAATGATCCTAACCCCAAGCAGCAATTGTTCAGTCATAGCACAGCAGCTGTAACTAAGCACGACAGGCATGTCAAGCTTTGGTTCTGTCCACATGTTAAAGTGGTGTTCATGGCACTCCAGAGAGGAGACGACTGGAGGTTTCGGAAGTTCATGTCCAGTGACTAAAGTGTGAGAGATGGACGTTTTCGTCAGGTACATTTTTACCAGTAGTTAGCGTCGCGTCCCAGGTGGAGCTGTCAGCAGATCACTAGCTGGCGACATAAATTTTGCAGCATAACAGATTATTTTTGAAAAAGCCCAGTTCAGGGCCAACACACTGACAATGTGAATGCCAGAGTTAAAACCAGTTCTGGATGTTTCTCTTTCATCAGAGATGAGGATGATGTTAGTGACTAGTGGCCCTATAGGAGTGAAGGACATTTACCAGACTTGAGTTTGCATGTTTTGTTTTCCTCGAATGATTTTTTCATCTAAAACTGAAATGCACTGTTTAGTGAGAGATCAGCAACCAGTTACATTATGTTCCTTAGAATGGATTTATTACTGGACTATAACACCAGAGCCAACTGGCTCTGTCCTCCAGTATAAGACCAGTGCTGGTTCTTTTAAACTGGACTTCTTCATGAACTGTTAAACCAGTTCTAGTTATGAACTCTTTAATCTTTACCTTTAATTAACATGTAACATAACTTCTCAGCCTCAGTCTGTGTCAGTTTTTGGTGTTGCATGTCTAATGGAACATATTTTCTCCTAGTTTGATTGAGGCAAAGTACCAGCCTGCACTTCACCTGTATGCATATAGTAAATGTGACGCTTTAGGTCTTTATTGTCTTTATTGAGTTTCACGCACATAATTGTGTGTTGGGTTGTGAGCACTTCCAGGTGATGTAGCCTACACCTCAGTGCTGTTCCTCCTGTGTGGACACACATGGAGCACCAGAGCTGCTGCTGCTGCTCCACCACCTGTACAGACATGGCAGTTAACGTTACAATATGTGCGGAGCCATTATTGCCATTCTTCAATTTTAAGACACAATTTTCTTTTTAGTGTCACAATCAAATGAAAATGATAAAACATTAAATGAGTTTTCAGCCACCCCAGTGAGTTGATGTTACAACGCTTGCTGTCAGTTGCTGACTTAAAATGAGGAGGGGTTTTTTGTCTGTCTGACTATTAGCAGTGTGGAGTGAATAAGTGCTGTGCTACAGTGAAAAGCTTGCAGCTATGGTAACTAACAGGTTTGGGCGTAATGCAGGGTCAGATCTGGACCAATTAGCATCTTCATTGTGTTACAAACTGCCTCTGAAAATAATTTTCTCATCAGATTCGTTTCAGTTTTTGTTTTTACAATTATAATTAATTTAAAACCTATTAATAATTGATTTTCATTTGTTGTCTAAAATTCTATTAGCACCACAAAACAAAACAAACAAAACAAAAATGAAAATTGGAAAATAAATTCTCCTTTTCCACAGATGTACACTCAGCACATGCTGCTTCCTCTTCCAAGGCAGAACACAGGGTTTGCCACAGCACAGCGGTGCTCCTTGCCGTCTTGCAGCTGGAAAACACACACCGGTCCTTGCCAGGGATTTAACATCTTAACATCTTTCTGCTCACTGGTTCTGCTCTCTAATTCAAGGCCAAACTAGCACCACAGTATCCTCACATCTCTCAGCAGCGTTGGCATTCCCTCTCCTGGTGCTGCTTTAATTCACTTCCAGCATCCACATCAAATTCTTTGGAATATTATGTCTGCAGAAAGCCGTCCAAAGAAAACGCTGTTGCAGGCGGCCAGATTCCAGTTTCACGGGAAACTAGAGGAAAACCTAGAGGAGCAGAAGTGATTTTCGCATTCTGCTCCGTCTCACGCTTTGAATCATCATTAGTGTGATTAATTTTCCCTCCAGTCCTACAATCCTCATTGGTGATTCCCCTCCAACACTTTGGCCGAGCTCCGCACAAGTGACAAATGTGTTCCCATGGAAACAGACCTGTCATGCCATTGTCACCGCTGGCCTGTCACATGAAATCCAGCTCCGCCAGAGAGGAACCAGCTGGTGACCTGACTGATCTCCCATCAGTACAACAGTGTGATTTTTGACAACCAAGTTGCTTTTAAACTGCGCATGAGCTCTTGCTGTCATTGTTAGACATATACATGTAGCAGTGTCTTTTGGTCCCTTTGTCTCTCTGCTTCCCTTCTCCCCCCACTCTGTCTCTGTCTATCTGTCATCATAAATCCCTTTTTCTTTTCGTCCCATGGTTCGTCTTCTACAAAGCCCCAGCACATATCAGTGTGATGACAGTGGCCAACTGAAATACAGCAGCCTTAAGGGGGAGAAAAAGTTTTGCTATCCTATTCCACCAACGGCCGGGAAATGACTTTGCTCACATGGCTCAAAAAGCTCAGGAAAGTTGCCAGTGATCAGAAAGAGGGTACAAGGTTACGACAGAGGAATAGATTTTTCACTCTGATGAAATTGTCCCCACTGGGGTGAAGAGACTGGAATTCTTTGACAAGTGAGTCATTGTGGCAACTATAGGGATTAATTATGGAGGAGGTGTAATTCAGAAAAGTGTGTACTGTAATTCACCCACAATGTGAATGAATAATGTGACCTCTGACTATAAAACACATCAGTGCACTTAAGAGAAGAAGCTCTGTTGTTATTGTGGTGCAAACACTAAAATGTGACTCCTGAGGGCAACTTTACCTGGAAGTGGTTGTTTTATAGACACTTTGAGGAAAACACTTCTTGGAAAACAAAAACCTCACACAATTGAAATGTTTTGACCCCCCCCCCCAAAAAAAAAAAAAAAAAAAAAAAAAAGTTGCTGGTCAGGATTGATATCAGTGAAACTCTACACTCAGTGCTTCTGTAGTGAAGAAGCAAACATCTTTACAATCAGGAAAACATGTTTGTGCATCAATGTTTATTTCCCACTAAGAAGTGATGCATGATAATCCACAGATACAGATAACCAGTAACTTCCTGCTTCTCATAACCAATGCCAATAACGATAACCGGTAACATTTTTATTAGTTTATATGCACACCTGAGGTTAAGTCTGAGATGTAGTGAGTAAAGTAAAAGTAAACAGTTATGACTTTTCAAAAACAACATTTATTATTGTTTCAAAGGATCCTAGGGGGTAAATGGTCCGAAAATGAGCAAGATCAAGGCAATGTTGGCTCATTGTAATTGGCACTAGTAACGTCATTATTGGACTTATCTGGGTATTTGCTGATAATTATTATCAGCCAGTATTGGGTCGATAATTATCTGTACTGATAGTTACTGTGCATCCCTAAGTAAAAGTAAAGCAAACTAAGCACACCTTAAGATTCTGACCAAACATGCAGTGCCAGCTTTTTTTCCCCTCTTGAGCAATGTATTCACCTCTTTTTCATATGTAGCCTTTATTTTCACACACTAATGCAGACAGGGTTGTTTAGACTGTACACAGTGCAGGCCAGAGCACAAAACACATGCCATGCCACGGTAAATGTGATAAAGGCATAATGAAAGCAGCGGCAGTAGTTTGTTTTTCTGGACAGCATCGTTGAACAGTAAGTTGAGTTGATTAGCCTCGGGTTCTTGTGCTTTCTGACTCCGGCGCCGCAGTAGGCTGCAGTTTAAGCACTGAAGAATGGATGTCGTGATATGAACACCTCTCTCCATCTGCTACTGTTTTAATCAGTCTTATTGTGCAGTGTCTGTAGGCTGTTTATCTGTGGCTAACTGAGTCTACCCACAGCTCAGCTCAGTGAAGTGCATCCAACACGTCGACCTCACTCCCCTTTCGTCTTAATCCAACCCTCAGTGAACGCTCCCCTGATTAGACACGGCTCTCAACATACGTGTCTTTGCTTTCATGAGGTGGGAGGAGGCAAATCAATAGTCTCACAAAAACTGTCTTTGGATTTTAAACATAAAGGCTCCAGTCGGTTGTGTTTGTGTGTAATGGGTCAGGTGCCATTTTCTGTGAAATTTCTTTTCCTCAAGATCCAGTAGGAGCTCAAGAACACATATGCCGGCTTCACTTTCCATCGTAACATCTTTCAAAGAGACAAATATTGATGAAAGAGTTACATAATGCTTTTCTTCCTCTCTTGCGCCCTGTTATCTTTTAGTCTTTTCCCAAAACAGTTCATTAAAAAAAAAAGTACAAAAGAGCAATGCAGCAAATTTCTTTCACCAAACAGAGGGCTTGTGACATTGGTGAAATGCTGCTTTTTATTTTAATGCATTTGCAGTATGCACCAGCTTACATCTGCTCTACTCCTGCTCTGCAATATGCGATGAACTGATTAGGAATATCTGCATGAATTATTAATGAGACGTATTTAGGAGATTGTTCATATTTGAGGGGTCATAAAGCTCAAGGAGTGGTTTGACAAATAATCATGTGGCAAATTTAAATATGTCCCTTAAATTTTACTGCAGTATGCCGAGAAAATCGACCCCAGTGGCTGCAGAACTAACCGATTCAAGTTGATGTAAATCTTTACAAGAGGCATAAAATGAGGGGAAATAATCACATGGATGGAAGTTATACAGTTTACAGGAGGGCTTTTCTGCTCTGTATTTCCTTATGCTGATGGAGGGCTAGAGGTCATAGTTTACACGCCATTATATTGCCCCTACACGACTTGGAAAAGATAGATGCAGCTCGACAGTTGCTATCAGGGCTCTGTCTGTGAACTGTTATGGACCTGGCCGCAGAGAGAGAGGACTCGGGACATATTGCTTTGGTTAATGACTGGTGACACTTGCAAGATTTGTGATCTTTGAAGGTCGTGCCCCCGCTGAAGTCACACATGGAGGGGAATAAGTCGTGGGCTGATCCCTGCCGAAAGCTGCAGGAATGGACATCGTCGTGATTCATCTCTGTCTCATCGCTCCTGCTGCTGGGAGCTTCCATGGACGGCCGCTCTCTGTGACACTTTCTTCACTGGCCAGCTCTCAGCCAGTGACAGCAGCCATGTGCTAAAACGCAGGCGAGTGTGGTAGAAATGGAGGCACTCTGTCTTCCTTTGCACAGACCAGACAAGTGTTTTCTAGTAAGGGAGCATATAAAAGTAGAAAAGTATCACCATCCCTGTTTGCTAAGACTAGAGTTTTTGTAGCTTTGATCTTCATTCTCACTGATAACAACAACAACAACAAAAACATGGTAATCGGTTGTAATTCAATACACAAATGAACACAATGTATACTGTATATTTATTTGAAATATTTAATATATTTCTTATTGTCAGCCAACACCATGAATAGACAAACCCACCAAACCTGTTTACAAGAATTTTCTATATGTTTATATGAGGGTTACACAAATGACTCACAGCAATTTACCGCTATATGTAAATATAGCCACACTTGATCCAAAAAAACTGCAATACCCAGATGTTTTACTTTTTATTTACCAAGTCTTTTCTTTTCAAAATGGAGTCATGCACTTTTGACTTACTGAACTTTAAAAGATTTATATCTTTATTCGTCATCACAGGGCTTAATGCTGAGCACCACAGACAGGGTGGAGAAGCTAAAGACATGTATTGTGAGGCAGACATGGTTTTGGTTTTGGTCTTGTGTTGACAGAGAGTGGAGTACAAAACAGGGCTAGCCTCTTCCCTTAATTGTGGGGATCTGTGAATCACCACTGCCTCAACCCCTTGTGTTAGTCAAAACCTATTTAAAAGGGACAATAAAAGAGGAACTGTGTAATTCAAAGGGGATCTGAGACTGACACTGCACATTCAGGTTCATCTACTTCAGGTTTGTCTACAGATATATTGCTTTAGATGATCTGTCTAAAGCGTTTAAAGACTTTCTTCTCTGATTGTCCATTTTTCTTCCGTGAAGAATTGCTCTTTTCAGGAGGACAGTTATTATAGCTCAAAGAAAAGAAGGACAAAACTCTGACAATGAATTTTAACAAACTGAGATCGTTATTTTATTCCAGTGTAGAAAGCATGATCAATATGTGCCATCCATCTACAGCTCTCATTTGTCCCCCCCCACCACCACCACCACGACCACCACCACCACCCAACCGACAAATATGTCTGTCTTTTTATGGTACTCACTCATCCTATGCACAGTGATAGTATTAAGATTCATGCTGGGATTCAGAGGAATTAACCATGGTGGATTTAAACACCCTATCTCTTGTGTGCTTTGTCTTCATTAACCCAAAGATCAATATGTCATTGGCTCAATTACGGCAGACATTGATGACATTGAGCCCGCCATCCTATTTGTTCCAAGTCACTTCATCGTACCCTTAACCCCATGGTATAGGCTGTTCCTATACCAACTCCTGCATCTCCCACCATCTTGGGTTTTGCCTCCTGCAAGACAATTTTCATAATAGTGTTTGTGGAGTAAACAGAGCTTGTTATGATTGTGTGTGCAAAGCTCATGCACATGCCCCATGGGAGAGAGGTTGGCTAATAGAGATTAAAGTGTGGCAAAAGGAATACCAAAATAACAGGGAGAAACTAGAGCTGCAGAGAAGGCAAACAAAGTGAAGGCTGAAAGTGAATGCTGCTGCTGCTGCTGCCGCCGCTGCTGCAGAGGGACTGATGAGGTTTTAGTTAGTATGATCTCAGCTGATAAATCACATTTCCTCCGTCCAGCACATGGCTCTACAGGTGCCTTGATGTAATGCTAATTCAAAACCCAGAAAATCGTCCTTTGTTATGCATGCATTTTAAAATGTGCAAAGATTAAAAAAAAAAAAAAAGTCCTTGAAAGTTTTTCTGGTCAGGAAAGTTGGATTTGACACAATTTTTTATTTTATTCATTTTTCAAAATACAGAGAAAAAAACAACAAAGAGCTGTTTTGCTTTTTGGACAATTTTATTGCATTTAAAAGTATTTTTTTTCCTTCCTGCTTTTTTTTTCTTTTTTCAATGCAGAGCCATTTCAACTCAGTTCCATAAAGAACCATTTCAAAAGGGCTTTACATTACCCCATTACAGTTTTCAATTTCATCATACAGAGGCACAGACAGAAAGGCTCTGATGTCGGATCACAAAACTGCAGACTAGTGCTCCTGATGAAATACTGGCTTTAGCTCCTCTGTAGACGCCCAGCGCTGTCCTCACGCTGCTCTTCATCTGTGGCACGGCGACACCAAAAAAGAAATGATTCAGGTTTGTGTGGTGAAGATACAGGTCAGCAGAGCCAGTCTGCTTCCTGGTCAGAGCCGAGATGAGCAGGTGTCATGAAGCTGTGTTTAATAGGATCTCCCCAAGCCTCTTAGACATATTCCATGACTCCAGAGCTGTGTCCCACTTTCTGGATGATATTATTCCTCATATCTTTGGCCGGTCTGGTTTGTTGCTATGTTGTGAACCAGCCAGTCAGTTGCAGTAAACTGTCGTGTCTGTGTACTGCTCATTTGCTCTAATGGCACTGCAATTTTTATTACCTTTGGGTAACGCTTTTAATAAGTATGCTGAGAAATATTTGACTTGTATTGAAAGCAGGCAGGTCTGGTGTCTGCAGAAATACTCCTATTTGAACAGGGATTTATTCAGTAACCACTTTATGTTTTAGATATATTTAATTAAAGGTCTAACACTTTTCAAGGCAAACACCTCCCACTCGTGCGTGCTGACCTGCTTTTCATCCTTCATTTAAAAAACAAGCAGTGTGAGAGACTGTTCCTGACTGCCATACATAAACAACAACAACAACAACAGGCAGACATAGCATTCCCAGGGCAAGACCTTAAAAGGCACACAAACATACACAAAGGCACACATGCCTGCCCAGCTCATGACCCGCTCAGACAGCCTGGCACAGCACACCGTCTGTCGATTGTATGGTCAGCTGCTCATCACAAAGCCTCTTGGCCGCTTCTGTCTTTATTTAGTCCTGTCACCTAGCTGGCTATGGGTCAGCTCTGGCTTGCAAAAGGGCTTATTTCCTTACTTAGGTTGCTGCAGCTCACATCCCTAGAGAGACAAAGACCATTGTAGACTTTCCGTCTTCATCGCTCACCGGACTGCCCGCTGTGTGTGGGAGCTTTGGCTGCTTTGTTGGTGGTTGTGGCGGTGAGACGATCAAGGTTTGGCTGTGGTTAAATTTAGATTTAAATAGGCATCATGTTTTGTTCTTTTTTCCAAAGCTCTTCACAAGGCCAGAGCAGACACGACAGAGCCGTGAAATGTCCTCACACCGCACCAACAGGAGCTGTGATACCTAAAAGAGATTTCTGTGTCAACATAATCAAGGGATGGTGGATGCTGCAGGGATGATGTGTTTTTGTGGGCCAACCTGGAAGCTAGCCTCACCCTGGTTTTCTCAACAAAAAGCCTATGGGATTTTTAAATTGGCTTTTAGATTACTGTGGAAAATAAAGGTTGATGAGACTTACACATTTTGTTCAGCAGGATAATCTTTACAAATGAACAGAAGTAAAAGCTAACGTTAGGCTCTTAATGAATAACATCATGGTCACATGATCGGCCCGGCTTCCAGCTTGTTATTTCATTTAGTGTAAGCTACCTCCTCTACAAAAGCCTCAATTTGTTCTTAATAATCTGTAAAAGAATGAGCATAAAAACAACATGGCCTTGACAACCTCGTTTAGCCACTTGTCAGCAGCTTGCTTTTTACGATATATAAAAGCATACAAACATAAAGAGCACAAAGTATTCACTGATTAATTGATGTGATCAAATGAAACATGAAAATATCTTCAGCTTGTGTCAAATATCTAATATCAAACCTATTAAAAAACAACAACTATGGACCTCTGCAGAGGAGAAACAGAGGTGCAAAAATGCTAAAAGTCAGGGTTTTAGGGCTCATTACTGCAGCGCTATGGTTTGATATTTTGGGGAATACATTTTCTTCTAATGTTGGTTAAAAGTTTGATTAAAAATTGACACCAGTCTCAGGTATGTGCATTAAATATTGCGCAGGAGCTGAGACGTGATTCACTCAGCTTAGCACACACAACTGGCTTAGCTTAGCTGAGCAGGGAGGAAAAGCTAACCTGGCTTTGTCCAGAGTTTGAAATCGGATGAAAATAATTATGGCACACCTGACGAGACGATAAATTAGCATTGCATTGTTGCTATGCTAGCCAGTAAACACGGTGTTCAATGTTATTGCTGTATTTTCGTCATGGCTCATACTGGGATGGGATCTGCAAAGAGAAACCTACAGCTTTTGTCCACAGGGGTCGCCAGAATCAACACAAAATGAAAGTTATATGTGATAGGACTGATTAAGTAAAACCACTTTTAAAACCACTCTCCATCTCTCTCCACCACTCTCTGGTGTATAAAGATAATAGTGTGGCATGCCATAATTACTCAGGATGATGGGATACCTATATACAGTAGGTATGTAACTTAATAGTTGCACAACCCTGAGTAGCTCCATGCAGCACTTACTGTAGAGGCGTCTGAGACCCGCATTAACCCCTGCACTGCCGCCACAGAGGCAAGCATAGAGATTGATATTTTCTAGGCAAACACAATTAAACCTGTGGGATGAAATACATCATCAGAGGCTATGTGAGGTAGATGCAAGCATCTGTATCCTGACATGTTGTGCAGCTTCCTGCCTCCTCTCACATAATGCTGCACATTTGTCACCCCCGCTCCCGCCTACACACTGGGCCGCTGATGTGCAGGAGAGTTCACGCTCTCTGGAGTGGCAGCCTCACTTTTATAGCAACAAGGTGGTGCGGGGCGGACACACTCACTGTTGGACGTATTCATTATTCAATAAACATTTTACATATTCCCAGTTATGAAAGCACAATTCTGTCTTGGTGTGATTATCTTTTGTGGCTGAGTGCTCCAGGATATCAGGAGGGATAAACCCAGCATACCAATCATCAATGGCTCCCAGGAAGGGCAATAATGATGTATTAAGTAGGCAAGGCGAGACAAGGCAAATTTATTTGTATAGCACATTATCATAGATAGAGGTCATTTAATGTGCCTAACAGTCTGTTAGGCACATTAAACAACTGTTTGTTAGTAACAGACATGAAAAAAGGATTAAAAAAAAAAAACATTACTAAAAACATAACAAATGATAGTATAATATACAACATAGGATTTAAGGGAAGAGGATTTTGAATGTTCTCTCTTTGTGTAAATCAATATTAAACTGAAAAGCGAATCATTTGTCTCCAAGGACATGTGTTTTACCAGTTTTGACCTTTGATTTCTGTTGTCTTTCCCTATACTGTAGACAGCACCTTAAACTAGAAAGACTAAAGCCATAACATTTTTTAACATAATAGGTTTAACACGATCAGGTCTGTGCCACTACAGAGATTACAGTGTGTGCAGTGTTAGAGTTTAAGGTAGAATTAGGTTAGGGGTTAAGCTAAAGGTTGAGGTTAGGCATGTAATGTTGAGGGTTGGGGTTAAGGAATGAATAGCGTAATGAATAGAGTGCACTAACACAGAGTGGCTGTATGTGTGCATGTGTTTGTAGTTTTGTGTATTTCTCTGCGTATGTGTCTGTTTCTACAACACTGAGCTATATTGAAAAGATAATCTGTGTTTTTGTGCCATTCCTGCCAAAAACAGTAGACTGATAACCTGATTTGCTGGTAACCTTACACTTGGGGGACACTGATGACAAATACCTTCCTGGGAGGCCTTGGCAGCCGCAGCCCATATATTACTGAGGGGTCACCTTGGCCCGGTCCCCATCTCATCACAAAATAGCGTTCAGTACCTTCTCAGTGTGGACAAAGCCATACTTCATGCTGCCATATATCTTACCTGCCGGAGCATCTTGGGATGTATCAATATAAATAGCACAGAACTGATAAACTCAATGCGGATCCTTGCAGTGTTCTGCAAAAACGATAATATTTTCTACAGCGTTCCTGAGATAAAAAACTGCCTGCTCTCTGTTTCACATGAGAGATTGGACTCTTGTCTACACAACACACACACAGAGCCACGCACATATTCATGGAGCCAGGCCTACAAACAGACATGAAAACAGTCATGCAGCGTTTCATCCAAGACAAGTATAATGTAAGATTAAGTATTGATGTGTCACAGCACCATCGCCCGAAGTATGAAACAGTATCTGGCGTGTATTACAGTAACTGCAAAAGACAATAATCCAAAATGTGGAACAGGCCTTGTAGCAATTGTAGGATGCAGCAACTTAAGACGTGCAATAAAACTAAAAAGTACAATAAAAGGGTGGGGGTTGATAAATGCCGGTTACCTAGCAACAAGCGACTTAGAGAATAGTCAAACAATAGCTACGGCCCGTGTTCTGTGGGCAAGTGTCATATCATTTGTTCTGATTAAGCACAGGGAGGCAAGTCAAATTCACAGACAAACAATCATGGCCGTGTTAATGGCTCGGCTGTTTCTGCCAAGCCATTAGCAGAAGCTAAAACTATGAGTTATTGTTTTGTGGGACCATTTCCAGATAAACAATAATCAAAAATTGGTACAAATGCTCACAGATTTGTTGTGTTCGGTGCATCTGGGAAATTATTCTATAGCCTGTGGCAAAAAAGTGTCAGTTTCAGAGTGTGAATCTAATTAATAGATATTTAGTCTGATTCGTTAAACACAGATGAATATTGAAGTCAAGCTCTTGTGCTGTATGTGTGTGAGTGTTGAGTGGGAAGAAAGTTTGTGGATTTGAATGCCAATAAGAGTGTGTGCGTAACCAGTCTTTTTGAGTAAACTTGGGTTTGTGTGTGTGTGTGTGATTGTGTGTAGAATCTGATAGGTACTCCCTTTTTCCTCAGTGTTTCACCTCCGATCAATGCCCTCCCACAGGAGACCCTATGACTTCACTCACAAAGAGATTTTGTTACCTCTTCTCTCCCTTGTCTGGGAAACAAGACCCTTCTAAAACCAAAGAGCCTTTTTTTTCAACCATTTTGCTTTTGGGGAGCCTCCATTTCATTATCCAGTCTTTTGTGTTAGTCGCTTATCTGTTGGAAGGCTCCATTGATATGTACATGCATACGGAGGAAGGGGGAGAAAAAAAAACAAAAACACAGGAAATAATAGCCAATGAAAGGTGCATTTGTTTGCTGCTTGCTGAGTCCCTTCCAAAAATGTCTTCTGTTAGACTGTGGGCAAAACCAAATTTAAAGCTGAAGTGTGGACTATTTTAATTAATATGCTTGTATTGTGTCCTTTTGTTGGTTGAATCTGGGCCTCTGCAGCCTGTGCAATTGCAAAAATATTGATCTGGTTTGCCAAGTTACACCGGTTCACTAGAAATTGCCATCTCATTTCATCACTCCGGTTAGAGACATATTTGAATTAACATTACCTGGTCGGTCGATGACATTTTCACTGAATACCAACAGCAGCACGATGAAATACCTTCAAGAACGTGATGGCCTATCAAAAACGGCTGCAGTGTTGGGATGTGGCGAGGAGTGTGTGAGCAGTGGAAGCAACTTAAAGAGGAACTATGCAGGATTTTTAGCTTTACTATGCTATATTTTTACCTTGATTAAACAGCTTCTGAGTAAATTTGATGGTTAAATAAATGACTCGTAACTTGTTACAGGGAGAATAGAGGCTGTCTCCCTTCCACCTAGTGTCTCTTGGCCGAAAACCAACCTTGCAGGATCAGCTCCTCCGCCCCGGTGTCCCAGCTCTCGTTGGTGGCACCACGACACAAACGCAGCCTGTAACCCGTAATCTCTTGTTTATGACAGATACACGCCCTAACATCGTATGTCATAAATAACGTCATCAACTGCTCTATTAATTGCTTTCTTGCTGGCTTCATTGAAAACAAATGCACATGACCGGGAGGAGGGTTAGCAAAACAGTGGAAGAGCGACTGGACTTGCATAGTTCCTCTTTAACACAGTGATCTGACACAAAAATGAACCATATTTTCTTTTAATGGTCCCAAGAAAAGAGTAAATATGATGAAATACAAAGATGTAACAATGCTTTCTGTAAAAGCTTATTGGGCATTAGCCTGTTATAACGTTAGCTGTGTGAAATCTTTGGCTTTTTCAATAATGAACGCTCAGTGAGTTTGAAAAAATGAACATCTTCACAGTTGGTAAATAGCAAATGGGCTGCACTTATTAGCACTTTTCATGTCTCATCGACCACTCAGAGCACTTGCAAGCCATATTCACACATTTATATAAATATATATATACAGTACTTTTTCTATGGATTCAGCTCGTATCCTGTATCTCATACTCACACTCAAACACTTCTGATAGACTTATGACAATTGGGGATCAGTGTTTTACTCAACCCGCTCCCTTTTAACCACAAAATAGAAGACAAAAATAAAACATGGTAACAGCAGCATTTTCCTAAAGGTTTCTTCCAGTGTTCCATGAAACATTAAAGGATAATTGTGGTATATTTAAACTGTGGTTTTGTTTTTGTAGTTTCAGCCATCATTACTGTCAGGTGTTATTTTTGGTCATACCATTACCTTTTGCTTTTCTTCTCTTGTCTAAATGACTCCAGCTAACTGGGGGTTTGTTTAATCAGTCTAATCTAATCTTAGACTTTCTCGCCCTCTTGGGCTGCTGCCTCACCCTTACCACGTTGCCAGATCTCAGCAATAAACTCGCTCTGTACGATCTTATGAACACTGATATGATGGGGAATGATAGTCAAAACTACAAAAAATAAAATGTGGTTTGTAATACAAAGGAATTATCTTTTTACAGTGACATCCTGTTATTAGAACCTGCATGAATCCATACTCCAGCCTCGAAATTATCTTTATCGCTCACCAGCTAATTTAATCAGTGGGTGTTAACCAGGCACTCTGAATTTTTACAAGCCTAAACATCCTGTTCAGTTCAGCACTGTGTAGAATGGGAGCAGCGACCTAATAGCTGTTAAACTCAGTGACACACAAGACAAAGATTTTATGGAGGTGAAGTCCTGTGGTGAGTCTGTTTTTCCAGTTTGTTGATGTTAAAGCTGTGATCACAGGATATGTAACAGCAGAGTAAAGTGTATGCAAAACAAAATAATAAGAGTTCAGGATGTTGTTTTTCAGATAGTATGGAGTAGCAAGTTGCAGGCCTTTGTTTCACCCCCCCCCCTCCCATCAGTGCAGTATTCAAGCTGACTCTTAAAACTATGGTTCAACAAGTTTGTGCTTACAGTGGCATTTTTAGGGAGGAATGAAAGTGGCTGACAATTCATGCAGAAGGAGCAGGTTGACAGAATGATGATTCTCAGGCTCTCAGTGCTTAGCAAATACAGATGGTACAGTGAGTAAATGGAGGCTTAAGGATGGCAACACAGAGGAAAGGAGAGGGGGAGAGATGCAATGAGACGTGTTCATCCAAATTGAGACAGCGAGCAGAGCCGAATGAAAACAGAGTGTTTCGGAATTAAAGGGGAAGATAATGGGACAGAAAGAGGGGAAGAGATGAAGAGCAGCAATCGAGGTGGAGTGAGAGAGTGCACGAGGAAGATACAGTGAATGGGCAGAGAGTGGGCTGAGCTGAGAGAAAGAGCTGTTTACCAGGGAGAGGAAGGCAGCCAACGAGAAAGAGACTGCAATAGAAAAGAGATAGATAATCGACGTGGGTGAGAGGGAATGAGAGAGGGGGCGGTTGAGAGTGAAACAGACAGTGACAGAGTGCACAACGGGTAGAGAATAAGATAAAGGTAAGCAGGGGGCGGAGGTTGTCAGGGAGAGATTTCCAACAAATGGTCGACAGTTGTAAAGAAAAAAAAAAGAGAAAAAGAGGGGAAGGAGAGTTCTCGTCCTCCCTCCTGGGTGCAGTCCTTGAGCCAACCAGAGGGCAGCCAGCGCGGATGTGACCCTGGTTGGGGCTGCGGAGGGCATCGGGCAGGACGAGCACTTGCAACGGGGACATTAACAAAGCGTGAAATTAAAGCTGCCATGCTGCTGGGACCCTGGGCCCTGCCTTAAACCCACCATCATCATCATCACCCCACTGAGGCCCGCTCAGAGGCTGCAGGGAGGCGGTGGCCATGGGGCATTGGCAGGGTGCTGAGGGGTAATAGAGCCTGCTGTATTACTGTAATGATGTGTGGAGAAAGGACAGAGGAGGGAGATTATAAAAGGAGGCTCTAATCACTCCTGCATGACAGCACGGCTCTATCTGCCACCACAGGCCGGCACACACACAAGTGGCCTGTTCGTGGATGGACAGCAATTCTGAGCTGCGTGTGAATTAAGGAAATGCTGACGAGGCATGTGCTCGCTTGGCCGTGCGCGTTTCCCAATTTGAGCAACCACGCACCTTGTCACTCACTGCATGTCTGTTTTCTCAAGTAGAGTTGGGCTGACTGGATGAGGTGACATCCTGGTAAACACATTATTCGGCATTTCGATTTATGGCTGTCACACTGAAGTGAAACGGCAGTGGACATGACCGTAAGGTTTCCACTGCAGTTGTCACTTGTTTCTATTTTCTGTTTGTTTCCTGACAGACAGTCGCACCCTCCCCGGTCTATTTCACCTGTTGTCTATATGTAGGTTTAAACAACAGTGGATGATATAGTCGTGATGTCGTCCATCAACTGTTTTATCAATCAAGAATAAATAGAGCTGAGTCATCTCTAGCCCTCGACCACACTGGTGATTTTCATGTTGCAGTTGCCTGTTTATCACGAGTCACCAGTGATCTGTGCTGCTGTGTTACAGGAACTTGAATTTATATGCTTAGCTCTATTAACTTCCATCCATGTAAGTGCAGTGATAGACATTAGCCAGCCAGGCTGTTAATGTGTACCAGGAGGAGTGACCACATTACACCTACCCCTGCTTTTTAGATGTAGATTTAGGATATTATTGCTTGTTTTTAAAGCCTTGAATGGTGTGACTCCTGCTCCTGATCACTACCTGAGATCACTTAATGGTTCCTAAGTCCAAACCTGTCACTAGGGGTGACCAAACCTTTGCTGTTCAGTCCACCTGTGTCTCCTGTCTGTCAGGAGATCAATGTCCTGCTTTAGATCTCATGTGGCTTTTTCTGGTGGTATTTGCAGTAATTTATTCATGATGTTATCTTGTCTGTATCTTGGTCATTGGTTACTTGTTTATACTGTAAATTTAATTTAAAGGAGACATATTATGCCCCTTTTCCACAAATTAAAGTAGTTCCCAGGTGTCTTAAAGACATGTCTGTCCAAATACTCCAAGGATCAAACATCATAGCACTCTCTTCATCTGCTCAAAATACAACGGCTGGCTTCAGTGCCTGTCACTTTAAATGCAAATGAACCACTACTCACGCAGCCCCGCCCCCTCTACCAGTACCGCTACTCACAGGTAGGGGAGGTATTATGCAAATTCAAGAACTAATGACATCATTGTCGGACAACTGAGGGAACAGCTTGAAAAACCACATGGATTTCAACCCAGGGAGCCTGCAAATTACAGACTTTTTTTGTCAATTCTCACATTTGGGGGCCGGAAGACAAGACAAACACCCAAATGTATGTTAAAGAGCCTTCAAAAAGTGATATTTCCATAATATGTCCCCTTGTTTCCATAATATGTTTTCCCAGAGAACGCACACTCCCAAACATACTGTTACATATTAGTTATCACAAAAATGCTGATCACTCTGTGGTTCCAGCCTTTCAGATGTGAGGAATTTATTGCTTTCTCTGTTCTCTGTTTACTGTAAATTAAATATCCTTAGTCGGGAAGGATGAGCAATTTCTTGGACTCCGGGGTGGGCATTTCTCACTATTGCTCCATTTTAGGAACTAAACTGTTAATTGATTAAATGAAAATGTGAAAAAAATTAACTTAAGTTTAAAATAAGTTAATTGCAGCCCAATACATTTATGTTGATGCCATTTCTACTCTTTCCGTCATTTCGTTTCCTCAGGTAAAATGTGCACCTAATTAGATGTTTCCGAACCATTTCTATCACTAAATAAAATGATGTAGTAATTTGAGCTCCCTTTGAAAAACACAGTAGACAACAACAAAAGATGAGCAATTCTGTGCCAGCCAGCATACAGCTGTTCAGTGTAAATGCACCATCTTTGTGTTTGCAGACATGACAGGAGAAGGAACGTAAACACACGGACAAATGCCCCGTCAAATCTCAGTTCATTTCCATCTTTAAACCTCCTTTGAATCTAAAATGCTGTCATCCCTACTGTCAGTCCCCTGCTCTCTCCCCCACGCTCTGTTAGAGGATGAGAAGGACCGGAGGACAGTGTTATATTTTATCCATGTACGTGTCACTGTCAGGAGGAGAACTGTTGCTCTGCAGCAGTGGCGGCCAGTTAATAACCCCGGTGTGAGGTCTAGTGACGGGGCATCATCAGCCGGCTCTGTGCTGCTGTCAGGAGCCATTTACCCCAAGCAGCTCCTCGGCTAATGGAACATCTGAGTCAATAAAAACAATCATCACTGCCAATCTTACTGAAAGCAAGGAAATTATTTTAGGTGGTCAAGGAAAACATGGCTGAGGTGTTTGAATCTATCTGTCCGGGACTTGATGTGCACTTAGCCAGACAGCCTATTACAGCCTCGATCGTGTGTATTTATCTTCCGTGAATACACTGAGAACCGCAGCAGGGTTTTATCCAGCAGCACAAAGGCGTCGGCGGACTCGCAATGAAGCAGTCATTGTCCATGCAGATGCTGCATTTTGATCTCTCTTGGTGGGCTTGGGTGGTTGTTTGGTGGGAAACAGAAATCTATGTCCGGCTGTGTTGGATTGGGTACAGACCTTATCAACAACCATGTTTTTACTCCCACTATGGCTTAATGAACCACTCTCAGCGTCCACTCAATATCTCTTCAGTGAGGACCTCCATTGTGCCTTCGAAAGGTCAATAGCTGGACAGTGTGTCTTTGAGAGGCTTTCTGCCTTACTCCAAGACTCTTAATGGTGTTCAATGGAGAGACCCACACTGCATTCCCAAGGGACCGTTCCCAGATATCCGCCCGTGATACCTAATCCGGGCCCATTAGCTCCTCTTCCAGCCATGAAAGAGCGCGGCTCCCTTGCATCTCAGGAATTAAAAATTAACCAGCTAATATCCATTTGTCTGATGGGATGCTCGGCGTGGTTGAAACAGCAGATTCCCCCAGCGATGGTCTGTGAGGGATGACTGGTGGAACCCAATCTGCAGGAGGGAAAACGCTGACAGAGATGGCAGGAAGAAACAGAGGGATAATGCCTGTCCGTCACATCCATCAGCACTGACTCACGTCTGTAACAGCTGGCTACCGAGAGATGACCTCCTCCATAAAACTAGAGTCTATTCTTGAGCTGTCATGTAGCATACATTACTCTGCGCCGCATCCTGTGCAACACTACATCATGACCTTGCTGTATGTGTCCTTACATTTGCAATATCTGCACCCATGTAATGACACGTGCAACATATTGCGTGTTCTGCGATGTCCTGTGGTATTTAACATTTCATGAATAATTAGTGAGTCATCACACATGACGACATGTTTGTTGCATTCGGGAGTGTAGGGAACTGCTATGTGGTGTATATATAGTGTCAATGTTTTTCTTTGCTGCTAAAGCAGCCCTCAACACTCAGCACAATCCTCCACATTGCAGAATATAAAATAATTTGTGCTGTGTCGCCTCCTATTCCTTCTCAGATCTTTGTGCTCAAGGGCCTCGCCAACCTGCTGGCTACCATGCTTCTCTCTTCTATTGCTGAGTGGCTAACCATAGTGAGAAGGAAAAAAAACAAAGAAGAGGAGGACAGGCTTGTTTCTCTTCCCCCATCTCTCTGCAAGAATTTTTCTGCCTTTGATTTCTTCTTTTTTTTCAATAACCAAGGGCTCTTTTCACTGTTGCCAACTCAATGAGAGCTTATGTGTCCTTCATCCATTTCCAACCCACCACTCTCTTTCTCTCACTGTCTCTCTCGCCGCTGCTGTCTCTTCTTTTTCGTCTCTCTGTGTTTCCCCTTTTAAATATAGCTTCTGTGAAAATGCTGTATGTTTCTTGCAGCTCCGGTCTTTGAAGGAGGGGAGTTGATGTTTTTTTGTTTTTTTTAAGATCATTCATGTTGCTCTCTCGTGGCTTAAGAGGTGTGCTCGTGGTGCAGAAAAATGCTTTTTAGTTGATCACATCACATTATCAACAGTAAGACTCTTGAAGGGAATTCACATTTTCTTAAATCTTCAGCTGATAAACCTGTGTTGTAGTCACACAGGAATGTGCAACCTGTTGGAGAGAAGAACTGAAATCTGTGTTGTCACTCAGGGACAAAATAAGATCTACTCTGCCAATAAAAAAAACACATAGTTTGGACTTGTGATTGGAGAGCTTTCATAATCAAAACTGTCGTACTGTTGATATTATTTTCTATATTTCTGCCAGCTTCTCAAAACAAATCCACCATTGACACAACTACGTATTTTGATTCACTCTCATTGAGGAGGCTCCAAGATTTCATTGTCAATTGTCTTTATCCATGCAGAGTATTCATAGCCTGAGCCAATCAGAGAGTAAGAAAATGAATTCAAACTGTTAATGTCTTTGGCAACATATCAATCAACAATATTGATGTCACAGGAATATCCTGTATTATACATTTTAATGTTCATTTCCTCTGGGGCTTCCCTTCTGCTCATGTACGTTGAATCACTACTGAATTTCACACACGCATTCAGTGCCTGACACTGAGAGTGGAGCCACATTATCGTGACCAGTTATCAGGCTGCAGAGGGGGACTGTGACTTAATTCCTCCAAGCCTTTCCTCTTAGGAAATGCAGCAAGGTAGAGCAGCACCTCAGCAAGTATCCACTTAAAATTGGGTCTTCATTCTGTCCAACTGCTGCAAGTAACCGCAATCATTACCATGTCTGGCTGCATGTTGGTTAATGATACAAAGAGCTCTGTGTGTTCTCATCATTAACTTCCATTAACTGTTTTCCTGGCTCATTGAATCCTGCGTTAATTGTGCAACAGTTATAAGATGAAAGCATCCTGCTGTGGAGCCTGATCATTATGTATCAACTTCATTTTTGACTCTTGTAGATGACCAATAAGCCTTTGATGTGTACAGTTAATAATAAATGGTTTATGATAAAGAATATCTCAATGATCAAAATTACACTGTTTTTTTTTTTTTTTTTAGGTTTGATAATAATGTGGAATAGTTGCCATAAATGCCAGTTTGTTACAGATAAATTGTCTTCTTTTTGAATGTCAAATCAATTATCTTCTACTTTCATCATATAAAAAGACATTTTTATTCTAATGACGAAGGAGAACCAAGTGCAAAGGAGACTTTTACAGCAGGGAAGTTAAAATGACTGTTGTATGCATAAGTGTGTGCATGCTGAGTCTGGGAATTAATTCATGAGATTGAAATGGAAAGATTTAATATGGGCTGCAACACACTAACAACTGCAGTCAGTCTCTCATGGGCATTTTTTCTGGTAAAAATCCAACAGGAAGTCAATGAGTAATCAGAATTTAACTTGGTTTGATATAGCATTGATTACAACTAAAACACACTATTAACAAAATAAAGAAAACACATAGATTGACACAGATGTTTAAGAATCTACATCGTCTCTGAAGCTGAAATGAGCTAAATTCCACTCCACTAACAAAGAAATATGAATGAGCCAAAGGGGAACAGAGAGCTATACTAAAAAACTAACAACCATCTCACTTTAAAAGTGAAAGAACTGCTGGGAATCTCAGGGCAAAGGAGAGAGTAACCGAGGTCATCCATCCTACAGCCTGTCTCTTTTCTTTCTGGATCTTAAAACAACAATCAGATACTAGCATCAGTCTGTGAAGCACAAAATAATTTTCTTTAGAGGCTAAAAACCACTGGGGCATGTTAATGAATATAAAAATGATGTTTAAGTTCCTCCTATTATAAACCAGGACATATTTCCTATTACATGGAAACTAGTGGTTGTTATTCATACTTAATGTGGAGACTACACTGAAGCCAGTATTTATAGATAAATAAACAGAATTATCATTGAACTGAAACATCTTAATACTAGTAATTTTAGTTTTCTATATAATATGCCATTTGGCCTCAGAATAAATCGCTGCAATAGATACTGGTACGTTTTACACTATAATTTCACTACAGAGTTTTTTTTTTTTTTTTTAGGTATTTCTACATGAATCTAACTAATGTATTACATTTAATGGCAGTGTTTTGTTGTAAAATGGATTGGGGGGAAAATATATATTATCTGTTAAAACCAATAATTTCAAATAGCAAGATATGTATACTCTATAATACACAGTCCACAGAGATCAATACTAGTTTTCATCATATATGGCCTCTACATAATACATGATCTGTACATAATACATGATAATGCACAACATCTCCCACATCACTGTTCTGTGGTGTAATTAAAATATATGAAATGTATGCTGATGACACTGCTGTATACTTACTAACACTGCAGAGGCACTCCAAAGCAATGGAGAAGATAGCGTGGTATAGTTCAGTCAGTCATGGTCTTGCCTGGAGATTAGTAAAGCTGGTTGTTCTTTGCAAAAACACTGTTCCCTAATCACACTATGGTCTGGTTTTTTGAACACAGTAAAATGACAAATTATCTAGAGCAGTTTAGTAAAGACAAAGTAGACAGCTGAGTCACTACAGGGGCAGATATTTCTGCATAGCATGAATCTTTTCTTTTCATCCTTTGTTGAAACAATTCAGGATTAAGTTCTAAATAATGAACGAATCATTATACAATTCATGACCACATAGAAATGAAAGAAGTTAAAATACAAAGTTGGAGCCCATGACTCCTAAGTGCCTTATTGATCGGTCGTATAAATCATGGGCTACTCTAGAAAATGCCTAAATCAAAGTTACAGGTCTTTTCCTGATGCTGTGAAGGATTTCATTAGATCAGTGTTAATAAAACAGTGGAGCTGTACTACAGCGTTCATTCACAGTCCTCTGAGAAAGATACAAAACAGTCTTTGGACTTCATCCAACGCTTTATCTGTCAGTCAACTATTAAATTACAGGTAGGAGTATTCAGAACCTCTGTATGTGAAATACATCTTTTAGATGACAAGGAAATATCATCCCCGTGCTAAACATCAGCGTAACACTTCCTCAGCTTGAGAAATTCAGACGTAAAGCATAATCATACCCTATCATATTCATAAACATGCAATTAGAACTGACAACTGCTGGATGTGCATATGTTTTGGTCTTACTGGAATTTATATTTCTGCTCAGTGAGTGGGTATAGTATTTGCGCTGTTGTTTTTATTGTAACCTGCCAAAGAAAGTGAAGTCTGCTACTGGACATGTGATGACTGGGGGGAAAAAAGCCAAGTCACTATAAAATCAAAGTTGCTATCATTTCTCTGCAAGACAAGCCTCTCTCACTCTCTATCAGTTTAAACCTTCTCATAGTCTGTATTCTATTTTTAATGACTGTAATATGGAACATGGTCAGAAAAGTGACTGCACCAGCATTAAATCAGCCTTCAAACCATCAAGTACCAACTGAGGGGCTTCTAGATAGAAATGAATCTCTTTACAAGTAATTTCTCTCGACTAATTTCCCCATAGAGTTCAATAAAAAAAATTAATAAGGAGGAACAGCTGATAAAGGGACCCATGTATGAAGCTTCATTCCAGGAGTGTTATGGTTAGAGGATGATTTGGTACCACAGACCCTTTTTGATTTGCAGTAATTTAGCCAACCATTTATTCCTAATCATAGCAATAATTAAGAGCAGGAGGAAGTTTAGAGTGCGAGTTTTGTTCCAATACTCTGATGGATATAAGTTGTTTAATTGACTGAAAGGAAGAGGTTTGTGATTCTCTGAGCCATTCCTTAATTAATATAGGTTTCCTGGGCAAAAAAAATAATATATATACATATATATGTAAATTATCAAAGCAAAGAAGTTACAGGATCACATTGTTCTGCAAGCATTTGGTGATCAGAGTTAAAACTATGTTGCTCGGTGTGTGCTGTTATTCAGTGTCAGACAGAGCACAGTTTCCCTCATATGACACTTTGGTAAAAACAAACAACCAAAAAAAAAAAAACACAAGACTTTTCTTTGACCTTCACGAGTCAAAGTTGTTTATAGGTCTCCTCCACTGTCCATATGAGATGTCTGAGGCTGAAAAACAGGCTTGGTGTTGGCCACCAGAGATATGTAACAGCATTATTGAACACATGCACCAGTTTCTCTGTCTGGCACCTACATATTGATGATTGTCCTATCAAAGCAATGGCTTCCCTCTGAGTGTGCTGGGCCTCTTATTTGTCTGACAGGATCCTATTCCTGGAACATTGTGCACTGACCAAGGTTATCATTTGTAAGCTGAAAGAAGCAGAATTCCCTTTCAGTCATGCTGAGGTCGCATAGCAACTCATTTTTGTTACATGAAGTGGAGTAGAGTGTTAGTGTGTCTGTTTTCAGTGTGCGCATATGTGTGTGTGTGTGTGTGTGCCCGACTGCAAGAGACGTTTATGACAATGTTAAAGCTTGTATAAACGTCATTTGTACCAGTTATTACGGAGGGAGTGGTGGATGGTGGTGCTGCGGTTCAGTAGGGGGTTCTGCCAAGCTAACAATTGATCATGGTAAGGTTAGAAGGCGGAGTAGATGGGCTGTCAGAACCCTATAGATATTCAAGTACTCATTACCGGGGGTCACAGCTTCCATGCCCTGCATGTTCAGCCGAGTCGCTTGAGTGCTCATGCACTAACAGCCAAGCTGCACTGTAAGCACAGCCGTCTCCGTGTCCCCATTATGTTGCTTCACTTGTGTATTCTGCAGTTCCTGAAATCTGTCCTGGATTGCCAATGGGTTGTGATTTAGTTTCAAATGCCAATTCTTAATCTCTTCTTCAAATATGAAATGTATTGTTCATCTGTGAGCACTGTGCAACCTAGACCTTGTGAAAAGTTGCAATACCACTACAGTATTCCTTGTGAGAGACAGCCTTTTAGCATGTGTGTGTGTGTCACTGAACAGAAGGGGAATACTTCCCGCAACCTTGTCCCAGAGCTGTCTTACAAAACAGCTTTAAGTAATGGCGAAAAGGCCCAAAATTTGGCCTCCACTTATAAATTATAAATTACAGTCTTCTCCTGAGTCTTCACAAGGTTAGAGCAAGGATGGAGATGAGCAGTGGGACAGCCGCAGATGCATTTTATTTGCTCTAGAAAATGGATATAAATGTTATATTCTTAGTGATGTTTCACGACTTCTCTTGTTGCACAGACTCCCACAGTGGGATCTGGAGACCACCTGGATTAGCCTCAGGGGCTCAACAGGAAAACGAGGGACAATATGAATCCACTGTAATAATCAAAGGGGTGTATTCAGAAGTTTGTATTTACCCTGTCATACATCCTAAATCACAATTTACTGACATAACCATGTCAGGCAGAGTTTCCTTGAACAAAGTCATTGCAAATGTGGGTCCATTGCCTCTTTTTTTTAGCAGGTGCTTAATGTAAATACAGAGGCAGAAATGACTGGGTTGAGATCCTCCTTGTGCCTGGTGCAATTTTTTTTAGAGGCTGCAGGACTTGAGGGGCAGGAATGAATGGACACAGCAGCGAGTGTAGCCGAGTGGATCCGAAAATCCTGCTGATCGACCTGTATTTGTTTTCTCCACAGAGGCAGAAAGAAGCGTGACTGTGAGGGGAGAGACGTAACAGCCCCCCTACCTTCCACAGCTCCTTCTGTGGGGGACTGTCTGCAGGCTCGTGCTTACGAAGCAACTTGCAAGAAAATAAGAATAATTAAAAAAAAAAAAGAAAGAAAGATAGAAAGAAATTCACTTGCAAGGCAGAAGTGATATTTCTTTTCGGTCGCCTTCTCGCGTGCACGCGGCGACACTGGACACTTGAGCGAAACTGACGTTAACCCGTTCGCAGCGAGACACGGGAGCTGCCACGAAGAGATCCGGTATCCACGACCCCGGTCGGCCGACCAGGATAGGACCTCGTGTTCCTCCGGCAGGCAGCGGAGTCGGATCTTTTTCTGCTCTTCTTTTACTCCCGGGGGTTGGTTCTTAAATCTTCTGTCTTCTTGTGGCTGTGAATTACATGACGTGGATTTTTTGTGCTTGCTATACAAACTGAAGACGGGACTAACCGTAGCCGGTTCGGAGAAGGAGAGAAATGCCAACGGCGGTGACAAAGAGGAGATTCAGTAAGTGCACCGTTATCTTTTTTTTTTCCTCTCTCAATGTCCCCCATTGAACTTGAGACGCAGCTCTTCGCGTTGCCCCTTAAGCTAACTTTCTGAAATCAGCGCTAACCGCATCGGGTCTATTCGTTTGTTTTAGCGGTGCTCTGTGAACTGGGGACACTTTGAAAAACGCCCTGTGTAACGGTTTAACGGTTAACGTTAAAGGTGTTAACGGTTAACGGTTGAATGTTGTAAGTCAGCTCCTCCAGTCTGAGGCGAATTCGGGCTCCGGCTAACGTCAGACGAGCCACGCACACAGTTTGTTGCTGTTTTTATTTGCGCCAACTCTCAATGTATGGCGAACAACTTTTATTTCGGAGACGAACGAGAGAGCAGAGGTTGGTAATAACAAGTCTGCTCCAAAGAGTCTCTCAGATACATTCAGCCTTCGTTTCAACAACACACACAGACGCATGCACACAGACACACACACACACACACACACACACACACAGGGAAATGAAGGTGAGTGGGGAAAAGAAGGGGCAGAGTATCGGTCTCAATCACTTTATTTCACAAGTGCCTTCGATACAGGGAGCTGCGCAGAGTTGGCGATAAACTGAGCGCAGACACTTTTCAGCGAGCAAATGGACGTAGCTGTAGTCTTTGCGGGGATGAAAGCGTCAATCAAGCAGAAAATCTGTCGAGAATCACTAATGAATTAATAAATAGGACCGCTGGTGGCCTGTGGGGCGTGAGCCTGTGTGTCGCCCCTCTGCTTTTTGTACATCTCAACTGCAGTGTGAGCATTTGCTCCGGTTTTTGACCCTATGTTGAGAAGATTTTTTTTTTTTTTTTTTTTACTTCATGTGTGCGCGTGCACGAGCGCCCCGAGTGCGCCCCGGCATATGAAATCTTTGCTGTTTCTTTATTTATCATGGCCACAGACAGGTATTTGAGCACTTGTGCGCCAGCTGCAGAAGCCTCTGTCATGTATGTGTTCATCTGCCCTTAAAAAAAATCATTATTGCTGCAGCACAGGCTGCGGAGACAGGTTTGATGTCATGAATTTGCTCCTTGCAGCTGAGGCAAAAAGGCATAAATTTCATTTAATCACCGAGTGGAGAATTCAATTGAAAACCCGTATTTTGTGACAGCTTTTTACAGGTGTGTCACTTCACTGAATAGCCTAAAGTCCTCTTTAGGTATTGAACAGATCTGAAAAGAGGTGGGTGGTGGTGATGGGGGGGGGGGGGGGGGGGGGGGGGGGTCATTGGGTGGATATACAGAAAGAGTCTCAGCATTGCATCAAGCCTGCAGCCCTCTTGGGTTTATTTAAAGAAAGGATTGGAAGCAATTTTGCAGGGTGAGTGACATGCTGAAGTAGCCTCATGGCCATCCTTTATCAATACATAAGTCTGATTATAGCTGTCACAGACACAATGAAGAGACCTAACCATGAGCCAAACTGTAACAGGATGATACAGGGTGGGTTAGTTTCTTGGAATTGCATCAGAGGCTTTCTGCAACCGAATCCCAGGCCCCGCTGCATGTTTGGGTTTCTAACCTTCACCTCCTGCCAGTTGAAAAGAGAGTGACATGGTGTACTTCTGCACTAGATTTAGGCTGATGTGATATTTAACTGTCTTGTAGGCTGTAGCCTAGACAGTGCTACGACTCAGGGCCCCGAGAGGGTCAGCCTACTGTAAAACACTGATTACTTCATCTACATTAATATTTGTCTTAACAAGAAGTGAAGACAAAATTTCTTTTGCAAAGCAGGAGCTGGAGCTGTTGAATCTGGGATTCGAATATTCCTGTGGCTATCTGTTGAAAGGAGGTTTTATCACCGAAACCTGTGTTGACAGGCCTGTTAGGTGCCATGCTGCTCAGACATTAAGATTTTCCTCAATCATATTGCCTAGATATTGTTCAGAAAGCTTCAGGGTTTCCTCACTGTGTTTTTCTGGTTTATCTTCTCTTTTTTGTGGGCTGCGCAAGCCGTTATATAACGAATCTTTGACTTATTGACTTTTTCCTCTAAAATACATTAATATTTTTCAACAGGTTTTAAGCATTAGTAAGCACTGGTGTTTATTTGTTGAATATTGGCACACTACCTCGAGCTATTAGGCCTGCTTTATACTCAAACCACTTCAAAACCCAAAATGATTCAAGAGAAGACATTTGATTTACTTGACCTAATCCCCATGACTCCTGAGGGATTACAGGGTGGCCCACAATGGATCACTACATCGTTCCTCTTTTGTTTCTTGCCAGACGAGTCACCAATTCATTCGGTGTTTATGTGGGGAGTTTTTTTGAAAGTCTGCCAGGGCCCTTGGCTGGTGACGTCATGTGCCAGACGTACATACGGGAAAAGCTAGGTTACCATACAACTGCTTACTGACAGTGCTGCCTGTATGATTGTAATGTTCGAACACAGAAAGTTAGATGTCAATAAAAGCATGTTTTTTTTCACCATACAAATTATAGCTTGTTAAAAGATGGACCCTGATTAAACTCAAAACAGGAGCCTGTTGACTCGGATTTATTATTATAGATTTCAGAAGAGATTCTGACAAAGTACCCAACAACTCAACAACTTCAAAAGCACCAACAACAAAAAACTTGTTTTCATTTGTTGCTTGTTATTTCTTTTATGGAAAGACCTGTCAATTAAATGACACCATTAACTAAACAACTGACCCAATAGATTTTCTGCTAGTTGACCTGTCTGCAGCTCTGATCTATGTGAGCATTTGTATGTAGTTGTGTAGGGTATTTCCTAGCAGATCTGGTCTAGGGCTAGTAGCCAGAGCATCTGCCCCTGCTTCCTCATTTGCTGGTGCTCCCTGGCAGGAATGGCACTGTTAAAGAGCTCCAGCTCCTCTGTGGCCACACGCTGAAAAAAACCACTCGGCACAACCCTCTCCCAGCTGACGCTTTCTCATGCTTTCCATATGGGTAAAATCATGGTAATTTCAGGGCCCTGGATTTCTAATGAGAGGTTGTGCCCATAGTATGTTGGTCTGTGGTGGGCGGGATCAGCGTTTCTCGAGTTTATAGGGGATTATAACTGCTACGAGATGCCTCACTGGCCCTCTGTCAGGGCGTTGGCACAGAAAAATTAAAACTCTTTTTAACCAGGCAAACTGGTTCAAACTGGTTGCTTTGGTATGGGGGTTACAGCAGCCAGGCTATAAGCTTAAGTTTGCATTCAAGGCTGCAAATCAGGTCAGTTAATAGAAGCTTCAAGATTCAGATTCTGCTACAGATACAGAATGTGCTGATTTTCTGCTTAGACATCAGGATGTTTTACTCTTTCGTCTGTAGGGCCTCGAGCAACTGCTATTGTCCTGTTTAGCATCCCATCCCCACATAGAGACAGGGTGCTCTTAGTAGCACGCTTGGTGGATTTTTAACAATGCTTGTTCCTTAACGTCAGCAGCATAGAGGCAAAGAGTGATTTACTACTCTGTCTGCGAGGGTAATGTAGGAGCAATTTGACTGCTGATTGAAACCAGGACTCCCATTTCAGAGTCCACTGGTGGCATTATAAACCATTTACACCCATGTTTTACTGGACACCCCTGCAACGGGGAAAGTGGAAACAGACACACGGCCTAAAAATGGCCCCTGCTACCACAGGAGGCCTATTTTTTTATCCGTTCTTTGGGTGATTTGTTGTTTTTAAGTTCAAAGTGTGTTAGTGCTGCAGAGTGAAGTAGTGAATATAGATGAAACTGAAAGGTCAAATGTTAGGTTAATCAGTTGTGTCTGTTTTTCGTTTAAGCCTAAGGACCTCCACGATATAGGGGTCCATCTGCTTTGAATTATCCAGCCCTCTCTGTACATGGCAGAGCTTTTTTCTCCGGCCATTACTTGTGATTCAGAACTGCGGTCCAAAATCTGTAGCAAATTGGCTCATGCAGATTGCTGTGTCAAGACCTTGGGACATTTTTGCACTTGTCTGTGTCAACATTTGTCAGAAGGTAGCCATTACGTAAATGCACCAAGCAGCCCTTAATTATATTTTTACCACCTAAGCTTTAAAAACACACACACACAACTCATTACAGAGCCAGGAGTGCTGCTGTAGAGAGAGATTAGCAGACTTCTTGAAGTAAAAATGTTGAGGCTAACGAGTGAAGGATGTTGGAATTTGATGGCTGAACCATTAGGATGTCAGTATTCTGTTAATGCCACTGTTAATGACTAAAACTCAACATTAGCTGCAGCTGCTTCAAAGTAAAAGCCTTCAGGCAAACATAACTGACTATGCCTAAAGAGTGAATGCAGTTGTGGTCATTAGTGGTGCCATACCTTTAATTTTATTAGGTTTGCAATACAGTTGATTTGGTAGAGATGGTTCTAGTCTGCGTTTTCACTTTTTTGTGTTTTGAACCCATAACCATTTTTATAAATGATTAATTGTAGATACCTCTGTCAATGTAACCCCAGCTGACATTCGACAGAATTAAATTAAATTGGGTTTTTCACGCACATTCACAATGTTGAAATCAGAGATAAGAAGTAGGTCAAGGTTTCAAGTCATCATTTTATTACTTGCAGACAGCTCAAACATATCGCTGCTCTTTTTTTGCTGCTGAAAGATGTTCTAATGTGAGAAATGGAACTTGCAGAAAACTGTGGGCTATCATACACACAATGTGCCATTAGCTGCCCATTGGTATTCATAACAAGGTCTGCAGTGAGAAGTAGAAACTGTTGCTATTCATCTGCCGTCTCTGTGATCTCAGATGGTCCTCGATGGCTTTGCATTTTCCCCACACAGACCACCTAATTAAAACTTTAAAACAGTGGGTTGTTTTTAGGTGTTTTTTTTTTTTTATCTGTTGTTTATTGTTGTTTCCCATATTGGGTTTCCTGCATATCTAGCCGCTCCCTCCACTGACAGTGAAGAGTAATTATGAGAAACTATTCATTTTGTGTGTCGAGTGAAAGCTGCAGCTGGAAATGCTGGAAATGGCATGAGGTTTTTTGTCATTCTATGTTTATGTCATTATTGTCACTGATTACAGATGCTTAAATAGTTAAATATCAGTAACGTTGTTTAGTAAACTGGCACTAATATCAGCTGCATCACTGGATAAACCATGTGAAAATGAATTATTGCTTTTGTCCAAGCATAGTAATTAAAGGTTAGTGTGTGCTTGGAGAGAGTTAGGTGCTTACTCATGAGATACCTGATGGAAGGAAGTGTGGGTAGACAAAAACAAACAAACAAAAAAAACTGTTTCATCAAGGTAATGCAGTTCCCACTACCTGCAGTTAAAATTTCATAGTGTAAGCTGAAATATCTTTCAACAGAAAATTTTTTTAAATTGAGCGCAACATTTTTTTTCCCCAAGGTTTTAGATCTGAGGAATTGTTTTTTTCTGTGTAATATCTCTATAACCAATGGCTGGTATTGGCATCATTTTCATCATCAACATCATCTTCTGTTGGGATATAACTATTTAGTATCGCTCAGTACAGTGTGCTCGATCTGGTTCATCTAACGAACCAAACAATTGACCATGCAATTTACTCAATATCTGTTCAACAATACAGTGCGATGATTGTTCCGCTGAAGTGATGTCTCCTGTTTGACACCACATGTGTTTGCTTTTGTTATATTGCAAAGTGCTGCTTTTGTTTAGTGTCATCCTGCTGGGAAACCACTTGAAATGGGACAAAACTCCATTGTTTCATTTTCTGCTCTCAAATATTTTACTTTTATACTTTCATAAAGTTAAGTGTAACTTGCAAAAAGTGATATGAGACTCATTTCAAGCAGACCTTATTTTTGCAGTGTCGGAAATGTATAAAATCGTGATGCCTCCGTAATGCATCAAATCCAACTGTGGATTTTATGAATCATTAGAGCCCAAATAGCTTTATGTCCTCTACAGTTGTCTCTTGTGAGTTATTAAATCTTCAGTTTGAGGTCCACATAGATTCTGTATGGATGCTCATCCTGGGTTATAGCGCAGGAGACACGTTTATCGCATCCTGTGTTTTGGTAAATGTACTAGGGGGTTGACAGAAACATGTGACATGCGTGTAAGACCTCAGTGCCTTTGCTGTATGTTTGCTCAGTCAGCAAAAGTGCACGGATGACGCACTCTTTCATTTCACACAAACACTGGATGGGGACAAATGGAGCAACGGCTTGCTGGCTGCTGTCATTCGTTTTGCTTTTGTCACTGTCAAACTATTCTTTTCAGGTTTCCATCTAATTAGAGCACACACACACAAGCACACAGGCCGTACCAGAATTGATGCAGACCATTATGTGAAGGTCAAACAGTCAGCCGTCTTATCAGGCTAGACTTAAATGTCACACACTCCATGCTTCAAAATGGAGGGAAAATGACAAATTCACATAGGTTATGTAGATTAAACGTTGACTGCAATCAACAAAGCCAGTTGTCACACTGAGCTTGAGCTTGATTCTGAATAGTTATCAAAGGTAATTTATACTAGCAGGATGTGGAGGCAAAAATGTCCTTTTGGAAACAGGAACACGTCTTATTATTCTTTCATTTCCTCCTCTCACTATTGATTGTGAACATGCTTTAACGCAGTTGTAAAACTGATGAAGGGATAGGAACATTTTCCCGTTGACAGTCATAAAGCAATTCTTTATTCATGTTTTTGGAGATGGGATCACGACTTGCATGTTTTAGTGTAGTTCTTTCGTCGGGAGGATGTCAGGACACTGTAGCTTTTCCATGTATTTTTCTCCCTAAAAAGCTCCTTTCCTCAAGAGAGTCTCTGTCCAAGCCATTACCAGTTTCAGTGAGAATAAGCACGTGGACAGAGATTGTGTGTGTGCGCCTGAAAAGGATGTCATGCTGACTGAAAAGGACTAGAAATCAACAGCAAGATACCTTGTCAGGACGCTCCACCAGGTGGCTTTTAGCTGATGGAGATGATTAAGGTAGTACATGGCTGAGAGTCGGAAAACATTTTGATATGGCTGACTTAATACTAACCGTGTCAAGATAACTGGGAACAATGTTATGCACACAGAAACACCAAAATCAGGAAATGACCGTGTGTTATTGTGGCGGGTGTAGACTCTGACTCAGGAATCCTTATTGCCACTAGCTGGGTGTGCTAAAGTACAACAGTGAATGGAAGAAAAGTGCATTGCTTGCACTCCGTCTGCCCTGCTGGTACGGCAGATGGATAGGATTTTAGGGAGTGGGGGTGGGGCGCTTTGGCAGTAAGGGACAGAGATGACAGCTCTTCGTCCGTGGAGGGTTACCAAGGGCCTTGGCTCTGAGCACCTACTGTGTCCTCATGACAGAGCCTTGATGCCATCAGAGACCATTAGTGTTGACAGCATGTCATCATGTCACAACGGAGCTCATGGACAAGCAATGAATAAGTAAGAACAGTAAATAAAGATGGCACACTTGGAAATAAACAGGATTTTAGTAACGCCAGTGTGAACAATCCTTTCCTCTTGTCTGCAGCTCTTTAAAAATAAGCTGTGGAGATGATGCTTCATTTTCAATATTTCTCTTGTCAGCCAAATTGTCTTGGCCTATGGCCTTTGCTTGGAGCGTAGACTGTCTAGAAAGCCTTTGCAGCTAGTGTTGGAGATGTTTTTCAAGATGGCGTGATTTGATTAAACTCAAATATATGACGCAAGTGAAGATGAGTGACTCTAATAAAGCCAAGTAATGCAATAATTCAGTGACTGAATTAAGGGCTGAGTGAGGCTTGAAAGAGAGCTGTTCTCATAGTTAGGCTTAACTTCCACAAAATATTTAAAGACTTTAGTGTGAGGCTACTTACTGTAAATAATTTAGTTTCTGGGCTACAGCTTGTGCTCATCAGATGTGTGAAGAAAGCTTCATATGTTCAGACTGTAAAGAAGCTCTACTGTCTGTGCTGATAGGGAGTGAAACACATTAAAACTGATTTGAGATTGTTAAGTTAGTTAGGCATGTGGGTTGTATTCCCTTTGCAACATTGTGGTGTTGCACATGGTGTTGCATGTGCATGTAGCCTTTGTGTCATGGGATTTTGTCCAATTTTGTTCATCTAGCCTGCCATCAGTCATGATGCGCATGCTTAGTTTGTACACATTCCTTAAAATAAGACGCATTAACCAAACTCCTGATATTACCTACATAAACAAATCACTTACTGTTTAAAGTTACTAAAGTGCTAAGAGATATAGTTGAGATTCATAATGTTTTCCGTTGGGGCATGGTTTTACTGTTTCCATTTTCCACCCTCATATCTTATGAATAAATGAAGTAACAGGGAATGAAGAAGCACTGGAACTTTTGAACCTGCTTTAATGGAACGTCTGTGCAGTGACCAAAATGATAAGTTGTTTCCTGTTTCCTGTTTATATATAAATATGGGCTATGATAATATAAATGACCCAATACATAGCTGCACATTACCAGCATTCATCAGACTCTCAATAAGTACATGTCAAGGTTACACACTGTAGTGCAGAGCTGGAATCATGTAGAATTTTCCTACCTGCGCACAGGAAATAATGGAATATCACAGCAGGTTATAGAGAGGCTTTGGTGGCGGAGGGAGGGAAATTCATTTAGTTCTAACGTAATAAATTGAATTCATTGTATGTTTAATATTTATGGTCACTGGATAGAAAAACAAGGTCTCCAGGTTGTTTTCCATTACAGCACTGTTTTTTTTTTCTTTTCATTTTTATGTTTAATTTTGTTGGAACCAATCAAACAACATTCATTAAAAAGGCATTGCCACATATCGTAACATTTAAAGCCTGAGCTAATGGCTATATTGCAATCTTTACTGCAGATGGCGTTTTAATAGAATAAAGGACATATGCTGTGTCTAACAAAAACAGATATGCTGCTATGACTAAAACCAAATATCAAATTCACACTAAATAGAGCTCTAAGGGCACATAATATTCCAAGGAATTACACATTACCATCCATAACTACATGCCTGATCAGATTCAGAAATGTGGAATTAAAATGATCCCAGTTTTGATCCATTGCAAATTATGCAGATTTGCAGTTCCACATATTGAACCCCTGAAGGGAAAAAGCTGTCTATCCCAAGTAATGTTTTATGAAAGGACATTTTACAATTCCCTTGTGGATTTTCCCAGAGTAAGTGAGCCAGAATTGCTGACATGTTTAACTGTGTTGATGAACACCTTAGGAAATCTTAGTCGTGGATTCATTTATAGTCTGCAAGTCTGTATTAGTAAATTTAATGATCATATTAAAACTTGTACAGTTTCTTCAGACCGTGGCAATAGTGAGATATTACTAACTCCCCATCCAGATTGCCATTGGATGCTTGCCTTTATACACAGCCATTTAAATGCATTTAAAGCTAAAGGTAGTAGTAGTATTTATTTTAGAGTTAAAGATTGAAATGAACACAAATAAAAACACAACACAAAGAGTCATGTTAATAAGCATCCCTTAAAGGGACATAACTGAAAATAACATTGTAGTTACAAGTTTATCGCTGCTCATCTAACTCTCTAATGACATAGTTTCCATAGCTCATGTGTATTCTGGCATCTCTGTTCTGCTGTTCAGTTATTATTAGTTGTTCGATATCAGTCAACAGAGACTGTTTGATATATCAACAATATATTCAAACCTAACTACAGTGGAACTGACTGCATCCATTATTTTCTTGTGTGCAGTACGTATGATATAGTATAATTATTAGACATTTGTGGTCAGCTGTCATGTTGGGCTGATAACAAGGAAGTGCTACAGGAACCATTGATTTTCGCTGTTGTTTATACTACCTCCAAACCTTTGTCCTGTCTGCGCACGGTAATACAAGCGAGTCCTATTTGTTATATTCATCCATCACCACAAAGGATGATATCTCAGTGTGGACTACTCATTGTAAAATCCCTGGCTTATACAAATACATGAGATTCAGATGTAGTGAACTCGTGCAACGTCCTTACTTATTATGGCTGCAGTTCCCTTGGCCTTTGAAATAAAGCAGTTACCTTCAAAGTATTTGGCAATATTGTATTACTATTCAGCAGGCTAATCGTTTACTGTAGAGGTAGCACTACTAGAACCAGAACCTTGTTACTGTCAGCACTTCATAACTTGGTTTTTGGAACTCCTCAGTCACACTATAGACTTTTCTTTCACCGCCACCCTTTGTTTCTGCCCACCAGGAAGAGTTAAGAGGACCCTATGGACACAGCAAGGTGAGATCCATGCTGCAGCTCCCCTAAAAGGGCAATGATTCATGAGGCTGGCTCCCCTGTCCCTGGGGCTGGGAGGAATAGCTGGCATTATCTTCTGCAAATGGGTTTGAAAATGCTCTTGGCCAGGTTGACCAAGGCACTGATTTATAGCTCAAGATGCGCTGAACGGTTAGGCTCTCTTTCCAAGCATAGGTATGAGCCCCCCTCCCTCCACCACCACCACCACCACTGCATGCCTGAACACGCACAAAAACTCTCCTGTACACTCACACCTCCCCACTTCAGTGCTCACAATCTGTGCATCATCAGTTTAGGTATACCCAGGCCATGTATTTAGAAGACAAAGAAGGAACCAAATTTATGACACCAAAGTTGTGAAGTAAAAGAAGTAGCCTATCGTTCTTAGTATGTCAGACACAAGGATAAGCATTTTTCTTCTTTTATCTTTCGTTGTCAAGGCCTTTATATAGATATGAACCTTATCCTTGACTTGAATTAACAACCGCTGTCAGAAAAATAGGAATTGCCTCCTGAAAACTCTCCTCACTGAAATACTGTGAAATGGTGTGGTTAAGCCCTTCTGGATACTTAAGTCTTAAGAAAGGCTGCTGATTGCTTTGTGTGTCTTCCCCCCTAATAAGCTTTATATCCATGTCTGAGCTTTGGAGCCTCCCAGCAGTTCTGAATTCTGACTTCAGTCAGGTAATATGGCCTACAATGTTCGACATAATTAATTGACAAAGTAAACCGGAGATGTTTGAAAAAGCTTCAGTCACTTGAAATGGTGCAGATTTATTTAAAACCTACAACTGTCACGAAGCAATTACCATGGCAAACAATTTCCCCCGAGCCCCCCCCCCCCCCCAGAAGGCCTAGGAATTTTCTAGTCCTTTCAAAGTTGGACAAACTCCTTTTCTGATTCCCATGCTGATTCCTGTGCGTTACACATCGATGGGCTCATGCTTTACATGCAAGCAGGAGTCAGTCTCATTATTAAGTCAACAAGGATTACTAACGGATGGAGTGTAAGCGATAGTCATGATGGAATTACCAGCATGTTTTCACATCAAGCATGTTCTTTCCTGTGATTGCGTTGAGCTTGTTCTCATCGGAACTGCAGGGGCTAGGCAGAACCAGGGGGCGGGACAGTCAGACTGCAAACAAGGGTTGCACAAACCGGTTTTGACTTACTTTGTGAAGCGTTTAAAATGCAAACTGACAGAGAATGTTTTAGCCAACATCACCTGTGTCTAGTGTTGCAGTCCTGCCCATTAGAAAATTCCCAGTTCTGTCTCCATTGTTATGTAAGGCCCACACAAAGGCAGAGAGGGAACTTGCGTCTTGTCTCTCTAGGGAGCCACTGGGACTCTCTGCGGGATCAGCAGCAGTTGCTTTGGGTTTTAATGAGTGACATCTAACGTCTGCGGGTCTCATAGGTCTCCACATGGTGTCTGTCCATGCTACCATCCATCCTCTAAACCCCCCTGCACTCCTCTCCGTCAGAAAAATCACCTTTTCCAAGCTGGATGTTAATGTTTCTGAACATGAATGGTGTACTTAAAAGTGGATTATTAAAAGGCTATGTGTCAGACAGATCTTTATCTGGTGGCTTGGCAGCCTGACTTGGTTTCCTGTCTCTGCATGTTGATTAGCTTGTTGTTCTCTTCTTTCCTCGCTTTGCTGTGTAGTCTTCTGTGCTAACTCACCTCATGTGATTTAGGCCAAGTTAGATTACTCTCAGGGAATGATTAATCCCCTTTGGTCTTGGATGGAAATGAATGAAGTGGAGTAATGAGTAGCCGTATGTTTTGTGCACAAAATAGAGATCTTTTCTGTTGTGTATCAACAGAGTGATCAGCCATCTTTCGACTTGCGCTGCTGAAAACATTTCTGTGGGCATGTTGGATATGTTTCTCTCTCCTGTGGTTAATGCTTGATGTGGGTTTTCATGAGCATACTACTGATTACAGTGGGATAAGTGATGTTGGGGCTTGAATGAAAAATAAAAAAATCTTGCTGAGTGGAAACCTGACACTAGTAGGATAATGTGTCTGTCCTATTTAGATATTATTTGATATTGTCACACTTTGCTTAAGTGCTCAGTCTATCTTCTATTTCTCTCGACTAAGGCTTTTGAACAACCTACTGTGCCTTGGCAAAGCCATCATTAGCTACTTCACCTGGTGGAAAGGTACACAGGAAAGTAATATTTGGCAGAAAAAGTGCATTTATTCAGTGACATTCAGGTATTGAAATTTAGCAATAATATCACATCAAGGTTAGATAACTCCAAGTGAAAACCTGTGGTACATTTTTTTTTCAGTGAACATTTTTAAAAGTAGAAACAGCATTGATTGTGGTATTCATGATTGCCTCTCATATATGAAACTCTGAAGTGACAGAGGGAAAAGTCAAGACTTGCCCACCCATACAAAGCTCATGAGATGGGGTTTGAAGTGAAAAGTAAGAAACCTGCTGAGAGTCTGAACTGAGGCAAGTGAAGAAAGTTGTTTAAGTTTTTGTTATCTTATCTTCCTGAAGGCTGAAAAAGAAAAATCATCAATCTTTGATTTCAGAGAAAGCCCAAATGTAATATTTCTACAAACTTTACAACTTTTTTCTAACATTTTTTACCTTTCAGTTTGTAGTGACTGTCATGTCACCATGCTTTGTTTTATATTCAGTGCTTTGTTCTAAAAAACAATTAAAAAAAACATAACAAAGGAAAATAGAATAGCTTAATATCATGACACACACTAATGTGCAGCCCCTGTCCAAAAGAGGTGTTTCTCCCTTTTGCTTGCTGTACTTCTTATCTATGCTTTTATACCTGCACAAAGCCAAGGTACTTTGATCTGATTTGAAAGTAATATGCAGTCATACTTTATCTGCCAAAGGAAGCGCCACAACCAACCAAACAAACAAACATCAAAGTGAAGTCCAGCTAGTTGGGAAATAAGTAAGATTATTTTAATTGAAAAATTAATTGGACTTCTAATTGACTCTTTCTGAGGTAAACCTTGATGCTATCTGATAGAAAGCAGGGAATGTGTTAAGACACTGAACAGTCACACTAAAAGTTAAAAGGGTAACAGTTATGTTAATTAGGTGCCTTTTTATGGGATATAAAACAGCAGCCTACGGAGCTACTCAGGCTTATGTTCTGCAGATTTCTACAACCCAAAGCCTTTAACTTTCTCGTCTTAGTCCCTGGTTACAATGTGGTTGGCTTGTAATAATAGGTAAAACAAAATGGATTCAGGCCTTGATGTTGCCACTCCCATCAAGGCCCTAACTATGATAGTCCATGCATGGCATTTAGTATTCATGGGAGATATTAGGCTGTGGTGATATCTAGTGCTTTTTATTTTCATCAGTCCATTAGGCCTTGGATCCATTCCCATAGATGTATCTCCTACATTATACAGCTTACATGTAACTTGAAGTAGGTCTAATCTCAGTAAAGCATCCATATATTTCAGACAGATCCACAGGTCATTACTACTTTCGATTTGATGGTTTTAAATAATGTATCTGAAATTCAATAATTTAGGAGTGTCAGTCCAACTACTGTAGCAGTTTTTGTACAGGATTTCAACTCTCTTTTTTGCTAGCATGAATAAAATATTTAAGTAAAACAAAGTTACAAACAGCCTTTGCTCAGCGGTGAAAGCCAATAATCATTAGTAACTCCAACAGTGCTCTTCTTGCTTTTATCATCGTGCATTAGGTAATGGTTACTATGTTTTGATGGAGAGCAATTAGACTTTCCTGGCAGCGAGTGTACAAGATACAAACAGAGGTTTGGGAATGGGAAGTGTTTTCTACAGCCAATATTAATCCATCAAAATACGTCTGGATTGGCTCTGATCCCAGCTCAGGACATCCATCGAACCACACGGGTCATTCTGACTGCATCAGAATTAGGCTGCAGTGGTCTGAATCTAAACCTGCACATGATTGCATCACCGATGGAAAATACAAAGCACAGCTGGGAACAAGGTCACAGATGCAGGGACTTTCCATACCTTGAGTTAAATGAATTAAGGTGCTTTGGTTTGAGAGTCAACAAACTGGAGTCCAAAATGCAGACAAACAAAAAATGATTTATAAGATAAGCAAAAATAATTTGTGGTCGTCTGCATATTCATTGCCGGCTTGTCCCATTATTCAGAGGCTCATTTACATTTTAAGCAGCGTATCATGGTCAAGGACTGTGCATAGTACACCCGTGAGCCTCTGGAGCATTCCAATGAGTTTACTCTTTGAGGGAAGAGATGAGCCGATTGATTAGACACAGCCTGACCTGTAGTGATAGCAGATGAGCAGTCACTCACTTCTAAAGCTTCAAACGCAGCCACAGCCGTGGTTGACCTTGTTCAGACTACGGTTAAGACAACAAAACTGTTAGCGCCTATTTTGTAATCATCGCTTAATATGCATTAATAACTTAACTGGGTTTGTCAGATCAGTGGGTTTCTTTTACTGTGAAGTCTTAAGGAAAGGCAGGCGTTTTAACTTGTGATTTGTGTCCTGCCAATTATCCGGCGCTCTCAGCCTTTCATCTGCAGGGTTTTTTGTCACAGATGTTAAGTGCAAGTAAATGTTTGTCAATAATATGTCAGCCCGTCTGGGATGATAGATATACAGCATGTGTTCCTTTGGATATGTGACAAGCTAAATAGCAGCAACAACAAGTGCGATTGTCAGTTGGTTGTGAGATCAGATCCCCTCATCCTTAGTTTCACATAGACTGCAGTGTCAAATCCTTGTACCCCCAGAGAGGAACTGACATGTTAGAGGTAGGTCGGACAGCCATAAATCTTAGCACTGGGAGCACAAGACCAATAAATTATCCACCAATAAACTGGAAAATGTAATTGCCAGCCTATTATTTTTCCAATAATAGAATTTCGGCAGATAATCATGACCAATATTAGATGATATTGGACCGTTCAGTATCATATTGTGTTTTTCTAGACACGTTGAGCAATCTCCGCCACTGGAGGAACGCTTTATTTTTCATCGGGATGTGCAGAACTTAATATTTTTGCGAGTGTGCATCTCTCTCTGGTGCTCAGCAGCACCATAGGCTATAGAATGATGAATTCATGGTTGCTGTTTCTTCACTGTTGCATCTTTTATAGCACTGTTCAAAGATCACACGGGTGTTTTTACGTGTTTTAACCCATCCTGATGTGTGCTCACGCTGTGCGATTCTTCACTTTGATTCAGCAGTCTGCGTGGGGGTGGGGGCTGCCACTTGATATCGCGTGTGCGGCATTCATGTAGTCTTGGGAAACTCCCAACATGTGAAACTTTGAGAAAACTTTTGATGCTGCTGAAAGGAACCGAATTGCCATCAAGCGAAGCACTTGACACGAGTTAGCCCACTGCATGTTTTGTGCTCGCTAGGCAGTGAATTTGTTTGTGAATTTGTTACATGCTCTTAAAGAGGGTGAAAGGTGAATGTTACAGAGTCACAGAAAAAAAAAAACATTTTGTCTTATTGGATTTTTTAAATGTCTGAATTCAGTAGTTATTGAACAATCCCTCTTTTTACAAACGTTTACATCACATTTATCAGTCTCATTACTGATCAAGTGAGGATTATACTTTCAGCCATGTCACATTGCTTGAAGGACCCTCACTAGCGCTGTGATAATGTGTTTTCAGTGCAGAGGCAAAGTAGAACTATCAAGTTCTCAGCATTACACCACTTATCGTAATGTATATTCATACAATCACAAAGTCCTTTAGAGACAATAAGCTATTTACCAAATGAGACCATACAGCGCAATGGATACATTGATTTGTAATTCATAAATCATAATACCCAGCATTTTGTCTAGTGTAGGCTGCAATTCATCTGAATACGTCCAAATATGAACTGCATACAAATCCTGTAAAGCCTGTTGAGTCCCAGACAAATTGCCCATATCCAAATTAGAGAGGAAAAGCCGTGAAATTAAACAGTTCCTCGTCTGTGTGATACATTTCAAGGTTATCTCCGTCATTAAACGACAGGAGAGACTGACACTTCAGGGTTCATGCTGGATATTAAAGAGCTCTGCAGCAGCCACAGGACCAGAGCTCGGTAGGTGTCTGTCCTGAGGCTCTTCTCCCCTCTGGTGCACTGCTTTAATGTGAGCATGTGCTTCTTCGTATTAGCAAGAGGAGCACTGCAGCTGCCATTCGACTGAGATGTTTAACGGGCCAATACAATGTTTGTGTGTGATGCTGACAGAGCGGGAGCAGCAAGAGACACAGGGGGAGACGCACACAGGACTGGATCCTCTAACACATGTCAATAAACAGCCAGGGAAGATGAGGATTATATTGCTCCTGTCAATCTCGAGAGTGGGGAAAAGAAAATGGCAGTTTTGCCTTAGGATGACTCTGAATAATGCAGTGCATTTTGGCTGCTATAAATGTAATTAATCCTCATAATAGGGATTAGACCCACCAGCTGGGTGTGACAATAAGAATTGTCCTGTTGCTTGGGGCCAGTCGCTCTGAGTATTTGATCTTAATATTTTGCCCAGTGATCTAAATGTGTGCCTCTCTGCTCCGCCATGACCCCCTTCACTTATCTTATTTGTGTATTTATTTATTTTTTATAAACACTGAGGCTGAACATGAGATCGGTCTATGATGAATTACCTTGAAAACCTAATTTGACTATTGACTATGAATGTATGTATTAGGCTTTTATAGTGCATCATGTGCTTAAGCTGTTCATAGATGGAGTTACAAAGGTTGTATAAGGTGCTGTATTGATCACTGTTTAAGTGAGACAGTAAGAAGATAGCTATCATTTACACCACAAAAATATGTGCAGATATCTAGTACATTTAATTACTACGAACTACAAATTGAGACAAGGGAGAGGAAGAGCGGAAACATAACAAGCTCTCCATAATGAATTTTATGTAAATTGTTATGTAAAAGTTTATATATGCGAGAAGGAATTAACTCTTATCTGTTGTATGACTCCACTTAACCAGCCCGGTCTCAGTTAATTATCGTGTGAATTCTTGTGGCCAAAAACCTGTGTTCTGTGACAGTGACCTTGGCCTTTGACCTTTCGACGACTAGATTCTAACAAGTCCATCCTCGAGTTCGAGAGGATGTTTATGCCAGATGTGATGAGTCAACGTTTGTGTCAGATTTGAAAACATTCCCTCAATTAGCTCCTGAGCTGTTGAGTTCACAGGACTGGAAAACACAACAGCCTGCTGTCACAGCTGACGGTGGTGCGGAGGCAGAAAAAAGGGCCGTGGACGGATGGAGACGTCAGTTGAAACCTTGTGCCTTTTGTACACATTTGAGAGGAAGCTAGCTTCAAATGATTTTATCTTTCCATGGCCATCCAGCAGAATAATAGTAATAATTTCTGTATTCCTTCTTGGTTTCAATTATGCATATTCATCATTGACTACTCTTTAATTATAGTTATGTTGTGGGTCTTGCAATCAAAGCTTTCTCATGCCGACCTACTTTTAAAGTAAAAATAATATCCACTGAAGCTTAATTATTCCTTAAGTTTAATAAATAATTACTCTTATAATGTAGGATATGCAATTCCATGCACTGTGTGAGGACTGCTGATTTGTTGCATGATTAGAAAGTTTTACAGTCTTTTTCATCACTAAAATGAGCAAGACATGGACTTTTCCTTTTGTGAATGAAACTCATGCAGTCTGCTTTGCACTGTGTTGCCCTTCCCTAGTGATGCATCGGAGCAAGACACAGTGAATGTTTAACACGATTCTGTATGCTTGGCCTGTCTGTGTTGATGTTAGTGGAGGGTTTGAGTTGATGTTTAAGTCTACCTTCCACAAAGGGGAATCAAAGTAGCTCATTACTTGCAGGAACACAGACCCAGGTGTGCAAAAAGAAAAAAAACAAGGGTTCTTGTGAATTTGTGAGCGGCTTTAATTTGATGTGTGTTTTCACATTAGACTAAAATTTAAATATTGAAACTTGTCCTGACAGCCTCATTGGATGCTACCGCAGAGTTAGGCAGAGCGGCACTTGGAGCAAATATGACATTATATCATTAAGCCCCTTTGACACACACATGCAGAAAAATAGTGTGTGCTGATTGTGTGGTTGTGTAACCAAGAGCAAGTTTGAAAATAGTGAATACAAAACCATGTGCAGGCAATTACTGTCTATGGCAGATTTATCTGGCTGATATTTTAGGAAAATTACTACAAACACAGAATAAATGGCCACGAGGTAACAAGAGCCAAGAGCACCTAGTCTGTATGTTGGCACCGAAGCATCATCACACACCAAAACAACCGCCATTAATGTACTGGCAAAATGGATCTGCAGCCTAACAGGCTAGCATGAATAGCTATCCTCTGTGATTTTTCATGTTTAGTGCTTATTGCATTTATAGAAAGGCTTCTTTCTATTAGGTAGAGGACTCACTCATGAATACAAAATTTGCAGCTAGGGCCAAATTAATATTATGGAGTTGTTAAAAATAATACATTTTAAATTATTCACAGTCAGTTAAAGGAACACTAAGGGATTTTCCCAAGGATTTTCCCTAAAGGCTCTGCCTTGCCCTGTAAAACAGTAACTCTAACATAGCATATTAATTAATGAAAAGATGAATCTGGTTAGTCAGAAATGATTTATTCACAGCCCATAACAAAAAACAAAGCTTCAATTTTAAAGTCCGTCCAATTTTTTTTTTTTTTTTTTAAGTATCTTTGGGGGGGGGCTTTTTGCCTTAATTGATAGGATAGTTGTGACAGACAAGGAATAGGGAGGCAGAAAGAGGGGGAATGACATGCAGCAAAGGGCCACTGGGGGATTTGAACCGGAGCCGGCTGCAGCGAGGACTGTAGCCTCTGTCTAAGATCCATCTTAACCATGCTGCTTAAAGTGTAGTGTTATGTTTTCACTAGTCTCAATGTTATTTCATTTCTTTTTCTCCTCTCAGGCCTAACGTTCTCACACTCTGCGCCTCTGTCACCCAGTAAGATATAATTATCCTTCATAGCTGACCCGATATCCAGTGAACACACTGAAAACACACCATTTAATCCCCCACTTGACATTCAAGAAAGTTTGTTTTCCTGTTTTTTGAACATTAAGTACTTGCAAAGCTGCTTTTCATGTCCACTGTTGCTCGATTTTGCCCTCATCTCAAGTCATTCCTGCATCGCTTTAAGGAAATGAGAATGTTTTGCAGCATTAAACACAAGAAAATTAATGTTATACGCTGGGGACAAATAAAACTGAAACTCATGACACATGCTTATGGGCTTCTTATGGTTGAATGGCAAAAAGACCTTCTTAGCAAAATGAATTTTGGGGCCGCACAAATGCCAAACAACAGATACACACTCTACACACAAAGGGTGGTTAAAGCCGTGTGACATCAGAGATTTTTTATGGTACGTTCGTCTCGATATGAGATGCCTCATGAACCGCCCCAAAATTTGTCCCATCAATCTAACATGAGAGAGTGGGCCTCTTCACAGGCTGTCTGCCATTCTTTCATTCTGGTCCTGTTGGGAATGGTGATTGGATCCCAGTCAACCAGCAATAGATGGATTGGCCCTCAACCAGGATGATTGAGTGCCGCCGCTGTCTATGCACGTGTATATAGCTTTGTGTGTGGTGGTGTGTGGTTGTGCGTGCATACCCTGTATGCATGCTGCTCTCGCCGAACAACAGCACATCTGTTTCACTCCATCTCCTTTCCCTCATTTGAATTTTGAGTTCTCTCAATCATTGCCAGCACTGCTCTGTTCTTGGCTTCTGGGCTGCAGAGTAGGACGGCATTCCTGTGAGCAAGTATTCTTGACTTAGCCACCAAATTATTATCAAGGCGCAGCTGAACGCAATCCCTGCGGAAATGAGGATTCAAACTAACGCCATTGGAGCATCTGTAGTGTAAGATGAGGTGGCATGCGAGATGAGAAATAGCAGGCAAAGTTTGTCTCGAGAAATAAGGAGTGATTTTCAGTGAGGATGTTTGTATGCAGAGCCAATCAGAAATGATCTAAACTAGACCAATGCTGGGTTGTACAATATTGTAATCCCAGGAGCCCCGCAGAACACACAGTTTGTACACACTAATAACATTTTTATTAAAGACAAACACTCACACAGGCTGATCTCAGAGCATGTCACTCAAACTTGTGTGCACCATGTTGTATTAGTCTATTCCTTTTTTTAATGACTTGGTAATTGCTTTGTCCCTGGTTATTGAGATGACTGCCATGCGCTATTACACCAGTTTAATGGTGTGTAACTATTGCTCTTAACAAAGCCATCAATCACAGGTGTTACTATGGTAACGGCATTAGCCATTATGCAGATGTTATAATCAAATGCATGTCACACCTAGCGAAGTACCACAAGTACAGCGTACAACTTTCTGCTCCAGAGGAAGTCATACAGGTGACTGCACAAATTCTGTGAATGTTATTCTTTTCACTGCTGTTTATGAACAATAAGACGTTTCTTTTTAACTCCATGCTTGGACTTTTTATTGAAGATTTGCATGGCCTGCAAAGCAATCAGAAAAAAATCATTTACCTGTTTTCGTGTATAAGGGCCAAGTTATTACAATCAGCGCTGCTTAAGTCCTTGACAACTTCTTTTTACTCCACACAAGTTGTTGGTAGGTTCATACTTCAGTATTCCCTGGGTTTCCTGATCTGACCTTGAAGCTGCACAACACAAAACAGAACATGATAAAGCAGAGAAGCCATGTTGCATCTATTCTTTGGTCGGGTTGTTGTGGATGAGTTAGATCTTTAGCTCTCAATGGCCGTGGTTTAAGTGCTGCATAGTATTGACCCCTCTGGTGATAAGAGATGACAAAAGTCTGTTTGAGTGTTTCAGCTTCAAAAAGAGATTTTTTTTCAGATGTTTTTATTCACAGTTGTAGCCTCCAGCTCGAGGAGGTAAGAGTGGGAGCCCGTAAGGCTGTTTACAGTGACTACTCTGCTTCTCCACCTTGTTAACAGAAAAGGGCTGTGAAATGTTATTGTGATTCAACCATCCTGTCCTTTAAATATGGTTATGGGATGAATCTTTTGCAAGTAAGTCTCTTTTCAATGACTAATCAACTTATATTGTGGCACCATGGCACGGGGGTCTTTCATCCAAGCATATAATTACAGCAGTGGTTTTATCACCACTCTCACTCTCACTATAAATATCCTAAGGGGTGACCTCCAAATCCCCAAATGATCATAAATTTAAGCAGCCAGTAAGATTTTTAATGAAGAAAAATACACTTAGAACTGTGATTATTTTTCAATCAATTACTTGTTCAGTCTATAAAATGTTAGAGTTATTGACGAATGTTGCAAGTTATTAAAACCCAATCTAAAGTAACAAAGCCAAACACTGCAAACAACAAAGTAACATTATGTATATTTGTACCAAACCATTTGTTACTTAAAAGTGGAAAAGTGGATTCGATTTTTTTTAATAGAAATATTTTTATAAAAATAATAACTATAAGACAGTCGAATTATGTCTACGTCTTATGGAACATAAATATAAAAGTTAAACCTCCACCAGGCAGCGTGACAGTTCTCTTTTATATAAACCGTGCTAGTTGTGAGTTGGGTCGCCCTCTGGATGTAATTCATGGCTTTTATAGTGGGTGTCTATGTGATAAATGCCAAAGACAAAGCAGAGCTGGAATAGCCTCCAGTGTCACTTAGAGCGATATAGTTTCCCACCAAGTTACAGCAGCACTGGACAAAGAATGATCGACTGAAACTGTGTGTCGACATTGTTCAGAGGAGGCTGGGTACATCTCTGGAAACCATTTGTGGTAGCATCACCCCAAAAATAGTGACTGTACCAGGGTTTGAGAAAAACTGCACTGTTCCTTCACATTGTGATAGTGTCTGTGTGTGTTTGTGTTTGTGTGTGCCCTGCACTGTACAGTACAAAGAAGCACAAGCTGCACTTGTCCAGGAATTATTCACTGCCCTGGAATTGACCCCCCCCCCCTTGATGGATGCACCTCCAGGGCTCCTTAAGAATGTAAAACAAAAATTAAAGTGAGTCTTGCCTGAGTGTGAGCATAAACAGGTGAACTGAGCGTGAAAAGCCTAAATTGCACTGCAGGCTGTAATTTAAGTTAACCACAAATATTCTACACTTTTGACCAATTTTATGGCCAATGAGCCATCATTTAATGTAAACAGTGGTAATTAGGTTTTTCCAAATAAATTAAAAAAAGGGAAACATCGGAGGGGCTTTGAGACTTTTGTCTCGACCGCAGCGCTAAAACAATTGAACCGTGACCCCAGAGCTGATGTATGAACTGTGAGATTTGAACAATGGCATTGGGTTTATATAATTAAATATAGCAAAGCTGTTTTGTCATTTGGCTAAGTGTTGATCATTGTTGCAGTAGATTAAGAGTTGTGGGCCTAAGAGGCTGGTTTCGGGGAAGGAGCTTATTTTTCTTGGCATCACATAGTTTTTCAGTCTTTATGGGACATGTATATTCATCATTCTTATCTATCACCATGCCATGCTATGAGTAATCTGGCTCCCTCGGAATGAATCCTTTGGCTATGGCATTGTGGCAGTTGTGGCTATGCCCCACTTACCTCCCACCCTCCACCCCTTGACCTCTTCATTAGATAAATAGGGCAGCCTATTCTCTGGCCTTCACTTGTGATGGACAGCATCTGGCTGTTTCCGATACCCACCGTGAGAAATGCGGAGACAAAAGCCTCCCTCTCCTTCCCTTTCTCACAGTTTCCTCCCTTTTCTTGCTCCCTCGCTTATGTGTCGCAGAAAAAACTGAGCATTGTATGATATCATATGTCTTTGAATGGGCTGCAGATATAAAACAGGGCGGGACGCAGCAGATGCAGATTTTCCCCACTTGCCGTGTTGTTTTTCAGGAGGAAGTTAAATCGATTGGTCACACTTTGCACAAGGGTGATGGTAGTGTGTCCTCTTATGGCAACAATGCAGTACTGGATGCCATTTTTCCTCCGACATATCTTCATGCATTCCTATGTGGATTTAGACACATTAAGAGGTTTAGTTGGCGTGTCAAGTTAATGCACCAGTATCAGCCCCTCAGCTGATGTTCTCACCACATCGCGTACTCTTCATGCTCCGTGCCTCCTCTTCAGTTTTTGCTTTTAAGTTTTACAGAAAGTACAACTGCAAATTCAGCGGATGTCTAATGAGGCTAGGAAAGAACTTGAAACAGACGGGCTGGGTGTTGCATCACCCATCATATTGGGATGGCAGGTGAGAAGCTGTGTGTAACAGTGAAGGGTGCAGTACAGGTATGTAGCACAGGCTGAAAGCAGAAGATGTTCTGCTGCAACTAATGATTCTTCTCATTATTAGTTGATCCGCTGATACAATGTATGACATATTCATGAACTGGTTAATGGTTTCTTCTGTAAAATATGCCAAATATCTGCAGTACCTCTAGCCTAAAAGGGCCTTTACACACCCACCCATATGGCTTTCAGACCCACGCTTCATGTTCAGTATATTCTGGCTTTTAACAGACCAGAGGCAAAAGTACACATAGCCAAGCCTACTTCATTTTGAAAGTGGTGCACCTGCATTCGAAAAATTGATAATGTTGTGTTTCTGAAATGTTGCGGAAAGTGACATCCTCGGCCTGGATGGTGTGATGTGCCTGAAAGCTAAGCAAAAAACATTTTATCAGCACTTTGTCCCCTCACTCTGTGTGCACCAGTACAGGCAGACAGGCAATCCATCAGCAGGCAAATGTAGTAAGTGTCACTGAGAAAAGTACTCCAACAGCAGAGTGAGTGCCAAACACATCCATATCTTTAATGTCCACATATGATGTCAGGTCTCCCCAGCTTGGAATTCAAAACCTACTGTCTCCTCCCAAGCGTATCATGTCATTTGGTGAAAGCTTTTGATGCTGCAAAGCACTTTGCCTCTCTTGGCTGCACTCTCTCCAATTACTTATTTATTTTTATTTATTTCTTAAATTTCAGAAATGTTTTATGGAAATAAAACCTCTGTGAACCTATTATGATACACAGGACTTTAATTGCTTCTTTTTTTTTCTCCCTTTGAAATGTGTCACATTTTTCACAGTTGGAGGAGAATTTACAGGGGGCAGCATCTTAAAAAAAAAAGAATAGTTTTTCCCATATTCATCGAGCTTCACTAAGATGGCAGATTACCAAATGAGGCTTATGCTTATTGTTAGATTAGAGGTGCTTTCTGAAAGAATGTTTGCGCCCTCCTCCTTTGCAGCTCATTTGGTGCAGGGCAGGCTGACAGTTCTGAAATAACAAGCCTAGGGGAATGCAGTGCACACGTCTGATGTCGTATCTCCTTGGTCCAGCACTTGTTCTTTTGGAGCTCTACTGAACCAATCCTGCTCCCCGTACTTACCAGACCCTCAGGCCCCACTTTGATCTCCCTTAACAACCAGGACAGCAGTTCAAGCATCTTGTTATATTTGACTGTTTAATCCATCAAATGTGTTTGTCTCAGCAATAGGGTAATGAACATCTCTATCTAGGCCTCGCTGCTGTTGAATACCTCCTGTGATAATAAGTTTGTGTAGGATACACTCGCGTGAAATTTTGAAACGGTAATGGCTTGTTTCTGCAAATTGCAACTGTCCTATTGTCAAGTTTGACGCTCATTTTCCAGACCTTGACTAAGCAGCATGACTTTACTTTATTCCCATCACACTTAGCATGGAATTCTAATACTGTGTTCTCTGCTCTCGGTTGTTTGGCACTGTTTTACACATTTTTTAGTAGACCAAAGGATTTAGACTCCTGAATCAGCCTTTTCGGTTGTGTCCTTCTGCTAGCATGTCCAATACAATCTACTGTATCAGCCCCCCTGTGGCTAAAATGCCAAGCCACTAAGCAAAATGTCTCAACTAATTAGGAGTTTAGAGCAAAGCTGTAGAAATGCATCATATGACTAAGTTTCTCTTTCTTCTGTTCCCTTTTCTGCAGACCTATTGTATTGGACTTATATTTAGGCTTTACATTGGTGACTTTTTAACTTAAAAACCAAGGCAATTAGAGCCCAGAGTGGCTGACAGCTGATATATGTTAAGCCTTCAATTCTTGAATTCTTGCGTCCTAATTGAAACTACAAGTCTAAAAGCTTTGCCGAGGATTTTTGTGATACAGGAAACATCCTTAATTGGAGTCATACAGTTCGCCATAAATGTGTTTTCACCCATGGGAAATGTATCTGAACTCAATGTTGGAGAAAAACTTAATACATTTTGTTATTAACATATGTATAGATGTAAAACAAAGAAACCATTCCTTATTTGGATCAACCACAATTTAAAGGTCCTACATTGCAGAAAGTTTCTCAGCCAATCAGAAGAGAGGCTTAAAGACCAATGGAAAACACCTTGCTCTTGCTGGAACTGCAGAGAGAAGCACGAGAGAGGAGATACAGAACGATACTGAGAGGGGTTTTGGTGCTCAAAACTGCAAATTTATCTTCTTATGGATGTTAAAACTTCAAATGAAATACTGCAAAAGAGCGAAAGTGATCGCTGAGCAATCTACGGCTGTGTAGAATGGACGAGAACAGAGGAGACTTTAATCTGAGATGCTGCTGGGCTTCACAAGGACAAATGTTAGAATACCAGCAGGAGAAGGCAAATCTTGAATTAATGTTTGAACTCATGGGAACCAACGTCCCACATGTGTTTGCCCAGATTCACAATTTGCCCAGATTTCTGCTATTATTTAATTCTGTATACTTATTAAAAAAAGTCTCATCTTTTAACTGCACAAATTTACATTTTTAATGCATCTGACCTCGGCGCCTCCGCAAAAAAGAGGTTGTTGCATCTGAAAAAGACAAGAGGAACTTTTTATTTTCTTCACCTTTGTCCCCAAACAGTGTTTTTTTTTTTAATACAGTCTTTCAGACAAGAGTTTCTAGGCTGACTTCTGAAGTTTACTTGAGAAAGTAGTGGCTGTAATGGTGTCAGCAATGTTTTCCTCTTGTTGTTTGTGCTCCATTTGGATTTTTCATGATATTGTGCAACACTTTTAAACTTTGTTGGGAAAAACTCTCATACAAATTAGATTATTGGTGCAGTTAGCTGCAGTTGTAGCACATCCTTGTTCTTTCCCACACTTGTGTCATAAAATCCCACTGGTAGCCATACATTGTTGCAACTAATACAATTTGTACGCTCTTCAAGGTCTGTGTCAGCTCCTGACAGACATTTTACTAGTTCATGTTCTCAGTGCTGCTGCCTCCAGACACATGATGCATCTTATCTGTATTTCATAGCCGTTCACACAGAACACTCACTGTCACATTATCCTCTTTTTTTTCACGTTTTGCAAAAGACCTTCAATTAACTCTTAAGCTATTTTTAAATCTTTAGGGTGGTGCTCATTTTGTCTCCGTAATGTCTTTTGTTGCGGGGAAACAAAGCCACCTGGAGTTGGTGAAAAATCCATAGGGGGTGGATAGAAGTGGAAGAGGATGTATCCTGTTCGTGAGGATGTATGGACCATCGCAAGGATTGTCAGTTCTCATTTGTTTATTTCATGGCAAGCACTCTGGCGACACAAACTGACTGGCTCTCCTTGAGAGTATCTTGTGCATGTCAGTCTGTATTATTGATGCAGAGAACCATGTAGAAAGGATAGGCCTCAAGGATGTCTGTCTCAGTGTGCAGGAAAACCTCTGTAGCCCCTGTTTTATAACCTTTCTGAACCAACAAAGCATTACCAGATGTGTATGTACTCAACAGCTCCCTCCTTGTATCAAGTGTTACAAATATTAATGTAGGGATCCAAAGGCCGACACCTAACATCAGACTTAACAACTCACTCACCTTGCCTTATTGTTAAGCCCAAAAAGAAGAGGGGTCGCAGTGTTTTAAGATTCAGTAGGCTTGAATCTGTATATTTTGATCTTTATAAGATATTTAAATGATAACTTGTCAACAAAATTGTGGCTGATGTTAATTTTTCTAGCTTTATTGATGAGAGAGCAGTTTTTAAGAAGGTCTTTTGTGACTGCTACCGGATGCATCATGGGAGATGGTCCATCGGGGCCTAGAATTGTAGTTTTTCTGCTGCTGACCACTGATGAGTTTGAATGAAATAAAAGAGGTTAAAGACTTTCTTCTTTGTGCAGACTTTCCCAGCTGGCATTCAAATTTGGCTTGGCTAATGCTGCCCCCTAATATACAGGATGCATTAACTCTGTTAGCAGCTTTCAGTGTGTGTTTCACTGCCTATTAAATTTAGGGCTGACACTAAGCTGGTTGAGACTGGTTCGCATGCATATAATGGTGCTACTTATACTTTTAATGTGGAGGATTGTGTCTTAGCCTTCACCCCGTCCAGAAAAAATGTTCTAATATTTAATATTTCAAAATGTGAGATCCGAGTTATGTGCAATTACATGCTTAGATACACCGTATTTCCTGCACCTCAAATGAAGACATTGCTATCGGCCATATGGCTTCTTGCATGACTGTGATCCTTCTTCCCCTTCCCACCTTCGCAGTTTGCATAGAAGTTTGATAAACCTGACACCAGGAGATGGATTTCCCAGCCAACCTCGCTCAGAAGTAATGGGAATCCAGAGCGTAACAAATGGTGGTGCCAGTACAGAGCTGACTCCACTGGGTGTGCAGGTGGTCCTCCATTCCCCTTGTCAAACCCCCCACTGCTCCCCCAAAGTGGCCATGGAGACTTGGGCAAGATTATTTAGAGTTCAGGTTACAGACCAGTTCTTTCACTACCCATTAGTCACACTCCAATTTCTGTGATGGGAATTTTTTTTACTGTCCCCTCATATTTTGTAAATGTATACACGGCCTTTCCACCTCAGACTTGAAAGGTCACAGCATGTTTTTGTAATTTCTTGTCTGCTCTGATTATTTTCACCTTAACCGGGGTGCTGTGCCTGTGGAAAGCTCATGTCATGTAGGTTTTATATTTGGAAATTGTAGTGCATTCTCCATTTGACATAAATGATGAATTAAAGGTGTGTGGCAGAGTTAAAAGGAAATGTTCTTTTCAGACTCCAAGTTAAAGAGTTCAAAGGATTTCCCTTTAGACTGGATCTTTGTTTTCTTACAAATCCGGGCCCTCACTCAGCCAATAATGTGTATTGATTGGATTTTACTGGCCTGTTTGCACTTGCAAATGGAAGCCTGTGTGTTGTTTTATCCAGGAAAAGCTATAGGATTTCGTGTCTCTCTGCATATTAAGAAGGGAGAGTGTGGATTTCTAGAAGTTTTTGAGCTAAACGAGATTTAAACCGAATAAATCTGGGCTACAAGTAACGTCGCCTCAATCTGATTTCAAATAGCAGGATGAATAACATGAGCTAATAGTTCACTCTTTAAATAAGGGTATTAAGCTAACAGGACACCCTTGTCAGTTTTAGTTGTTAAGCTTCGATGTGATTTGAGCAACTTGCTACTATTTGAGTCATATTTTGCCCCAGAGACTATCCTCATTCTCATCACTTGTATTATCTAGTTACAGTTTAGCTACTTGATTTGAATTGCCAATTTAGTTTAGGGTATTTGACATGTAGACTAATTTGCATAGTCAATTTAGAGACACAGGGTTAGTTTAATTCAGCACTGAACATATTTTGCTGCCATGGTGGCTTGTCCGCCCACAAGTATTGGCCATCTGGTGACACAATTTCAGAACCTCTCCCCAGGAAAATTAGGCATATAGTTTCCAGAAGAGTTACTTTCTCTAAGAATACATTTTTATCTCCGTTGTGTGGTTGCAAGGGGTGGACATAATAACCTAAACATCTGTACAGATGAATGTGATGCGAAAGCCTTCAAGTAAATGCTATCTTTTATTATGATCTGATTTACCTGGGGTTCACCAGGATATATTGCATGTCATCGATGTGAAGGACATTAATGTTATTCTCTACCTCAGTACCTTTATGGTGGAAGGACAAAGTAGCACAGTGGTAGCATTTATTGAATGGATGTAGTACGAGAGTGCATTACACAATGTGTACTTGGAAAGACCTTTGGAAACTTATAAAAGCTCTATAAAAGCTCCTCCTGTTGAATCGCTTGTTTTACCAACTGAGCCCTCAAGCACTGACCTGGCCTAGATGCAGTTATAATTTAATTATTTGATTACATAATTTATGATGTCTGACCAATTAGACCAAAATAATAATATTGATTTATTTGATAGTCCTCTGGTCGTTGTAACCTTTCCCTTTCGTGCTAAAAGTGGGTCTGAAAACATATTAACTATACAGACAATGTTAAAATTAGAACTCTGTATTTTCAAATTGAGCTACCAGACAAATTCACCAAAACTGACAGTTTTATACACCTAGGATGTAACAGCCAGGTGAAAGGTCAACATTTGTCAGTGGCCTTGCTTGCACCTCCACCAGGCTAGCTCATTAATGTGTGGACATGATTTTGGACACAGTGTTGGCGATGCAGTTGTTTGTATTTAGAAGGCCAGACCTCACTGTGAATCCAAACAGAGTTCACAGTGTCAGAGCATCAGCATGGTCAGACGCATTTTCAGCTTTACCACATTCAAACACAAAGGTCACATCCAGAAGACAAGTGTAACCCCGGCCATTGACACACACTAACAGAGAGGTGGCATTTGTCCACTGTAGTGCTGTTCTTAATATTGTCAGAGATATAACCAGAGTGGCAAAACTCATTACAGAGATCAGAAGTGATCTGAACATTTTCCTAGCGGGGAGCCTCTTTGTAGGCGAACACCAGGCGAAACGCATCAGGAGATGCTGAAGGAAATTACATCACGGTTCACCTAGCATTTTAGTTTGGGGCTGTCCGATGGGATAAGCTGCATGGCTCAGTGCAGAGAGATCAACTTGTGGAACAAGTAGGAGCTGTACCTTTTTCAACAGTCTAACTTTAAACCATGCAGCACCTCTTAAAGGCTGATCTGTGTTCATGATGGCATGCTGCATTTACTGGGTAGCAACACCCAAAGTGTGACCTGCAGTATGGCTTTGACCTTAGCCTGAAATATTTGATTGCTGTGGGAAGGGGGGTGGTGTACTAGGATGCTTCTGTGTTACCAGCATGGTGGCCCCATTAATGCCATGCTAGTGGGTCAGACAGTAGGGAGCCTTAATGGAATTTAGTAACTCTAAGAATGCTGATCCCTTCGCCGCGCCCAGTGCAGACATTCAGCGTTGCAAACCCCACGATAAGAGGAAAACCTGTTCAATTTTACTCAAAGGTTTAATATCCTTACTTTGGCAATGTTGAATTCATTTGGCAGTTTGATGACTGTTCAGCCCTGAGGGGTCAGTATTGATTTAGATTTTGACTCTAAGTTGATTTGAATGGCGTTGCATCTATTTGCATCTACTGTTCTCTGACATTAACCTCATTATAGTCAAGGGTAAGGATTCTGGAAGGTAAACAAAGTAGAAGTGAATCAGCAAATTGAAAAATGGTGCACATGACCCTTTTACTTTTAATATTAAACACAAGATGAGTGTTACAGTTCTTTTCATGTCTGTTTTGTTTTTCTGATGACAAACCAGAAGCCACTTCTTGGTTTTTTCTTGATGTTTTAGAGAGGGAGCTGACAGCCGGCCTGACTTGACTGTCAAAGTCCCTGAGGTCTTAGTAAGCTTAGACATTGTGCAAGGAGCATGCAGAAGGAAATATTTAAGGAAGACATTCGGGGTGAAGAATTTTGATATCTGTATAAATTTGCTGTGCCATTTGTGAAACCTTTTAGTTGATGGATATGGTATGTTTAGAAATGAAAGTCCTTAACAGTATGGAGCTCGGTGGTTATAAACTTTGTGTAAAATGAGGCTGGGATGTGCAGGTGTTTTTTTTCCAAACTAGGTCTCCACAGGCAGAACTGTCTCTAAGGTACAATGTTTTTTTTTCTTTTTCTTTTTCTGTTGTCGCGCCTCAAAGAGCACAGCACTTTAGCACTTTACAGTTAGCGAAACTTCCCCATGAAGAGGTAAAAACGGCGCATAGGGTTCTGGACGGGAAAAAAAAAAGTTCTTTCTCTCAAGCACTTAAGCTCAGATCTTTGTCATTATTAGCTTGGTTCTTTAGCCACAGATTCCCCTTTTAAAGTGATAGAGACCAATGCTCTGAACACAGTTTGCCTGATCTGCCATGCAGCAGAAATCCCAGAGATAAGTAATAGAAGGTCTAACTCTTAAAAGGCTAAATGAAGTTGAATGGGAGGAAAAGGGAAATGACTGGCTTTCTTCTCCATTAGCACTCAAATTAATCCACTCATTTCTTCTCTATAGATTTATGAGGCACTGATGCTATAATAAGAAGTTTTATGTTGAATATTTAATTTCCTTAATTATTTTGGGCTAACTTTCTACTCAGCCGGTTGGAGTCCATTTGTTACTCTGCTGCTATGAATGGTTAATGAAGAGAAAAGCACTGAGATTTCCTGTACGGCCGCAGTGGGCTCAGGGTACTGTTTAGCTTCAGTCGGTTATTTAGTTATTTATTAAGTGTATTTGAAACACTCCAGTGTTCTGTTTGCTGGACAATCATCACCTAACGCTTCTCAGTTAATATCTCAGATAGAAAAGATCCAGTTTAGTGCCAATGAGATTTAGACTTTCATTACATTTCATTTCAGTACAGCAGTCTTTGTCATGGTGGTTATAACCTTAGTTACCAACTATTAATTTACATACAAAGCATTATATGAGTTAGGATTCTTTGTCCTGTAGAACGATGACTTGGGCATTGTTCCCTGTGTGTTCAGTGTTTTGGTCAACAGAGGGCCCTTATCTTTCCCTGTCAGTCAAACCATTGTTGAAGAGAGGGACCCTGCAAATGCAAACTGGCACGAGTGATGGATTACTCTTTTATTTGGCAGGCTTTTCATCCCTTTAAACGCTGTGTGTGCGTGCTCACACATGCATGTTCGTGTTTTCTTGGAAGAGTTTTTTATTTCTTTTTACATGTGGTGTATTTTTTTTTTCTTTTAGATTTTTCTTACTTGTTTTGAAGAACATAACTGAAGCTGATGTGGTGAAAAAGACCTAAATTGGGCATGGGAAGCACATAAAAACAATTTAACGGCAATGCAGAATTCTTAAATCTTACTTTTGATTTAAAATAAATAGTTCCTAATTAGCTACTCAACAGGGGAAGGAAAAAGACAGAGACATCTCAAAGGAATCATAATATTGTTATGAGTACCTGTCAACCTACATCAGCTTGACAATAATAATATATAATGGTGTAACTACTGAGATATTTTCTCAACCCTTTAAAATATTTGTTTATATGGCCAAAGACATGAGCATGCAGCACAGCTCTTTATCAGTTATTCATGCAAGAGGCTAGCTCGTAATTTGTGGTTTATTTCCTTTTAGCGGTGGAAGCAGTCTTCTCTGACTCCAACAGAGGGAATAATTTCATGTCCCCCTCCTTTTGATTCCAGCAAAGTGATGCACTCGGGTGCAAAGCTTGGGGAGATTTCCTAATGAGAGCCATTAACAATGCTGAAGTTGATTTGTGTTTTCCAATGCATCCCTTTGTGTCCGAGTTGTTTTTCCTGCATGCCAATGGGAAATTATTAGAATAATAAAATGCCTTATTAGAACGCCACCGGTTTGTTCTGTGGAAAAAAAATAACTCCTTTTGAGTTGTTAGAAGCACTACACAGGGCACGCTGTTGTTTTTGTGTGGTTGAAGTCTAATACATATTGATGGTGAACATCTGCGAAGCTTAGAGTGTATTTGAAAAGCAGTTGACACTTTTCACAGTAGCCAGTCAGGCGACTTATCTTCTTGAGCGCTAGCACCCTATCCTCTGTGTGAGGCAGACATTTATTGAGGGAAAGCATCTGGAAGGCTGTCCTGTCAGAGACAAAATGCAGCCTCCTCAGGTTGGAAGAGACTGCGCTGTGGGGCTTTTATTAGGAACCACTCTGAAAGTTTTGCAGATTTATCAAAGTCTCCTGAGCACACGGCATGCTCACTCCATCTGACGTACTGTGGAGAGCAGTGGCCCTGGTGTAGGCTGTGTTCTTGCCTTGTCCTCTGGTACATTTTGTGTTTGTGAGCAGGTTTTGTACTTGTTCTGGTGTTGGTTTCTGATAGATCTCCTTTAATTTATCCTCTCAATGGAAATATGATATATAAGACCAGATTTGGCAGTGCATTTTTAATCTATGTGCACACTTTGTTGTTATTTGTTTGTGATTTTTCTTATTCTCTCCAAATGCAAATCATAGACTTCATGTTGCAGACTGCTCTGCAAAAATGACAGCAGTTTGTTCAAACATGAGAAGAATGCAATGTTTTCAAAGATTCAGAGCACAATACAATCTAAAAGAGATAGAGATATCACTTTCTTCACTCCAAGCAGCCCCAAGAAACAGTATGCATTGTAGAAACAGCTTGCATCTTTGCAGGTCTGATGGCAGTAGCCTGTGAAATGTAACACTGCCGAACAGCTGGTCGCATCACACCACAGCATTGTTCTTTGTCCACCATTACTTTTCTCCTGATTGGAGAACTAACTAGGCTGTCTCTGCCAACAATGTCTTCACTTTCACAGAAGATGTCTTACCTGACCTGATACATTTTCTTGAACTTGAAGGAAGCAGATGAATGAGGATTTTTGCTGTGTGCCAGTGCTGAGGCTGTTGCAAACTGTTCCAAAAATGCTCCTGACAGTAACTACAGAACCAATCACTGATCAAGAAACCCAAATAGAGGTCTGAAACATAGGTCATGTTACCCGGATATTTCCCGTCAGTAAGTGATTTTTTGTTTTTAACAGTGATAGAAAAATCTCAAGGCCGTCTGTCGTTTTCCATTTATGCACTCAGTACATTGCTGGGGTAATAAATTCCCTGTAGAGGAACGTGCCTTGCTACGCGGGTGCTGCCAACACACTGAAGAGTGACGGGCTTGAGGACACGTTTGAGGATCTTACAGGATCTGGAAATCCCACGCTCAGAGTCTTTCCGACTTCTGATCACTTCCCTGGGAGAAACGTTCCTCAGCCTCCACTCTCTGAATGCTCAAGTGGCGATGGTAATTCCAGTGGCGACTCCGTTGTTGCATTCAGAATGAATTTACAGCTATGAGAAGTCATCTGTCTGTGGCAGAAATACAAACCTAATGGTGAGTGCCTCTGCAGCAATATCCCATAATGCACTGATTACACACAAGTGAGCATCCTGTTGAAACCCATCATATTTGCCTGTTCAGAGTGTTTTAGTGCCCTCCACTGTCGCCTATACATTTATCATCTGAATTGTTTTAGAAAATCAAACAGTATTAAATAGGCCGTGTCATTATTATTATTATTAAAAAGAAAATTAAAATTGCTGGTAATAACAGATGATGACATAATGTGAGTGATGGACAACAAGGAAATCCGATGCAACTGCTGGTCGTAAAATCAGGTGAGAAAACAGTGAATTGAACCACGCAGGCTGGTGAGAAGGGGGTGGACGCCAGTGAAGGTCACCTGCTAAGGCATGTTTGGATAAATGGAGCCAACATCCATATCATTGATTGCCAACTTACCCTTTGAAGTTGCAGCTAGTTGCATTGAGTCCCTTGTCTTGCACACTGTTCTTGACCCTGCTATATGCTGCGCCTCAGAGGGGATCTCTTTCGTGCCGGAGCCGTGACTATTACTCCCCAGTAGGACTGTGCAGAAATTAGACATGCAAGATGAAGCAATAAAAAATGATGCTACATCACTTGTGCTTGCATCTCGGAAACATCACCGCCTCCTGTATTGCATATTTCACCTCAAAGCGACTACTCTGAGCCACCCGCCTCCTTGCTTTCATCGTGGGCCCCCTTACCCCTCACTGAGTGCAGTATGCAAGGAAGTCAGTCTCTGGAGAGGTTCAGGGAGAGCAGGGGGCCAGAGGGTAGAGAGGGGCACAATGCTGTAAAGTGCCTCAATGTCGCTTCATTTCCCCATTTTAATTGGGCTATCTAAATGCATCCCCGGTTTGTCAATACCCGCCGGGGTCCCAGATAAAAATGATTTGTCTCTTGCATTCTGCGGCATGCTCTGCTGTTCCCCTTAGAGAGCGTGCCCTGCCAGTTGTCAGCAGCAGAGTGTAATGGAGAGCGCTCGTTGTTTTTGATTTTCAATGAGTAGCAGGGAAATAGGTGCCTTCCTCTATCAGTGCTACCGTTCTTCTTTTAGTCATTTCTTTTCCTTTTCTTGTGCTCTCATTCTCTCTGTGTACTACTAAGTCAGTATAGGTATGCAGTCACACCCATCTGTATAGCCTTACGTTCATACTTAGCCTGAGGCACCGGACACATGCACAAACTCACATGCTCTACACACACACACAGACACATTTATACAGGCACGTACACATGCCAGCAGTTACTGAAGGTCAGCACCGTGAAGCCAATCTTATCTCTGTTTTTATGTACTCAGTTTCCCACTGTCCTTGTGTTTTTCACACCTCCTGTCGCCATGTGCCATCACCTTCCCTCTCAGGGCTGGAGCCAGTCTTATCTGCAGACAGTCCTGAGAAAAATCTGGGGCCAGAAGTGTGCCCTTAGTGTTTGGAACGTGGAGCAGAAACACCATTCGCACACAGTGTTTGACATTTTCATTCATTTTACGCTGCACAGGGATACATCGCTTTGCATGTTAAAGATGACCATTTTATGCTTCACTGGATCCTCTCTGCAAGTGTTGTTGCCTTTTATTCCCTTAACTGATGGATTGGCATTTTGGTGTTTTGTTTTACATCTCCACATGCGTCCTGCATAGTTTGAGCTTTCCCTGTAACTCATCCCATCACATTTCACAAGCCCAGGTGAAATGTTACATTGATGATTTGCGGGTACCTCTAACCCGTATTTTGTGAGTGATGACACAGTCCATGCATGTGAAATAGGTAGCTGCACAATTACAATCTGGAGGTAGATTAGTTAACAAACACATAACAGCAGCAGCCAAGCCACAGTGAAATTGTGAATTGGGCTGGGAATTCTAAGCTAACAGGTGTTGCCCAGCTGTGCTTTTGGACATGATGACATAGCGCAAGTCTTAAGAGCCCATCAGCAGCAGCACACTGACTTTCACGGCCCAGTGTTTATGACACAGGTCAGCATTTTTTCACTGGCAGGCAGCCAGAATTCAGTGACCCCCTCTGAATTTGTATGTGGAGGTAAGGCATGTCATTCATCACATGACTTTTTATATTTTAGGTTTTAGGAACAGCAGTGTGCTTTCATGCAGTAGTAGTTCCCTCCAGCCTGCAGTATATACTTGTTATGGTATATATCATTCATTCAGTCAATGTGTGCTCCTCTGACCCTACGCTGAGAAACTTATTTTCTTACCTCGAAGCTGAACCTTTCCAAAATGTTTTGGCAGACTTGTTAGATGGTGCAGACAGTTATATTGATAAAGCCCAAGGCCAATGTGATTCATCTACAGCAGCCAGTGCAGTTTCCCATCAGATGATGACTGTAGCTCTCACTGAGGAGCTGAGGTGTCTGGCTCGATCCAGGTGTTCTTCACCTGCAGATAACCTTGGAGTTGCACAGCTGAGTGTGTACATATGTAAGTCACTAAATGAAGGCAGAAAACCCAGAACAACAGTGGGACAATAATGTCTCTTCTTTGACCAGAATCTATTAACTGGGTATTGTTAACAGACTGGCTTAAGACTGGGAGAGGCTGGCTCCTTCAGACTGAAGAGGTTGTCAACCTTTTTTAAGGCTAATGAAATGAGCGGGGGATGGGTGGTTGTCACAATGTTATAAATTCTCAGACTTGGTAGGGGGTGTTTCCAACTCTTTTCAAACTTGTGGGGGGTGGGGCAAAAGATAAGTCCCAAAACTGCTGGAGCTACAAACAGTCCCTCGAGGCCACAGTTATAATCTTGCATAGAGGGTTACTGCTCACTTCCATCTGTGTTTTGAGTTCTGCGTTGCACTAAAATGAGATTACACTGGCGATGAAATGGCTCATGTTGTGCAACTGACACACTACACAACATCACTGTACCTTACAATTAATTCCCTGCCACCCTGCTAAGACAGCCAGCCGATAATCTTCACTTCTACCTTTTTACCACTGTGCGATTTTGTTCAGTGATTTGATTTCAGACGAGCGTGACATTTGAGCTGCTGCAGACTGTTTACACCCACAAAAATACTTTTTCTCCTCTCCTCAGGGGTGTGTAGGTGTAATAATTATTCTCCAGAAGGTTCCCTCAAACTCTCATTTGTTTGGAAAGGATGAGAGTTTTCCAATATGTCCAGATTGGTTGCTCTCCTTTTTGCACAAAGCTGTGTGGTAGTTTGTGTTGACATTTTGGAAAGTTTTTTTCTTCTTCTTCTTCTTCCTGGTGCTTGCTTGACATCCCATTTTTTTTTATGAGCAAGATTATTGCAGCACATACAGCAGGAATGTATTTATATTTTAGACTGTTCAAATGGAATTACATTTTAATCAGATGACCTAAATCCCATTTGTTCTAAACTAGAATGAAAGTTAAAGATAAAACAATTCCTTCCCTTGCTGAAAAGTCTGTTGTGTGCACAGATCTGCAGCCTCCAGTAAAATCAGACTGTCTCCCATTGTTAAGAACAAAGAGAAATGTAGAACACATTGCAGTTTGCCATTTCCTTCAGTAGAGTTTGAGCCTAGAAGACATTCAACTTTGCTGCTCTTAGTGGAAACACTCATAAGTGCTTTTCAGAACCTCAATCTGAATATATTTTTATTATGTTAGTTTCCTTAAAGAACTGCACTGTATCAGCTGTGCTGCCCTATTTAGATTAATAGGACTTACCCTAACCAACAGCGTGGCAATGCTTGAAGATAATGTGTCCTTTCAGGAAATATTAACATATTATGATATAGCTGTTGTGAAGAATTTAATTATTAATGCGCCACAATACTATGCACGGCCTCATCTACAAAACACTGGCCTCAGCCGAGGTCATGGCTTGCAGCGTCAGCAACGCCACTGATACATGATTAAAAAAAAAAAAAAAAAAACAATGTTACGTTGAAGGCGAAACATTGTTGAAGCATTGCTGGATGAGTCAAGTTACAGTCCACACAGTATTATGGGGATAAATGAGCAAACCTCTCCCCAAGGTCCCGAGGCTCTGTGATCTATTAAGGCGCTGTCGTCTCGGATGGTGAATCTCAGAGAGTGAGGGAATTTTGGAGGGAAGAGAATGGTTGTGCTGACATCCTCTCTCAGTGCAATCCCTTGTCCTTGTAGAGCGGAAGAGAAAAACAGCACCAGAGGCTGACTTGGCTGTTCCTCTGAGCTCCATCATAAATCCGACTGAACATTTCTGAACATCTGTTGTGGATGATTAGCTCCATGGCTAGCAGAGTTTGACCAGAGGGAGCAAGGAGCAGTGTGTTTGGGAGTTATGTGTGCGCGTGAACACTCAATGCCTTGCTGATTTAAGAATGAGAATTTTGCATATCTATTTACCTACCCCCACCCCCCACCCCCCTCCCTGTTTTTTTTGAAGCAGAGAGGAGGTCAAATAATTTTTGAAACAGTGTCATATAAAAAAAACAAAACAACTTGTTACTGGACATGTGTTAAATTGGCACAGCCCCATGGGAATACTTGTGTGTTTTCAAGGTCACACTTTGTTAACCTCTTTGTTTCAGCGATAATGACACTGCAAATTGATTTTGAAGCACATGCTGGAGCGCCATTCAAAAGTAGAGCTGGAGATGGCGGACGTGTCAGACAACCTGTCGTCAGGTTTGTGATAAGACGCCATACGAGGCTCACGTCAGGTCACATTCTCTCCCTGAAAGGTGGACAATAGATAAGCCATAATGGAGCCTCAAAGCTGCAGCGATACGTAACATCACGTGGAATTGTGCCTCCACCCTCCGCCTCCACCCCCCCCCTTCCATGCAGGTGAGCTAAAAAATAGTCTCTCATTGGTCAAGGTTCAAAAGGTAAGGCCCTGCAACCCCTCCCTCTTCCCACTGAAATCTGACACCAGTGACATCACACGGTGGGCTTGGCTTCTCCCAGGCAGTCCCTCAACACCCGCTCAGTGTGAGAACAAGCTCTGCCTCAGAAGGATCTCTCCCCAAGCCACATTGCTCGATAGCCACAGCTGGAAACGTATTGCCGGGGAGCCAAAAGACAGTTCCTGTGGTTTAATGAAACGGTGTGAATGGAATAACTGAGCAGGAGCTGGAGACGACTTTCTCTTGCATACTTTTTTAGAAGACATCTTTCAGGGATAATCTTTCGTGGATACTGGTGGATTTTCTTTTCTAGGATTTGGATACTCTCTCTCCCTCTCCCTGGAATAAGTGCCTCACGATAGAAAGGAATAGAAGGGATTTATTTATAAGTGGATGTAATTGACATGCATAGGTAAGTGTGAATTTTGTTCCATGGAAATGTTGGAATGTGTTAGTGAAGAAAACAAAAGTTGGACTGTTTCTTTAAAACAAACAAGTGAGGCACAGGTGCGTTTCTTGAAACTGAGGGAGCTGTCCTAGACTCTGAACTTTTATCTGTATGTGTGACCCAGCTCCAGTGTGTGTTATTTCTCATCTTAGGACATACCTTTTACAAGTTGGCCCTTACAATAAAAGTAACAAAGTAAGTTGATGTGCTACACTTCAATGGTCAGGTATTTTCTTACTATTCTTTTGTCCCCTCTTCTTTTGTCCTTGCTCACTCTTGCTTGTTAAGCCAAAACAATAGTTTAACCTCGTCTTGGCTTAGCTCTATTGGCTGGCTCTCTGGCAAATTGCCCTGTCTGGTGCGAGCCCTCCCCTACGTATTCAGAGGACGTTGAATAGAAGGGCCATAGAATGTCCCCTAGCTACCGCTGCTAAGGTGAGGCACCCTACCGTTCTACTGCATTAGGCCTACACTGAGGCCAAACAACCTGTTTTTCCAGTTGTCTTTATCTCCCCGGGCAATCTGGAGGGTAAAGTTACAGCGACAAGAATTCCTGTGAGAAGGAGACACTGAAAGGCTTTGAAATCCCAGATAATTGTAGAGGGGAACTTTTGGAAGTCACAAATGATGATTTTCAGAAAATGTTTGGGCCTCGGTTTCAACAAAGTATAACTTGTAAGACGTGTTTCTTAGCGTGATTTAAAGGTTTCAAGTTATTCTTTCCCTCCTGTGATTATATTTGAAGGACTTTTGGGGAAAGATGTAACCAAAGACACCTGAAACCGTTTTTTTTTTTTTTTTTTGTCTTGCCCTTCATCCCAACAAAGATTAACCGGCTCTAAATGTTCCCTTCAGCTTTAATTGTGTCTTAAATCTCCTGCATCTTTTTATTTTTTATTTTTTATTACAGCATAAAACTTTTATACTCTGTGAGGAACTTTTGAACTGAGTTCATCTTGCTCTTGGACACAATAAATGTGGCAGTTGTTTCACAATACTTTTGTTGCTCAATACAAGGAGCTGGTTTCAGTGGGAAAAATATTCCTTTTGCTCTTCTCCATCAAAGCTGTCTTAAGTTTTCAAAGAACATAGTGTAGATAACACGTCTGTCTCGTTTTGTTTGGCAGTTGAAATGACTAGACTTACCCCACGGGTCTGTCTTACTGCAACGGGAACTTTGTGTTTTCTCTCTTAGTCGTACCAAAGCTCAGCTTGTTTTTCTGCTGTGTATTGTTTATATTTTTCCCTCTTAGTTAATGATTCACAAGAACAAATCTCACTGTGCACCTCAGCCCTTTTAGTCTCAACTTGGAGTGGTTACCCAGACTTGATTAAAAATGACCTTGAGGCGAAACTCAACACTATGGATACAGCAGTTAAAGTGTCTGCTCAGCTGCTCAGTAGCATAAACAAACAAGACAAAAAAAAAACTGTCAGCCGTGGTCATTTGTTCAAACAAAGCCAATTCCTCACCACACTGGGTGACCTGTAGGTCCTCCTCCTTCACCTCCACCATGCAGGCCACTGACCCTTCATTCCACTTTTACGACTAACGCCTCAGTCACTCCGTCACCGGCAATGTTCCAGAGGCACATTAAAGGACGTCTAGGATATGACCTGAGGAAATAACTGCAGCCATTTGTGTACCACTGCTCTTTATTAGATTCCCCGACCAAACATACAAAATATCCGTCTCTTAAATGACTGCCCCGGCTGAGGCCTTTCCTGCGGAATAAATAACCTTGTGTGGAACAGTCAATCACTCAATCTCTCTCCCCATCGGATTCCTCAAATGTAATTACGGGCTGAGAATATGGATTTTTCCATAGAACTTGATTTCTCATCATCAGTGAATTGGGTGATGTGTAATGGCCTGTTAACGCATGATGGATCTGCTTAATCACTCTCATCCCAGTTGGGACATGAAAGAGGTTGCTTACAATCACAGATCAATGTCTGTGAAGGCGATTGTGTCAGTGGAGCCAGACATTTGTCTATGATGCACACTGTAAGCAGGCAGAAAATCTACCAGCTCTTTGTTGGGTTATTGAAGTTCAAAGCTTTCATGTGGAGGCTGCGTAGACTTGTTCATGATAAGGTTTCAGACTTTGAAATTCTAGCAGAGGTAGGATTTTGCATGATTGTGACAAGGTCATGAGTCATAAGTTTATGATGACAGGGCCTAATTGTCAATCCTCTGCTCTGTGCTACATGACATGTTTATTCAGCCAGCCATGAGAGAGCCAGATACATTCTGTGTAATGTGCGATGTCATTCGGCGGCCACCGCCTGTGTGATGTGTTAGCTGTGCTGATCTCAGTTGTGACACTTCTTTCTTGAAGACAGTCACTCATTCATTGTGACAGGTGCCGAGAAGGTTAAGAAAAAAAAGGCTCCTTTACCACTAAAATCACCAGTGTTTTGACAAGAACGCTTTTCCTCAACTGCCCCGAGCAGAGAGCTCATTTGATTGAACTAGGTCTGTGCCTGAGCTCTGGCATCTACACAGGCTTACTGAACACACACAAGGTTTTGACGTATTCCAAGATGAGATCATATCCAAATAAGCGGGCAGGTTTATTTTAAGTAAGGTGGTGTTATTTTTGTTGCCAATTAGGAATGAATGAAAATTGTCTTGTACAAACCCACTCCATCTATGGCAGTGCAGCTTTAGCTCACAGTCTCTTTAAAGTGATTTGAAAACAAGTGGATCGTCGAGCTTAGGCTTAGATCATATTCATCTCGTCTCTTTCCGTCATCCGTTTTCTATACTCTTTTTATTCTCATTGTGTATATTCTGCATTTTAAATGTATGTATCTGCATTTAATGCCCAGTTAAAGTCGGCAATCAGGGGTCTGTTTTGTGCTCATAGCCCTGCACCTTCCATTTAAACCTTCGCTCTTTGCATTACAGCCATGGGTTTCTCAATGGGAACACAAATCCGCTTTGTCAGAGAGGACATTTCCCTCCTTGCACAAAACTCATTTCAATTCCACATCATCCCATTACGCCTCCACATTGATTGAAACAGCCTCCATTTTCAGGGGCAGCTGCATTTTTATGTACTGTGTATGTATGACAAGGCCAAAGCTTATACTTGTGTATGTGGAATGTGCAGTGATGCAGGACATACATCCATGACTAATCTAACTTCTTCTGTGTTTTAAACTGTTCGCTGAAAATAGAAGGCCACGGGTCACCGTTGTTGTTCTGTTGCATCATCATGCTCATTTCCTTGATGTTGTATAGTTGAATTACTGAATGATAGCAAACTAATATTCTCTACTTTAAAAAGCCTCTCCACAGAAAGATGAGCCCAGATCAGTTGCCTGTGGGATGCCATTAAAATGGAATTAAAGGTCATAGCTTTACCTTGCTCTTTAGCATAAAGGGATAACTGTGATGCTAAACTGCAGTAAAGCAAATAAAATTAAACGTGGGCTCAATTTATTTGGTGCTTCACTAGCACTCTTGTTTGCTCAGCCTCCCAATTTCTCCAAATGCCCGCTTGATTGCTTTATCAGCTTTCCTGTCACTCCCTCTTGAGTTATGCTTTTTCAGGAGTTCACTGTTGTGATCTCACAAAGCAACACGTAGAGCTGGCCTTCATATCCATAAGGTATCATAAAATGGAATAATAAGTCTTCCCAGTCTGGGCCACCCACACACACATTTGTATGCAGTCATACTAGCGTCTGAGAGAACAGCACGTGTGTTGCATGTTTCACCGTGAGACATATTCAGCATCAGCACAACGTTTGGCTTTTGTTCATCTTGTGGTTCATCTTCACACACGCAGGCAGTGTCTCCTCCTACTGCACAACTCTGAGCTCCCCTGCTTGTTTTGGGAAGATGGATGGAGATTCATTTGGTTTCATTATAATGCCTGACTTATTTATAGCCTGCCTGTGCAGCGCCTGTTGGCCCACTGTGGCCCTGTAAGGATGCTGGGGGCTGAGGCGTTGATGAAACATTCCTGTGTCCAGGGGGTATTCTCTGAGGAGAGCTCTGCTTGTTTAAGGGAGGGCAGCGGGGTGACAATGTAAGAACCATGGGCAAGGCCACTGAAATCTAATTCCACCAGCCCTGCCTAGCTACAGCATTCCTGTTTGAGAGCTTTCTTGCACTGTGGGGGTGTTGTAATGACACTACATAGCTGAACACCAGGAGAAACTATATAAAGTGATCTGGTCCTGTGAATGTAGTTACAACAAAGAAAAGGGGAAAGGAGGAACTTCATTAGAAAAAAAAGGCTCCCCTGGAGCACACTATATTATATCATATTTTGCTTATGCACAGTTTGGAGTTTGGAGTTCCACAGCACCAGTCCCAAACCTTTATCTGGATCTCCCCCTTCAGCCTCAGAGATTACTGCTTCACAACCCTGGAGCAGGGATGCTGTCTGCCTGGTAATTTGATGGCTAATCCCCTGCCTCTTCCCTACAAATCTCTTCCCTGATAAAGGGGTTGCTTCTACATTAGTAAACATGGGAGACTGGGCTGCCTTGGCTGACAGTCAGACAAGAGGACTGGGTTGAAGAAATAGGAAGTAGAGGGATAACCAGTCCCCCCCCCCCCCCCCCTTTGTAGTTGAAAGGAAACCCCCTTTACATCATTACATCTCATGCAGCAAACTCAACAAGCTAGCTCATAAGGCTGTTTAATTTTATGTATGAAGTAAATAATGTATAGTACATTTTTCACACATTTTGTCAAAGCCTGAGGAAAATCCCCTCTGCTCAGTATCTCAAGTGGCTAGTGGTTTTATTGGTTTGATGGTGAGCTGTGAATGTGGCAAAATGTTTTCCTTCACAGGGAGTTTTCTATACAGGCCATTGTTAATGCACATTCATTAGCTTTTTGACCTGAATATGTTATCCTAATGATCACTGTGCTACTGTCACGGCCAGACACGATGGCTCACTTAAAAGAAATCCATTTCCTCAGATCTTTCTTCACAGACTTTCATTTGGCTGTATGGACTTACTACATGACCAAGCATTGCTGGATTACAGTCTGTAGTCTTCCTAAGAGTGTTAATAGGGTGCGTGTCCATCAATGTCTCTCTCTCTGTGGAATAAAAGCCCGGCAGGGCGCTGGAGTGTGCTTCATCAAAAAAGCACTGTGCGTGGGGTTTTGTTTCTATGATCACTGCTGCTGCTGTATGATAGACTGGTGTCGCCCCTTTGCTTTTTTATCACTGTTTAATTTGACATTGTTGACGACATGATGATAAAAGCCAAACATTCACACCAGCAGCATCCAGTGTCCGAATGATCTGCTCCCACAAATGGACCAGTCTGCCTTTGTTGTGATCGTTTTCTGTCCGGCGTGTCACACAGCTCGGGATAGAAGAAGTTACGCCTCCATTTTCTTGGTTGCCATGGCATCAAGTCTCACCCCATCTGAATGGTTGCCTGTAAAGGAGCTGCAGTGATGACACCAGCACTTTTTCAAAAAAAAAAAAAAAAAAGTTCAGAGACATTCAATCAAATGTATTCAATGTGGCACCTGAGGCTGAAAAATGAAGCCAACACAGAAGTACCACAAATTGTACTTCAACGGCTGCTTGAGGCTGACTCCAAGAGTGAGTCACTCACTATGGACTCTCATGTTAAAATGACCAGCTATACAACTAAAATAAACATGTTCACAGCCTGGTACAAAAAAGCTAATTTCCTCCTTCATGACAGCTGTACACAGGTGAATTTTACATGACTCGACTAGAAAGAACTGGGAAAAGATGCTAGCGCTCAGAAGGAAAGACTACATAGACATTCGCCCTTAGGAAATGTTAGCCTATGCCACTTGCATGATTTCTGCTTCCTGGATGGTTGCTCACCTCGCGTGATGCTGCATCAACAGAACACTAAATCCAGGGAATCAAAACCGACGCCTTTAGCTCAAACATGCTCAAGCAAGTTTAACAGCACATGGCAAGATAGCATTTAACCAGTCTATGGAATAACTGCAGCTTGATGACTGCAACATCGGCTGTGATGGCTCCTCATTTGTTGACCTGACAGAGGCACTTTAGGCGTCAGGGTGGATCTGGTTGGGTGAGTGACAGGTCCTGTCCCTGCATGTCTTGCTGTATGTGTAACGGCCCAGTGTTCAGTCTAATCATTGTCAGAGAGTGAGATGACATGTCAGGAAGAATTTGGTGAGATCTCTGTTTTCAGCACATCGTAGACCAGTCAAACATCAGCACCGCACAAATGAAACGCAGCGAGAGCTCAGAGTTTTGTGTTTGTGTTTTTTTTTTTATCTTGTAATCGTGTCTGCAGATGCTAGCACTGCAGTTTTGCCTCCGCTCACATGTCCTCACATGTATGTAATCTGGTGAGTCGAATGTGTTGTCACAGGACGAGTTTTTAGTTACCCTGCCTGCAAATTTATTCAACTTTAAGTTTTTCAGATTTTTCGGTAAATGGCACTAATTTATTTTCCGAAGATTAAATCTCTGGCTTCTTCACATAATTTCTGTACTCCTTTCATAGACCACTTGATCTAAATACAAGTTTGCTTGGTTGGATGTATTTGCACTGGCACTGTATCACAAGAGAAGCTCTTGTCTTGATTTTTTATGAAGTGGATTTTCATCTAACTATTTGATTAATCAGTAAAATCCTATGGCTCACAGGCAGCCCAGAATTTCTCTAACTGGATGTGTCCAAGAGATCTTTGTGTGTGCATACACAGTGTATATATTATGTGTGTATGTCTTGTTAGCCAAGCTTCAGAACAGTGGCTCTACACTGGTGGTAATTGATAGTCTGGAGGCTGCCTCAGCTGCAGGTAAATCCTATCTGCAGCTGTACTGTGAAGGAGAGGGGTGGGGTAAGGGAGAGAGTATAAATAAGTCTTCCAAGGACTAAGGATTTCAGAATAACTAGAGGGATGGTGGGGGGAAAAGGACAAGACGAGCAGATAGCATAGCTGAAAGACAGGCTGATAATGGGGGAAATGCTTAATATGGCAAAGGGCCCTCGCGGACAGTTAACATTTCTTCCAGATAGCCCGGGTTTAAACGTACATTTAGGCTGCATTTTTCTGAAGAACATTGAACTGTGGATTACCCCGTGTCATCCTTTGTTCTGTGTCCATTGGTGCCAAGTGCACAAAACTAAGTGCAGAGGCTTAGATGTGGCTTTTGCCTCTTTTCAAACACTTCCATCAGATTGACAGTGCGAAATTCAGTCCACGCTTTGCCAGGGAGATGTACTGTAGAGGGAGAGCAAGGCAGAGCAAAAGGGGGAGAGCATGATGGAGAGAGACTGGTCCCGGTGAGAGATTCATTGGTAGTAATGAGGGCGTTGGTGGAGTGCAGGGGCATCGTGTTGTGGCTCCGGCCTGTCAGTATAATGGAGCTTGCTAGTCAGCTGGCAATCGATTGTTCTGCTCACAACCTCGCCCGCCTGTTGTTCTTCACTCTCGCTGTCTGTCAACCTGCCACCCAGAGATGGAGGACGAAGCAGAATCCTCTCCCAGACGACAGATACAGTGCCCAGATACTTTCTCATTACCTGAGAGGTGGCCTGAGGTGAGGTGGGGAGGAAGCCAGGTCTGACATTTCTAACCAACACAACATAAAGAGAAAGCCTCAGGAGTAGCACCCTCATAATTACAGTTTATTTTTTGCCAGTGGGCGGTAACTACCAGCATTCAGTCGGGTTATTAGATAGAAATAGAAGTATTTGTCAATGTTGTTTGGTAAAGGACTTAAAAAGATTAGTTGATGGTCAAATTTAATGTTGAAAACTCTTCTATAAAAAGCGCTAGAGAGTTGTGAGGCATCTGCCAGTGTTACTAAAAGGAAAACAGTTTTGTGTCGTACTGATATCATGTTGGACAAAATATTGGATTAAGCACTGGTTGAGGACAGACACGCTGGGTCTGTGGCAAGTTTGGAGTCTACATCTTTGCGGTTCACTGCTCCGTAGCGCAGTGCTAGTTTTTAGGAGGACTGAAGTTGTCTGATGAACGGGGTCTTAGCTGAGAGCCCCTGCTTCTCTTGCCCTTTATCCACTGGCCCCTGCCTATTCCACACTCATCTCTTTTACATTTTAAATCCTCGGGCCTCCAGAGAGAGATGGGGATATATGGTTCCATCTGCTCCAACAGACTGGCTCATGGCTCACACAGAGAGAAAGAGACAGAGAAGTTGACATGGCCATGGCGAGAGAGAGGGAGAGGGAGAGAGAGGGAGAACAGGGGGATGGAGACAAACACAGACTGACAGAAAGACAGAAAGGCTTATTAGAATCTGCCTTTTTTCACTAGTTAGACAGGGACTGAGAGGATAACTGCCTGGAATAGAAGGCAGGGAAGAAGTTGGATTAGGACCCTGGGGATCCTTCTTTCCACATTTGCAATGGCAACTAACCCATGTTAAATCTGTTAGGACTTAACCATTTTAGGGCAGACCAGTCTCAGCTTCTCGTTGAGTTACACACAAGGTTGTTTGTTTCACGGCAGGTCTCACTGCGCCTTGTTAATTCCTCCAAACCGAGTTCTCATCAAGGGGTCCTCCTTTCTAAATAGGACCTTATGCTTTGCCTCAGACACCATCAGGTACAATGTTTCTGTTTCCCACCACAAATGCTTGACTATATAGAGTCTGTGTTTTTCCCAGTCCTCCCCAAGTTCGTCTAACCCTTCCCTGTGTCAACACTGGGTTTGTTCCTCTGTACCTTGGACTGCAGAGGATTGTTTTCCCTGTGTCTTCTACGTGCTGCGTTGTAAGGTGAAGTCATAAAAGCGCTGTGTCAATATATAGTTTCATCTGCGCGTTTCAGCTCCAACTGATGATGAGCAAAGCCAACACCATCCAGCACACTATGAAATATTCAGTCTGTCACAAAGTGAATGTAGGCTACCGTTACTTGTCCTCACCTCTCTGGTGTTCAGCCGTGGTTCGTTCTGAGGGAATATCATACTGCAGTTGCTCAGAAATGCATTTGCATAACAGGATGTAGGGAGATAATGAGCGGCTTTCAAGATTACAATGAAACAAGCGCAGCCCATCCTCCCAGTGTCCATGAATGGATGAATGATCCTTCTTTATTTATCTATGTGTTTTTTGACTAGTAGCCAATGGTAGCACTCTGACTAATCCATTCACTGTCAGTTTGAACCCTGCCATTGTGAAAACACAAATCCTCATTTCTGTAGCAGTATGTACAAAGTAGATGTAGCATGGACAAACTGGCATGTTGAGGTCTGTCTGGCTAATTCTGTGAATAAATACCTGAGCAAATCATGGCATTTAATCACACTGATGAAGAAATCCTGCAAATCCACTACTGCCTCAAAGCAGTCTGCACATTGATTTGCATCATTTTCTGCAACGACAAAACATATTAGGGGAATGGAAAGAGCATAGGGGATTGTCAGCTAGTCTCACATTATACAGCCTGCAGATAGCCCAGCCCTGGTCCAGAGTATTGTGGCAAACAATTACTGGACTTGCTGCTCTGTCACCGAGCAGTGAGGCCGCAGCTTCTTTCACATGTCGGCTTCTGGAGGGTCCCTGCTGGCCAAAGAGCTTCACTCCCAGGCCGTTACAGTCGCTAATCTGGCCTGACACCAAGCTGATTTACAATACCCCCCAAGCCTAAGTACTGACTGACTAGAAGTAATTGATTTAGAACAGTGTAGACACCTGCTGAAGTGTGTGAATCCATGTATAAAGCCCCTCCTACCCTCTTATACAAAGTTAGACTCTATAGTCTCATCGTGGTGCCACCTGTGGAAAATACATACAGTTAAACTTAAAGACGAAGGGATGGTTTCTGTGCAGGCTGGGTAATACTGTTGAGAAAACATGCTTATGCAGTGTTTTTAAGATGGTGCTGTCTTCCATATCTTGCTGTAATGTAGGTCTCTATTGCGTTATTTTAAAAAAATCAGCTCTGGTTCTTTCTGGTTGCTAAAACCCCCCCCCCACCAAGATAGATCCATGGATTGGAGCCTGAGCCTGAACAACTGCCTGTGTTTGGCGAGCTATTGATCTATGGAGCTCTGTATTTGCCAGTCTTTCTGCTCACATGCCTGCACTCTGTTTGTCTTTTACTGGCGGAGCCGAGGAGGTGGAAAGGGTGGTGGGGGTTGGGTGGGGTGGGGGCGGCTGAAGTCCTCTGCATGGTGTGAGGGGGGGAGTCCGTGCCTTCTGTGCTGCCTGCCTAGTCATTTTATGGCACCATCTGTCCACAAGCAAACCGTCAAGTGGTGACGTGTTAGCCCATCTCTCTTACTTGACAGTGTGAATTTCCTTTTGATATATATGCACATCTGCTGTTGAGAATGTGTCCCAGTTTATATTGCTAATTTAATGTTTGGCCATACCACAGAATCATTCTTAATTATGCAGTAATTCATTTGTAAAACTCTCTAAAAACGTAAACAAACACAAATATTTATAAGGCTTTTTTACTGTCTTTGAACTATCGCAGTGCTATTGGCTTATAGAGACTGAACTGAATACTAAGCTTTGTAATTTTCTCCATTAGCTTTATTTAGAGTGACAAAAAGATTTTTTTGTTTCATGTACCACTTTTTGGATCCCTCACAGTCAGTGGGGAGAAAATGGAAAGGGCAGACAAGAAAGAAAGAGATAAACAGTGAGGATTTATAAGCAAAATAATAATCGTAATAATGTTAATACCTATGGTGATAAGTGTGAGTGCCAAAGTAATCCTGTTGGGATGTCAACAAATGGGAGGAAATTTACAGGAAATACAAGTTTTCCATACGAAAAGCCTTATAATTGAAATATGCTTAAACTGCACCGGGTTACATTCTGTTGATAAAGCTCCAAAGGCTGGTGCCACTTCAGAAAGCTGTTTCATACAGTCGATTGGTCCAGGTATACACAGCATTGCTTTTATTTGATGAATGTCTGTTTTACATTGAGCCTGCTTCTTGATTTATTGCATGCCCTTCGCCCAGCACTTTGTAGTGCAAGCCATTTTCTCCTTGCTCTGCAGCTCGACAACGCCAATAATCACTCCCCAATAAATTCAAATGAAAGTGGCACTCTGGTATGTCTCTTCTACTCTGTGTAATACATATCAGTGTAATACATATCACCTTTCATTCCCAGATTGATTTGCAGCTGAAAAGATTGGTAGCCCCCCAGAGGTGACTGTAAATCCCCACTTCACTGGTAATTTATGGAGGTGCTTGAGTTTTGTTAAATGTTCACTCAACCAGACTAAATGCCAGTCGACATTGTATCATATGGGTGAAGCCAATATGCAATGGTCTTTGCGTTCTGTTGAGAGGCAAGTCAGTGCCTGTGTCAGGACATTATCAGGAGCACGGTGCATGAAGTCTAACCCTTATGCGTCACACATTACGTCGCATTGCGTCACGGCGGTTGTGTATTGTATTGTAAATGCTTGAGCACATTTCACACAGCCGTGGTGTTATTATACTTAATTTTCACTTTGTAAATAAACTACCCAGTGGATTTCTTTGAGTCATCCTCACTCTTAGTCATACATTTAACTCGTGTGATTCGTTCCCGGAGTGCTTTCATTGTAGGTCAGCATAATCAGAGCTGCCTACTTTTCTATTGCACAACTTAAGGAAGTGCACTCGTCTGTTATAGTGTTTTTCAGTCTCTCAATCTTCTTCTCGGCAGTAAAGCGTTAACAATTAACTCGGGTGCAATCAGCTTGTAAACAGACGTGCTGTAGAGCTCGATAGGTCACAGGACATTAGCCTTTGTTAGGTGAATTTCAGCGTAGCCCTGTAAAAACGACATGCGCCATCAAGTCTGTGGATACAGCAAGGCCTTCGGAGTTGGAGTGAGAACCTAATTTGGTTACTTTACACTTTCATTTTACAACATGTGGCTCACTGGCTTCCAGTAACTCTCCAGGGATCTTGCGGTGTACATTCAATGCTGAGTTAAAAAACAAAAAAAGGAGCACAGACTTATGAGGGTGAGCCTTCTAGGGCATGGAAAACTAATCAAGGGCCAAAACACTGCTGTCGAAATTCAGCTTGTAACTGTGTTTATGGAGCCGTTGCAGGCTGTGCCAACACAAACCTCTCCGGTCTGGGCTTATCACCTCCAGAGATGGCCATGATTAGCTCCCCACACTGCTAGCCATATATCTCAGCTGTCCCACCTCCCCATGCTCAGGATGACCCATTAAACAGAGACGGAGAAAGAGAGAGAACATGAGTAGGAGGGATGGAAACGATGGAGAACAGAGATGCTACCTGTAGTTAGTGTAATAGCGGTGTTTACACAGCCTCTGCACGCGCTCTGCGTCGCTGTGTCTTGCATTGTCTGTTTGTAGACGACTGCTTCTGTATGGGTGGCCACTCCTTTGCCACACACATGTACACACACACACACACAAACAAGGGGTATTAACATGAATGACAGGCACTTGATGTTGGTGGCAAACAAGCAAACAGCATAGGTGTGTGTTTTTTGTTGTACTCCCTCGCTGCTGTACTCACACAGAGGTTCTTTTGTCCTCCACTGTTTACTGTTTGAGATGCTCACATTCCATTGTTCCCTTGTTAATTACTTCCCTAAACCTCTTAGTCTTCTTCCTATTATGCGGTGTATATATACCGTATATGTCACGCTCTGCAATATTGAGAACTCCCCAGACACTCAAGACTCCAAAGATTCTTCCTAATGGACTTACAGAGCGGATGCTCTTGTGAATGGCTGGTGATGTGGGGTTAGTTCTACTTGTGCATCACTCAATAACCTTCTCTCTTTCATGGTGTTTCCACCATGGCAGCTCTCTCTCTCTCTCTCTCTCTCTCTCTCTCTCTCTCTATCTATCTATATATATCTTAACCCCTTAAAGCCTGAACCATTAAATAATTGACAGAAAATTCAAATTCTCTGAAACTTGGACCTGTGGACAAAGAATTTGGGAAAAAAAAAAACAAAAAAACTAACTCTGGTTTTATACAGAAAGAAAAAGTATGGCACTGATGATGCAGAGGTCTCAAAAACAGTATGTGTCAAATATGATACAGTTGGAGGGGTTAAGGATACGTGACATAAGCCAGCGCTGCGCCACTGAATCACCACCTACATCTCAAATTTTGTGGAATAATTCAAAGTAATGAATTCAATGAGGCTGTTGTGAATGCCTGTTCCTTAACAGCAGCTAACCAGCTCAGGAGGCTTCAGGCTTGAATTTATTAATCCACTAATTGTGTTTGAACAAACGCGATATGTCTTTTAGAAATGATGTTTTCATGCACGTCTTGAACTTTTTTTAAATTGAACTCTGACTAACAGAGCCCCAGTCAGTCACTGATTGATCTGGACAAAATGTAATCACAGAAAATGGCTCACAGAAAGGCAGCACCAGTCCAGATTTAACCCATCATTTTGCTGTTCCTGGTCTTAAAAACACATAAATCATTGGTATATGTTGTGTCCCACAGGTTCCTGAGGCTTTGGCTTAGTTTTTGCACTGCATCTTTAAACTGCATTAACTTAGATCAACCACTGTGGCTGTAAAACAATTTAGCAGCCAAATTCATCTGGACTAATTATTGTGATTATTAATTAGAATCTCACTTTTCTGGTGAAGTAATCTGGATGATCATTTTAGCCATAATTATGCAGCGCCAACTCTTTTTCTCTCATGCACGCTTTCTCTCTCTCTCTCTCTCTCTCTCTATGTCTCTCTCTGTCTCACACACACACACACAAAAACCAGGCTGCAGAATTAAATCATTACCAAGACATAAGGATTCACATACAATCTCACAAGGGCAGACAACCACCCCTTCATCTTCTCATTGTTTTTCTCTCGCTCTCCCACATAGCAGCAAGCAGCGCCTTCCTGTGTTGTGAGCCACTTGCTCAGATTCTGGATCACACTGCACCATTTCCACACTGATGCCCTGTCCCCTGTCTCACCGGCGCCCGCACCACCAACACACAACAAACACAACAACACAAATGCACATGGTGGCAAGTGTTGTCCCATAGTATTTGTGTGCAGCTGGGAGGCACCAAGCTGCACTGGGATAAATAAGTAGCTAAATAAATAAAGAATAAACCTCGCTCTAGGAATTTGTCTCATTGAAGATGAAAAGCATCTGCCTCTCTCTGGCATCTGCTGTGAAAGATATCCCTCCACCGCCAAGGGTTTGGAGCACGGCGAGTAGCCAACTCTATCAGCCTCACTCACTCTGTCTACCCACCGACATGAACCAACGCAACGCTGGCGCACATAAAAATGAGTGTCAAAACAAATTTGTCAGCCAGGAAACTTGATGTGAGTTATGCTCATTTTGCAAAGCTAAGTTGGGGTATTAACTTGAAATAAAAAAAGTGGGGCCTAAATGTCTTTAATTCCAGCTGCAGTGAGAGAGAGGAGGGGGGTGTCATCCACTTCTTTGGCATCCTGAGCAGTGTATTTGTGTATGTTTTTCTTCAACAGACTGCTACAGCTTAACACACCAACAATGAGCTGCATTCTCATTACCAGCAGAGGTGAAGACACTGAGGGAGAGGTTTTTTATTTTTTATTTATTTTTTTATTCCACCCAGAGGTTTTAAATTATTTTAGCTGCACTTTTTGGGTACGTCTCAAAAATCTACATGCAGGGAAGAATATGATACAGATTGACACAAACACAGCTTGAGCTTTCACTGACAATAGCTGATGCTGGCTGCACAGACTGTTTTGGAATTCCTTAGATGCACGACATGTTGTATCGGAAATTGGTTTAGCAGACTTGAAAGCCTGGAGGCGCATTCCTACAAGTGACTAACAGCGATGAGGAGTTAGCCAACAATGATACCTGTCTGTGACCGTGCCCAGGTGAAGCATTCCTCCCATCTTCTCCACTCAGCCATGTCTGTCTCCTCCACTGCCAGGTGACTTGTCAGAAGAGTTTAAAGAAGAGCTCACATGAAGAAGAAGAAACTGAATCCTTTTTTTTTTTTTTTGCTTCGCTAACAGCTCTGCCTAACAGAATGTTTTCTTTTGTTTCACAAAGAGGGTGGTCCACCAGTTGCCCAGTGTGTGTGTGTGTGTGTGTGTGTGTGTATGTGTGTATGTTTTCCACACACACAGAAAAAGCCACATGAGTAATGGGCTGCTCAACACCTCCACAGGCTTAAGAATGGAAAGGGTTTTTTTCTCCACAAGATACTAGAGGCATTGTGTTCCTGACACTCTAACTTAGTTTGCTGAACTGAATAGACTAAAGCTGACCGGCCACCCAGCAAGCCTCCAGATATTCCACGCAGTGAGACCCCTCTCTCTTTCTCTTTTCACAAATATCAGCAATCAGCATTGTTCGGCCACTGCTATAAACTTGGCCAGTGAGACCAAGCATACGAGCTCCAGATAGTTTTCAAATTCAATCCAGTAGGCCTCTTGGAAAGGCTTTGTACAGAATCAGTGTCAGGGAACCTCTGGAAGACAAACGTAGGCTCACTTTAAAACTTTTTCAAACTTTTCTCATTTTGGTTCTCAAGTCCTCTGGAGATACTGCTTTAATTCCATCAAAAGAGAGATATCTATCCTTACCATATTGTGGTCTGCTTTACAGCGTTATGATTACTCATCACAGATGGCCCTTGGGCAAGAGCAGGGATAAGAAATTTAGTTAGCTCAATTTATTGGGATACACAGTTACTTTGTTTATAATGGCATTAGACAGTGAAACTGCAGGCTACGACAAACTCACAGTCATATATCAAAATCTTATCAGCTGGCTTAGTCATTTCCTACACTAAATCTAATTCCTAAAGAGACAAAGACTTGGTGCATGTGCAGTTTGTTTTTGAGGGATGGCCATTGTTTTTTGCGTCTCCACCTACTACTTAAAGTGATGGAGGTGAGCTTTCAGTTTTATAGCTCGGTCAATTGTGGTTAATTTGTGGCACACCTGCTGCTGCTTTGTGGACCAGTAGTGTCTTCCCCCCACGGGCTGCTTTGTATGTTAAATGTTTATGTATGCATGGATGTTGTCATTCTCTGAGATCATGGCACTTTGTTGATTTGAACCCATCTGGAAGACAGAGTTTCAATTTCTTAATGGGGAACATTAAGTGGGCGGTGGTCCACAGGGAGTAGTGTTTAGGAGGTCCTCTGGGTTTTCCACTGATCCTCATTGTGAGAGGATGACTGTGGAGCTTAATCCTGCGTCCTGACCTCCCATTTGTTCTTGTTATTTCTTCCCATGATTTCTCTGCGTGGCACTGTACTGCGTTTGTTTCCTAACTCCTCTGCTGATGTCATTTGTGTGTTACATTCGCTTCACTTGTATTTTCCTGTGCCCCGAGCAGGATTTTGTTGTGGTTAGTGGGTGCCTTGTTGATCGCGACCAAAGATCCCCAGTGTTGTGTGCTGTTGTTTTCTTACAAGTATAGAAAATGTCTGTTCTCTTTGGTTCAGCTCTGCGACTTGCTCTTGATATTTTTTGCTTTACTGTGTTATTATGCTCATTCAAATGTATGCAAATGCATTGTGAGTTTGAATACTAATGTTTCTGTACTCCTGTTCTGCATGTGTTTGCTTTCCCAGGTGTTAGTCTTTGATCCTGTCAGAGTGGGACGCATCTAGCAGGGGACTGAGGAGGGAGCAGTGCCAACTTGGAACATGGTGCCTAATATTCACCTGGCAGTGCCCCTCCTGCCCAGAGGGGCGTTGCTGTTCCTGCTTCTACTCGGCTGCATGGTGTTCTCCTCTGAGGCAGACGGTAAGTAACCTTGTTCACCTGTGAAGTCCTGCCGTGCTCTCCTCACATGAAGCCTCATAAGTACAGTGCATTCACAAAGTATCCAGACCCCCTCAAATTGCATTATGTCGCAGCCTTTCTGCTCAGATCATTGAAGTTCATTTTTCTCTTCATCAATACACACTCAATAGGTCATCAACACGAAGTGAAAACTGAATTTTTAGAAATGTATTACCAAAGAGGAAAAAGTGAAATTAAAACTTTGTCACTATGGGGTATTGAATGAAGCTTGATGAGGGGGAGTGAATTGAAAAGTCTCAGCATAAAGCTGCAAAATGAGAAAAATGAAAGGGTGCTAATACTTTGTCCACGCACTGTATTTTGACAGTAGCCTTTCATTTGCATATAGAGAAAATGACACACAATGGGGACATTAAAAAGCTCTTTGAGACTAAGTTTGATTTATTGCCTTATCTGATCATCAGCAGAGCAAATGCTGGCATTTTGGACTTCTTTAGAGGGACTGACGAAAGTAGAATTGAACCACTACAGTATTTCACATTAAATTCAATGTTTGGATATTCGCACAGACCCAGCTTTCTTCCTGTGTGGCGTCGAGGGTCTTTTGGAATAGAATATAGATTGTGTTTACATTAGGTGTCTTTGGTGGATTCCAGCAAACAGAAATAGCGCCTCATCTAATGCATGTCCCCAAGTATAGAGCTTTAGCATCTGCACTAAAAATAAGCATACAGTGCATATAGTGAATCTCCGTCGGCCCCAGTGCGTAGCTGTCAATCTCAATGAAGCTTTTGGCTGGATGGAAGCGCTCAGAAAGAGTCGCCATCGCTCTGCCTTTGGGTCTCGGGGCAGTCGAGAGGTATTGCCCTGCCAAAGATGGGGTCAGGGACAGAATTAATTCAACACATGACCTCACCTCTAGTGCTGTCATAGGGTCACTGTAATTCAATTATACCCCAACCCCTCCCATTCCCCCGCCCTGACCACGCCAACTGCCCTGTCCTTTCATTCACGGGTACAATAGGGTTTGTTTTCCTCTCACTCACCCCTGTGCTATCATCTTAGTCTTTTGCTGTGTGTCCAGAGTTTTGCACATTGTCAGTGTGAACTTGACCTTGTGGAAATGTCTTGCACTCCTGTCTGTTTTCTTCTTCTGTCAAGTGCCTGTAATATGATCGGACCAAATCAGGCCATGATCAGCACCATAATGGTGCAGTAAGACTCAAAGTTGAGGCGTGCTGCTCTGACTTTTATCCCTAGACTTTAAAAACACTGACATGCATTCGGCTTAAGTCCACTAATTGTGCTTTTCACATGTAGCCGAAACTGGTGCGGTTTGTTGTCTAGACCCTCTGCTGATTAAAAAAAACAAAACAAACTCTGAATACTAACAATCACTTAAGAATTCAAATACAGCGTGACTTGCTGATGATTAATTATCTTTAAGAAATTAATGAAATAACTAAGACAGTTTTTGGTCCATGAATAATTGGCATAGTAAGTTTCTCAATAAAGCAAATGAGATCTGCCATGTCAGTAATTTATTAATTGGTTATGCACATGTTTATTGTCATGTTTTGTTGTGTACCTGTGCTCTTTTATCGCCTGCATGTTAATCGTTACCAAGGGAGTGGGGGAAAAAATCTAACTGCATTTGCTTTTAGAGATCATCAACAAAAGAAGGTGATGTCAGGGGTGTTGAAGGTGCCAAGATATTATTTAAATGTGCTGAGTAAGTCAGATGCCAAGTGCAGAGTTTGGATGGGACCTTGATTATTAGGCTGTGCTGCTGTTGTGCTCTTTTTAATCGATACGGCACAGGTACCTATATGTAGAGGCAAACATGCAGGGTTGAGGATGCTTTTTAAAACTGTATTAAGGCATAGTCTCTCATGGCCGTATCCAGAGTATTTTATGCAGTTAAGACGTGTTGAATATACACTCCATTTGCCAGAATTAAAGATCTTTATTTGTGTAGATGTAGTCTTTGTGCTCTCTGCCTCCCTGTCTCTAAGATTGCCCTGGTCTCTAATTTCAGTAATCACATCATTTACGCATAAAAAACACAGAACCAAGCATTCAATAAACAGACAAAGATACTCTATTGTGACAAGCTGGCACAAGCGCTTTCAGTGAATATAACACCCAAAACACTGATGCATGAATAAGGGACTGAAGAAAAGATTTAATTTTAAAAATTCATTTCATCTCATAGGGAGGATAGAACAAATAATGACTTGGAGAAATGTCTGACTTTGGCCCAAGGTGAACCTATGATAGTTTAATGAAAGCACACATGGGAAAAGTCCAAGACCTGCTATTACCAAAAGCAGTATATGTCTGTAATGCAAACAGACATAGAATTAAAATAAAACAGTTCGGGGGTGGGGGGGTAAAAATAACACCTACCACTAATGGCAGGGTTGTATGCATTTGGTGTCTGTAATTTGTATGCAACTTAGTTATGTGAACTTCATAGTTCTGGTTTAGATTTCCTGTATTACAGGGCAGACACCAGACAGATATTATGGGCTGGGTGCCTGGTGAGTTTCTGATTACATGGGTTCAGTCTGGTGTCCTTGTCCCTCAATTGAAAAAGTTAAGCGGGCAAAGCAACCACACATGCCAAATGTGTGAGCAGAGTCAGGCCGTGTCCTTACATGACAACTATGGGTAATTCCATTTATAGTGAATTGTTTGTTTGCTGATTTAGCCTGGCTTCATTTCAGTGGTCGTCGTCATACTGTTTGTTTGTTGTGATAGTCAAGATGGCACGATTCATCATGATTTAGCACCGCAAATACAGTAAGTACACCACCAGCACTATCAGTGTCATAGCTCTGTGACATCATTCATCTTATGGCGTCACTTAGGAGGCACACAATACAGTGTGATTACTCTGAGTGCTGATTGCAGACGTCCCATCGATCCCCGGGGGCCTCAGCCTAATCAACCAGCTCTCTATACAGCCCTGTTGTACACAATAGGCCACTGGCTTGCAAGGTCAGCCTCAAAGTCACACATACCCAGCACTTAAATGTAATGGTTATCTTTTTGTAGTGCTGTCATTGTGAGTTATTTCATTGGCTTTAATAAGCTTTTGATGTATGTGTCTCCTGTGGTGCCTCTCATGTTATAATCTTGGGTGGCTTCTCATGTGTGGTGCAACAAGACTGCCTCCTTGAAGTTTAATGCCACTTTTTCGTTGCAAACTGCTGTCTAATGCAACAACGGTTTAATGTTGTATTTGTGCTCCCATATTCACCACCAGTAGATAATAATGGCAGTTTGTTAGCTCTATAGACTGTAGTTTCCTAGTCGCTGTGTTTTCTTCAATGTCCCATCAGTCGTTTGAACACTAAAAGGCATCCCTTGGGGCCTCTATGCTAAATATGCACAGCTTTAGATAGAAATATCCCTCAAAAGCTGGTAATATATCGTACTTATCTGGATTTTAAGCACAAAAAAATGCTTGAAAAACCTCTTATTTCCACCGAAACTACCGTGTATTACATGGACATACTGTATAATACAAAGTCTGTAGATTGATCTGGCAATTTCTAGAGCTACTACACTGAACTGATGTGATGGAAGTGCCAGAGTGGTTTGGAAAGGGGTGACCAGACAGGGGGCTGGGTAGCTGGAAATTGGATTGTACTTTTAAGTGTCCATATGGTCACCCAGTTCAAAAACTGACAGGGATATAAATTGATTCTTTTTTAATTAAAAGTAACCATATCCACCTTGGAGAGCCACTTGGAGAGTAATGCACTTAACACACAGCTGTGGTTCGCACACATCATACAGACAGGCGCGCTGGGAGAGGGGGGGGGGGGAGAGAGAGAGAAAGAAAGAGAGGGGAGGTGTGTGGCTGAGGTGGCAAGAAAGCTAAACAATAGAAAATGCAGTCTGTGAAAGCAGTGGGAGAAAGCAATATATGTGAGAAAAACATCTGCAAGATAAAGCGTCACAGGAATGCAATTTAGAGGCTGGAGAGATTCAATGGGAAGTTGTTTTCATAAGCCAGTGCAGCAATGTCAGAATGGAGGGAGGGAAGGGTCATCGGAGGTTAATGATGTGAGATTAATAGTTTAATTAGGGAGCTCAGTAGCAGGGCCAGAGGCAGTCACCCAAACCCTCTGCTGTGTCCCGGATCCAGCAATGCCACAGGGTGACAAGAACCGGCAGTGTCCTTCTAGAAAAGGGCAGAGAAAGACATTTAATTCTGTGTTCACACAGTGATGGCTTTATTGACAAAAGACACTTAAATTCCCCACTGTCTGCTGAAACTTGTTATTATTACATTCTCACTTAATCTTAGGTTGTATGAAATGGAATAATCTAGTATTAGCACAGATTTGGAAGAACTGATGTGGATTTAACTTGTGTTGAGATATTACGTGGGAAGTACAATAAGCATTAAAGGAATGCCCGTACGACTATCACATCCTGATCAATGATCACATTCTGCTGTGACGGGAGAAATTCAAGATAGCTTTCACTAAAAGGGACACGGTTTTGTATCTTATGGGCACATCACTGCACACCCTTGTATTGTTTACTCTGGGAGTATTCTCTAAGGCGCATTTTAAGGCATTTACTCAACCCAAACAGCCCGTGGACATGGAACAGGATAAAACATAGTCAGATCTCAAGTGGGATCTATTTCATGGGTAAATGGTCACCTTTGCTTTTCAAAGGTTCTAAATCATAAGGGAAGCAGCAAAGAGCCTGTTGGCGCCCACAAAACCAGAATTTCTTTGTTTCATGTCCCTACAGTAACATGATTTAATTTGCCCCTCAATTTTGGCTTACAGAGAGTTGAATTACTTAAGACCTCCGGGTCTTGTGAGTGAGAAGATGAGAACAATGGCAGGGGTTCTTTGTGGTCTCTGAGGGAAGGCTAATCTAGGGGAGGCAAATTAATGAGGTTAGTAGGGTCACAGGGGGGTGCCCGGTGATGGATGATGAGTTAACCCCAAAATGGGATCTTGAAGAAGCTGGAAGCCATCTCAGCAGCTGAGCTCCTAACCCACCCCCCCCTCCCGCGATCACTTAACAAACGCAACATTTTCCACACACTTGTCTATGAATGTGTGTCACGGTCCGGTCCGAGCCAAGGTGACCACTGGACTTTACCCACCACCATTAATAAACCCCCACCCTCACCACCAGTTGCCGAATTCGTCTTTTATACTCCCACGGCAACTTCGTGGAGTCATTTGGATTTCAATAACAAAGGTGTCACACTAAATGCTTTATTACACATCCCAGCTGCATTCAAAATGTACTTTTTCTCTCTTTGTATTTTGTTTTGCATGTGAGTGTTTCCAGGTTGACGTTCTCTGTTACCCACCCACACATGCCTTCAAATGCAGCAGTCAGTCATCCTTCACAGTTTCAAAATGGAAAAACACTTAGTTTCATGACAGTGGGAAATGAGAACATTTCATCATCAAGCAAACTAAATGAACATAAGAGGTGATATCGGCCCCCAGGCTTATGCAGATGAGCTGTGCAGTTCAGCCAGCACATTAGCTGCCTTGTCTTCGAGGTTAGGGCCACATACCTCATGAAGAGCTGTTTCATTGCAGTGTACACTTTTTTTTTTGTCAGACTTAAAGTTGTTTTCAGTTAATGATATGTTGAGTCTCCGACCAGTAGGCAATTATGGGTGTTAGCGAAGAGGAAAGGAAACTGTAAAAACTAAAATATAGTATGTAAGCACTCATTTTAAAATGGCATCAAGTAGTATGTTATATATTTCCTCTCACAACTGAGAAACAGAAGCATTTTCTTCCCTTAAAATATACCAAAGTAAACATTGTGCAGCGTCTGCCTTTATCTAATGTCTGCTCCAACTTTCCCTTAAGGACTGAGGTGGGTTGAAAGAAGCCACGGGTAGTGAGTCATCTTTGACTAGCTCTAGGTTGGGCGCCAGTTTAAATACCACAGGTAATATAAAACCCCAGACTCCCAATTGTGTGATACCAGGAACACCCACATCCTCACCATCAAAAAGTTCACAATGAAGCGTTTATCCTTGCATGTTTTCATAAACAGTTCCATTAAATGCCCACTCCAGGCATCGCTCACAGAAACACAACGTGGTGTGTGTTTTTTTTTGTTTTTCTGCTTCATTTATTTTTTATTTTTTTGCCCCGAAAATGTGATACACTGACTGACAGACAAGAGGAGAGAGTGCAGACTTGAGAGATTCCTCCCTCTTTCATAATCGGCTTGAGAAGATGAAAGCCATTACATTAATGTTGCTCACACTGGGAAGAGAGGAGTGAAGGGTAATTGCACTTAGAGTTCTTGTTCTTCTCCACTGTCTTGAATAATTCACAGAAGGCTGGAAGGCCTGATAGAAAGCCTGTCTTCGTGGTCTACGGGGTATTGAAAGTTTGATGTTTTTCTTTTTTGGTTTTCTTCTTCCATAGGTTTGACATTTTGGCTTAAGTACAGTATCTCAGTGATGATGAATCACATTGCTCTTGTGATTTCACTTGAAGTCCTGATAAAGGTTATGAAGCGCCATCAATCTTTGGCCACGGCGCTATCGTTTTAAGAAATTTTCTTTAGTTTCTGTGCCATCATGAGGGAGAGCAGTGTGAGCTGCCTGCTAATGAGAGAGAGAGAGAGAGAGAGAGAGAGAGAGAGGAGACGGTGCAAGCAAACCAAACCATTCAGCAAAAGCCACACAAACAAACGCCACCCATGTAGGTCCTGCTCAGGTTTGAAACCAGGATGTTCATTTGTGAGATAACTTTATGAAAGCAAAATGTAAGCTGAAGATGACCGGGTCATCAATAAAAATCCAATTCTGCCTCGCTCACCTCACAGTGCATACGTTTAACTAGTTCACAGAGAGGGGAACGATATGGTGTGATTGACGCAGAAACAATAAGTGGAGGCGCTGATGGAGCTGATGCACTGTGAATAGTGCAATGACAACTGCATTCCTCTTTATAGCTCTTCAGAATGTGATCTCAGTTTGACAGATGTGAGAGATTGAAAAAGTAACCACTGGATAATAGAAATAAAATTGTCTTGACCCGAAATACACTGAAATACATATGGCAGACACTTTCGCCATCCATTATCCAGACGTGGGGTCCCTTCACATGAATTGTAACATGTGCAATGTACATGTGTCATTTGGAAAACAAACATCACAACGCTCCTTGGTGCGGAGCTGTAAAACATTAGTGCAGATAGCTGACATGATGTTTATTGGTTTAAACAGCCTGAAGTGCAGTTGACTTTACCGGGGTAAATAACTTACAGGGGAGGCAGTTTTATATCGAATTAATTGCAAACAAGTTGCCTGCTAATGGCCTGAAAAGGCCTTAATGGAAGGGTTCCATTAAAACAACCAGTGCTGATGCCATCAGACAAATTCCCACTAAGTGTTGCCTCATGAAAATGATAACTTGCTAATCCATTATTAATAAGAATTAATGGTTTTCTCTCTGCCGCATGTGTATCGATCTCTGATATCCTACACTACAGAGTACCTCTCATTGGGCATTCTGGCAGGCATGGGAATACACTAATTGTTAGCCACACAAGAGCCATTTGCATGACTCTCCCTGCTGTCTCTGCATTCATTACAAGCCCTGCTCTGAGGCCCTCGACAAGGAAAAAAAAGAAGAAGAAAAAAACGTATAGCAGCTTAGGAAAATATTGTGTGTCAGGTGGGAAAACATATGAATATATGTATCTTGGTAAACCACTCAATTAGTCCACTAAAAGCTGATCTCTGTTCTTGTCCTAAAATATGACCCGCACTCATTAGTTTATTGTTCTGGATCACTCATCCCTTGAGATCGGTCGAGTGAAGAGTGAAACACCTTTGGCAGCCCTGGAGTTTGGGAACCTCCGTGTCTTTCTCCTCTCTAATGGCCGCAGACCCCCTGGATCCTGCTGAAGGCATTAGCAGGTTAACTGAGAGAAGCTGTTTAATCCCCCCACACACAGAGCAATCAGCAGCCTCCGGGCTCCCTCTCCACTGTCTCAACCTGAGCCTATGCAGATCTGTCAATAGCTTGCCCCCCCGGGTCAAATTTAAATTTCACTTCAACAGGTCCCACTTGTATGTGATTTTAAGTGAGAGTATGTCTGCTGCAGGTACACAGTACAGCACTATGAATTACCTCTAATAACTGCAGCTAGATTAACTCAGCACTTTGTATTAAGTTTTTGAACATTAGGCGTTAAAAGGGTTGGCATTAATTTCCCTAATAACCCCATGATTTGTTTGATAATCAGATTCTGTCCTGCTGTGTGGCGTACAAGAAACACCTTATTAGTCCCACAAATTAAGAGAAGAAAAACTTGGGGTTTTCACTGGTGTTTATTGTTTTTTGCTTTGATTAATTCATTTATTCCATTCATTAGTTGTAACATGAAAGCCTTTTAGCTCCAGCAACAAAAACTAAGTGTGTGTGTTTTATCCCTCTCCACTGCTACCCAAGTGTGCAGCCACACTTTTTGCATATGGGTCACTTTTATGTATTTCTGGTGTATTTAAACCAGTAGTTTGAGTGATAATGATCCAGATCTGTTTATCTGACAGGGGCATAAGTTCCCCTATAGAATGAACTTGTTCGCATTAAGTTTGGAGTTAAGTCATATTGGATGCTTTCATTGCCCCCCTCCATCCTAGAATGCATCTTTTAAAGACAACCAATTTAGGCATACTAGCATTCAATTGGCCGAGAGGGTCAGGAATAACAGGAGGTTCAAGTTGTGTATGAATTTTGTACTTATAGCCAGTGAGGAGGTGAGAGCAAGTGAGTATTAAGTTATCAGTGTCAGCCCAGAGGTAGTAGTAGGTAGCTAGTTAGTCAACCAGCCAAATTAAGACAAAGCCTTGGATAAATGAATGCGGTAAATATGCAGAATTTATGAGTCGATAACCTCAACCCTGAAAATGCTGGCACCTTGCAACCAGCACCAGTCCTGACAGCACTCTTTGCACATTGCCAGCAAAAAGAGAGCATGCGTTAAAACGTTGTGTGTCGAGATATGAGTTTTGAATGTGATGTATCAAAGCTTAGAAAGAGTGCAGCTCAAAGCTTGCAGTCACTGTGAAAGAGAGAAGGATTTGCATAGGTAGGCTTATGTGTTTTCCACCTCGTCCCTGCCATTGTTTTCATGTGACAACTGCCTGACAGCCAGGAAAATGGGACACAGGCTGAGAAAAAAGGGTCGAGTCTGGATTTTGTCTCTCTAAGAAAAGAACTGACAAACTGAACAGTTCAATATATCCTCACCCACCAGTGGTGGCACAGTGACGGAGGAACTCTGCAGAGTCTCGGCCTAAAAATAAATGCCTCTGCCCTTTCGTCGGAGTGTGTTAGAACCACTATTAACCCTGTCCGTAAGTCAGGGGTTTGAGGTCAGCGCAGACCTTTTGGAGATTTTGTGATTGAATGCTTGGCAAGTCCTGGATTAACAATGGACAGCCCAGAATTTGCCATAGTTTCGCCTTAGAGTCATAGGTCAACTATCGAAATTCAAGGGAAGCTCGTTTAAGAGGATTAATACGGGGGAAAGCTCAGCAAGGGCCAGTTCACCCTTTTCCTCCACTTATCCCTAAAAATCCTTGATTTCTAACATCCAGCGGTTCCTCACTTAAATGTTTGTGGCAGTGCATGCTCTTACATCCTTTAATTTGAAGCATGTGCCGAGAACTGTTTAATGCTGCCTGATCCTCCCTCCGAGCAACAGGGTGAAAAGCCCCCTCACATCAACTTAAATGCAACGGCTATGGACAGATGTTACCAGCAACTCTTGGAAGTCAGAACGGTGATAATCAGGTCTTGAGGATTCCAGCTCACCACCCATGCACGCACTGATGCATGCTCAGGCACACACTCTTAAGAGCTTATCAGGTTTGAATCATTAGCTGCCGCCTGCATGTGTGTCACAGTCACATTCTGCCGCTATAGAAAAGGATTTATCACTGTGCTTTTGCAGTTTAAATCTTGTCTCTAAGGGAACCAGGAGGAAAATATCATTCATATGTCAGGTGGGATTAGGTACTATGAAAAGGCCACAGGTCACAGATGGCTGGATGGATGTGTTGGATTACTGTGCATCGCCAAGTACGCACAACTGCCCACTCGAACACTACACTGCTCTACAGTACACTTCAGCCTATCACTGTTATGTAAATTGCTGTGGATTTGATAGTGTTTTTGTTTGTCGTTGTGAGCTCACCATGATTGGCTTTAAAGGACCATGTTAGCTTGAATCTGTTTTGCTAATTTGACACTCGATTGATAGAGACCGACTCTTAAAACTGTAATATCAGATGGACACTGACATTTTACTTTTAAATGCTGTGAGGAGATGGTATCTCTCAGTGCATCCCTGTCATTTTAAATCACTTGTGACACTCGTCCTCGTCAGATTTTGCAATCAGAGTTGACAGTTAATTTCCTTTAAGTATTAGCAGCAGCATTAGACAGTAGTATTAAACAACTGTAAAAAAAAAAAAATGCTACAGATGTGGAAACAGATCTGAAGGAAATGTCATTGTTTCATGAATTGCTCTTCTTGCACTGTAAGCTTGTATTTAAGAGCCACATATCTCTGTTAGCACCCCTGTCTTTCCAACCAGTTGCATTTGAATGCGCACAAGCATCTGACATCAAAGTGTTATGTATGCACGCACACCTCACTGCCTGCACCCTTTTATTGTACACTGCTGTATTGCTCAGAGAAAGCTCCTCAGCAGAGATGTCTTAGAGCAAGGACAGCCAGCACCTCCTCTCTCTCCACAGCCAAGTGTGGTGCAGGGGGTGATGATATAACAGGTAGAGCCGGAGAATGTGCCCACTAAAGGTCTCCATCCATAAAAGAACCGGGTTCAATGTTATTCTAACGTAACATCACACAACATTCTCCGCCCTCCCCCAGTGCAACCCTCCTCCTAGCAGCATTATATGAGTACACATAAAACAGAAAAGAATGGTGGCAGCCATTGCTGAATTTTCCCAAGTGGGTGCTCTCTGAGGGAAAGCTGGCATCTCCTCTGTGTACACAGCATAATGATTCACCCAGTTGTGTGCGTCTCCACGGGGCGGTGTGTTCGTCACCACTGCGGTTTAGGTGTTCCCCACCTCCCTGTTTAATGACTCTGGAGATGAAACACAAGCTGACAAGGGCTGGTAATAGGGACAGTGAGTTACATTGTCGCAGCCAGACTTGTATTATTCACATCAGAGACTGTAAATGAAGCATAAAGCACAGAGCATGGCAGTCGTGGCATGGTGCAAAGGTGGGCTCATTGTAGCATCATGTCAGCTTAGACGGGCTGTCACTGAAACACGCATGACATTGTCCTATGAACAATGGCGTTGGGTGTGGTGCGAGGTAAAAACACCCTGAAGGCAAACGCGGCGAGACAGACTTAGCAGTGTTTTCCAGGATAGTCCACTTTGTTGTTGTAAATGCACATTATCTGGGAAGACACCTGAGATTTCTGAGTCAAAACACAGTAGAATCCTTGTTTGGATTTCAGCACAAGTCGACCAGTTAATGCCCAGTAAGCCAAAAATTGCTGCTTGAATGCTAAATAACTTGATGAACTCCCAAAGTTTCCAATTTACAAGCATCTTGCTGTTCATTGATTTCTGATCTTTCAGAAGTTTTGGGGAAGAGCGGGAGTCCATCTGATTATTTCCCTGTTTCTACTGGGTTTAATACAATCCCCACCTTCCCGTGATATAATTGTAACTAAATTGTCTGTTTGCAGCAGACTTTGTTTCATGTGGTGTGTCTAAGCCCAAAAGAATCAGCGTAACATGGAGACAGACGACAGCACAGAGACAACATGCTCCTCCTGTGGCTGATGTGAGGTTGCGCGAAACAATAACACCTGCGTGTGTTTCTGCAGAAAGCGATAAATGCTCGTAGACAACCAGGTTTTACATGCTGACGTGATAGGAACAGCCACTAACGTCACCTTCACCCCCCCCACCCTTCTGCTCTCTTCCCTCCACATTTCTCTCCCCTCTTTACCTGTCATTTATATCTTTCCCTCCTTCACTCTCTTCTCCCTTGCTCCCACCTTCACTCCACCCTCCTCAGGCCCGCCAACTTTCGTCAAATCCCCAGAGGACCAGACGGGTATCTCGGGCGGAGTTGCATCATTTGTGTGCCAGGCCACCGGGGAGCCCAAGCCCAGAATCACCTGGATGAAGAAAGGCAAGAAAGTCAGCTCCCAGCGCTTTGAGGTGAGCACTCACGTGTGACTTTCAGCTCTTTGAACGCTCTCGCACACACCCACATGTACACACAAAAACAGAGGCAGGCGCAAACACAACTCGGGTGAAAAAAAAAACACATTAACAGGCGCGGACTGCGCTGTAACCCCCCCCCTTTCATTAAGCACTCATCCGCACATTCGTCTCCACATGCACATCCATTAGCAACATTTACACAAAGTGTTCTCTCCCGCAGCACACACAATCAAATGCCCTGTTACTGAACATCACACCTGCTCTTCACTTCTCCATGCAAGAACAGAAGCTCCCCTTCTCTTTAATCTCCTTCCACCTTGATTTATATAGACTGCTTCATCTCTTCCAGTGTTTTCACACCCGCATCCTTCCCCTCCTGCTTCTCAGCTCCACCATCTCTGGCCATACATCACCTTGATGTATCACTTGATGTATTTCCCCTCCTTCTTTTGAACCATATGAACAGAGGGAAGAGTGTTAGGTGGGAACTCACACCACCTCTGACCAGTGTGTCCCCATGTAACACAACATAGCCATGCAAGTTGGAGTAAGGCTGTGGGTTTATTGGTATTCCTCGATAGGATCCTTTTTGTGGTCCTGCTGGATTGGATTTCATAGTATCATTTACTCAAAACATCAGGATTGGTTTTCTTCTATTGAAACAGAAGGTTTGGAAATAACATTTGAATCGCTGTTATCAGTGAGAATGGCAGGCTTAGATACTACTCCTGAAAAGTTTCATTTTGCAGCAGGACATGGAAAAGCAGCATTTGAGAAACCGATGAAGCTGCAAATCTGTCAGATGTTCAAGGTTTTCCTCTCTCAGATCAGAGACACAAGGAAATGTGACATAATCTGAAAGTAGGAATTGATATGATTATGATTCAATAAAGTGGTATCCCTGGGAAACAAAAGAAAACGATGCCCCTAAAAATAACATCCCTGCCCTTTTGTTTTGTTCTGGTCGTCCTAGGTGATTGAGTTTGATGACGGTTCAGGCTCTGTACTGCGGATCCAGCCACTGCGCACACACAGAGATGAAGCCATTTACGAGTGCACAGCCACTAACAGCGCTGGCGAGATCAACACCAGTGCCAAGCTTACAGTGCTTGAAGGTAAGATAAGTCTTCTTTTTTCTCGCTCAGCCCCCCCCTCCCTTCCTCCATCTTGCTTTCACTCTCACTCTTTCCCTTAACCCCTTCTTGTTTTCCTGCTGCTTCATGTGTCTGAAGCTTTGAAGCTTTCATTTACTAAGTCTAAGTATTCCAGGTTTCAGCAGTGTCACGGTGGAGCAGATATATCTTAATGTGAATTCCACATGGTGAGAGAAAATGCAAGGAATGCGTTTTTAAATCAGGTAGTATACAGTTCAGCAATTCAGCAAATGCATGACCGGGAATTGACTTATATTGTAAGAAATATTTGCCTTCTATTGGCTCTAACGTTTCTCCCCCTCCCTTAACCTTGACTCAATCTCTTTACCACAACAAAACAATGGTATAATCAATTAAAAACCTAATCAATGGTCCCATTAAAAGCCTTATCATGAATAATGACTGCTAACCAAAATATATGACTTAGATAAACATTTACTAGTCAGTGATTAACTGCCCTTCCAAAGAAAATGCTCCTCATGGACATATTAACAGATTTTACAGTGTTGTCCACATACAGGGATCGCCCTCCATGCCTGCAGGCTACTTTGACACCCCCCATCCTCCGTTTGACCATAGAGTTAACATATGCAGTTTATGTGGACAGAGGTTGTGCACCTCTCCCTGATCGGCCTGATCCCCACATCGCTGAGCTCTGAATGTGAATTACTTGTTTAATCTCTAACTTATCTTATCTGGAACTTGATCCATTATTTCACCATCACTCCGCTGATGTGTGATATTTTATTTATCGGCCACGGTTTCATTTTTCATTGTTTTCCTGCTACTTCTGCTTCCTAATATCATAGTTATTACAGTTGTTATGATTAATTGATAGTAATTTTTTATTTGTGTGCAAGTCGCCACAGGAGATGATTTCATTAGAAACTTTAAAGAAAAAGCTCCAGCAGGGGGGATTAGGACCGTCTATAGCCATTACACTAGTATTAAAGCAGATCCCCTCTCATTCAAACACAGCCTCTCCATCCCCTTGTTTGAATCACATCTTTCTCTACACCCACCCCTCCTTTTTGCTCTGTCCATGCTGATTTGATGATATCATCGGCTGGGCTTGCATAATCTTCCCGAAGGGACTTTTCTCCTGCAGAGAAAAGGTTTTCTTCCTACCCCTCCTTTGCAATGTATCAAGAGGAATGCCTGCGTAAACAAACAGCACTAACATGACATGTAGCGCACATGAATGAGATGAGATTAATCCCAGTGTTTGGGGTGGCGTGGGGGGTTGCAAAACAGAACATGAAGTTCGGCTTTCCTCAGAAAGTGGTTTAGAGACAGACAAGAGTCTTACTCAACAGTGAGCAACTGTTCTCAGCAGCAGATATACTGTGCAAGAAGTCATCTTCTCTCTGTGATCGTTCGCTTAGTGTTGTAGCTGCTAGCCCCGGTGTGGAGCAGCAGACAGACACAGGCCGTACGATGGACGCTTTACTACCACACATTCACAGCATACAAATACTTGTTTAAAAATGTCCAGACCTTAAATGTGTCCATGTTTTAACTTGGACCACATTTCTCACATTCTTTTATTTCACAATGAAATGGAAAAGTAAAAAATTCACTACTTACTATTTTGTTTTCATACCACACACCTATTTAAAAGTGTGTGAAGCAATACTCTCCATGATAATCATCTCCCTAGTCTGCACGTCTACGCAGAGGTGAGCCACTTGGAGCTTGTTGTTTTGGTCTCACAAACCAAAACAATGTAAAAAAAAAAAAAAAAAAGCTGTGGACAGCTGCTCTCAGCCCACAAGCTCCAGCAAGCCAGCTCTACGCTACCTGCTCCGAGTGGAATGGCAGACAGCCAAAGTAAACGAATGACTGGTGAAGTTGAAGTCTTTGTTGAACCCTTTGCAAAGCAAAGAGAGACAGATATTTATTTCCGAAGCAGGACTCCAGCAGGATAATACCAGGTTGTTTTGTATGTGTTGGAAACAAGAAATCTGCCAAAACTGATAATGATAAGCTGATTCAGTGTAACGGCTTGTTGCTGTGATATTTCTGAGTCTTTTCTCCCCATCATTGCATGAAAATCTCATCGTGCAGGTTCAAGTGCAAATATGAACAACTGGAATTGTTGTAATTACATCTATCAGTCAGACGTACACTTAACAGCATATTTGATGGAGTCTAGTCGACAGTCACAGTGAACAGTTCATTAGAATACATCAGATAGCAAAAGGTTTTATTATTATTATTGTTAGAGAGGTTTTTGTGTTAATGTAAATGCAGAGGCTGGTGAGGAGCTCAACCAAACATCCAATTTAAACAAGAAGAAACTCCTTGACTCTGCCCATCCTGAACCATGAAGATGTGTTGGACAACACTTCCACATGCACACAAACATTCAACCATACACACATACATGCATATTAACTTACACAAACACACACACACACAGAGCATTATCATCAGTTGGGCTCTATTTTTAGACTATTGTTTGTACCCGAGCAATACATCAAGTTCATATCAGCAGCGCTACACAAGAAAACACCGGGGCAGCACGAAACAGATGGAGACTAATGGTCCACCGCCTTAATGGGCCGGCGGTAGCTCAAAGGTTTGAGAAGTCACGTGTCACGTCACGGCATTGCTGAGTCAAATCTCGGACCAAATGATGAAATCTGACGAAAGTGACTGAAAAACAGCAAGTAGCTCGTCAGGTGCGAACGTGTAAAGTAAAATAAAGCTGAGGATTGCTGAAAAAACACGCTCGACTCGCTCAACCTTCACCGAGTGGATAAAGGTTGAGAAAATTACTTCATGAGCAGAAACTTCCTGTTTTTCATTTCAAAAGAAAAGCCCCCCACCCTCCCTATCATGACTTAAAGTGCACGAGACTTTACATCCCCATGAAGTTGTCACAACACATTGAGCACCCCCACCCAGAGAGGCAGTGAGAATGGCGAAGTCATTATACCACTAAGTCGATCTGGATTATAGGTTTTAGCAAAGCAAAGGAAGGTCGAGCATTAATTATGATTATTTCATATACTGACTCCTAATTTTGCTATGCCAATCCTGCAAAATATGGATTATGACAGTCACATTGCAGCTTTACTGATGCTTTCATTGTGCTCAAAGGAAGGCTGTAGTTTTTTAAGGAAAATACCAAGTTTGTGAAGAGCATTATACTGTCTGGATCACTTGCTTGTGATTTTTTTTGCTTAATTCAGTGCATCTACATTAATTTTGTGTCAGTATTGCCATCTTCTTATGTAACACCACTTCAAGGAATCCCTTCGAGGAACATCTCTTAGCATGAAAACATGTGCCGTGTCAAAATAGTGATTTATTCAGCGATCTTTCACACTTCATATTTTAAGTTTACTTCACTGGCAGTTCCTGCACTTTCAGAGCTGGTGTTGCTGTCAAATAATGGCTAGACAATCCAACTCGTATATAGATTAATGTATCTCACTCTCTTGTACTTAACCTGAGCAGAGGATGGAAGCCAAGGCTGTCACTGCACAGTTTGGCCCGCCGCTCACCTGCGTGGATGGAGCCGCTAAAGCGTACACTCGCGCCAGCCAAGTTGGGCTTTAGCACTTTCGCAGTCATGAGTCTTGAGTCACTCTGTAATTCTGTCACGCTGTAACAGCCCCGCTCTTTGTTCGTGGCGGTTCTCACGCCCCCGCCTGAGAGGTCACTCCTCTGAGACTTACATACAGACCCAAAGTCAGCTCACCCATTCTTCATTGTGTGTGTGTGTGTGTGCGTATGCGTGAAAAAGAGACACACGCATACAAAGACAGACGGATAGAATGAAAAGTATAGCTGTGCTGCTTTTATTGTTTCAACAACATCTTAGGATCCTTGCCTACAATCATCCCCTACTCTCTGTAATGCTTTGGATCATAGTCTACATACAAAATGTCGTATCAATGTGCAAGCCTTCCTAGACTCGTTTTGTGTAAGAGAGAGTGAGGGAGTCAGTCAGCCGTGTGCTGCTCTGACCTGCATGGTTAAATAATGATGCAAACTACACTGAGACCAGAGGGGGAGGTATGATGGAGAAACACTGTTGCCGTCGCTCTTTCATGCTCGTTTCTCTTCTCCTCCCTCTTACTTTTATTTCTCCCATCTTGTCTCTATCACTTTTATTCCTGCATGTCTACCCCTCTCTCCCTTTCTCTCTCTCTCTCTCTCTCTCTCTCTCTCTCGTTAAACAGCGTGGACAGTGTGGCGGTGCTATGACGTGTAGGGTAGTAGTATAGAGAGATGACCAGAGGGGACAATGACTCATTACTTGGGTAACGATGCCGATGTTCTGACCTTGAGCGCCCCTCTTGAATTGAACTGCCTTAGTAAATGTCCAGGTAAATGGTGCTTGTCTCTGTGATGTATGAAATAAACTACCGCTGGCCAGAAAAGACATCTCTGCTCACAACATCAGTCTTAAAAGCAGTGCGCCGTCACTTCTCCATGTCAAGGCAATAGTTCATATTTCCATCGCTGTGAACATTTGATGAGCATGTAAAATGCAATGACTCAGATCAAGAAATGACTAAGGTGGCGTCAAAGCCATGTCACGACACTAATGGTGATTATAAAACTGATGGGGCTCTGTGGTGCAGCGGATGAAGATATTGTTTTTACAAATGCAAGTCGACAGGTTTGCCCAAAACTAGCGCCAAATTCTAATGACATGGCTTCAAGCTAAATCCTATAAGGTGCGTCGCGGTTTTAATTGGACTCTATCAGCAAGCAGGGAGTTGCAACATTTGGCAGTTCCTGAGAAAGGTCAGAGACAAACTGTGACTTGTAGATTAGAAATAATAAGTCACATTTTCCAAATAAAATATGCAAGGTTCTCGCGAGTGGATTCAACACAAACATTTAATTGGAGGCCACATATCACAGAGGAAAGACACTGTCCAAACACAAACGCTGCTTTTATTTCCTTTTATGGCATGAGAACAAAATGGCTCACAGTGCTGCTTGGCCTGAACTACCTCTGCATTTTCAAAAGCAAGAATACAAGTGTTGAAAGCGAGAACTCGTAACTCCAGCCAAAGTGGTCGCAGTAATCAAATATCCCAGGAAAGTGAAAGTCTTGAGCCTTATCTGCTTACGTTCACCCACCGGTGTTTCTCTGGGGATAGTTTCGACTAAGTTCCTCCAAAATAAAAAGCTAAAACAAGCACAAAAATGTCAAAGTGATGGCTGCAGAGCTCTCTGTGACTCGAGAAGATCCCTCAAATATGAGCAGAAGTAGGTATACTGTGACTTCTCTCCTGTGCTGGAGAACATTCTCTTGTCTTTAGGGAGACATCGGCCCTGTCTCTGGAAAGGAGGAATGTTATCTAATGGTGCCAGATCAAAAGCTCCATCATTACTGGAATCCTTTGCTGTCAGAGTGTGAATTAGAAAGGTTCTCCTTCAGACCAGCTGCACACCTCATTTGAAGTTCCCTGGCAACTCCTTTCTGAACATGTAATGTTCAGGGAAAAAAAAAAAAAGTAATTTTTTGGAAAGGTCAAGCGAGAAATATGCAAGAATTCAAAGCCCCACCAGTTGAAAAGAAAATAGTCCTTCTTGCTTGGTGAAAACATGTCAAACATCAAACTTTGGAGTGATACAGCTTCTTGTAATTTTAATAGAGTTCTGCCATATGAGTCTATTATACGCCTCTCTGATTTTAAGATGGGAATAGAGGCCATAATTATACCACCGTGTTTAAACTCATCCGTTTTTGAACACAGTTTGGAAAATTTCAAAATGGAATTTAATACACTGTCTCAGCTTTACTGTGTTGACTGTATTTACAGTAGTGGCCCTGTGTTTGGTGGCAGTAAACAAATTACAGGCTCACCGGTTAGAAAAGGCCTTTATTTGCCTGGCATGCATTATAGTCCCTGGTGCAGAGGCAGAAAATGACTGCGACACAATGCCAGTAATAAATATCTCAGGAGCCAGGCAAGTGCGGACAACAAACCTGACTGAATAAACAGCATAGAAATCTCATTGCTCCTCTTCCCAGGCAAGATAAATACATACAGAAGCTATATCGGAATGATTTAATACCGAGCCCTGCTTCTCCGACAACTTAATCCTCTCCTTTCCTTTGCGCTATTCAAATCATCCACAATGACCAAAATAAGGTCCGTTGTGTAACTGCCATTCCCCCACATTACTTTTTCACTCTCTCTGATTCACTCTTTGAGTGCTGGTGGGTTTCTGTAATGTTCCTGCTGCCATTTTAATAGCTGTTCCCTCGTACTGTTGAAGAAGGTTAGAGGTCAGTTCATGTAACTACTGCAGGTTGTTGATGATAAATGGTGTTGGGCGTGAAGGTTTGGGGTTTAGTTTTAGTGGAACAGGTTTGGCTTCCATGTTAGACAGGACTGTTATTTGTCAAAACATGCAAAAGAAAAACAGAGGAACCTACTCGCACGCACACAGAACTGTGCAGGGACATGCTTCCCTTCACACACACACAATCACACTCACACCTATCTACAGGTGAACCGCCCCTACTGTATTTCTGAGCTCCATTGTGATGGTCTGTGTCACAGATTTAATTTCTCCGACCATCTGCTGGCTGGAGGCCCAGCGTCGTAGATCATATCTGGGCTGACAGATACAAACTGCATCTGTCTTTGCATGCTTCTCTCAAGGACTCACACAATATGGCAGGGTGAAATCACTCTGCCGGCCACCCAATCTGCATCCTGGCATCCTCACTTCCAAGGACTTGTAAGGAGGACAAATAGGTTTTTAGGTTGGTCCGGATTACAACGTGTTTACTCCTCTTCTGCATTGACAGAATACACAGGAAATTAAGAGGAAACACAAACAGGAACATGTTATTCTGGAAAATCACCCTAACCACCATAACAACAGAGGTGAACAAGAAAAATAAGTTTAATAAAAAAAAAAAAATCATTGAAGATTTCTTTGTATTTTTACCAAACCATAGCTACCAGACAGGCTTCCCTCTCAGCCAGCCATTTCTTACCGTAGGAGTACAGACAAATACTTAGTCTAGATTTTAAAGGTGTGCAAGTCTCAACCTACATAAGCATCAAACTATGGTGACCCAGAAACGGTGCCTCTGTGTCTCTGCACACACGTGTTCAGAGGTGGCGGCACTGCTGTGTGGTTTTAATCAGCAACAACCACCCTGCTGAAGTGTCCTTCAGCAAGACATTAAACCCTCAAGAATATCAGTCTGCATTTTGTGTATCTGACATTTTGCTGTAGGGGCTTCTGTTTGTGATCAATAAATTATCATTAAAAAAAGAAAAACAGCCAGGAGCACATTTTCAAAAATTCAAATGCTCTCTAATGGTTATAATCTTCACTGTGGGGGTAAATAATTCAGGATGGACATGCTATAATTCATAACCAAGTTCACATTTTCAGTTACCAACCAAAACTGGCCCTGATTGCTTGAAGTGTCCCATGAGATGTGACACCGGACACTACATTTTTCATGTTATATGAGAGATATCTGGATGGAGTTCTTCCTTTGAGGCAACATTTTATCGTCTGTACTTGTCCATCAATTGCTCCATGCTTTTGGCAGGCTGAGTGTGTAAAGACTGCAATGTCTGGTATGTCTGAAGCATCAGTGCTGATCATGTCTATGGCCTCAGGGGAGAGAGACAGAAAGAACAGAGATAGAGAGAGAAGGAGGCAGAGGGGTCAATGAACAGAACAAAATAATACAGCAAAAAGTAGCTGATAGGCTGAATGAGATGTTTAATTGTGGGGGAATTACTGGAAATTTTAGTCACATTTTTTGTTTTGTTTTTCTCAGCACTGGTGGTGAATTAGAATAGTACATTAAAAGTCACTCGATCATTGAGCTTTTTGCTGCTTCCCACCACTTTCTGAATAGCTGATTGCCTGTAATTTGTTTTAAAACCTCCAAACACATCTGAAGACCGTCCTAATGATTCAACAGTGGATTTACATTTCTCTAATTTATCCTTTCATCCAACAACCCCAGCCACTTGTGGAAAAAAAAAGTCAACATCATGTTTTGAGGAAAGGCGAATGCTGGGAAATATTTATCCTGTTTTAAGTGGGCTCCTGATTTTCAAAGGGTCTTTTAAGTCATCAGAGGCGAAAACACATTTACGCAGACTCCCAGGTAAAAAAAAAAAAAAAAAAAAACAGAGCAAGAAAATGGGAAAATGAATGTTGATGAAATTCCCCGTTAGTATAATCTGTTTCACTGATGGTGCTGATATCAACCCCTGTGTTTTCTGGGGGAAGGCATCAAAACCTTTCTTCTTGGTAGACTTAAATCAATTATGTAAGGGATGCCACAGTGTGGAAATTTTCCCGCCGGGTAATAAACGAGTGACATCACCGTCATCACAAGATTACACCAGACATTTTTACAAGAAAAGACATGTGTCGGCTCAATATCTGTAGATTAGAAGTGTTACCTCCAGATGCTGCCACCTTCATCACACAAAGTTCACAGATAACCTCATTAATTTCATCAGGTTCCCTTCTGGCACTAAGTTTAAAATCCAAAACATTGCCACTTTTCTTTTCTTTTCTTTTCTTTTCTTTTTTTTTTTTTTTTTTTTTTTTTGCTTTTTTCCTTTGACACCGAATCCTTCACCACTGTCTTGTAACAGCTCTGCAATGAATACTGCCGTTGTTTGGAGACCACAGGGCCGCAGTATAACATTTCATAATACATCATGTGTGTGTATCCATGGTAACATCACAACCATTAGCTTTTCTCTAACATTATTTGCTACCCAGCATGTAGCATTTATTACACAGTTGTACTGGCCGTCACCTTGTTGTGTCTGGCTGCTGTCATATGTTTATTTCAAGCAGAGCAGCGGCCTGTCACAGATTTAAACTTGAATTTATGGCCACTGTTGATTGTCAGGCTATATTGAACCCCTCATCTGGATGTCATCTCTGGGTTTCAGAAGATATTGGAGATGTGACAAGACATTCACATCTGTTAATATCTGCTCATTGTCAGGAACAGAAAGTGATATCCATAAATTGACATCTGCTATCAAACCACCGCCACAAACAGGCTTTCGTTATTAGATTAGAGATTTTACCAAACACTTATTTGTAAGAGCATGTTCAGTGTGATTGTCAGTTGTGTTTCACCATGTGTACATTTGGACAGACACACTTCCTTCCTCCCTCAGAGTAGTTAGTGAGGTGCCAGGCTGCCTTGCTTCTGATGATCTGAACTAGGAATTCTGTTATAATTTTTTTCCATGGTGTGTCATGCTTCACTCTAAACTGGACAAGAGACTATCAGGGAGAGAGAGACAGGCATATAAATGTGGAGATCCAATAACGTTTTTCTAAGAATCTAAGCGGCCTGAATATAAACACAGAGGGTGATGGAGACTGCCACTCACAGATGTGCTCATGAATCATATTAATATTTGAGGGGTCAAATGCAAGTTAACTACTTCCTCACGCCTGAGCACTGTGATCCCTGCAGACAGCTACAGTTTCGTTTTGCATTGAATCAGCTTGTTCATTGCTTCATGCTGTTCTTTTTTACTGTAGTTAAAAGTGGTTTATGTCCAGCTAAGGTCTGACCTGTTCCCCATCTCTGTGCCACTCTGTGTTTTTTTCCATTTCGGCACATAACAAAAAGGTTTGTTACATTCAATTTCCTCTGCACAGCACAGGAAAACCATTGTAACATAAATTGGGAGTCAGAATTGCGCTGGAATGTCTAATATAATTTACTGAGCGGCTGATAAAGGCAGAAATTGTTTTTGAAAATGTACAGAACTCATTACAAGAAATTACTTTTTTCCCCACAGAAAGAACCCATATTGAATCTGACGTTGTGTAGCTGAAATACTTGAGCTAAATGTGGATTATGGACATTGTGTGGCGTAAAATTACTTTTGATTTCATAGATATCTGACAGTTGGTTTATATTATTAGCCCTCGTTTGTAATTGCGCACTGCATTGTGTAGTTAAGTATAGATGAGTTCATGCACATGCTTTGATGTTGGCAACAGCAAACGTCTGTCTCTGTTTGTCTGAGTCATCCAGCACCAAAGATTAGACAACACTCGGACCAGAAAAATAGTAATCCCTGTACAATAGTAAACAATTCAAAATCTAATTTAACAGCTTTTGAAATGGTTTTGTCTCTACAGCCATTGTTAGACCACAGTTAATGTGCTGAAGTGCATTAATTTTTAATGGAGTTTCTAATCTTTTGGCCAACCTCATTAATTTAGACAACACTACCTCAAAAATGACCAAGGTAACACATCACTTCTACTGCGTCATCAAAAACAACAGCTATTAATCACCAGGTGTGTATCTATCTATTTCAAACATAATCAAAGGATAATCCTTTTGCATTTTGCTACTGAGTAAAAAAGTACACACAGGCACTGCAGAGTATAAAATAAAAATAAGATTAAAAAAAAAAAAGTGAGAAAAGAAAAAGCACTTGCAATGTTTCTTTCCTTCAATTTGTTAATAATGGAGCCCGGGGCCTTTACCCCTGCAGGTAAAGAGCAAGGTCCACCTTATAGCTCTGCAGGCCAATGAGTCAACGGCTCCCCAGGCCCTGACTGGCTATGGATGGATGGGTCCGCTACATGTCAGGGGGGTTCTAATACCTACACTCAATGAGCTGGCTAATGGGAGTCCTTTCACCCTGACCCCTTTTCCTCACACATTTACACACCAAGCCCTCTTGGCTTACCCACTGGGCCATAGAAGGTGGGGCGGGGGGGGGGGGCTTGACTCAGTATCACCCTTACAGCTTGGCCTCAAGCTTGACATTTTTCTCGTGTTTAAGAGGCATACTCCCATTTTGTCCAAGCTGCTAAGCCGTGTTTTCCAAGGTTGTACTTGATTGGTCTCTGCTTACAGCTGTCAAAGGCACTGTTGATTTCACTCCAGCATTACATCTGCATCAATATTTTTAACCTGTTTTGCAGGGGAAGGTGGAGTGAACAAGCAAGCTGAGACTAAGGTCTGCCCTGCCAGCCACTCACACTGTCAGGGCATGTTCAATGGTTAAGAGCACTTACTTGCTCTTTTATTATTTGTAAGGTAAAAGCAGAACCTTTTAAACTTTTGTGGTCACCCATTTATTGACTGTGACTGTTGGCGAAAGCAGTTTTCAGGCCAAGGTGGAACCAAGACGGCGATCAAACCAGCTACAGAAAGTGGCCACAACAGTAGTGAATGTTATATTCAGCTTTGTTTTAGGGGTGTTGTACAGATCACTGCTTTCTGTGATCAGAGATTTGTGCCAGCCATCACTGGTTCTTTGGTCAAAGATCATGTTTCTTGTGCCTCTCTGCTAATGTTAACCAGCACTAAGAAAAATCTGGCAGCTCGCCTGTGTCAAAGTGAGCGGTCAGCAGGTCATGCCACATTGTGATAATGTTGAACACCTATCACGTATGCAAACCCCTACGTAATCAAAGTTGAGGCTGTCGACGTGGACTCACAGACTCTGTGTATTATTCATTATCTCTGACTGAGAGAATAAGTAAAGGCTGTCACAGGAGCCCAGTCAGTGAGGATTTAATTAACAGAACCTGCCACATTCCACTACATCCACTGCCTTTCTCAGAGCTCATAAAAGCCATCCTATCTGCCGTAATTACACTAAACATGTCACAATAAAGCTCTGCCGATGATTAATTTGAGTTGTGGAGAGGATCAATTAATTCATTTATTTGCAAACCGCCGCTCTGCTTCCTTTTGTAGACCCATTTCATTAATCGTCACGCTTCCTGATTTTTGGTCCTGTCCTTGTCCCCCCCCCCTCAAGACACCTGGAGGAATAACCTGCCTTATTAGCCACATCGCATTACCACAGAAATGTAGCATGAGCCCTGAGGTTTTTCCATCGTAGAGGCAGTTACATTAAAGTGAGTAGTAAACCACAAACCGTGTACTTCGTAATACCATAATCTCAAGGGTCTTCAATCAAACTCCTGTTAGTAGGACCACAAGGCAAGAAGTAGAGCTGTAATCTCAAAATGAAAGCCTACAGCTGTGCTACTCATATAGCGTAGTTAATGGAGGATGTGATTCTGTGCAGCCGTGCCTGTCCCACAAGGTGACTCGGTCAGCATAACCATGTGAATTCAGAAGACCACCCCTGGGTTGCAGTAATGGGTCGGAGGCCACGGTTATGTACTAACCAGTGAGCCGCAGCATAAATAACAGGCGCGGGGCATCTGGCAGGGCCGTACATCATACTGACGACAGTGGAAGTATGATATCAGATAGGAGAAAGAGGGAGAAGTAGAGATAAATAGGAAAGCGGAGAGAGAGAAATGATAAAAAGAGGGGGAGGAAAGGAAAGAATTGCGTGCGTGTGTTTGTGTGTATGTGGAGGGGGTTGGTGGGGTTGGGGGGTATTAGATGACTGTTATTGATTATCTGTCCGTAAGCGGGGAAGTAAGGCCAAATGTTCTGCTCAGCCAGACAAAAAAGTGTATTATTTCAAAGGTCATGGCATGCATTACAGTCTTTTACTCCAAGTACACTTGGATAAACAGCAGAATAACAGCGCACTGATACAACCACGAGCACGCAGGACGTGCTGTATTAACAGCCACATTAGCCGTGTTTTTGTTATGGCTGTGTTTTTGTGATGGTCCACTGCGCACAGGTGTGTCTGTGCGTGCAGTTCATATGTCCCGGGGAGTGTTTGTTCGATGCACTGCTATCTCCATAGCAACTGCCATAACACCTGGTCTAAGAGATAGCGTGCCAGAGACAACAGGCTTGACAAGATGTGCCGACGTATTTGAATGCACGATTCATTCATTTCCCTGCTGCCTAATCCTAACTGTAGTAAATAGACTTATCTCCCCAATAACAAGCCCCTGTGCAGTCATCAGCTACGTCACCGGCTCAGGTCCGTCTGTGAAAAGAATTCTGGTGGAATTTTGCATTTTGTTGTCTTTGTTTTTCCGTCTCTCCATCCTTTTCCATGGAGATTTTCACCATTTTCATGTCATTACAACAGTATTACATCAATGGCCTCCTTGCCGGGTCTTTGATGCTGGGGTGTGCCGTGTCATCCCTGCTGAGGAGACCTCTGCAGTGGGAGTTCTGCCAACTAGTATTTCTCTGAAGAGCAGGGTCTTGCTCACATGCCCTTCATGGCAGAACATGTGAGAAAACTCCTTGCCCTCCGATGTTTTGCAAGTCAAAAGCAGAGACAGTTACATGAATACCAGTCGGGTCTGACTGCCTTTCTGTGGGGCCCATTAGCCGCTGCCTTAATGTCCCAGGATTTCAAAAGGTAGAACCTTCAAGGACTGCCATACTTATCAAACATATACAATTACTGAGCCACAGGAAATGTTCATAAGTACAGCTCTGACAGTCAAATGTTACTGTAAATGGAAATGCTGTTATGTCCATATTTATTAATGGATAACCATTCCCACTGTCCAACATATTGTAACACCACCATTACCTTCCTGTTCCTCATAAATCCTCGGCAGTTAACAATTTTCCAAGTGAGCTTGCTGAATGTTTTACACTACATCAGCAATCCAACTATTCATAGAGCTCTTTCAGGGGAGTTCATGTTAGCTTTGGCTTTCTCTTTGCACCTCCCGCTGCCACCGACACTTCTCACACACTTCCGCGTCTCAGGCAGATGCAAATGTCTGGCTTGACGATGTTCTTGGCTAGAGACAGCCGCGGGCCATGCGCTTTGTTTCTGCAGACGGCCCGTCTGCTTTTCAGTGCCAGATTGACTCCAGACCGGTTGAGACAAAGACAACACTTATTGCTCTATATTTAGTTTCCCTCACAGCTTTCACTAGCAGAAAGGTGAATAATTAAAAGGGTTTATCAGTCAAACACATGAAACACAGATTCTGCGATCTTTGAAGTGCGAGTGCCACACAATTTTTTTACAGTAAATAGGTCCCGCCACCTAAATGTTATACATTCTCACAGACTGGAGAATAAAACACTAAAATGGCCTTCATATCCTCTATAAACCCTTTTTACCTATAAAGACAGAGCACTGATGTACATTTAAAAGGGTAGATTTTAGCACAGTAATATTTCATGAGGCAAGTGGCTGTGTTGCCACTGTGGTTCTTTGGTTCGCACTATCAAAGGAGATATCACCTTTAATTGTTGTCATCCATCACTTGGCAACAGGCACACACAGAGATCATAAGGCCTTTTATTTCTTGCTTGAATTGAGATCAGCTCAGATGTGTAAGTTAAATAACTTAAGAGCGTCTCACTGAATCACCTTAATTCTGGATGGCACACATTGATGCTGAATTAGATTAACTATTGATGCACAATGCAGGGAGCTGCTGGTGGGCAGCTTATACATATATATACACACACACACACCACTCCAAAGTGTTTCCTCATGAATATTCCCAGACATATGCTTCCCCTGTATGTTTCATAACTGTACTGTGCCTTTCTCTGGTGAGACCGTCACTTAAAACATTCATGGCAGAACATGTCATTCACCACTTTATGCACTTGAGAATATAAGGAGGAAGGAGGTACGGGGGCACACTGCGATGGAAATGAGGCAGGCATTTTTTATGCAGAGCTGTTGTATCTCGTGGCACTATGTCAGGGCTCCCCTGTTATGAAGGGGATGGGGTGTCTGGAGTGTTTTCCCCCATTGAGATGAGTATGTTTGGGTTGAGGGAAAAACGCTGGCTGACGTTAGTGTGGGATTGAGCTCCAGCAGCCTCCCAGTGGGACAGGAGGACAGGGACGGGTCTCTTTCAGCAGGGCTCTGATTAGACCCATCGCCCTAGCTGCCACGCTCCACTCACACTGGTAATTGGAGCTGGCAGGAGGTTGGTATGCACCCCTCCTCTGCCCCCTCCTCTTCTCCTCCCTTCCTCTCCATTTTACTTTTTCTCACCCTCTCTCTTCCCTCATCTAAATCTTACCTCACCTGCCTGTGGCTGTTACAGCAGAGGCACACCTCCTTGACACAATACTCGATGATTACTGTATCATGTTTTCTTAATTTCACTAATTACCATATTACTAGTGCCTCTTCTTTTTACAAATGATGTTGCCAATATTTCCCCATGCCTTTTGTGTATATTTACGGCCCCCACTGCTATCCTAATTGAGTAGTACAATCAGAAAACCACATTAAGCCTTTCCCGTCTGCCCTCTCTTTTCTACCGTTCCGCTATAACCTCTGCAAACAAGTTCATCTGCTAAGCTGGCTCATATTGCAGTATGACTCTGTGCGTGATAAATGGCTGCTGAGAGAACAATGGTCCTATTTACTTTTCAAATCATGGTGGAACCAGTTCATGCGCACCTAGTTTTACCTCTCACACGTTACCGCCATTGCCTCTGGCCTTCCTCGTTGGCAAATCCAGGCAATTTTTCCTTCTTTTTGTTGTAAAAACTACGTCACACAAGTGACTTTTCAAACATAAGAAACTCTCATTAAGCACCATTTGTTTAAGATTGGGCTCCTCAGTACGAGACATTTACCACACCTTATTAGATCAGTCGCTGTAAAATGGTTTGCATGTAGTTTATTCTGCGTACACACAAAATAAATCACCAGTTTGATAGTAAGATTGAGAAGTAGAGCACAATAATCTCCTTACATGTCACACATGGCATTGGTATTTTTTTCTTGTTTTTTTCCCTCTGTTGCTCTGTTCATCTCAGTAATGGAGGGTCTGCGTGACATTATCTCAGGATTTTCGTCTTATTCGTATTTTCGTGCCCGGACTAGACAGGGGAGAAGAGGGTTTTTCTTTTTTTTGATGAATTACACTCCGGCACAAGAGGGCCTTTTATTAAAAATGCCCTCTATCTTGACAAACATCAACCTGCATTGCCTGCACTATTTCACTGGATTCTCTCCAAATTTCCCCATCCCCTTTCTTTTCCCTTCAAATTAAAGAGGACTGAACAAAGGCATGTCTTTGTCTTCCTGGGATGACAAGTTGGCAGACAAGGCCAGCCGCAGGAGTTGGAGTAGTAGGAATAGACAGACAGGGCTCAAATTTTTACACAATAGCTCAACAAGATCTTTGATAAGTGCGTAGACAGAACTTTCAATTTCTCTCTCTTCTTTTAAAGGCCAAGGACAACTTTAAAAAAGCTACATTTGATGAAGGGTACATGGTTTTTGCAGATTTTTATACCGAGCATTATGTTAACAAACTAAATAATCATATCTGTCTGCAAGAGATTTTATGAAGTTTTTTTAGGTGTTATGAAAAGGTAAAAGACGAATCAGCTCTTGGCCGTCTTTTTTTAAATCATGCAACTTGACATATTATGAGAACAGAGGATGTGAGTCACTCACCATCGGTCTCTGGCCTGGCCCATATACATGTGATATAATACAGTTAAAAGGTTTTTTTTCCATTTCCATACTAATGAAATCCATCCAGTTTTCTGTTGGCACAGAACATTGCAGAGGACAGAAGAGCAACAGAAATATATGACATTTACCGCTGTAGATGCAGCCCGGCCAGTCTTCCATTCAGTTCTATTATGTCCCATGATAGACCTGACACAGTGAAGCCATGATGCACTAATAAGACACATTTTGAAAGGAATATCCAACTGTGTAGTAACAGTTCACCTACAAGGCAAACATTACCCTGAAGTAGGGGATTGATTCATGTATAAGCTTTGCTGCAGCTGTTTGCCTTTTAAATTATTCCCTGTTTGTGCTTCCTGATACGACAGAGCCGCTGACTCGTGTAATAACTCCTTTGGGGTCTTTCACCCTGTTTTACCAATGGTTTGCATTTTTCACAGCCCAGGAACATTTGCCAATAAACCTAATCATAAATATTCCATAGGCGCCACCACAAGAGGGTTTGGCCAGAAATATCCTGTGTTGATATTTCTTCAGTTGCACAAACACTACTCCATAAGTTCCTGTTCCCCAGTAAGACAAGGCAGTCATTCCTGTGGCTGTCTGTATGTTACAGACTGCAAACTTGCAGTCAGTTTAGTCAGGAGTTAACGGATCAAATCTTCAGAAAGTCACCTTAAAATACAGAACGACAGACTTGTCAGTCTTCTTCTCTTCGGTCCCTGCGGTAAGTGGCTAGGTTTGATTGACAGGTCAGTGTCATGCCTCATTCAATCGATTAGTTTCCGCCATATAGTTACAATATGCTCGACCTGGAGGGGAAGCTGTACCATTTTCTGTCTGAGAGATGGAGTGATTTTGGAGGGCGCGGTCATGTGTTGCATGTCCAAACAGCATGAATGTCATGATGCATGAACATGGGAGGCTGTTGGAGAGATAAACACAAATACACTTTTTTTTCCCCCCATATCCACGCTTGATTGAAAATCAGATCAAGTCCACTGCACATCAAAAGCTGTAAACTTGCAGATATGGATATCAGTGGATTCAGTGGTTAGTTGATTCATCCCAACATACACCTCTGTATTCATGTCTTTTGTCATTGTTCATCAGTTTCATCATTTGTCTGATAGATTGACACATGACCTGAAAGTTAAATGCTCAAATTTTGTACACACATGACTCCTGGGAAATAAAACTGACATTTTTACTTATGTTAACTGATTAAATAAACGATATAAATACACAAGAAAAAAATATCCATGGGAGGCGTTTTTGGGAACTCTAAAATCCAGCTGGTATTGCTGCATCATTGCACAGACTGGCTGAGTACTTAATTTAGCTCTGCTGCAAGGTCCCCAAACACAACCACATGAGCCCACACCAACTTTGCCTCCCACCCCTGCAAGTGCACACATGAGGAAACTGGGTCCATGTCAGCAACCACAAAGGGACCTCCTCTCAGGTGATCTGTGGCCATTAAGAATATATTCTAAGTGAATTAAGCAGGTGAGGCTGGAGCTTGGCTCCCTGTAGGTTTAGAATTCAAGGGCTTTCCCACATTGCACCATGAATGGAGAAGCGCAGAGGAATGTGTTATTTTGCTCATCGTTTGCCACCAATTTTCCATTTTTAAAAATTCAGAGAATTACATGTTCTACAATATGTAGGTTGCGTACCTGCCAGGTGTTTTTCTCTTTGATTCTTTTCCTTTCTCCATCTCTCTGTACCTTCTCTTTCTCTTTGAAGGTTAGACCACAGAGGAACACAGGGCGCTACTGTTACCATTATTCACACAATGACAAATTGTACAGTGTTATTTCGTTGTGCTGTAGTTGTCTCTTTTGTAGAGGGATCCTGATTTCAGTTGGGATGTCTGAAAAACGAATCCTGTATCATTAGACAGGAAGTAAACCTCGCCACAGAGATAAGAAGGCATGCAGAGATCTGTCAGCTACATTTGAATACGAGACTGTCCGGGCGGCTGGCCAAACTTAAAGGTGAAAGGAGGAGAAACTGCTCCGCCAGAGAACAAAGACCAACACCGATACTCGTATGCTTGCCCCAGCCATATATGTTTACATATGGATTTTGGCCCCAGACAAGCCAAATGATCCCATCTCCAGTTAGATAGCTTCATTACTGATCGAATGAAACAGTGTAATGATACTACTTCAGCTGGAGTCAGTAGTAGATTTTTTTTTCAATTACCATGTGATGGGTTTTGTTTTACACCGACCCAGAAGAGAAGAGTGTCTGTATTTATAAATCATCAGAGCTCATGACTGGCACATTGTAGCCTTGTAGTCAGGACGCTGTTTGCAGTTGGAGGTTAAATACCTTGTTCCACAACAACTTACTGCTCTCCTCATCCATCTTGACATAAAACCTCCTTAAAACATTTCTATTTTTAAGTAAGCATTAGATAATATTTAGTGGATCATTCTGTCACGGCCATTCGATTTTATTTGAGTAATATTGAAATCCCATCCTGGGCACAATATTCTCAACACTCTAAAATCGCTAAATAGCCAAATCTCAGTCTTGTGTTAATGTATTCATCCTTGCAGACAAACCATCCTCTGCTCACTGTTAACCTGCAGTCAGGTACCTTCTCATATGCAACCAAAGGACAGAAGTTACAATCATTAGCGCTTTCCATTAGCACAACACAGCTACATCAACATACAAGATAGAAAGATAAAAGAGATCCAGTGTTTGAGCGCAAGCTGATAATTGGATCTTTCAAGGGCTGTCGTGTTTCCTCTTTATTAAGGTTGTCCAGGGGTTAAGAGGTTAAATTAGGATTTGTTAGGAGGGCGAGGTCAGGTTGGAGCAGTTAGCCCAGAGCAGTGACAGTTTCACACAGAAATACAATGTTATATTTAATTTAAAAGACAAAATATTGATTGCAAAGCCATTATGCATCATGTAACACAACAAGTTAATGTCAAGAGATGATAATTAATGTTCCGTGACTTCAACACACTGAGGTATTACCTTGTGTAATCTGAATATCAGAGGGGGTTAGGATTTAAGTGTTCCTAGTTTGCTCATCTCTGTTAAAAAAAACAAAACAAAAAAGCAAACCCTCCATATTATCTCATGATGTGATATCAATCCTTATTTGCGCAAACAACAACCTTTCACCTCAGGATCCCAAATTCTGCTTCAAGGATTATACTTAATGTGTTGTCATGGATATGCCGTTACACTGATTATGACGAGTTGGATTATTCAAATAGGTTTGTTTAGCTTGCTAAGCTTAAGGCAGCTCATTTATGCATGGGTACCCAAAGGCAGATTGCAACTATCCTTCCTCTGCCTAAACCTGAGCCTCCCCGTGCTGGGTAATAAGACTTCTATGATAATCAATCAGAGACTGGGTTTTTTTTTGTTTTTTTTTTTTCCCAGCCAAATTTGAAATCCAAATCTGCATCACGTCTACCAATCCCCAGTGGTATCTTGTGTTTTTACACTAAATTTATGTGTGTGTGCGTGATGATTACTGTTTAGCCTGTTGCACCTGAAATGTATTTGCTCTCTTTCATCCTCTTCTCTGTCCTTGTGAGTGCAATAGCTTTGATGCACTCGACACCTCTCACAGCTGCTGAGAGCCAGAACCTTTTTGTAAATACGCTTTTTTCCTCCTCTTATACATTTTCTCTCTCGCTCTATATCCGTGGCTATACTGAAAATCTACCTTTTTCAATGTTTTTAGAGAACCAGATCCCCCATGGCTTCCCCACCATTGATATGGGTCCGCAACTGAAGGTGGTTGAAAGGACCAGAACCGCCACCATGCTGTGTGCCGCCAGTGGAAACCCGGACCCAGAGATCTCCTGGTTCAAGGACATGCTTCCTGTGGACATCAGCAGCAGCAACGGGCGAATCAAACAGCTTCGCTCAGGTACAATTTGATTTGATCTAATTGAATTTCTTTAAGATGTTACTCTACATGACATATGGAACATGTAAATTACAGCAGTGGCACGTTGCAGGGTAAAAGATGACATTAAATGCCAACAGACATGAGTCAGGTTAGACACGAGGATGATGTGCAAACACAAAACCCTTTGTTGTCATGTACGACTTCATGTATTCTCTTTCATCACCAAGGACATGAAAGTTTTATTCAGCGTGTCATTGTCACCTTGATTAGTTGGGTGAGTTCGTACAGGATTTTATTCCTCGTAACAGCTGCAGCCACTTATAAAGTGGCACAGAAGTTGGGCTGAAGTTGTTCCTGCCATCTCTGACAGTGATACATGAGCTTGTAACCTTCCAAAGTACAGAAAGAGAATTTTTCTCCATATTAAATAATCCTTAATCCTCTCTTTACCATGCAGCTGGGTCACCACAAGGCCAGCAGATGATGTATTAGCTGATGTATTGAACCTCGAGGAAAGAAAAAATGAGAGAAATCAATGAGGTTCCCTCTGTCCACTGGATCAGTCCACTTGATAAATAAACACAGCGCTCGTCTGACCTGGATCAGATGATAAAGGTCCAAGGTGGAAAGATTAGTGGCTTTTGACCAGGTTCAGTCCTGTCACTTCTTACTAAATCTACCTCAGTTAGACAGTGTCAGGCCAGGCTGTAGGTCTGAGGCCCTCAAAGATTAAAGATGAGAGCTTCCCCAGAAAAAGCCTGGCATTAAAGTGGCCCAGTGGAAGCTGAATACAGGTCACTGGAGCATGTTCACTTTGGACTGTCTCTGTTCTTGCAATATTAAATTGTGGCTCCACTACAAGCACAAGCTCAAATTAGAAACAGATTTACCGCAAATTAGATATTAACACAACCACTTAATTGTATGATTATGTTTTTATAGCAGGGATAAAATTGTGCATAAAACTGTAATTTTTTTTTTCCTTCTTCTTTTTTCACTTCTAGCAACAAACTTTTAATTAGTTTTCTTTCTGGTATATAGTGAGAGTGCCTGGAAATGTGCTGATATGTAATGCCCTCAGACTAACAATTCTTTTTTATCCTCCACCCTTCTCTTGACATCTACTTCCATATCAGGATTTACATTACTGCATATGACCTGAAATTAGGCCAGTTTATTTATTTATTTATTTGTTGTTGTTTTTTGTTTTTTTATGCAATTGCAAGAAAAAGCACATCAATTTGCTGCCACAGTTAATCAGAAATGCCAGATCCAGTTCATCTTACAGCATCACACATTTTTAGTGAGCACACACACACACACACACACATACACACACACACTTGGTCTATCTTTTCACACCATCTAAATCATCCACTATGTAGAAGATACTAACTCCTCTTTAGTTTCATACCTCTCGACCTGATGACCTTTTCGCATGCATTGCTCTTTTTTGCTGTGTATGACTTTCATTCATTTCTCTTGCCCATTTCACCAACTGCCGTCTGCATAAATACGTTGAGTGGGGATTATCTTAAATTAGAAAGCTTAATGGAAAAAATGCTTAAATTGCATACTGTTCTAATGCTGCTGTGATGTAAGGACACATGTGGGCGTTGCTGTTGTCTGTCTTCAAAAGCAGCAGCAGCAGCGTTATGTTTCAAAACGTTGGCCCTGCACAAGGGATCCTTCTCTCAAAGGTTGTATTTGTGTTTGACGTTTACAGACGGTTTGTACAGTGCAACATTTATACTTGCTTCATGGCACGTAGTACAACGAACTTTGTCACATTGTCACATTTAAGTGGCTTCTATGCTGTATCAGTTTTTTTAATCTGTGGCCTATCAGAAGCCATGTTTTTCTCTCCCACTGTTGTAAGTGGATTACTAACTAATCTCTCAACCCTGTTTGCATCGAAATTACTCCCACCTAGGTGGTACACCAATTAGAGGTAAGGATGATGAATAAAGTGTGTTGGAAAATATCACGTCCGCACCATTCCTTCACATCCACATCAGACCCCGGCACCACCTATCCACAACCCCCACCCCTTCCCCCCAGTGCCACATCCACCGGGTTCATTCACGCTGTTAGCACCAAACTCACCCTCTACCACTCCCCCCTTCGTCTCTTCCTAACATTTTTCTGTCTGATCATGTTCTGTCTGCCGTCTGCACCTGAACAAACAAATGATCACCAACCCTGATGTCAGGAGAATGAAAATGCAAAAGCCAGTCCAAGGTGTTATCTTGCAAATTAGCTTTTTCAAGGCTCTTCTTATACTGTTAGACATGAACCACATTTATGAGCAAGCCCACACACACAAGCACACACACGCATGTACATTCACACAGAAACAAACATCTTTCAGCTACAGCCTCTCCTCTGGCTTTTCAGCAGAAAGAGGTGAGGAATTGCATTTTAAACTAAAGGCCACCATTGCCACAAGAGGATCTACCTGCCTCCTGTATGCAGCCTCAATGTAAATTGAAATGGCTGCATTTGCATACAGCCTATGCAGCATTGCCCCCCAGCATGGGAACAGGATGCTTGGTCGAGATTGTTAAGGTGGAAGCTTCAACCCCTTTTTATGGAAATCATATGCTTCTCCCCCGAGTAAAAGCATGATTCTGCTCAACAGCAGTGAGGTAAATACTGGACGTCTGGGGCAAGCTGAATACATTTGAAACTACCAGCTGTCTGTCTCAGTGTTTGTGTGTCCGGGCGCCTAATACAGCCCATATTCAATTAGATGTTTAACTCTTAAGGCGTTCCTGCAGCCTTATGGCAGCTTCGGTCTCCCTTCTGCGCTGAAAAACCAGTGAAATCACCTCGGAGAAGATTCTCCAGTTTCGAGTTAGAAGTAATTCAAGGAGTTTTAGTGTTTCAGCTCTGACAACTGTCATACCATTAACCGTCTAGATTCCCGTAGTGCTCACTCTGTTTTCTCCCATGGGAGAGCGGACAGATTGACAGATTGGTGACACCGACATTAGTATGCAGGTGCGTGTCAGTGCTGAATCAGACAGCGATGAGCTCAGCAAGCAGAGCAAACACCTTGGAGGGATGTGTTGTCGTGAGATCTGAGGTGGTGTTACCACATGTCACTGCCCCGCCTTCTTCCGCTTCTCTTTTTGGCCTCGTCTCGATTCGAGTCCCCCACGGTTGGTGGTGAACATGTTTGTTGCATTCATCTCATGCTGCATGATGTGAAAGAAATGTATCCTGACATCATCGTACGCCGAGTATTTTAATCATTTCCAAACTGCATGGTGGCTGGTTGCCTTTCTCGCTAGAACCATGCAGTTTCGGAGACGTGATAAATGTTCCCACTCATTTATGACATGTGTGTTCCCTGCTAAGAGAAACAATGTTGTTTTTATACATGTATTTTTGTAACCAGGGCACGCAGGTAAGTTTGGTATAGTTGGCCTCTTTACAATTTGTCATATTGTAACATGTTTCATCTGTTGGCCATTTGCAATTCAGTAGCAATGATTAGGTGATGGTTCTGGACACGGAGTGTCAAAATGACCACACAGAGAGAGGTCTCCCGAGCTTTCGTGCTTTGTTAGAAACAACATGTTAGCCTTCTGTCTGATGACTACAGCTACTTGGGATTGTGAATACTAATCTAAGCCATCTGGCACAGGAGCATCCCCCTCGAGGGCTTCGGTCAGACATGGTCAAATAGTTGATAATGAAACAACACAATAATAGGCCTCAGTGCTAAATGTGTGCTCAACACAGTTTGGACAAAAGATACCTGCACTGGCAGTGATTTGGATCAATATCTCAGGCCATCTAGCAGACAATGACCAAGAGCAGCTGTTCAGTCAAAAGCTATATTAACATTTACTTCATACTGAATATGGTCATGTTTTCTTTTTATGTCATCACTGAGGATCTCTGAAAACATAATTTGCAGCTCGAAACTGAAGAGTATCATTCCCCTGAGGGTCTAAATAGTGTCTGCGTGAAAAAATCAAACAGTGAAACCATTTGCACAGTTGTTGATATTAATCCACAGCTTGTTTGATTACTTCTTAAGACAGAACATTAATTGTTCTGCATTTGTTTTGCAGTATGACTTAGCTGAGTCCTCACGTCTAGGCCTCCATGACTGTAACACTTTTGTTTGTCTATTATTTGCTTTAGCAGAAGGCCCAGTCAGACTCTGATGGTCGTGACATGTTGTTCAGATGATTAATTGACCCCGGTCATGGTCGTATTTCTCCTTAACACTACCAGGCAAATAGTCTGTTAGCAGTTTTCTTAAATTTGCCAGATCAGCTAAATGCTTGTCTTGCCTTAAGCATTTTTCTTGACAAAACTGCGTCTGGGTGTAAGACACTTAATTACACACGAACTGGGATAGACTGGTTGACTACAGGCTCTCTGGCAAGTCACTGTACAGATATCTGCTGTGGTTTCATGCCAACTTACAACTCATATTCCACAACTGTCAAGAAAAAGCTAAATTTGTTAATCCTCTATGCAGGAGCCCTACAAATTGAGAACAGCGAGGAGTCTGACCAGGGGAAATACGAATGTGTCGCCATGAACAGCGCCGGGACCCGTTACTCTGCTCCTGCCAATCTCTACGTACGAGGTAAAATCACACATTTCTCTCAGCTTGTGACTTAATCTGTCATTTTCTCTTGTGTAAAGCAATTGTAGACCTGAATGTGTAACCTTTTCAAATTTCCTCTGTGATGCTAAATATTGTCGTTCCCTGCGAAGTCAGTTTGCCCACAACATTACATCTAATCAAGTGCTTTTTTTTTGGGTGCTCAAGGCTCTTCTCAGTGTGTGTGGGGGAGCCTATGATTGACATCGTCTTCATTCTCCTGTTTTCAGCTGTTTTTTTTTTCTTTCCTTTTTTCCACCTGACATCGGCGGGACAAATTACACCATTATAATTCTTATTGGTGCATGGAGTAATTCCCAGCATGCCTCTGCCCACCCTCAGTCCGAGCCGAGTTCCAATCAGCCAGGATAAATGAAAACACTTGCAAGGCCTTTAATTATTATGTAATTTACACATCGAGGACCACATTTATACCACTATTTCTCTTTGTCTCTACTTGAGCCAAATGGTTACCCTCACTATGCCATTCCTCCTGTAGCAGAGAGCTAACCTCAACCCTCAGTTTGGCAGGAGGAACTCAACCAGGTGCGGCCTCTGTGAAAACAACTGCATTGAAATGTTTCCTGTGCTGGTATTGAAAGCCATGACAGGCCTCCTTTCGTTTTTATTTTGACTGTATCGAAAGGCTCCACCCCCCCACCCCACCCCACCCCGCACAACCCCGGCTCCCGAAGACATGAAGGGGCTTGGAGTTTCAGGGTTTGTTTTTGTTGTGGTGTCTCTATGAGCACACTAATGCAGGGCAAAGGCAGCATTGTGCCCGTCCTGGAAAAAGCTGGTATAGGGGAGTGAGTAGTCTAGGTCAGCCCCTGTGGACAACACCACCATGTCTGATGTACATGAAACAGAATAGCTGCTCCACTTGTAAGTGTGGGCGGAGGAGGGAGGAGGGAGTGAAAGTGTCAGCGTAAGAAAGAGACATGTTGGCTATCTCTTTATAATGTCTTTTAAAGGATATACACTGGTGCATCATACAGGCTATTTTACAGATCAGTGGTTCCATTGTCTCTTTTTGCACCCATCTAGATAAATTAGAGTCAAGTGTTATTTTTTTAAACATCTTCCCCTCTCACTAAGGCCTGTTCTATTAGCACCAGTTTTTTCCTTGTAGGAAAGTATACGGGAAAATGTTTTTGTGGCAGACAGACCCTCCCTCCTCCTGGATCAGAGAAACCAGAGGTAAAATCATCTTCAAGAGCCACAGCAGCATCGAATTTACAGATTAAACCCTGTGGGCTCCAGAAGGTTTAGATCTTAAATCTTGACAGGGGGAGGTAGCCAGCCAAACAGCAAAGGCGAGGAAGGGATGGAAGTCTCGTCTATTAATCAGGGCATGTCTGTCACAGGTGCAGACGTGGCCTTTTTTTCCCCTTAGAGGTAATTACAGTTGTTGTGTGGTGTGGCGCCAGCAGGGCCCCGAGGCCCAGCTAGTCTGTAACACCACCCAGGTAGCTGTCAACCCGTTGGCCCCCAACGCCAACTTTTCCGCCAGCCCTCACCACACCAGTGGAGAGATAGAAATCAAACCAACCGTAACCTTTTAAAAGTGTACTCGTCTGGAATGGAGAACAAAGGCGCAAGCCATGTTTTCACTCTGTCTTTGTTACCGCTGCGAGAATGAGGAGACAAGTCCCGGGGCTGTGTTATCACTGGGCTGCTTGATTGGGTTTAAAACATGAGGGACTCAAGACAAGTGGCCTTTGACGTGGCTCTCTTCCTTCACTGTTTATATATGTTTTTCTTTTATTCAGAGACACCAGAGGGGAGATTTAGCAGCTTAAAGCCTCTGTTCAAACTTGTAAACATAACAAGCATCGGAAGCAAATAGGTCACTGGACGAGTACATTTTTTTCCCGTATTGACGTGAAGCAGCAGGCCTGATTCCAAACCTCTTGCGCAATAATAAAATGATGCTCAGGCTGGTGAACAAATGAATACAATAGCGGCACAATTCTTAATGCCCTCCTTGTGATGCACAGCACAGGATATTGCTTTATAATGTTGAGATTAACTGTATTTCAATATTCTGCTCTCCCCTCTGGGCCGCCTATAGGAATCTATCACATGATTAAATGCAGTGCCTTTAAAAAGTCCATCCTCCCTGGGTGGAACAATCATTTGTAGCCTTGAAATGTCAATAAAGTTACCACTACTCGAAGGTGACATATGAAAAGATTACCATGGGAGAATGAATTGTGTTATTATTCTCTAACAACCCCCTTGTAACACTCGCCCACACACACACACACACACACACACACACACACACACACACACCCCTTTCAGACTAGCATTAATTGTGCTTGTTACAGGTGGGTGTTTTGTGTCTGCAAGTGTATTTCTCGCTACCTGATCCAATTCGTGACTGCAGGTACACAAACATCCTGCCAGCAACACCGCCACCACCCTTGTCTTGACATTTTAGAGCCACCAGAGAGTGATGTCCTCATATTTCTGTGTGGGAGGGGAGGGTGTTACTGAAGGAGAAGGGGGTGGGGGGGTCTGCTCATGGATTGTTTTTTCTCCTTCTTGTCTGCGTATCTATTTACATCCTTCCACTTCTCATCCATTAAGAGTGCGTGCATGTTTGTAGGTGTGCAGGTGCGTGTGCTCCTTGTTTGCTGCGGGTCGCTTTCGGTGACCCTTCTCTGAAGGAGGACTCCATCAACGTGGGCAGAATCACAAGCGTCCTGTGATTGTGCATGAGCGCTCATTTGTCAAGCGCTTATCCCACAACGGAGGAGGGATGTCAGCCTCTGTCTGCTGGCACTCCCTCATATATCCATGTGACATGTCAATATGTCACAGAGGATAAAGTGCTGCAGCTGGGCTTTTCTTTTACCAAAATATCTTCATGCTGCTCTATGTGTGTGTGTGTGTGACTGGGTGTCAGGGAGGGAAACTCACAAAATGATCAATTTAAGTCAGTTTTATGAAGAAGACGATTAAGTATGTGCCACATCTACTGTCCCTTACATCAACAGGTGGATGGGAAGGGATGAAAAAGTCATTTTATAGAGGGAAAAATGTGAATAGGTTGTGTCAGGTTTTGAAGTTCAATTTCTTAAACTTTAAACACAACGGCACATTAAATAGATAGTAATCAATAAGTTGATTTGGATTAAGACTCATTTATTAGTCACAACAAAATAATAAATATTCACTATAAGACTGAAGAATAACAATGAGTGACTGTTAAAAGTGGGCATCCCTCCCTGACACTGTTTGTTTGCATTACTTCACTTGTCTGTACCGTGTCAGTAACTTCCACTGGGTCACAGTTCTGTTTCACTGTCTCTGTCCTCTCCATTTTGTATTTTCTCATTCCATCGCTCACCTCCATCAAATCACTTCATCCACAAACAGATCAGCGCGAAGGTTGGTCATTTTCACTTTTAATCCTTTCCCTTCAATTTGATGCAGATTTTTAGGTGAGGTCAGCCATCCCTCCCAGCCTCTCTGATGAAGACACTGATATCGTTACCTTGAAAAGCAGAATAAAATATTAGTAATAGCTCCTCCTAATCCCCTGTTAAGTGTAAATGTGCTGTTTTGTCTACCTGTTTGCATGAATCCCTGAATAGCTCTTGCATGCTTTACAAAACCACTCCCCCCACACCATGTTTCCATTAGCCTTGCCAAAACACACACTGAGACCCCTGTACAGCTTGTCTAAGTCATCATTCGATCTGTGTTGTATTATGTTGCCGTGCATTTCTCCCAACCGCACCCTCAGTGTCACTGTCAGCCCCATCCATCAAAAACTATAGCTCCTTTCACCCTCAGACTTCCCCTCCACCTCTTGACGGCCCATCAGAGGTGTGTTGTGGATTACTCTGGTATTCAGGTGGCAACCGGATTTGTCAGGTATTTAGGCAGCAACACCCCTGCTCTCCCACTGAGGGACATGGGTATCAGAACTGACAAAGCCGTTCTTAGGGGATTATGTGTGTTTTACTGCTATGGGCATCCTCCACCCAGAGACTGAAGGATATGACAGGTGCATGTTCGTCTAATGAGAGGACATCCCCTCATCTGCAAGTGATATTACAGGAAAAAATAAAGGCGTTTATAGAAACGTAAACACTTGTCACTGCGTAACAACTAGTCATTAACTGATTTATACAAGTAATTGATTTTATGGCTTTTGGTCCTTCATCTGCATATTTAGAGTCTCTGTTTTAGAGTTAATGAATATTGACATTGACATTGTCACCGAGGGGTAATGTTTTGGAAATTATTTCCTCACCCGTACCATCTGCAGAACACTGCCATGCAAAGAGCTGACCTATAGAATATTTAAGAATGAGCTGGCAGTGTGCTGACAGGGGGATGATCAGCCATCATGGTAGCCCAGTGCTGCTGCCAGGAAGCCTGGGAGCCTGCTGACTCCGTGCCAGTTTGCTCAGATATTGATTCACTGAACAGGTTCTGCTATCCTTGGGCACTTTGTCAAGGCAGTTAAATTTATAGGTATCCAGCAAGCAGGCAGGCAGAGTGGAGACAGGGCTTATTTTGTGGTTTTGATAGAGTCCTGGAGCCCGTCTCTCCAAGCCGCTCTCAACAGGAGAGAAGCTTCGGGGGAATCGATAACAATTACCTGCCCTCTAGTCATTTTGTTCCACAGCACCTCTCCAAACTTAACCGCACGCCATGAATTATTCACAACATTAAGTGTTCAATATACACAGGCCCCACTGAGTGACTGCTCTTAGCACTGTTTAGTCTATGGAATCATGAAAGAATAACAGATAATTTGACCCTAATGGTCTTGCATTAGGCGCTCTCCTCTCAGGTTTCACTCTTTCATAAGCGTATGTTGTGCAAAATAGCTGCATTGGAGATGTTGCAGTTGTGTGAGAAGACGTGGCTACCGAAACAAATGGGATACAGCGCCTCTGTCGTGCATTTGTCACACTGGAAATCAGATGTTCGCTCGCTTATATGAGAAAATTGGACCAAGTCCCCTCCCCCTTTATCTTCTTCCCCCAGTGTACACTGGCTTATGATCTCATCCCATATCTTTCCTCAGCTCCTGTGCATGCTCTGCCTGAGAATGTCGCTCCTGTCCCATTCCCAGGCTGGTAACACTAGTCGGCCTGTCCAGCCTGTGCATGTAAAAATCAGCCATATGCCTGTGAACTTAATCTGTTTATCTTTCTAGACCCTCAGTATGTGTGATTTCTTTCCTGCATGAATCCCTCATCATCAATGTAGTAACTTTAACTTCCTCCCTTTCCACTGAGTCATCTCATAAAATTACTCTTAATATTAGAGAGTCATCGTTACTGTGTCCTAAAGTTTTGCTGACCTCTTTACAGTTCTCTGTGCTACATTACTTTGGCTGCTGTAAACCCTCTGGAAAGATTAGTCCTAAAAAACCGTTTTAATTTATCCCTTAAATTGTGCAAAACAAACTCAAGGACCTAATTCCAAAACATGCATCATTCTGTCTGTTCTGTGGCTGAAACCTGGGATATTAATATTTTTATGAGATATCGAGCCAAGTAGTTTAAGCCCACATGATTATATCGATTAAAAACCAGCAGTAGGTCTATATACAGGCCCTCAATTATTTTGGGAAAATTCAGATGAGTGTGAACCAGGTCCGCCTTATTATAGTGCAGTCCAGAGAACCAGACTTTTCCTGACTGGAATCTCAAAAGGTGCTTTTGTGTTTTTCCATTTCACCACATAATGAGGGGAATAACAAGCATGGCTGTAATGACGTTCCGGTTCAAATTAGATCGGGGAGGGAGGGGGTGAAGGGTGGGGGTGGAGGGAAGGTGGAGGGAGACTCACATTTGAAAATCCATTTTCATGGAGACTGGTGCAAAAGAGCAATTACAGTCAAGGGCTTTTTTTTTCCAGCGAGACACAGAGGTGTTGTATTGCATTAGGGGAAACAAGCAGCATAAATTCTGCAGGGATAGTTTCATGCTGTAATGTTTTGAATACATACAACTAGCAGTAGTGGAATAGCAATAATGGCTCCTCACTTGGGAGCTTAATGTTTGGCTTAGCTTCACTCCATAATCAAGGTTAAAGAAGTCAGAGCTCCTCTTTAAATCCAGTGCATACTATGTTAATGTTGAGTGTGCCATAAATTTAACAGGTCTGACACTTAAGTTTGTTCACAAAGCCACGTCAAGTAAGGTTTTCTTCACCGTGTCAGGCAGATAAGTTTGTTGTGGTTGCCAAAAGTTGCCAGAAAAAGATCTCAAGTGTGTAAATATGGCAAACATTTCTCATGTATCTTTATTTAGATGGAAAACAAGTCGTATGTAAATGCTGGCTGCCTGTTTATTCTGGGCCAGCTTTTCAGTATTGCATGGAGCCTCTGCATCGGTGTTTGCCTTGTCCCTGGCGACGTCAACGGGCCCTTCTTGTCTCCATGGGAACCCCTTTTTAATGTCAGCCTATCTGCATATCAGAACTGCACAAAGAGAGGGAGAGAGTGAGAAAGACAGGCTGAGCAGAAGGAGCCAGAGAGAGGGAGCAGGAGGAGAAATCAAACAATGCCATCTCCACAGGGTCCCTCAGTGATGCAACTCTCGCCACCATTTGACACTCTGACAAAAGAGGGCCAGACACAGTCTCCAGCAAAACTGGGCTATTTTTTGATTATATTCCCTTTTATAGGCAAGAGGATAAAACACCCCCTCAAAGTTTTCTTATGAGTTTCCAGAGCCATTTTGTGACAGTCCTATTATTCCCATTGTGCTTGCCTGCACATTTCGGACAATAGCAATCAGCCATCCATTCTGTCTGCTTTTCTTAGTTAGCTTTTAGCCTTGTGGTGTTGTGCTATATCGCAAGACTGGTCACGAAATCACAAAAATATATCATTTGCCTTACATATTCTACCTTTCCTCTCCTTTCCTATCCCTAGTGCGAAGAGTCCCCCCAGATTCTCCATTCCACCCACCCACCAAGAGGTGATGCCAGGCGGCAGCATCAACCTGACATGCGTGGCGGTTGGCTCGCCGATGCCCTACGTCAAGTGGATGATGGGCCTGGTGGAGCTGACCAAGGAGGAGGAGATGCCACTGGGACGCAACGTGCTGGAGGTCACTAACATCCGCGAGTCAGCCAACTACACCTGCGTGGCCATCTCCTCTCTGGGCATGATCGAAGCCACAGCTCAGGTTACTGTCAAAGGTGAGAGCTGCCATTCCGACTTGTTCTACCAACCTATCTCTGAAATGGAAACGATTTGGGTTCCTATTTTTGAGTCACTCAAATCAAGAGATGAATGAAGTGTTATCGAAGAGACAGAACCACTTTTCAAGTGCCCTCTGAAACTTCTTGTACATAATTGTGGCGTCCTGTGGTATGATAGTAATAAGTGTGATAGTAAGAGAGAGGTGGAATTTGCTGCTTTGTCAATGAACATTGATGTCAGGGCTTGTATGTGTCTGCTTGCACGCCTGTTGAGTCTGTTGAGTTTTTTTTTCTGTGTCCAAATATTTGTCTGAATGGAGCTCTACTCACCTCTGTGTGTGTGTGTGTGTGTGTGTGTGTGGGTGTGTGAGACGGTAGGACTGTGTTGTCTAACCATTGCAGCCTCTCTTATCAGTTGTTGTAGGTATCGATCCCACTTTCCTCTCAACTGATCAATACTGAGAATGTCACAGTCATTTAGAGGGACCACAGCAATACAGACCCCTTCTTGAAGGAAGCCATAATGAAGACCCTGTGTTTTGTTTGAATTTGTCGTTCAGTCACAACGGGAACCTCTCCTGCTATTTTCTCATATTGTCAGTAATAGCCGGACCAGTTACAAAACACAAAATTGGCATTTCAGTCTAGGTTTTCTATTCATTTGCAGATAATGGCTAGTGACAGTACTATAAGGATTAGCTTATGAAACAATCATTTCTGCGCTATAACTTACAGAATGGAGAATTATAGAGTCATGTTTTTCACCACGAGAATAGAGTTTAGCTGTAATATGTCTATATTCTGAGAATTACAGTGTCAAATGTGTCAGACATCCAGTTTTTCTCAAATTACCTCTACATCCCATAAGTTCATTCTCAATATCAAAACTAATGTTCTGCCTCTCGATCCTCAGCCTTGCCAAAGCCCCCGACCTCCCTCATTGTGACAGAGACCACAGCCACCAGTGTGACTCTTACTTGGGACTCTGGGAATCCAGAACCCGTGTCTTACTATATGATCCAGTACAGAGCCAAGTCCTCAGACAACGGTTTCCAGGAAGTAGAAGGTGTAGCAACCACCCGTTACAGCATCGGAGGACTGAGCCCCTACTCTGAGTATGAGTTTCGTGTCATGGCTGTCAACAACATTGGCCGCGGGCCACCCAGTGACCCCGTGGAGACGCGCACTGGTGAACAGGCCCCCTCCTCACCACCTCTACACGTCCAGGCACGCATGCTGAGTGCCAGCACGATGCTGGTCCAGTGGGAGCCGCCCGAGGAACCCAATGGGCAGATCAGGGGCTACCGGGTCTACTACAGCTCGGACCTGACGGCTCCACTCAGCGCCTGGCAGAAACACAACACAGATGACAGCAGCCTCACTACCATCTCAGGCCTGACTCCTGACATCACCTACAGCCTCCGGGTGCTGGGCTTTACCTCTGTAGGTGATGGGCCGCCTTCTGACATCCTGCAAGTGAAAACCCAGCAGGGAGGTGAGCAGCCAGCCATTCTGTGTGGCTTTGTATGTTTTAATGTATAGATGTAGAAAATGTACATACGCAAATGTGCTTATATGTGTTAAGAAGGCTTTTTGTGCATTCATTTGTCTTGGATGCAGAAGCCTTTCTGTATAATCCAGTACAGATAATAATGCAGATACTCTGGAGAACATTTATCTTTAGGAATGTGCTCTTGTTTGTTCTTTTTAATTCGTTAATCTCTGTCTTCTTGCATCCTTGTACTCAGTCCCTGCTCAACCATCCAGCTTTGAGGCTGAAGCTGAACTGGACACTCAGATCAGACTAACATGGCTGTGGCCTGTGCAGGGTCCTATCACAAACTATGAGCTACAGTACTGGGAGGCCGGCTCAGACAACAAGGTTAGAACAACAACACAAAGCCATAACTATTGCATGACCTGGTTATCTCTACCACAAACCCTCTCTCACATGGATGGATGGATGGATGGATAGATAGATAGATGGATGGATAGATAGATAGATAGATAGATAGATAGATTGATAGATAGATGGATAGTCCTATCTCATTTATCCTACTGTGAGATTGCAGAGGAATGAATCTTGCTCTTTATGATGCAATTTCTCTGAATGGGAAGCCTCAGTTGAAGCAATGTTATTGTAGTACTGCAGTCAGCTCCCCAGCTGATAAGAAAGATTTACTGTAGTAACAGACAGCACACAGTTGTTCAGTTCTGTCTCTCAGCATTGTTGCCCTTCATTCAACTCTGCTGGACCACTGCACCAACTGTAAACCAGAGGACAGATTGTTTTTGGAACAAAATGCTCTCATATTTGACTGTGCTCTCTATGTGTGTATATATGTAGGAAAGAGAGACAGCAGTCTAGACTTCAGGATTTCAGTTTAACATGAATTCCTCCATGATAAAGCAATATCACATTCAGACATAGCAATACAACAATATTATCTCTATACACACATGTGTATATATCTCTCTCTATATATATATATATGTATATGTATGTGTGTGTGTGTGAAGTGTCTTGATCTGACAGGAATTCTTCTTGACTTCTTCTGCCCATCCAGATACATGTGACCATAGAACCAGCAGGCTCCTACGTTGTGAAAGGTTTAAAGCCTGACACCTTGTACCGTTTCTCACTGGCAGCCCGTTCTGAGATGGGTTTAGGCGTTTACACACAGCCCATCGAGGCCCGTACCGCCCAGTCCAGTAAGTCCACCTTTTTTTTTACCCCCCCTTCCTCGCGTTGTCTCTCTCCTCTGTCTTATTTCCTTGTTGTCAACTAACCAATGATTTTGTAGGGTAAGTGTCACCCACAGCCGACTGACGCAGGTTTAGGTCATTACTTTCAGAGCAGGAAAAAGTTGACTTTCACAGAGCTTAATACAGAGAGCGTGGGCAACTTGAATGTCAAGTCAATTTCAGCACAACATAAAATGCTGACAGTGCAGCCATCCCTGCCAGCCTCACGCTTCCACCACCTCCCCTCTGTCACCAACACTAACCCTCCTGTCCGTCTATCTGAGGGCAGGCCCTGTGTTCAGTGTCAAAGGTACGTTTAATGTGTCTTGTTCCCACATTTGTGAGCTGTGCTGTGTTATTTTGCCTCATATATTTATGTGCTGTTACAGTGCCAGCACTGAAAATGTCACTCTCTGCCAGTTGGCTGCTGACTTTTTTTTTTTTTTTTTTTTGCTGCAGTGGCACCATGCAAGTACCACCTCACCCAGGGGGGCATATGTGCTGTATATATTTGCGTTGTACGCATTCTGTACAGAACAACATTTTGTTCTAGATATAAAATAAAAGGTTCAAAACGGGAGGAATATTTGCAACATTTGAAACATGAACTCTCAAAGCTGATAGTGATACTGAGTTGTGGGTGTAGAGAGAGTTGCTTCACAGTGCACTTGCCAGTATTTGTGAAAGTGTTACTGTAAATAGACAACTATTAAACTGTGTCAAAGAAATTCCAAAATAACATGAGATGGCAGGTCACGCTCCACATTTCAGTACAGTCAGTGGCATGATCGCTGTGGCTACATCATTAGAATAGAGCACTGGACGCAGGGTATGGATGGATATCTCTTTCTGAAGGATTTTCGCACAGGGACAGATAAAAATCATTGAAGAACTAACACCTCTGACAACCCCACAGTTATATAACTGTCGATCAACATCATGAGGGGTGATGAGTCTGTGTCCTTGCGCCTCCCGTCAGCAGTATTCACAAGGACACAGAATTTGGAGAGCAGAATTTGGATTTTATGAAGTGGTGTGATGGTGTGCATGAAAAAAAAAAAAACGTGGCCTCAGGAAGATTTTAAGCGAACCAGACAATGAGAGAGTGACATTTTTTGTGCTGCATTTCAATGGTTAGTATCATACATATTATTTTAGTCAGAGCAATGAACGTAACTGAGCCGTGATTTTGAACAAACTTGTTATCACCCATGCCAAACATTACAGCACAGGATGGAAACTTATCACTCCACATAGATTAGCAGATTGTTCACAGTGATACATGAGGAAATGTCGGACAACAATGATACATGAGTAGTATATTATATATATGATTATAATAGTATATTGATGCTGTTAGTGTTTTATGTAAACTTATACACTGATGGCTTCTAAACCTGGTCTGCCTGAAGAACACCTAAAAAATGCCAATTTTCTACCCATAACTTTTTAGATTATGTGTGAACATATTTTTTACATGTACAGTATCCAGCCATCGACTCAGAGGCAGATGGAAGTAGTTAATCTTCCTCATTGATATGTTTGTCTATATTTGAAGCCCCTAAGTGTATGAATTTCCCGTGGTGTTGTCCTCCCCACATTCAATTTGACTTTGATCTAGCATATTTTTCATCAGGACCTCAATTTCACAATCTATTCTACAAATCGTCAGCGTTGTTTTGATTCAGTCTATCACCTTTTTTTTATTACGCATGGTGCTGTCAGGTCTTTGTAGTTTTCCGTCCAGTCTCTTGTGGATCAGGGACCACCCGATGAGACTCACTTCTCTTTTGTTAAGCCCTAATGTTTTTGAAAAAGGTGGAGTTTCATGTTCTGGCATTAGTTTATTGGATTCACATTTGAGCTCACTGTTCATTGCTCTGCTTATTAAAAAAGAAATTTCATGGGCATGCTTTGTGAGAACACCTTGCCTTGATTTTTTTTTTTTTTTTATTCCCCTTGGTTTCTCATTTTATTCTGTTTCGAAGAGCCCCTTTACCAAGAGTTGAATAAGTTCGCGATTGATTTAGATGCATGTAATTTATGAATGCTGTTGAGTTTGTTTTCAGTCTATTTCTTGTTCTCCGTTTTAGAATTGTTTATTGGTTTTCTGTTTTTACCTCTGGACTTGAGAGTTGACATACATTTTATGCTGCAGCTGTTGTGAATAATCTAATCTTATTTATTGTAGTAATCTTGTTATTCCAGGGTTAGGGACACTAGGAAAGCCGTGGGTGTAGTTAGAGATTACCAACTCCACTCCACATCATCCGTGTTTTTTCATGTACTGGGACATGCTGCAGGAGTTAGTGATTATAACACGTAGCAGGGTGAGGTAGACCCATTATAACTGGAACATCAGCGTAATGCCTAAACATTAAATAAAAAATCGCACTCATTTATTGTTGGTCCTGTAGTTTTAAGACCAAAACCTGCAACATTACTGGTTCAGTTGTTGCCAGTGAGTTAAAACAATGACAGAGCTAGTAATATGTCCCAGTTGATAATAATGGTAATGATATTATTATATTTTTCCGTGGCCGTGGCTACAATCCAGATGCAGATATGCAGTTAGTGGCTGGATATTGATTATGAAATAGTGCCATTATGCATAACCTTGGTGATAGCCCAGTGCATCTCAGTTGCAGCTCTGACCAGGGTCTGACAAATACTGTTATGAAGCCCAGAGCAGTTAACGCTGTCAAGCACTTGTTCACACACTGGCACATCTATAGCCACTTTATTGCTCCTTCTGCATGCTGTGAGAGGCAGCCGAGAGGGCAATTAAGGACAAATTACGCCTTTATAAAAAACATTGCCTTGTAAAAATTTGGCACATTTTATATTTCGTTCACCTCACCCTGTCGTTTCATGGCCTCTCGCATAAACGCAGAGCAAAACACAGCTTCGACAGCCTTGTAATGTGTTTCTGCAGCCATTCTCTCAGTCCAGAGGCAGCATCCTGTTTAGTATCGGACCTTTTTGTATTCAACATGAAAACAAATTGTCATATTCAAACCTCTGTGCAATCTAACCTGCAGTATGTGTGCAAATGACTGTGAATCATACCAGCCATGAAAAGAGACTCACTTCACAATAGGGCAGGCAACCTGTCCAAATGTGCAGTAGATTGGCTGGATCTTGATGCCATGTTCCTCAGAGAGAATCAGTATCTTAAAAGAAATCTAGTTAAGTGAAGCTTTTATTTTCCAAGCTTGTGGTGTCTATCTCTGTTTTGATTTTCAATGGAAAATACCTATGCAGTGTGATGGAAATTAGAACTTACAAAAAAGCTGCTCCATAGGGAAATCGCGCCTCATGTGCGTCTTCACTTTGCATACATACTATAGGTGGTGAACTCAGAAACATTTCATTGACGTTTTGAATATTACATTTTGCTTTGCATGTTGCCTAGTGCACAAAAAGCTCCCACACCTCTGCCTTATTTTTCTTTGTGTTTTAGTTTGTTTTCTGTTTGCTTGATCCGTGCCCCTCCTTCGTGTGGTTTTGCACCCCCCACCCCACCCCACCCCACCCCTCCTCCCCTGCAGCCCCATCTGCTCCCCCTCAAGAGGTACATCTGGTCAGCCTGAGCTCCACCAGCCTCAAGGTGAGTTGGGTGGCACCGCCTGCTGCTAGCCGCCACGGCGCCATTGTGCGCTACACAGTCAGCTACCAGGCCCTGGCTGGAGAGGACACAGAGCGGCATGAGGTGACGGGCATCGGTGCAGACGCCACCAGCTACGTGCTGGAGGGCCTGGAGAAGTGGACTGAGTATCAGGTGTGGGTGAGGGCACACACTGACGTGGGCCCCGGCCCAGAGAGTGCCCCAGTGAGGATGAGAACCAAAGAGGATGGTAGGTGGACACCTCCCCTGAAGAAGAGTGCTCTCAGACTCTGTGTCTCTGTTATGTGGGGCTGCTGTCACTGTTTTTCCTTCTCTTTCTACAGCTTCTACTGAACATTTCTCTTTTTCTCCTGTTGATCAGTTATGAGTTCATGGTGGTGTAGTGGTGGGAGAGAGGTCACCTTGTCTTTTTTTTCCTCTTTCAAGTTTGCTCTCCACAGCTTTAACTCTTCACATCTCTGCTGGGTTAAGCCCCATCAGCTCTTGGCCTCAGCTCTGCACCACTTTGCTCTGCTACCACTGTGTAAATGCCTTCTTGTTTTCCTCCTTCTGCTCTGCACATTAGAAGTGGAGCAGAACCTCTCCCTTTCGGTTCTATGGTTCTTCTCCCTCTTTTTCCTCACCCATTCCTCGTTTAGTTTGCAGTGTGATAGAGAGCGGCTGCTCCTCAGAGAGAGTCGTCTATAATTAATGTGTTTGAAGTTTGCTGCAACACAGCTAATTTCATACCAGAATTAAGGGCATTACAGACATCGCTAGACCACATGCTGTCCCGCATAGGGTGTTTCGGGGACACAGTCGTCACAGAAGGTCTCAAATTGGATAGAGATGATTTTGATTCATGACCAAGTCTAGTATAACTTCCGTCTACAAGGCACCCAAGTCAATAAAAAAAAAAAAACTCAGGAGTCATTATTTTGATGTGTTTTTGGCTCCTCATCACAAAACACACTGAACTGATGAAAAGCCTGAGCTCAGCATAATTTTAGTCTTTCCACCCTCCCTCTCTTAATGTCTGTCTTACACTTGCATTCTCCCTTCCCTCCCTCTCTTCACCCTCTTTTTGTGGCTTCCAGTGCCAGGAGCACCCCCCAGGAAGCTGGAGGTTGAAGCCATCAACTCCACCGCCATCCGGGTCACCTGGAAGCCCCCCCTGCAGGTGAAGCAGCACGGCCAAATCCGAGGATACCAAGTCATCTTCTCCCGGCTTGAGAACGGCGAACCTCGAGGCCAGCCGAACATCATGGACGTTGCTTTGCCAGAGGCGCAGGTACTGGATGATGTCTTTCTCTGTCCAGTCTTTCTCTGTCTCACTTTCATTGTCTATGGCTGTGTTGTGATCGTTTCCCATTACTTTCATTCTCCACCACTCTCCTGTTCTCTTACATTCTCTGACTTCACACTTCATTTCCCCCATACTGGGTGACACACATTGAATTTTCTTTCTGCCAAAAGCAGAGCCCCCACACTCCTCTTTTTTTTAACCTTCTCTACATGTGACATTCAACTCTAAATTGGTGCCCTGCTCCCACAGCTTTGGATTAGCTGTCATAACAAGATCCATTCTAATTCTACAGTAATAACTATTAAATATTTTATATGTGTTACATCAGGATGGGGCTTAGTGGAATCGATGCACCTCTCTTTGCAGTTTTAGCAGTAATACATATGCACTGCCTTGTTACCATGTTTATAAATCAGAGTTATTTTTTTACCGCCACCCTGTACACATTAATGCATGCTGCTCCGAATCGCCCAAAGCTTTGTGACACGAGATGGATGAGAGATTGTAATCCTTAAGAGGGATTCAGAGATTCATGAATATCTTAAAACCAAAAAACCCCAGTCTCACTTTTCCCGCTCTTTGGGAGAGGAGAGACCAGCTTAAGAGCCTCCTTCTGATTGTTTGCCAGGAGTAGCATTTGCACGAACACGCATTCACTCGCACCCTTGATGGCCTCCAACAAAAACATCGAATTTGAACAAGTAAGCGCTCCCTGGCCGCAGGAACACCACAAAAAAAAATCTGAGGAGCCTTGCATGTGTCTCTGAGCAGTATTTGCTGATAAGTGCTGAGCAGCGGCATTTAGGGAGACCAGCTGGTTGCTGGTTTAGTTCTCAGGCAGTGCACACTTCAGTGTCCTTGAGTGGAGCTATTAACCCTCATTTGCTTTGGCAAACACTCCACCGTCTTAAGTCTTATCATTACAGAAGAGGAGTCGCTGTCAAAGTCACCTTGATATGACGTGTCAAATGTGGCACATCCCAAGTGATGCTAAGTAGCAGCTTGTGGATCCCAGTCATGTCACAGGGTATTCAGTGATAAATACATAATGAATAGTTTTTTTGGTTGTCACGCCACCCAAGCGGCCCATCCCACATGGGACTCGATGGCAATTTCTAAACATAAATTAACATTAAGTTAAGTTTGACAGCCCTGAATAACTGTATAGCAGAGGCACGGACTGATACTTGGCTGTGTCTCTACACCTGGACAGAGTCTGCCTTCAATTCAGAAACACAGTCCAACACCTTTGATTTACAGCAGTGGTTCCTGGCAGCTGTTGCTGACAGTTCATTGTTATCTGACTGTGTACAAGAGTGCCTGACAGCCAGGGCATCGTCTGGTCTGGACGAGGAGAAAAACATGGTGGCTGCTTGTCTTCCTGTTTTCTTCATGTTGACATGTTCAGCGTGACTTTGTTTTGTGTTATGAAAACTGAACTGAACATGACCCTACTTGTTGTGCAAACAATACTCCCCGCCATGTCTCATTTGTGCCAGGTTCACACAATAAACACAAAGACACACAGCAATTTGGCGCTCAGGATATCTCTCATGTTCCAGTTTGGTGTCCAGGGCACTTCTCAAACTCGCCATCCCCTCCCTGGCAGAAACACCCAAGAATTTCTCCTCCCTCCTCCCTGTGCCTCTCAATTTCTCCTTCCCTTCCTCTCATGGCCTCCCTTTGCATACTGCCCGGGAAGCCGGTTGAGCAATTACCAGAGGCTTGCGTGCAGGTTTGTTACCCTTGATAGAGTCACCTCGACAAATTGTTTTCTATGAGACACTGAGAGGTGAGCCTGCACAGACCTGCCCAGATGCTATTAAAGACCACACAGTCAGTCGGCGCTCCCTCATCGACATTCCCTGAACCGGTTTTTTAGAACAATCCCTGCTTTCTTGCACATTTTTCCATTCACGTACGTGAACAGCAAGTGGAAAAAACAACGCCGATAACATGAGCTAACATGCTCAGTGTTTAGATCAACCTTGTAGTAGGCGTTCCAGCTGGCTGAGAAGAGTTCGTGACTCATCCTAGACTCATGCAAATTCGTCAAAGGCACACCTGTAATTGATGATGGAAAAAAAAAACAATTTTCTTCAATCTTGGCACATCCCTTCGTGTTTCTCTCAAGCATTTGCCTAATGTGTTGTGAAATCAGTTCCATATCCACCCTTTCACCTGCATTGGATGCACAGTAAGCCTGCCATAAGGTAAAGGGAAAAAAAATCCAGGTCTTTTCAGTACTCACAGCATGCCACAACCTCACGTTAGACTTCAGTCACAGATCTAAGATGATTGCAGATCCCTTCAAAATCGCGATCACCTCTCCCCCTCTCTTTGTCTTTCTGTTTCTGGCTACTTCTCTCCTCTTCACCCTCTCTCAGGGTTAGCTGAAACGCCGGGGGGAGAGCTAGGAGAGCTTGCCTGTGCGTGGGCGGTTTAAGCGCCTCTTTTCTTTTCAAGCAGAAGCCCACACAGCGCCCTCATTTCCCTACTAAATTTAAACCAGAGGCCATGGTAACAGTGGGATGTAATCGACCCCTTTCCAGCCATATTTCTGTCAGGAAAGTGGCCTGAACCTGAGTGGGCAACTCCACACCACATAGGCTGCTCCATCACTATGCACTCACAGCAACCTCTAGGCTCCTGTATTTCATATAAGCGTCAATACAACCTGCTACAAAAAGACATGATTGAGCTTGAAGTCATTAGCTGCCGTCTGTGCCTCTATACGTTTTCTGCACACTTCTACCTTCCTGCACAAGTTTGCCTTTATTCAGCACTACTTTTCCAGGTTCATTTTATTTGACCGCTCATGCGTTTTTTGTGGTGTGTGCCAGAGTGTGTGTGTGTGTGTGTGTGTGTGTGCAAGCTAGTGAGGCAATGCTTCACTGCCTCTGTGGCCTTCACTGCCTCAGATTGGAGTTGAATGGGAATCGAAAAAAAAAAAGAGAAAAGAAGCACCTCAGCCCGCTTCACTCCATCAATCATGACAGCTCCTTCTCTTCCACATCACTCGTTCCCCCCTCGTTCCCATTTTTATAGCCTCACATCTCAGCCCATGTCATCACATTTGCATTCACCCGCCTGCAAATTATACCGCTCCGTTTCCACAAACGACGCTTATCAGCAATGATGTGTTTTCAGCTTGCGTTGGCATTCGAAATATAAATGGGGGATAATTTATAATTCTCCCATGGATTTAAGCAGAAAGCAAAAGAAGTTGCGATAGAAAGGGATTAAGCCCAAGATGAGATAGGAACTCTTCCGAACCTTAATGTGTTAGCTGCTCTGTTGACATAGTGAGTGGAGACGACGGTAAACAAATTAAGCAATTAGGCACGTCGCAAACTGTTATTCATGGAGTTAAGTAGCAGCTGTTCTTAAATGGTACTCTTCATTGCCCCGCTACGTCAGGGAGAGCATTAGGCAGCAAGTTTTGATGCTCCATGTGTCTCAACCAGTCACAACTGGGACCATATAGAGGCCTGGCTCATGCTTCAGTTAGCCGGCTGGTGATAAAGACCCATCCACAGGGAGTAGGGCGGAGAAGCTGGGTCTTTTGTCTTTTCATATGCCAACAGTCAAAGGAGGATGATGAACATGGTCTCTCCAGTGCACAATGGATCAACAGTGTGTGCAGCTCATTCCCTGTGTTTGAGAAAGTCTGAAGAAGAAGGCAAAGATGGACGAGCAGGAATCCCCAGCATAATGTTTTGTCTTAAAGGGCATGTGTCTGCTTTACAAATGTCATGTTCTTCATCCTCAAAAAAACATATCTCTCGCTTGAAACTACTCTGTTATCATGAGGCACTTTGAAATCTTCGGTTTCAATGAGTGCTAAAATTTTTATTCTTATTAATAATGATAACTTATTGTTATATTTATTTTAGTGGGGATTAGCTGGTTTTACAGCATTTGAGATACCAGCTAAGTATATACTGTAAATATGTAAATGTGATTTTTTTTTTTTTTTTTTAACAATATTGAACTGTGTTCAGTTTCTAAATTAAATATAATTCCAGTATTTAAAGTCTACAGGTTTGTACCAAGTCAGTTTAAAGAAATGAATGCAGTTTGTGCCCTTTCACACTGACATTCAAGCCAGATGTAAGCAGATGTTAATAGGTTTTGTGTGGAAGAGGCTCTTGTTTCTCTGTAGTTCTCAAAAATAAACCTTCTGTTCAATAAAATGTCTTCACAGCGGGGGTTAAATCACATGTGATATTGGACTGATGACTCCAAATGTTTCTGCTGACTTGAACTAAATTTAGCTTCACAGTGGTCAGACACTGTGCTGCTGAATTAGCAAAACCAACTAAATTTCAGTCACCTCCATTGAATCACAGTGGCAACATACAATTCAGAGGTCACTGAACCCTGTCAAAACCAAAACAATCAAGTTCAGAGCTGCCACTAGAGGTCAGTGTAATGAATATTGCTTCGTAATTTGGATGAACCAACACTTTGACTCAGACTCTTGGGGGCTGAATACAGTTTGCGATCTGTCGCAGCTTTATCCCTTGTCAGTCCCCATCCTCTCCTCTCCTTGGTGCTTCTCCGTTCACCAGCAGCTGTCACAATAGCAACGTGCACTAATAATCAAATAGAAATGTTTTCCATCATCATCCTCACCCAACATCCCCCCTCTCAAAACCATCCAACCCCTCTCTGCTCCCCTCTTTGTCTCTCATCAGTGTCACCATTGTCATCTCTCCTGCCCCTTGTCAGCGAGGCCACCCATCAGTGAACTCCTCTGCAGTAGCTGAACTGTGGAACGAGTTGCTGGTAAACGCCAGCAGTTGCGTTCTGCATCGATGGGGTTTGATGTCACAGGGCTAGCATAGCAGCACTGGTAATAGGATTTCACGCTCAGCACCAATGGAGCCCTGCGGCACAGAATGGGCTTTCACTTCCCCCAGGAATCACTTGGCCAAGCACAGCGAGCAAGAGAACATTTTGAAAACATATTGAAATATAATGAATAAAAGGCCCTCCCTCCACTTCTGTAAGGAGAGAGGGAAATACTTCAGGGATTCTACATTTGGTTTATGTCCACAGTGAGATCGTTATCCTGCTGAATAGATGTGTTCTGCGATTAAGGAAGCGAGAGGTTTTTATTGGATACATAGGCAAATGAGAGACAAGGCAGTGCATCACAAACAATAATGAATCTCACCGCCGCTGCTTAACTCAGTTACACAGTTTGTTTTATGCCATTCAACTTGTCTTCATTTCTTTTTTTTTCTTTTTACTCCTTCTCTTCCATCACACTCTCTCCTCGTGTTCTTTTTTTTTTTTTACTGCATGACTCTGTTGACACCTACATTCATCTGTCTTTTGAGCGAAAAAAAGACGAGCGCTTTTTTTCCCCTGCCTGTTGTGTTGTCTCTGACTCATTTCTCTCCCCGCCCTGTGTCCTGTGTCTTCTCTCCCATCAGTGGAATATTGAGGAGTCCACCGAGCATGTGAGTAACCCTCATGTGTGCTGCTGGGTTGTCTTGCAGGGCAGGCCTTCTCCCCTCTGCAGTTTTTGGGGGTGCTGTGTATGCTTGCGTGTGTGGATTATGAGTTGTGTGTGTTTATTTTTGTGCAAAACACTCGGTGTGAATCCTCATGGTGGACCATAACCCCATCATAACCACAGCAAGATGTTTGTCCTAATGATTCCTGGTTTTTATATTTATGTGTGTATATGTGTGTGATGTTCTCTGAGAAATACAATAACCACAGAGCATGAGGATTTTCTCCACTGATGATTGCATACAAGTCTAATATTTCAACATTTTACTATAAAACAAACTTGTAGTAACAGCTGGGCATTCACTCGGATCTGAGGCACTTACTACGGCAAGCATGCAGAGCTTTCCCCCCATCACTGAGCATACAGTGCAGTCAAAGGCTGTGTGTCACTATCCCAGTGTGGTGCTGACATTAATCAGGCTCGCCTAACCTGCTGTCTCCCCTACTGTTCCAGATGACATGTCTATCTGAGGGGAGGAGCTGTGTGTTTTATCAGCTCCACACATCTCCAAGATTGCCACCAGCCTTTCATGTTCTTTTCATTTGCCTGGATGGCAGCTCACTGTTCCAGGGCTGTCACATAGCCCTTTGTTACAGCTTATTACCTCCCAGACGTAATATTGCACTAGCATAAATGCAGAGTCACTTACTGTTCCCCCGTCAGAAATTCAATAGAAAACTGCTAGAATAACAAACACTGTTTTCAACATGGCAGCAAGGGCAAAGAAACTGTTAAAAACACAGCTATTCTGACCACTTGTTTCCTTTCTGAGAAAAATAATGTGTTAATTGACCAGTTATCAATTGTAGAGGTTGATAGATAATGTTTTTTTTTTTATCTGTTTTTCATGTAGATGTTTTTTTTTTCTTCCTTTATAGTGAGCCATCAGGATACAAACAGATCATATTTCTTTATTTGCTAACACTTAGTTAAACACAAATCTGGTTGCACAGCACACATGGCCAGATTCCTCTAGCTACACCCACATGGCATGAGTCAGGCTTGCCTCCTCTCCCTCTCCTCCTAACGTGCTGATTAACACCTGACAGACGCAGAGCTAGACGCTGTCAGAGGAAGACATCTGTTCACACGTCTTTATTATTTCTTTAGCAGCTATGTTTAGGCAATAGCAGTCTGTGTGCCAGGTAACTAATGTGGTGTGACTGGCTACAGGAAGATGTCAACAAAAAAAAACAAAACATTAGCATCTTTCGTTGACCCATGGCCTACACACAGAGAGTAAAATTTAGAGTCAGTTTTTAATTTTTCAGATTACAACAGCATTTGAAATGCAAACAACACGCAGAGAACATTAAATGTTGTGCTTAAGCAAGAAAAAAAATACCCAAAGTAAGTATGTTTGTTTTAACAATGCTGCCCATTTTCCCCCAGGCATTTTCTATCCTAGTGGGGATGGTGGTGTAGGGAGGCTTGCAGAGAAGAATCCATTTCTATAACTAGTTGACTTGATAATCTCTGTAATGCCCTTTGGTGCTGCTCTAAGCATTTGCTCTGAAGGAAACTTTGAAGCCTTGCTTTTTCTATCTTCTGCTGAGTTTCAAAAGTGCTACTAGACCCAATTCGACCTTGCCAGAATAGGGGGAAAGAGATCTCTGCGGCTGCCACTGCTGAGACTGTTAAAGCCATTTTGTATGATTAAAGTAATGAGACTTCCACCATAAAGTTAAAATGGTTTTATGATACAGTAATTTAGCATTTTCCTCCCCGTCTCTCTTAAAAGCTAGTATGGGAGCGCCAAATGTCCCTTAAAGAGAGGGGCAGTAAAAAGCATTGTCAAACATAGCTGGCTTATATAGACAGTTAAATGTTCTTCTATGGTTAGGAAATTAAAACTTCATTAGTTGGAGAAACAGCATTAGGGCAAAGCCGTATAACATCCCAAGAGTGTGAGAAGTTTGCGGGGAGTTCCGACAGGAAGGCTTGTAGGCATCGTCGTATTCATCCTCTCAGTGGCCCTAGTCAGAGGCAGACAGCTCCAGCATGTGTGCTCAAGCCGCAGGCATTAATTTGTTCTTCGTATCGAGTCTGTGCTCATGTCTGGGTGTATCATAGTGTGCGTGCACATGTGTACACCTAGGGTGTGCCTGTATGTGCATGCATACTCAAAAAGTGTGTTTATATACATCGGTGAGTATGTGCATTCACGTATGTATGTGTTTGTATGTCTGTTTACATATGTGCTTTGTTCCAGCTCAGAGAGTGTTTAATTCCAGAGTGTGTGGGTGTGTGTTTTTTATTCAGACTGATGCAGTCTGGTGAAGTGAGTGCCAGCACTGCAGCAGGTTACCAAATAACAGTGTGTTACCTCAGTTGTTTGCTGTTTTCCTGACTGTTTGTTCCTGACTGTTCAGTATACTGATTTGTTCAACCACTGTGTGTCTGTGTTCCTGCGTAAAGACTTCTGAACATCTTAATGAACAACTGCATGATCATGGGATTCCAGGGGATAGAAAAAAACACCAAGAATCTAAAAAGTGTAAATATGTCTGATGTTTATTTATCTGTAAGATTTAATTCAAAGAGTTTGAACAGTATGTCCCACAGTCACAACTGTTCTGTTCTGTGGGCTTTTGCTCTTACTGCTGTGTAGCGATGATCCTAAAATCCTCTGGGTATAATCTCGTGCTTATCCATGCAGCAGACATGAACACTGACACACTGGTGATGTTCTGGTTCATTTGGTTGGTTTGTTGGTTAATGGGTTCAGTGTGTGCCTTACGACTGGGTGCAGGAGCTTTTCTTGACAAAGAAAAGTTCCTGCTCCTGTTTGTGTGCCTTCAAATCTTTTATCTGTTAAATGCTTAAAATGTTTTGTTTCCTGTTTATAGGCAAATTGATCAAGAAGCTACAAGTGGATGGAGAAGGGGGTTTAATCTTATAATGGTTTCTTTTGGTGTTGTGGTTTTGTTCAGGGGCTAGGCGCTTGTGTGACAGGGGTTTTTTTGTTTTGGTTATTTTGGGGGGAAAGGTTTGTTTGCCTCCAAGGCAGCCTCACTCTTCTCATTGATTCCTTTTAACTTTTGACCTTGTGATTTCTTCATTTTGCAGGAAGCCATCATTGGTGGACTGCAGTCGGAGACCATGTACTCTGTCACTGTGGCAGCATACACCACCAAGGGAGATGGAGCTCGTAGCAAAGCTAAAGTCATCACCACGACAGGAGCAGGTCAGAGTCGGTTTTATCAGGGTTATCAAGGAAAACACAAGATATATGCTACTGTGACCCCTCAGGCTTGAGACTGATAACCTTTGTCTCCCTCATCAGGATTTTTGCTGGCTCAAATTGAGATGGAGGTGGTACCATCCTGATCATGTGCGGTCACATGCATGTGTACCATTCCTTCAGATGGCTCAAGCAAACACTTCGTATTTTACAAGCAAAATATTTCTCTTTAAGTTCCAGTTAATTCAGAGTAATTTCTGGATTTCTGAATAACCAATGATAATTTAGCGATAATTAAAAAAGCGAGCATAATACCATCCCTAAATTCAGTGATTAACTTAAAAAAATCATCAACAGATCCCTCAAATCAAAATATTCTTCTCTACAAGAAACCATTGCTGCCTTTATGCCACATTTACTAATTCACTAAAATACTAAACTAAAATTGTTTAAACCTGCATCAGTTGAATATTTTAGCAGCTGATTTTAAGCTACAGTAAATGAAAAAAAAAAAATCGGTTTATTTGTTTTTTGCTTATGCTTTTGTCAGTCTTCCAAAATTCAGATTTACTTAACACACTGTAATTAGGAACCAGGAGGATTTGTAGTTTAAAATGTCTTAGGGGAAGGTAAATAAAAACTAATGTTAAAATCAAGTTGTTGTTGTTGTGTTAATACACTCAGACTAATACACAGAATGGATGAAGTTACCACATCTCATCAGCAACATGGATTATTACTTAACTGGCTGTATTAATCAAGTGATATCCACACTGTTTCAACTGCACTCTTCTCCTCTCCTCCTCACAAACTGAAGTTACATCGCTGATTAGGATTTAACGTTAATTTTGGAAGCCTTTTTAAGAAACTGGATGTGCTTGGATGCAAAAGAAACGATATTCACCTGTTTGAACTGCTTTGAAATATCAGGGCGCTGTAGCGTGACTCACTCCGTCTGTTGGGAATAAACAAACACTCTTAGGAGGAAATTCCTAGAGGAAAATTGAGGTTCTTTTCTTCTTCGGCAGTTTTGGCACTGTGCTGATTACCATACAGCACCACCACATCTGCATAATGCCACAAGTGCAGTTGCAAATGACAGAAATCCACAGAGTGAAACGCTTGTTAGAAAATAACCCGTCAGAGTTTCTTGAGAGCTGGAGGTGGTGCGAAATGTGACGGAGGCGGTCACCTCGTATTTCCCTTTGCAGGAAAACCCTGACTCATTCAAGGGGGTATTATAATTAGAAAACTGTACGTGACTGAATTGTCATGCTAGATTCAATGGGTTGTTTCATGTATGTTGGTTTCAATGCTTAGAAGAGTCATCATTAACTGCTATTATAGAGGTATGAGCACGCTGCCTGGTGGTAGACGTATTAAGCTGTTTTCTAATGTACCGTTTTAAATGTGCACACCGTTTAAAATAGATCCTGTGTATTTAGGATAATTACTCAGCAACTTATTTTTTTTCTATCTACTTCACTCTTTCATTTCAGTGCCAGGCAAGCCCACCATGATGATCAGCACCACCATGGGCAACACTGCGCTGATCCAGTGGCAGCCTCCTAAGGAGATGGTGGGTGAGCTAATGGGCTACCAGCTGCAGTACAAACGCACTGATGAGGAAACCTACACCTCACGCGAGCTGAGGAAGATTGATGACCACTACACCGTCACTGGACTGCACAAAGGCGCCACCTATGTCTTCCGCCTCAGTGCTCGCAATCGCGCAGGCATCGGTGAGGCCTACATGAAGGAGATCAGCACCCCGGAAGACGTGCCCTCGGGCTTCCCCTTCAACCTGCAAGTGACAGGCCTTACCCAGGCCAGCACCCAGCTCACCTGGGAGCCCCCACTGCTGGCAGAGAGGAACGGCAAAATCATATACTACATGGTGGTGTACAGGGACATCAACAGTCAGCAGAACAGCACCAACCGCACGTCTGACACGCACATGACCATCCATGGCCTTAATCCTGACACTACCTACGACATCCGCGTCCAGGCGTTTACCAGCAAGGGCGGGGGCCCCCTCAGCCCCAGCATTCAGAGCAGGACCATGTCAAATGGTAGGACAACAAGTACGGCCACAACACATGGCAAACATTTATATGTAAACATACCACAGATATTTGATTTGAAAACATAATATCAAGGTCACACCTTCAGGCAAAAACTCGCACACAACACGTGTGAGCCTATACATGAACGCTGAATCACCTGCTGATGTTTTGAACACTCGTGAGCAGGCTCTTATTCTGTCTTTATCACTGCCACATCTTTCTCCTCTACCACTCAGTACTGTACAGGCCTGTGTTTATTGATTTATGGAGTACTAATCTCATTACACGCTACAGTCACATTACCATGCCTCCTCGTCCTCCCCTTTCACACGGATCTGAAGCATACCCAGCATGTACCTCCCCATGCATTTTATAATCTTATAAATGTAAGATTTCTTATTTATAACCACTTGTGCGTGATGCTGATTTTAAAACACGTGTTGCCACTCCCACCCTACTGTATATGTTCCTTCGTAATCACAGTGATCTCGGCCTGTTGCATATGTCTTGTTGTGAATGTGGTGTAATAGATGCAATAGGCTTAGGGAGATGAAGGCTATTTTTATATGATCCTTTACAAGCGTGAATGAGATTGTTGATGTTCTTTGAACCACCATCACCACCACCACCCCTCCCTGTGCCTTGTCAAGTTTGGTCATAAGGTATCAGTGCAGAATACGTTCATGTTGTTAACTGAGGGGGCTACTAGCTGTACGGTAGTGTGAAATTGAATTACACACAGAGATTATAGTTTGTGGTGTACAAGATGTCTTTCTTAAGATAATAATCAAAGGATTTCCCACCCTAGATTTTCCCACCCTAAACTTTGGTGTCAAAGCTGTCATGAAAACATCTGTCCTACTCACCTGGGATTTGCCAGCGAACTACAAACCCCAAATGCCTTTTAAGGTGAGTGCCAGCAAGGAAGCAAATTCCCATGCACACATTCAAGCACAGTTGAAAAAAATGAACTTCACTTGGAACACAATTTGCATGTAAGTAATACTTCTAACTGTAAGACGTTGTAAAAAAAAAAAAAAAATTCTTCAACCACTCGGCTCCACTATAAAACTGGCATTGTTACTTCAGCACCATGTGTAAAACATACCACTCTTTTCTTTGTACGTAATGTAACATAATTGTATCACAGCACAACACTGTAAGGTCTTAACACTTTCACCAGGGTGTGATGTAGTGACTTTACCTATTTGCACTGAAAAATGTGAAAAGCTAAATTCATGCCCATTTATGAGGTGTAATAATCTGTCAAAATGATATTATATCAAGTCCCACCTTGTGGTAATGGGACAAAGACAATTTGAAGTGTAAAAAAAACCCTATTGGATATGCACCAATAGGCAAGTGTGGTGCTGAGATACATGAGATGAGGTGCCAGATTAGATTGGTACCTCCCTTAGGACTATACAGCTTTTGCTTGTGTGTGTGTGTGTGTGTGAGTGAGGATGGAGTATTATATTTGTCCGAATGATATGATGTGCTGGCTTTGCTTGTACATTTGCTACCCTAAACCATAACTCCAGGTTTTCTCTGGTGTGTTTACAGATCTTGTACAACCAGCAAAGCGTGGAAGTGCAGGGAACTCTGAAGAGGAAGCTGATCACGCAGCTGCAGCCAGACACAGACTACTCTTTTGTGCTGACGAGCAGGGGCCACATTGCTGGGGGTCTGCAGCAGCAGGTGTCCATCCGCACTGCCCCTGACCTGATCAAGACTAAGCCCAGCACACTTCAGGCTCAGGAAGGCAAGATGACGATCAACCTGCCCATGGTTCAAAGAACCACTCGTGTCAGGTCAGTGCTGAGACACAATGGAACGAACACACAGACACACATCTCTGGTTCACAGCATAGAGCCTCCAGCTGATCATGACTGTTGCCAACCCGTAGACCTTTTAATTAACAGAGGGGATATTGTAGCTTCATTTGTATTTGACTCTTGGCTGCTGCAAAGACTAAGGTTTCCTTCAAGGATCAGTGAAGTGTCTTGTTGTAGCCCTCTTGGGCAACCTCTAAATTAAGAGGGAGATAATATACCAATCAGCCACAGCATTAAGACAGGTGACTGTTTTTACTGCTGTGGGTTGAGTTTATTCTGAATCATTATTAGTGAGTTTGTAGTTTAAATTACTTTCCACGGGTTCATGGTTTGACTCAGAAAAATGCACAGATCAGTTACAACATTAAAACCAGTCACATGTTTTAATGCTATAGCTGATAAATGCACATTATGGGCTGAAAGGGTTATCTCTCTAAACCCCACAGTGTGGCACTAAGTATATGGTGACTTTCAAGTTAGGCTTGACTAAATAAATGATGAATAAATCATGTTTATCACTGGAGAACTAATCGCAGTACAACTGTGAAAACTAAGCAGCATTTCTGACAGCAACAACAGCACTTAGGGGCATACTTGTATCTGATCAATACTAAACCTATTTTGAAACTTTAAACTGCAACTTTTAGACTCAGCCAACTTTATGACACAGCAGCTGATGATAATCAAGACTTTCAAGATCGGGTCAAGCTATATTAACTTTTGACTCAAATTGTTAAGAGCTGAATTGTATTTGACCCTGACAAGTAAAATCTTTCCTTCAGATACACACAAAAACATGCACACACACACACACACACACACACACACACACACACACACACACACACACACACACACACACATACACATACAGACAAATCTGAGGGGGAGTGCACACAGTTGATTGGTAAAAAGATTACAGGGCTGTCAATGCTGGCCAAGCTCCAGCACAGATTGACAGGCAACGAGCGCAGGTGATTGGGGATGGGAGAGGGGATGTGTGTGTGTGTGTGTGTGTGTGTGGGTGAGAGGGGAGGTTAGGAGTCTTGTTATACATGTCTTCTCCCACTCCCAGACTTGACTGACTGTTGAATCACAGAGTGGGGGCCTGGAGAAAAGGGGAGAGAAGCAGCTGCTTTAGCTGTCGACAGCAGCTGATTTTACAAGTGGCTGAATGCTGCAGTGGGGGAAAAACTTTGAGCTGAGAGAAGATAGAGTGGGGCTGGACACCAGAGAGTCAGCGGGACAGAGCCAACACATGAATAAACACATACACAGATGTTGCAACATTGTGTATGCACGAGATTGCTCCACCATTCATTACCTAACTCCTTACTTTGACCCTAAACTCCTAAATGTCTTTCTAATGTCTTTCTTTCCTCTATTTTTGGTCTTATGTAATGATAGCAATAAAAGAACACACACACAAGTAGTCACATAGCTGGTGCTATTAACCTAAGGAATCCTATGGGGATTTCATTTAACTGAAGGCTCCTCTCACTGGGATAGTGTTTGTTCCAGTCTGCATGGCAGATGTTCTTAGTGATTAGCCATTAATTGGAGAATGCAGTGCCAGTCTGCTGGTGTTCGACCTTGGTTGGACCCACTTGTGTAGCACTTAAGTTTTGAATTCTGCCCAGCACACCTCATGGTGAAAGTATGTCTTTCTGAATGTTATTAATGTGCTTGGCCCACTTTGATCTCAGCGTGTATGTCTTCAGTCAGTCTGTCTTAACACAGGCTTTATTTTTCTTGGCAGGTGGTACTACATTGTGGTGGTGCCGGTATCCCAGTCAGCACGGCAGTGGAAGAATCCAGACGAGATGAACCTGGATGAGGTGAGTGCCAGCCGGTGGTTGATTGGCTAATGTGCCAGGTCATGGGTTACTGATAGCATCTTGCGTTCCAACTGGGTAGGAAGTCACTGGTTGCAGCTAATTAGCTCTACCCTCCTGGGCTTAGGAAGGGGGGGTGGCAGGGCAGAAAGAATTTAAACAATGACTCACACGAGCTGGTGGGGAGTGTCCTGATTGGATGCCAGGTTTGCAGACAGAATCTGCTGAATCCAACAGTTTGATTGTGGCGAGAACAGTCTTAGTTTTGTAGAACTACTGATGTAGATGTATTGCAGGTGAGCTTTATTTGTATAGCACAATTCAAAACAGCAGTTGCAAACTACTGCTCTACCTCCATAATTTTTCTGTTCAGCCAGGGTTTACCAACTCCAAACAAAGTTTTACATAAGGTATTCAAATGAGGACAAAGATTTATGACTGCGTTATTATTCTATTGAATAAAGGTCGTCCTTGTCCATGAGGGAATTTAAGCTAAATGACATGCCTAAACATTAATAGCATAATTTTAAAGTAAACTGCGAGGCTCGCTGGTTTGGATCACTATTGTTCAAGCTCCATGTTGGCATAACAGAAAAGAGGGAGAGAGATGGGACTCCATGAGTCATTAAACACTGAGCAGGCCATTGTCTCCTCCCTCCAACATAATGATTTAATAAAGCTACATCTGGAGCAGCACGAGACATCACTGACAGAAAACAAAATGCTGCTGAAAACACAGTGCCGCAGTGCTGTATGCTCTTGCTCATTTATTAACCAGGCTGGCACTGATGCTGAGATTGTGTGCTGGAGCAAGTGCTAATTGCTCACTTCGTAGCTTGGCTCCATTGTTTGCAAAGTTATATCACTGAGCAAAGGCCATTTTAGCTCTGCGTAATCATTATCTCTTATTTTCAGGGATGGTATAACCAGATCTGTTCATACAGTATAATGTTTGTTTTGTTTTGTTTTGTTTTGTTTTGTTTTGTTTTGTTTTGTTTTGTTTTGTTTTGTTTTGTTTTGTTTTGTTTTTTTTTTGCATAAGTTAGTTGGGATTTTTTCATGCAGAAACCACAAAGTTGTTTTTTTTCCCCAAAAATTGGTTTCTCTTTAGACTTAGCTATTGACCTCCATGTCACCATTTGATGCAGTTACTTGAATCTCTCTACTAGTTGTTCTTGCTTTCTTCCTTGAAGGGAGATCAGAGGTCATGTCCCCGCTCTTTTTTTGACCCAAACTCGACCGTAACCATTTACTTCTCCATTTTCAACAGCTGCTTGAGTCAAGTGAAGGCCCTGTCCTGAGACGCCGACGTCACCTGGACTCTTCCAAGCCTTACATTGCTGCCAAACTGGCCTCACTACCGCCCACCTTTATTCTGGGTGACGAGACGAAGTACAACGGTTTCTACAACAAGCCCCTGACCAGTGGGCAGGAGTACCGCTGCTTTGTCCTGGCTGTACTTCGATCTGAAAGGACAACAGACAACACTGCTAATTACGTAAGAGACACACACATTAAGTAAAACTTCTCGTGCAGCATGAGTCTAGTTTTTTTCTCCACTTTCTGAGTAAACACACGCTCCTGGATTTGTTTTATTAAATCAAGCCCATTCTGTTTATTTGTACATGTTACCTATTCTTTTTTGGGGAAAAAACTATTTAACTTTATCACCTACCGAGATGGCAGCGTCAAGCCTGTTATTGCCATTTACCCTTTAATACAGCCACCTATAAAAGTAATTTCAGTTTGTTCTGATAATAACAGCGAGCCCCTGTGCAGATGACTTCAAAGTTCATGTACAAGACTTTAAGTGGAGGCCCTATACTCTGCTCAGACAACATGAACATGGAGGCCTGGCCCTCCACTGGATGGTCAGGAGTAAACTTCACAGCAGGAAGAATGAGAGCCTGCAATTGCTCTGGGGTCCTCTACCCTGCGACATGCATATTCAGTAGCTAGGCCCTGAGCAACCAGAGGGAGAGAGAGCGAGTAGTCCATGCCCAAACCTAATCCTAGACTTTTCACCTATTTCTTTCTCTTCTCTTTCTCTCTCTCTCTCTCTCTCTCTTTCTCTCTTTCTCTCTCCCTCTCCCTCTCTCTCCTCTCTGCTCTTTTTCTTTTGCTCAGTCTCTGCTTCTCTGTGTCTCTCTCCCTCTCTCCCATCTTTCTCCACCGTGAAGAGAGCAGAGGAGATTGATTAGTGCGGCTGGAGTTAAGAGGGAGACGAGGGCCTGGTCACAGGGCCTAGGGAGTCTGTAAAGCAGGCCTGATTCCCTTGAAATGCTGCTTTAAATGTCCCTAAAGCCCCCACCACCACCACCACCACCACCATCATCCCCCCAACCCCAGTAATCTCCCACTTCTTCTCTCTGAGAAGGGGAGGGAGGTGCGAAGGAGGCTGTAGTGGGCAGCCATGATACACTTGACTTCAAAGGAGATGCTTAAACCCCAGTGCTGCACAACACTCTCACTGCACCTGCCAGACTCACTACGCTGGATCAGTGGCACTCAAGATTTGTCTCTTTCTGTGTACTCCCCCTCCTTCAACTGTGTAGCACCATCCCACCTTTAAACTTAATCACTTGGACTAATCAGGCTTCTCTCATGGGCCGAGTCAATCAGTATGATTACCTTCACTCCACTAACCTGGTTATCGACAGAGTTTTGAACTCCATGCTAAAGAGACATCTGCTCTTCTTAACTGGGGTAAGAGATTAACACACACGATTTGATAAGGCAGGATCATTACTTCCAGCAGTGAATCCAAGTCTAACTAAAACTGAAACTGAAAAAATGAATATGGATAGGTTCTTAGCTGAACAGCTGACTGTATGAAAAAAAAAGATGTGACACGTGTGCATGGAGAAAGGAAAAACTGTCAGTTCCTTATGACAGTGTCCTCTCACTGAACCGTCAGTCCAAAAGCTCTGGAAGGAAAAAAAGCTCTTCAGGCAGTAGCATTGTACTGTGTCATAAATTCACTTAAAATATCCTTGGTTCGAAAATACAGTAGGAGGTAGGAAAGAAATCCAATAAGTGACCTGCTGTATATAATAACTACAGGATTTAGAGTAACAAGATTATTGCAGTGCATGTAAACACCTTGATTTTCTCATTTTTCCCAATAACCTGGTTTCTTGTGTACATGTAAACCCACTGAATTCTGAGGTGGCGACTACAAGCAGGCTGCCATTGATTGCTGCACAAATCCCCCTAACCGCACTCTTTGGGAAAGTCAGATACCGCAGCAGTGTTTGTTTTTGTCACCCCCAACGCTGCGCTTGCAAATGTTTATTACCAAACACAGACGGGTACAGAAGGTAAAGCGTGTAGGGAGATCTAGCAGTTAGCAGAAGTTGCCTCAAGCCAGATCTTCACCAGACCCAGGAGAGTAAGACAACAAGTACTGGAGTAAATGACTTGTATCTTTACTACACTTCCTTGCCACCACCCAAACTCCCCTAGCGTAGATCAAACAAGACCGCCAGGGTTTAATAAGTCGTCATATATCAATGGCCACAAGCAGCCAGCAGTGGTTGGAGGGAAGAGGAGAAGGAAGGAAGGCAAAGGGGGAAGAGAGAGAGAGAAAGAAGAAGAGAGTGCGCCTTCATGTCTCCCCAGCACCCAAGGCAGATAAACAAGCTGGGGGAAGTGTGAAATGGGATGATAGATGCTGGGTGTGTATAAACAGTATCATTTAATGCGAGAAGAGAGTGAGGGAGGGAAGTAGCATGAAATATTGTGTGATGTGAGAAAGAAAGGAGGGGTGGTGTTGGATGGAGGAAAAGAGGGAGGCTAAATTTTTGTCTTGTGTCCTGTCCAGCCTGTGAAGCTCAGATGAGACAGAGTGAACTGGTGGTAGAGGACTAGATTGAGCTAATGTGTGCTTTTCTTTTGATAAGAAAGAGGTGAGCTGGTGGCACAGAGAGAAGCCAAAGCAGAGAGTGCTCAAATGTGTTTACCACAGTTTTCTGTTTGCGCTGCTATCCAGGCATTTATATTCTCCTCACTCTCAACAAGAATTGGCTTTGTAGCACTAATTCTGTTGGTGCTTTGGGCTCAAAACACCCTTAACATGGAAAACCGGCTTCGTTTAAAATTTAAAAGGCTTTGACAAACAATATCAAGAGAGAATTATGAAAAAAATATGTTTTTTAGTGGATACTAAAAGCATTTTCATACCCACATTTCAGCAAGGGTGGTAGAAATATAGACAACATAGATGGGATTTTCCATTCAAGTGCGCGATGTCACTCCATCCTAGAGGCTTCTCCCTCTAGTGTTGCCTCCAGAAATCTGGATGCTCTGTAGTCAGACAGCCGGAGAGAGGAAAAGTGCAGATTCTGGAGCAGTGTCAGGGAGAGAGGCTGTTTGAGGGGAAAATGTCTCCATATTTCTCTCTCTTGCCTTCTTGCTCTCTCCCTCTTGCTCCCTTTCCTTATGTCATGCAACAATGAGGAGAATGTGGGCTCCTCGACTTCCCCTTGGGAGGCAGGCACAGCAGCAGATAGATAATGGGCATCTTTGCATGTTCGTTTATTTGTGTAGTGTGCACCCCTGCGGCTTATTTAAGACACTTTTTTCAAGATGTGGCTGCTAGAGGTCAACGACAAGTTGAAACAAAAGTGCCTGTGTAGCGCATAGTGCATCCTGTGCTCAGGGGAAAGCAGAGCAGCGGCTGACTGGGGAGGCTGTGTAGCCCACGGGCCAGATAGCAGACTTGATACACTGCTACTACCACAACACCTCTGCCTGAGTCTCTCTCTCTGTCTCGTCACTCTTTGCCATCTCTCATCACCCACTCGCTCTCTCTTGTTCTCTTACTCTCTCAGACAAACACTTACAATCACACACACACACATTCGCAGCGGCTGCGACCTAGACAAACACGCACACTTGTGGAGGCTCAGAGGAGCTTGAGAAAAGGCTAAAAGAAACTGATGTCCCACATATGCTCACACACACGCTGTTACGCACATTTGTTTACAGTCTTTACACACACTCGCACTTTTTTTTCCTCCCGTGCAGACAGATACACGCACGTACTGACACAAGAACAAACACTTTCTACATTCATTCACATGTAATGTTTGTATATACAGTGTCTACATCCCAGTGCATACTCTGTTCTCCTCCTGCCACTATAGAACATTTATGAGCTTAAAATAACAAAAAACCGAAAATGTGGTTGAGGTATGAAGGCACTTGGTGTTGACTGAGAAGCCTCTTCAGTTTTGAGTGGCTTGTCAGCACAAGCAGAAAATGAGGTCTAATCAGCATACAAGAACACATGGTGGCTTAATATTATCAAACTGAAGAGCAGGTAGTCTGTTTACTTTACGCTCACACATCATTTTTCCCAACACTGGAGTTCTGATAAGGTTAACTGGGAGATTCAAGTTATGATACTGATGTAATACAATAGACTGAATTGTTTTACCTGGAAAAAACTCCATTCTGCAAAACACTTCTCTTTCTCTCCCAGTCTGCAGCTTAATACAGCCTATGGCTCAACCGTAGAAAAAGCAAAACACTTCACTCAATGCAAATTTCTTACCCAATTAGTACTAATTAACTAAAGTTAAGACATTTTAATTGAGAGAAACATCAGGTGGTAGAAACGAGAAGCCTGCTACTTCAGTGTGTTGAGTATTGGTCTTTGTAAATTTAAACATTTAAGGCTTCCTATTTGTTGACCTCGGATCTTAAGAATTCCAGGTGTTTTATTAATGTGGATCCAGCCCTACTTACAACAGTGGACGCATTTATTCGCACTGATTTAAGGTGGGAAGAAACACACAAACAAATACACATGCAGTCGCTTTCACTGTCTTTGACTCACTCACTCTCAGGCTCACACATTCCTTCACTGCACCATCTCCCCATTGTGAACCCGCTCTGCGAGGGCAGGAGCATTAAGAGCTGCATGGCTGAGCTTTTATCAGATGTTAGTGCTGTTCAGATGGATGATCCCAGTACTTCGCCATGACCACCAGACAAAAAGCCCTCTATTTTTGTTGGGCCCTCTCCTCTGCTCTCGGTCTCTCTCTCCTATCCTTCTATGAAAGCACAGCTGCAGTCATTTGTTACTCTAGGAAAAAGCAACTTTTTTCCCAGGATTCCCTGCAGGGCCACATCCTACAGCCTTCTTTGGGCCCTCTCGAAGGAACAGGAAGCCTCGTGGTGTTGTCACATCAGAAGCGTCCCACCGCTGTGTCGTTTCTCTTTGTTCTTAGATAATAGGTTCTTCCCTAAGGCACACAAATCAGGAGAGAACTAGTCTCATGTGCCTGATGTGTGTATTTGTGTGTGTAAAAGAAAAATGGAAAATATTTCTGCTCTAAACTACTGCTCCGGTACACAAATGTGAATCTTTTCACCTTGCCACTTGAGTTATTCTGTGTCTGGGCCTACAGTAACATCAGAGCATGCTGGTTTGCACGTACATGATTGAGGCATGCAATAACACTCATACACCCATACTGTAAATTTTACTGGCAGCTGCTGGGAGTACAGGAGATAACAGAACTTTATGACAGAGCACAGGACTCTTTGAGCTCATCTAAGCTTATCTTTCCAATTAATATCTGCCTGTGTGCCGAAGAGCAGGCTGCTGTGCGGCTAATGATCCGGATTACTGCTGCTTGCCGCCCCGCCACTCCCGCTGCATGCTGTGAGCCCAATTCCCTTCGAGGGCTGCGATCTGTCACCCATGCCCCTCCGCACACCCTCCTCCACTCCCCAACCTGCATCTCCCATCACCATTCAGTAGGAGGCACGCTGAGCTCTAACGACAGATGCCTCGCACCTCCCTCTTTGTTTTCCTCATCTGTCACCTCGCTCTCCCACAGTTGGACTCCTCCGTCTCTCAGACACTTTTTCAAACGCCACACTGCATCGCCTTATGCACCCACTCCTCAGATGCATACTCACACTCCCCCAGCCTCCTCCACTCCCCTCCGTTATTCGAAGACGAAGGAGAGGGGGGGAGATGTCTCATTTACAGCCAAGGTGGAAACACACCCTCGCAGTCACCTCCTCCTCCTCCTCCTCCTCCTCCTCCTCCTTCTCTTCCGTCACGGTGTGAACACTAATGAAGAAGAGATGAGTCCTCTCCTGTGCCCCCATTTATCTTAGCGGCCAAGGGACATGCACACTAATCCCTGCCTCACTGTCTCTACCTCTCTCACTCTCCTGTCTCACACTTGCTCTGTCATCAGCACTCTCAGTTTCCTCTAATGTGATGCAGTGCTTTAATTGAAACATAATAATAACTTCATTAGCCAAGATGGTTATTGTTTTTGGTAAGTGTCTTTTTAGTTTGGTTGATAGTTTTATGGCTTGTGCACCTGCTTCCCTGAACCGTGCCCTATTATTGGCATAAATTAATCCGGTTCTTTGTCTTTATTAAGGTAGACTTAGTTAGCGCTACATGTATGTTTGGTGTTCCACTGATTCCAACAGTGTTGCATACATAAAACATGATATTACATTAATTTTCCTTTGATTTGTTGAGCTTGCTCTTGGTGGGAATTGGTGGGTCTCTGTAAATAATATTATAAAGAGAAGGTCTAGACCTCTTCTATTTGAAAAGTGCCTTGAGATAATTTGTCTCCATACAAATAATTTGACTTTGTTCTAATCTGTTGGGTTGACTGTTGCTGTCTCCTGTTGTTTAACACCTTTGAACATATTTTTCATAACAAATGTTTGACCCATCCTTTTGAATGTCTTTAACATCAGCAAAAAAAAATACCTTGAATTTTGTTGGAGTTTTGTTGTACTAAAAAGTAGCTGCAGTTTCTTTACAGTTCACCTAGAAAAGTATTCCACTGTAGATTCAGTTGAACTGTGTACATATCTTCCAAATCTTGCTATTGTTCATCTGCAGTTAGACAAACAGATGTCAAATGTTGAGTTTATGCTAATGTGTTTGTTCTTGCAAAGTTCAGCTCGCTATGATATGATGAGTGGCAGGTTGTTAATAAGGCTTTTTATTCAGTCTAAAAGTTCTATTTGAAGTGAAAAGTTTGCATTCATCTTTCAGCTCTGAAGTGACTCCGCTCTTATGTACCTGCACTTTCCTTCTTTTTGTCCCCATACAGATGACGTTTTCAGCCAGTCCCTACTCGGACCCAATCCAGGTCACAGCGAGTATGGCTCAAGGGACGGAGCAAACCGAAATGCTGTGGGTCATGGGCCCAGTATTGGCTGTGATCCTCATAATCATCATTGTCATCGCCATCCTGCTCTTTAAGAAGTAAGAGGCCGTGCTATTCTGTCAGTCATTCTCAACTGTGTTTGTCTGAGGCTGAACTGCAGTGACACTTGTGATTGTAAATTTCTTTTGGTTGCATCAGGAATGGTAATGAGACATCCACCCTCTTGCCACTTGCACCGGGTTGCTCACACACCAAACAGCAACATCCGCATCCTAACAACCTTGCCATAATATACAGTGTAACTGGAGAAGAACCAAAGACAGATTGATTCGTCTTACAGAAATTCTTCAGTTCTCCTCAAAAAATTTTGGCCCAGTTGGCCGTTGTTAACAGTTGCTCTATGAAGTGTCAGTTGGAATGGCAGCTGACATTGCCTCCCTAATGAAAAGCAAAGCTTGGCTGTCAGAAACTCTTAGTTAGAAGTGAGAAATGGCCAGCACCATTGGTCATTTCACCGAACAAACAGAAGACTGCAACAGAGGGCTTAAGTAAAAGCTCGGTCAATATCACTTAAAAGCACTTCAAGTGCCCCTGTGCAGCACTGTGGATACACACCGGCCAACAAGATGTTGTGGAGGTGCAGATAAATGAAATTCGCTCATTCAAAATCTTTTTCATATTTTCGTAAATGAGTAGTTGTTCTAAGTCATTTATTAAGCAAACTTGCAAAACAAGGTGGGTCCTTATTCTAAAATGTGAAGCTTCTTTTTCCTAACAAAGCACATATATAAACCAGATAATTAATCAAACAATTGACAGTTAAAAATGTCAATGAAAATAATAATTACTTGCAAGTGTAAACACAATTATCCATTCCTTAAGATTTGCATTACACATTTATTTGTATGTTTACTACTGAGTCCATAATTATAGTGATAATGTAGGTTGGACATTGTAAAAAGAGCATTTTACAATGGGAAACTATTGCCTGTGAGCCATTATCCACCTCAGTTGGCTTCTTCCTGATGAAGTCCCGCCTCCCTATCTTCTCTTGATGGCTCTATTACAAATTTGCCATTTTCCATCATACCTATTCTCGACGCTGCCATCCACAGTCTTACAGACTGCTGTGTGGCAGACTTGGAAAGCGACTGGTTAATAATAGGTCTTTAGACAGCTCACTGCTGAGCAGCATATCCACTGTTTGGAAGCCCTTTCTCCACACAGACACAGATTGACAGGAGGGACTGTGGGGAGGTGGCTGTGTGCCCTTTTCACTGTGGAATGGCAGTAAATGTGCAAACGCATAATCACACTCCAACTCGGATTGTTATTGCTACCTGCATATTCGCCGAGGCCCACACCAGCAGTGTCATGATGCGGTTATTTTCAAGAAGTCTCCAGCAAGTGTTAGGATAACTTTTAATGCTGTGGTTTCAAGGTGTGGTTTAACTTTGTGGAAGGACGAGATGTTTCTTCCTCTGAAAATAGTAGAGTCAGAACAACACTGAGTGAAGACGTTCAAGTTCCATATGGGTAACAATTACCTATTAACCCCCCCACCCCTTCTTTTTTGCCCTCTGTGAATGCAGCAAACAGGAAAGGTGGGTACTCTCACTGTTATATCAGTCACAACTTCATCTCCTACTACCCAAGTCCCCTTCATTTGTGTCGTTAAATTGGTGGTATTCATCAGCTCCACAGGGCTGCACAGTCAGCTACCTCTCAGCTCCAATTTCCCCCTCAAAAAATCACTCAAATAGAAATACAAGCAAACATCTCTAAATTGATGTGTCTAATGTAATTTGTTCAGTTTGACAGGACTTAAAAGACATGAGAGGGAGCAGACTCTGCAGCCCTTGTTAAGTGGGGTTAAAGGGACCCCCAGGTCATATCCGTGTACCAGTGCATGTTCCACATCTAGTGCCACTGTTCCTCTTCAGATCGTCCTGTCTGCCATGGTTTGTCTCCGTGCTGTGTTTCATTATCGAGCCAGTGTCAGCGCACCCCTTCAAGATTGGCCCCATCTGAATATGCCAAGGCATCACCTGCTGCTGAATGGGCCATTGTGAAGTAAATGCCAGACAGGGAAACTGCTGAAAAAGAAATGTTCCCATCTTTTAATCTGACATTTTCCACCGAGACCCATTCCTCCACTTTTAGCCTTTTTTCCCCCTCTCCCTGCTTCCTCATGGCAGGAGTCTCAACAAAGGGCCCTGTTCTACCCTCATTAAGTGCTCCCTGTACTGCACACACACACTCATACTCCCACCGTGTGTGTGTGTCTGTGTGTGTGTATAAGTCTGTGTGTGCTTACATTCTCACACATCTTAACCCTCATTTTGAGCCTGAGATGAATAACCCCATTGAGTTTGCTGCCATGTTTACTTAAGCCCAGCACTAAAGTGTCATGTAGATTGGCATCTGATTGGGTCAGAGGGAGAGATGAGGGGTGTGGAGAACAGATCACAGATGCCCAACTTTTTCACCCCTCCCCTCGCAAAGCCCAACTCAGCAGTGGTCTCTGGGAAAACCGGATACAGTCTGGCTCAGCTCTCCGCTGGAGAGGAAGAGATGCTTGTCATAGATTAGCCGTCACGCTGCTAGCATTAGCTTAAGCCTCTGCAGCATAAGATAACAGGTGGCGGTGAGGCCCAAGCCCCAACGGCAGAGGTGGACTCGGTTAAGGCTGTGTGTGCAGCACCAGCTTTATGTATTCTCACCACGCTGGGTTTCAACAGAAGGCCCTGCTCCTGCCTAAAACCCACGCTCGCCACTTGCAAATGGAGTGCAATGAGATGTGAAATTTCCACAGGGCGTCCTGATGCTTCCTTCCGCCCATTTCCATTTGCAGTCAGAAGGCTTGTGAGACTGCAGCTGTATCTGTGTGAGTGTGTAGTTGTGAAAGGGAGAGAGGTGGGAAAGTGTACATCTGTGTGCCTGTTTGTGTGTGTCAACAGATGCTAGCTGTCTGAACATCAGAATACAGGCAGACCGCATTTTCCATTCCTCTCTCCACCTGATGGACAAACCTACGGTCGACTGAGCTGAGCCAGTCCGAGCTGTGCTTTTCTGTTCTGTGCTATGTTAGAATCAGCTAGGCCAGGCCTGGCAGCGCAGGTGCTGCAGAACTGGTCTAATTACCCAGTGTTGTGCCACCCAGCTGATGAGCTAATTACAGCATCCGCCTGTTTTCCTCTCAATCTGGAAAGCCAGTAAACACAATGTGTTGTTAGCACACACACAGCAGCAGAAATCACACATTTAAATCTTTGCTACACACAAACACACAAGTTCATGTACACATACCCACATAGCAGCTGTCACCTATCCAGCAGCAAACAAACCCAACTTACCCACTCCAGGAAAATGATGGTGTTTCTTCAAACACATTAAATTCCAGTTGGCAAACTAATGGGGGTAATGCCCTGGTACCTACCGTCTCTTAAGCTGCTGGTTCGCAGAACTACTTTTGAGAACCATTAACTATGCTATTAATCTCCTCAAATGTTCAGCACAGCGAAGACTTTGATGCATTTTCCTCATGTTGTATTTTCCTAATCATATAGAAGAAACATTAACATCATTCTGTGGCATCTCGTCTTTGTCACTTGGGGCTAGTTTATCGAATTGAATGCTAAGTTAATGTCAGTTAGATGATTAAAAACTTTTATATCTGTTTCTGTCACCACAGGAAGCGGGCATCACCGCTCCCCAAAGATGAGCATTCAGGTGGGGTGAAGGACTCACTTCTGGCCAACTCCTCTGACCCTGTGGAGATGAGAAGACTCAACTACCAGACCCCAGGTAATACACATGTAGCTACATATGGTGAAGTGTTCGCTGTTTCCTCTCTGCACCTGCTCCGCAGAAATGCACTTCATGACTGAGATGACTGTGAGATGGGCGTGCGATCTACTGTACATTGACAGTTTACCACTGTATCCATTACATTAGAGTTTGAGTGCACTGAACAACACACTTTGCCTGATATAAGGCATCCATGTTTGGTGTCTAGGCACCTTTGTGTTAGTATGTATATTGGAGCTTTCAGAAAATATGTGTTTCCTACTCATGCAGACATGACAGAGATGTCATTATAACAATGTCTGTTATTTTTTTTTAAGATTTAGTTTTGTTTGTTTTCTTCTTCTTTCTTCTTCTAAGATGTCAAAGAAGAATATGGATCCTTCAAAATGTATTGAGTTCTTACATGGCCCATACCCAGTCTCTCCTCTGGGTTTGGTGTGCATAGATTCTGCACATTTTGCACAGCCTTGGCCATAAACAAACAAAAAAACAAATAAACCAACAGCTATAGGGGAAAAACATCATCTCCTTGGCAGAGGTAATAAACAAACCAACAAATAGTCCGGGATGAAAACATAACCTCCTTGGTGGGCGTAACTGAAGAGTGCACACCTCCACCAAGGCCAAACAGTCCCACAAGTCTTTCGAGTATAGCATTTTTTTATTTCTCATCTTTAATCCTTCCACAAGACAGCTGTATGCTTTTATTACCTGTTGTCTGAAATGATGACTTCAGCATTACATACTTTACACAGCTCAACAGCTGTAGGAATTGTTTCATTGCTGTGTCGCAACTGCTATTGTTACTGTGTAATTATTTTAGTTCGCATGTTGAATGAAACACCGATGTAAGCACTCCTTAATGCTGCTGCTGCCATATGCACTCCTACTTACTATTATTAATAAGTACAACTCTGTGTAATGCAGATTCAGCATTTTCTTCCACTTGATTATTATGTGTATCTGCATCAAATTGCACAGACTCACAGATGTTAACTCCACTGCTTTTCATTCCAAAAAATGCCATAATCTTACAGAAAGTGATGATCAGCCTTTATAACCAGATCCACCGCAGACTGTAATGAGTTCTCCCCTGTACCATAACCCCACCACTGCACCAGGTTGGTCTGTTTAACACCTGTTGCATGTTCCTGCTGACAAACAAACAAGGTAACAAGCAAAGGGACATGGCTGACAACACAGTGGACTCAGTGGAGGTAGTAACTCTGATATTAAATGAGTGTCCACCCCCTCTTGCTCTCATGCACCTGTTTAGTGGTAAACAGGGGGAAGTATGTTGTATTGGGTAAGTTTGTGGAAATGTGTGGCCATCTTTTATCCTAAATGTGTGAATTTTAATCAGAGCCTGGATCAATGTTTCTGTCAGAAGAAAGGACTAGATAGTGTATTCTGCCCTGGTGACTTGGGACTCCAAAATAAAAACCCAGTGAGTAATTTAAAATTACAGGATTCCTCAGCAGCGACAGGAAATATCAAAAGGTGACTTAAACCTAAAAAAAAAAAAAAAACAGTTCCATATTATATATTTTTTTCATTTTTAATGGAGGATATTGCATTTTGGAATGATTTTTTCTCATCTAAACTCTAAACAGCCTTTCCAGGAGCAATCTACTTGTGCAATGAACACCTGCCTTCCTCTTTCTTTTGATGGATCTCTTGTTTGTCAGGGCCTTGTAACAGATGTTGAAATTCATGTGTTCTGCTTATTTATCCTCAGGCTAAAAATCTGACCGAAAAAAAAAAGAAAAAAAGAAAAATAGGTCGATAAGAGAAAATAACCAAATCATGTTCGCCATCATACCCGCTGCTGGTCAGTGTGATTGGAGTTAGGCTGAGTGAATTCAGATTCCATCCACGCACAGTAGTGAAGTGTGGTGGGGTGTGTGTGTGTGTGGGGGGGGGGGGGGGGGGGGGGGGGGTTGTGTCAGCATGCCTGCCTCAGCCTCCTTCCTTTTTCCTCCTGATCTCCTCCCTCGCTCCTCGCTCCTCCTCCCTCCATGAGCTCCTTTCATTCCACCCAGCTGGTAATGAGTCCTGCTGCCTCTGATGTCAAGGTGAGCCAGGCAGAGGGAACAATGGAGCTGAGAGAAAATGTCAACCCCCGGTGCACGCGCATTTTTGTGCGCTGCTCTATGTGTTTTCCGTGTGTGTGTGTGTGTATCCCTTCTCACGGGTTATTAAAGATCCCATTCACCGTACACACACATACGCGCACACACAGCCCCTTTGAACCCCTGCAGAGGAATTAAGCAGTGCTGCTGCTCTAACAGAGCCCTGTTCTTCCATCCTCCCACTCCACCTCTTTCCTCTTTTGTCTTCCATTCTCCCTGTAGGGTAATCTCTCTCTTTTTCTCTCTCTCTCACTATCCCCACTCTCTCTCCATACGTCAACATTTATCTCTTTCTTTTTCTCCCTTTCCACCTCGCTGTTTTGCTTCAAGAGTGGTGATTATCAAAAATCACGTGTGAGACTCTAAGGCTGAGCTGAGTGAATATTGAACAGGCCATTGCTCTGTCTCTTGTTCCTTCTGTCTTTGATTCGCCCACAGCAGGTGAACATTCCTGCTCTGATTCTGATTGTTGTTAAGTGGCCCAGTACAGTAGATTGTAGCTCATCTCCAGCACGTTGGTTTGTTAAACAGACCTGGACTGCACCCTCAGGCACTCAGGCAGTAGGCGCCTGGTTCTGTGAGTAAATGATCTGGGTTATTCTTGCCAGATACTAGTTCTGGTTCAGGTGCTACTTGCAAATACTTAACTGAGATCACTTGTGTTTAACACTCCAGATAAAGCATGTAGTACCATTTAGAGTGCAATGCAATTTGCTGTAAGTAGTCACAGAGGAGCATTTTAAAGGCAAATTCTGGTCTCATATGGCCCGGGTTGTAGTTTTGGGTATCGTTTCTGTCTGTGCTAATATGAGCGTACTTACCAAGTCCAATGGAGCAAAGAATACAGGCAGTCAGATGGTTACACAGGTTTGAAACAAATCCCCAGGTTATCCAAATTTATATGAAGGAGAAAACCATCATCCAAACTGCCACATGTAAACATCCATCAGAGTTTATAGAGTGAATTCATGGTGTAGCCTAACCAATCACACTCGCTGTTGGGTAAAAATGCTACCATGGGGAAATTTTGATGTCAACACCGGTGTTGGCTGTTATAGCAAACATTTACAGGAAAAGGCATGTGTTGGCTCAATACCTGTAGATTCAAGGTGTTGCCTCCAGATGCTGCCACCTTCATTAGGTTTGAGGTGCGAGACTTTGCAGATTGCCTCATTAACACCAAGTTACCTTTTGACATTGGGTTTAAATCCATTATCTTCAAAAAAAAAAACGTGCAACAGCAGCACTGCATCAGTCCCGATGTTGGTGTTATGCAAACGCAAAGCTTTCAGATGCAATGAAGTTTGGATTAGTTGGATCATCTGGCAAAAATCTGTGTCACCACATCTCAGTAATAACTTTGTTTTAACAATACTATCATAACGGATTACCAAAGGAATGGCCAGAACAATAAAAAACATCCAGGTTGTTATAAAAATTCTTTCAGCACATCAGATAAAACATCTGATGCCCTTTATGCAGTACTGCAGTTTACACCGAGGAGCCACAGGAGTGTTTTAAAGTCAAGCTTTGTATGCTCTCCTGTTTAACACCACAAAGTACACTACTTGAATTGTCCTGAGAGGGCAAACACCTACAGCCGTGCACTCACAACTGCGAACCAGCCTGAAAGGTTATTTGCAGATACTGTTTGGCCCTGGTCTGAACCTGAGCCATCTCCATTGATTGAGTGTTCTTCTTCCTTCCTCCTTCACTCTCCTCTCTCCACAGGTCCCAGTTCTCATCGCTGCCCCAACACTCCAAGTTAGTCTGCTCTCTCACCTACTGTGTATTTCCCACACGTGCAGTCTCTCTTCCTCTCTCACTCGCTCCTGATCCCATTCCCCTGTTGCAATCCCGACAGACATCACAAGTCCACAAGCTTAAAGCCTTTGGTGCTCCAAGGATGCAGCAATGTCCTCTCTAGGCTGTGAACTTCCCACAACACCTTTTTTGGTGCGGAAGCAGGGGTGTAGATTGTTTCATGGATAGTTTAGCCGTGCGGTCAGTTACACTTGCTGAGCATTAGCCTTGGTGTCTATGACTTCACTCTCCATTTAACCAACAACATGGCTGTAAAAGACCCAGCTGCACACGTGCAAACACATACACACTGATGTTAATGTGGTTATAGGTCCCTCTGTGTGATAGTATTAAATTAGTATAATTGGTCAGGTCTCATTTTGTGCAGTGGCCATAGTTACCATTAGCCATTAGCATTGCAGCAATAATGAGCTTGCAGCAATCACTCATCTGAAAGTGTAACCCATGACCTTATAGGTTCGCTCAGCCAAAGGCACTGATGCTAGCATCTATAGTGTTTGAAAGTGTCTTTCTGATCCCTGTGTGACTCCAAGGCTATATGTTACATTAATGATGCTCCGTGTGTAACTCTGTAGCATTGTCATGCGTGGCATACAGTTAACTTTTCACACACAGGGCAAGTTCCCGGCAATCCGTTTAAGCACAGAGCCTTGCCAAGTTCAGAGGCACAGGGGGAATTTGTGTCGGTAGATTAGCAATAAATCATCCAATAACTCAGCGATGAGAAATCTGGAGAGCAGCAGGGGGGTTGTTTGAAATTAATCCAGCCCAAGCGCTCCAGGCTGGGCCGAGAGATATTCTATTGTAGGGAAAGAGATTTTCAAAGAAATGAGTTTTGGCTGGTGACCAGTCAGTTTTTTTTCTCCTCTCTGGGAAGTGACAGTGTGACTCATTTGTAGAGACTTGTGGGTTCTTGCTCTGATCCCACCTCTGCCACCAATTGAGCGTTGTGGAGTCAGAGAGATGTCTGCCTCCTGCTTCCTTCCAGGAGCATGCTCACCCAGTCACTCATGTGCATCGCCGAGCCAGCCCCACCTCTGTCCTCCTCACTTAGCATGACGATATCACCAAATGTCACCAGCCTGTTTCAACTTGTGCGCGCTTTCCCTCTCTCTCTCTCTCTCTCTCTTCTCTTTCTCTCTCTCTCTCTCTCTCTCTCTCTCTTTCTCTCTCTCTGTCTCTCTCTCTATCTCCCTCCCTCCCTCTCTTCATGCATTGTTGAACAAAGTGCACTCTCCTCACCGTTACACAGCCACCTCATGGTCCCACTGGCAGCCTCACTCACCCTGTGGTCCAACCAGTGTTTGTGCAAGTCGATGTGCATGTTTCGTGTAGGAGCCACCAGGTCTCACTCTTCTCTTTGTCTTCTCCCCTCTTCCTTTTCCTCCTCCTCTTCCTCTCCCAGGGATGAGGGAGCACCCGCCCATTCCTGTCGTTGACCTGGCCGACCACATTGAACGACTGAAGGCCAATGACGGGCTCCGCTTCTCCCAGGAGTATGAGGTAGGAAATCGAGCACTAATAGTGTATCAGTGTCTCTCAAGCATACAAATGTGATTTTTTTTTTTTTTGTTATCGCATCTAGGAGGAAGTTTTGTGTTTGTCTCTTTGATCCCATATGCATGAATTCTAATGGATTATGGAAGACTTCTTTCACAGACATTCTTCAGTCATTTTTACAGCTCTATTACCAATCCCACCAGGAAACCGACACTTACATTAAATGCTGCGAGATGCTTTTTCACAAAACTAGCAGGTGGCGACTTGTTTAAGCAATCTGTGTGCGTCTTGATGTTTCCCCGAAGAATGTTATTTTGCAGGCGGTCTCTCCAATGCAACTCCTAGAGGGATTATCTTGTGTCAGTGTTCTTCCCTTTAAAAGAAATAAAATAAAATTTGCATTTAAAGTGGCACATAGTCGGTTTGGGGACGAAGCGTGGCCAGATAAAGAGAGGAGGCACCCTTGAATGTAGAAAAACAAGAGCTGCCTTTTATTTATCTGTTCTGATTGTTCGATCTGTTTTGTCTAATCAGCTCAATTCCTCACATTGATGGCTCCAACAAGGCTGTCGGAGTGATTGTAGATCTTTTTTACATCCACCGTGACCTAAAAGGTTACGTGATTGCCTCTGTCTGCCTGTGACCAGCATACACATGAAATTTGCAGTGCAATTTCACACTCCAGGGAGAGACAGCAAATTTATTTTAGTGACCTCATGACCTTTCCCCAAGCATCACCACGAGCCCAAACTTTAGCCAACATTTTATAACTGCTCTGTTATCTGCCCTGTCCAGTGTTTACTGTGAAAATAACATCTATTTGAAAGCTTATATAACTGTTCTGTCATCTACCCAGCAGTGTTGCCCACATGACAGAGAAAACATTTAGGACCGTATGTGCTGCTTTATTTTATTAGTCAGCTATGTCTGGGCATTTTGTCTCACATGATTAAGGTCTTATGCATTCAGATTTCATACATGATTGCATACATTTTTTTTTCTCAGCTACAGTTCTCCCACCTAATGTATTTTAATACAGCAGCTCTGCATAAATCCCACCTTCAACAAGAGGGGATTAGTGTTCAGATTTTCTCGACATTGTTGGAGAGATGTCTTCAGGTCATTTTGGAGGATGCAGTTTGTTGAGCTGTAGAAATGTGTTGTGTTGTACCACAACGTTATGTCCACTGCATTTATATCAGTGTGGATAGAATAAAACAAATAAAGCAGTGTGTAGGTATAGTCTAGTATGAGGTCTGTAATAAAGGACCATTATGCTATTCAGCCATATGCTTTACAGAATATGCTTTAAATGTTTGTATGCAGAGTTGCACATTTTATAATAGCGTATGTAATTGTAATAGATTTTTGATGTGGTTCACTGTGAAATTAACGGCTAACTGGGGAGATAATTAGGCCTTGGTAAAAATCTGCACTCAATTAAGTGCTTTCTTGTGTTACTCAGTGCCTCTCCAGCACATTGCCCTCCCGGCCTGTTGAGTTAGTGTAAACGAATCAAGCCAGAGAAGTGGCTTGTATGACTGCAGGCAATCAGCCCGGCCCTCGTTCCCTCCCTGCACCAGTCGTTCCAAGCCAGGGAAGACCCCCTCCATGCCCGGCAGATGGCCACCCGTCTCTGTGCCAGCTGAGGCGCTGTGGCAGAGCTCATGGCGCTTTGTCACAGTCACGTTCGCCGGCTGCTCCCGTCGTGCCTTACCCCAAAGGCACAGAAATTGCAGAGGCTTCGCCACTTCCTCTCCCTGATGTTTTAGGCGGCCTGACACTTCCTTTACCACCAACGCCAGTCCGCATCACACTGAGCAATGAGAACACTTGGGTAATGAGCAGAATTTGTCAATCAGGCATGCTGCAGCTCCCCTTGACAGTCTTTTTAACGTGGGAAGCAATATCACGCTGCAGTCGTCATAGCACTATCATTATGTTCATTTGAAAGCATTTCCAGTGTGTCAGCGAGAATACCTTCAGCGTTTGCTTCTCACTTCTTTCTACCATCTCTACCTTACTTGTTTGTCTAGTGGGCCTGCTGTGTTCACTGAGTTCTCAAATGGATATGACATGTTTTGACTGCAAATGAAATCTTTCTCTTCATACTGGCAGGCATGGACAGAGAAATTGGCAGTGTTGAGCTCATCAGGAGCAATAGGCCTGTACCCACAAGACTCTTACCACTCCACAATTTGGTGTTGTGGTAAAAGTTTCTTGCAAATGAGAAGTTTGCATTTTTCATATCCTCAAAATCAAATACCATGTGCTCTAAAATAGCCTGGTCTGAAATAACTAGTTCCATATTTTTACCTATGTGCTTGTCTTTTTCCTCTGTAGGGAAGAGAGTTACGTAGAGAGTTCTTGATTTGTGTTGTTTTGACAGCAAATTTTCTATAACTATGATTTATTGACAACTTGATCAATACAGTACAGCAAACCACATCTGCAACATCTTAAAATGAAAATCTGAAATGTTTTTCTTATCATTTAATGGTTCCATGGTTCTCTCCAGGCCTCACCTTGTGCCCTTTATTTCATTCCTTATCCAATAACAATTATTATTATGTTTAAGCTGTCAGGTTTCGACATGAAATAACCTCTAATAAGTAAATTAGTGCTACAGCCACAATAAGTTAGCGAAGGAATTTCGAAGGTGTCGTTCTGAGTCCTGCTGGATTTGTGAGGCGAAAGGTCTGGGGAATTAGTGGACATGGTTCCGGTGTGAGCTTAGAGGGATCGATACAGAATAACAAGAGACTCTGTGACATTATTGAGCCAAGGGATGGGAGGCCGTCACATATCTCCCCAGATCAATATGTATGCAGTCTACTGTCGTCTCAGCCCGGGAGACAAATGATAGAAGATGGAAAGGGTTAGGAACAGAGAGAGGCTGAAAGGGCGAGGGTGAAACAAAAATACAAGGAAGGAAAAGGCAACAGAAACAGACGACGAGAGAAGAAAAGAAGGCAGAGAATGGGAGGAATCTGCTTCGTTAGGAGAAGCAGTCATGCATGTGACTTCTAAGAATTAGGTAATTCAATAGGACTGTCCTAAAGGGAGAGGATGAGTGTTTGTGTTTGCCTGCAAGCTTCAGCAAAGCACTTATTCAACAACTCAAACCAATTCATTCTCATATTGTGGGGTGTAGAAACTGGAGAAATATGTAGCCTCCCTTGGCTCAATCAATGGTGATGATTTGAGCCAAACAAGAGCCTTCATATTCCTGCTTCGTTAGCATTCAAGTCCCAAATGTCATGCAAATAATTAACCTGTTAATGCGGCGAGAGCAGTTGCAGCGTTGCCGACAATGTGCCTGCACTGTGTCCCACACAATATAAAACCACTAACCTGTAGCACTCCACTGTGGCTTTTCAAGTGACATGATGTGGCTGTATGTTCCTTTTAAAGGCATTGTTGTCCACAGAACACTGCTTTAGAGCAGCTGACAGTACACCACAGTGTCATTTTGCCCTTTCGCTTGACCAGTGTTACACTCAAGAGCCTCTCTTTGTGTTTTTATTATCTTTGCTCTTCTTGATTCGGTGCCCGCTCTCTTATAATTGTTCTCTCTCCATCTTTCCCCTCTCTTTTCATCCCTGCACTCTAACAGTCCATTGATCCAGGCCAGCAGTTTACCTGGGAGAACTCCAACATGGAAGTCAACAAGCCAAAGAACCGCTATGCAAACGTCATCGCCTATGACCACTCCAGAGTGGTGCTCACCTCTGTTGATGGTAAGAGCTCGTGCAACCACTTAACCCTTCAGATAGCCATTAACAGGGGCTGCCACTGCTTGATTTTGGTTTTATCACTGCCAGGGAGCTTTTGTTTGCCTGCAGCTGCTTCTTTAGTAAATTCAAGCTTTTATCCACAAAGCACATGTATCTGTTTTTCTTTGATGCAATTTATATTTATTTATTATAAAGTGCCATGAATCATACGTGATGGATAGAGGTAGATTGTCTTAGTACAGCTTGTCAAGGTTCTTGATATCAGCAAGAAAAATATCCATAAATGTATTATTCATTTTGATTAAAATGATTCAGATCTTAATCTACTCTCTGTGTCCGAGCAATATTGGTGATCAAATAACCATAGTGATGCTCAGTGCTCTTTGTTACAGCTGTTCCAGGCAGTGACTACATCAATGCCAACTACATTGATGGCTACAGGAAGCAGAATGCCTACATCGCCACTCAGGGGCCTCTGCCGGAGACGCTGAGTGACTTCTGGAGGATGGTGTGGGAGCAAAGATCCAACACCATCGTCATGATGACACGGCTGGAGGAGAAGTCACGGGTAAGGACAGACACTGTGATTTACTATGCAGTCCTGTAAAGTAATGCAATCAGTCAATGACCTCATTCCTCAACAGTTCATTATGATGCATTGATCTACTGGCATGTGCATACTTGAAGATTAAATTACATCATTTATCACAAAATAAACACCAAATGAATAACAGGATTATCACTTCATAATATTTTAGTGCTTATCTAGTGAAATAAAACAGAAAAATATTTCCCTGTCGTGAAATGTCATCGAAACATTTGCTTGCAGCAGATTATGGAAGAACAGAGGAGAACAGATGTCACTTTTTCACGTTATATTATGTTAACAACCTTTAGCAATACCTATCAGCTATCAGGGGGCTGCTGCAGACGAGGAGAGCTGCAGTATTAGGAAGAAAACAAGTTACTATCTTGTAAATCCTGGGGCCATTGCATTTGACAGGATCATGACATATTAGACAGTCAGTGATTTTGAAAGGTGAAATGCTGAAGGTTGAAATGTGGCCCGGAATTGAGTTCCCTGACATACATATGTATATATTTATGTAGCTCGACGGTAGAGAAGTAACATTACACCCAACAAAGCCTGAAGGCATATAGACCCCCAGTCCTACTTTAAAGCTGGATTTGTCAGTCTGATCAAAGTCACAAGGACTTCAAAGGATATTTTGGTTGTCTGTGGACAGTGCCGCTTCATGTTGCTTCTCTTCTCCTGAGTCTTCAGCAATCTCTAAAAACTCCTGCATGACTTCCTTCTAAATCTGTTTGTGAAGTAAAATGACACAATAGCTTTTTACCATCCCCCATTTTCTCTCTTACTGTTTGTTTGCCGCTCATGGTTGAGTTTCCGTGGCAACTTTGTAAATGATGACTAAATGTGCATGGTTTTTACTGAAAGCAAGAAAAGTTTTCCAGGTGAATCATGAATATGTACAGTGTAGTTATATTAAGAGATTCATAACAATGCAAATTCTCCTCCAGTCTTTATTAAGAAATTGCTTTGAGAGCTCAATGTTTAATTGCCACATTTTTAATTTTGCAACACCATGCCAAGGCTTTATAGACATAGAGAGTCTCATTTGTGTATGCACTTTCTGAATTTGGCTCTTGAAAGCCACAGAGCAATAATGAAAACTCTGAAGTTGAAGAGTTAAGAGGATTGTCACCAAACAACACCCGTGGGCCCCTAAAAATACATTCAAAAAAAAAAAAGGAGCACATGAGCAAGTTGAGTTTCAACATCGGGATGGGTTTATTTAATTACCATCACAAAATCATGCTCATGAATTCCTTGGAGGAAATAAACCAACATGGAGCCCTGCCAGCATGTGGTGCATTATTAGTGTGTGCATACAGTGCCCTGATGAAAGAGTCCCCAAAATAAGAAGTGGAAATAACAGGGACTGTAAATGAAAGAGTTCATTGGGAAAATCATACTCATTGATTTTTTTGCCATCATTATCTGAAGCTCATTAATAGCGTATGTAACATCCTTCAAAACACTGCGATCAGTTTTGATTATCTGTCGATAGCATTGGTCATTTAGGCAAATTATGAGCACATCCATGTCTTTTTCAGAGCAGAGCTCATTTATTTGTACCTCTGAGAATACCTGCAGTGCGGTTATATTTGATGAGATGACTTTTATGACACTTTCAGTCAATCTCAGCAAGATTATGCGTACCCTCTCTGCATATTTAGTGTGTCAGAGTGGCAGGTTCACAGCTCAGTGACAGATGGCCATGCTCCCCTGCGTTGATCCCAGACACACAGACACACATATATACATACTGTACACAAGGCCATCTCACAACATAAGGAACTAGAAATAAAACAGCCTCTCATCCTGTCCCCACTTCCTACACAGGTTTTCCAGATCAATTGGCTCTCCAACACAGAGAACCAAACCCACCCTGCACTGGCTGGGGGTGGGAGCTTTGTTGCCCACTTATATCAGACTCCCTCAAAATCTTTAGTATGACATCATTAAAGCTTTGGGGCAGCAGTTCGAGGGAGGGTGACTAACTCCCTAAAAACGCCCTAAAAACAGTTTTTAGTTGAAATGCTGGCATTTACACTGTTGATGAAAATGTCCACATAATGTAAATGAATGTGTTAACTGTGTATTAATGAAATAGTGTATTACAAGTTGGTATAAATCCCAATTACCACCTCCACCATACAAAGTAAATGTTTAGTTAAATGACACTTGGGATTATGTATGGGATATAAATGTCACAATTTTTAAATGACTTTTTCCAATGCAATATTAGGTAGCAAATAGTGAAAGGAATTGAATAAATTGCCTCTCCATTGAAAATGACTTTATTAAATAAGTGGAGCAGTCCTGAAAAATCCTATCAGACTGCAAATTGCATCAAACAAACACGTTGATAATGAACAGACATTTAATAAGATAATTACAAAACATCACAGAAAACTGGCTGCACCCCTGATGAGACACGAGGTGCTGCTACATTTTCACGGTTTGCTGCGGGTTTTTTCCAGCCCCTGTACATAAATACACATCATCCACTGGTCTCTCTCTCTCTCTCTCTCTCATGTATGCACACATACATACACATATGGTGTGTGAGTCAACCTCCCACCGCCCAGCCAGACTGATGTCTTCTGCCAAACAGAGCAAAAGCAAGCAAGCTTGACAAATATGATGAGATCCGGCAGAAGGCAAATTTCAGTTTCCTCTTGCACTATCATTACCAGTTAGTAAAATCCTAAAAGGTCAGAACTTGAAATGAGACCAGAAGTACTAGTCACTGGCATGTGTGTGGGTGTGTGTGGGTGTGTGTGTCTGTGTCTGCGTCTGTGTCTGTGTCTGTGTCTGTCTAGATAAGGGGTCTGTGTCCTCTGCAAAAGGCCAGGTGACGACATATGAGAAGCAAGGTTCAAAGCAGAAGCAGATGATAGTGAAACCTGCAGCCTGCATGTGTGTGTGGACCTGTTTGTGTGTGTGTGTGTGTTTACGAAGGAGAATATGCCACCAAACCTCAGACAGCACAGAGATATTCATTACAGTGGTGACTGCTAATCCATATGTTTATACTGCAAGCGGTTCCCTATCACTCAATTGAGTTTCTCCTGCAAGGTCTGCCTGTGCCTCTGAATGGGAGCTGTCACCAGGGGAGGTGAAATGTGAGGGGGTGAATTTTAGCGCTTTTTGTTTGTCGATTTGTACCAGCTCGCTGAGACAGCCGAGGTGCTTCCAAATGTCAGCTCGGCACTGCAGTATCAATATGATTAGCCTACCTGCATCACATCTCTTCCTCTCATGTTATCCAAATCAATAGCAGCAGCAAGTCCTAGTCCCAGATATTCTGACGCTGAAACAGTGTCTGCATTTACTCACTTTCTGTATGGAAAAATCAAAGGGTGGCAGTGTTTTCATGCGCATCTGAGGGGACTGATTTTACCTTCGTGTTTATAAAGTGTGTTATTCAGAGTCTCTGTGATGGACTGAGGACAGATTTTTTTGGAAGACACTCATTAGAGGCCTCACAGAGTCAGTATACTGGTATGTTGTAAGCTTTTCAAGTTTGGTTTTACTCTTGAAAACATTCTCTGCAAATTCGCTGAATCTAGTAGCTTCAAGAAAGCTCAGCTGGTTATGCAGTGTTTAGATAATGATGTGACTCATCACCTCAAACTCACAGACCCTGTGAACAGCTATTAAATTAGGTGTAAAAATCACATGAAGCGCGATTGTGTAACTCTATGGCCTATTTTTGACTGTGAATTATTCACAAGTGGTTCAGGCGGTGTTTTTGCAGTGTTTCCATAACAGACACCTTACCACTGCTGTTTGAAAAGTAGAGGCGAACACCAGTGACAGCCAGCACTGCGTTTCATCAATCTGTTGTGGATGGGTTCACGTAGATTTCTCAGTGATGAAGAGGACTGTCAAGGTCCGTCTTTGTTCCAAATCTAATGCCAAATAAGCCTCCCAAAGCACAAGGAACTAAAGTGAAAACTCTTGCAAAGGCCAGTTTGGTATTTTCATAAATATAAGAGTAAAGTAAAACCTCCATAGTGCCAATGTTTAGAGGATCATCAGCCTCATCAACGGTTAACTTTGTTCTCTGCACATATTGGGCCAGGTGGCCGAAACTGCTGTCCGTTCACAGCAGGCCTGAGCAGCCTTTTAGACACATCTCCTTCCACAATGCAGCACCCAATCATTACAAATGCGCCAAAAGCATACATGACAAAGGGCTGCTAGCTACCTGACAATTAGCTAATTGAAAATGATCACAGGCTGGTAAAAGACAAAGTGGGCTTTTTAATGCCCTTTTGAAGCCCATTTCAAATGCAGACACACATGGACGCACATGCATATGCCCGATTCACTGCTGCTCATTTTTTAGGAGATACAGCAGCTGACTCCAAGTCTTCACTTTTTAATTAGGCAGTGGACAAAGCCTTTGATCTGACCCCTCTAATGTTCCCTCCTTGTTAATCAGTGTGATCCTACAAGCCTCTCGCAGACTTCGCTGTGGATGTAAGAGCCAGTTCACTCATGACACTGTGCCCCCTCTCTCTTCTCCTGCCAGGTGAAGTGTGACCAGTACTGGCCATCGCGAGGAACAGAGACCTATGGGATGATCCAGGTCACCATGCTGGACACCGTGGAGTTGGCCACGTACAGCGTCCGTACCTTCGCCCTCTACAAGGTACAGTGCTGCCCGTTTTTCATTTGCAGTTAACCATATAGCAAGACATGCTCATGAAGGACATGTTCCCAGCAGGTAATTGCTGTTCATCATTAATAGGGTCATACTTTAAAATGTAATTTCTTATTTTTCTGAAGACCGATAAAGGCTATTACTGCTGGAATCGTTTTTTCACTGCTGTAATTGGTTTTTAACGTCCAAAATTTTTCTCTTGTTCTCTAAAAGGCAATGAAAGATTTCATTTTTTTCACTTTGATTCATATACTTCAGTGCTGTGGTGATGTGAGTGATACTCTGTCCTTTTACGTCTCCTCTTCCATTACTTTCTTATATTTTCTAACATTCTTATAATTCCCAATTAAATGCAAGTCTCTAGCTGGAGCAAGTTACTTGGTTTCAATCAGGAGTGATGACAACGCCAAGAAACAGTTTCTGCTGAATCCCAGAATTATACACATTATCTGCTGCTACACTGTCAGAGTGATCATAGCAGTAAAAGTAGAGCACACTATGTGCTGTTATCAAAGTTATCAAGACCTTTGCTTAAAATAGCAACATTTCTGACAATTAAATCACTTGTTCATCTTGCGTCTAACTGTAGAATTTCAGCTCCCTTTCATCAAACAATGTGACCTTTACCTGTTCAAAACATTTGTTCCCAGCGTGACAAGTTTCTTTTTTTAAAAGGCAGCCAATTACATTTCACCGTGTGTGAGCGCTCCACCAAGCTCAAGCTAACACCTTCTCCTCTGTCTCTCACTCTCCTGCAGAACGGCTCCAGTGAGAAGAGAGAGGTGAGACAGTTCCAGTTCATGGCCTGGCCAGATCATGGAGTGCCCGAGTACCCCACCCCCATCCTGGCATTCCTACGGCGGGTTAAGTCCTGCAATCCTCCGGACGCTGGGCCCATGGTGGTCCACTGCAGGTGTGTGCTCAAGAAAATGAACCTCATCTTTCTTTACAATTGTTTACCAGTAATTACTCGATTTATGTTCAATTTGGTCTTGTGTGCCATGTTTGATTTATGTGGTGAAATCACCTTGACAACATCATCAAAATGTGCAAATCCAACATTATATTCAACACATTAATGCTGAATTAGATATAGTGTCAGTACTTGCATTATTTCATGATCTGATCATTTTCATAGGTGACAGTGTCACATCAGAACATAGAGGTGTATTATATTAAAGGTTGTTACCTGTATATTATAACACGCAAAGCAGAGATGTGAAACCTTGTTCTTTTTTGGTCCTTATGAATTTGGCTCAGCAAATCTGTGTTGTGTATTTTCCAGCCAGTCATCAAACCTCTCAGGACGCCTTTACAGTCTCAAATTTTCTGCACATTCTACAGCAGCGATTTCATTACGGTCCAGCTCTTGTGCTGCAGGGTGTAAATCAGCTCACCTGAAAAGCATAATGCCCAGTATTCAGCACGAAGAAAGAACATAATAAGACTTACAACACTATTCTAAATGCATCCTGACATATTTCAATTTCTGATTTCCATACCGCATAGTCACACCTGGACAGACACATACACAGCGTATTCTGTACATTATGGTAAGTATATACACAGCAAAATGGTCTCGGGGAAAAAACCTTGTAACACAGAACTCATTTACACTTTGTTTGGTGAAATTCTCGTGACCAATACATGAACTCGCAGTTGTGTAAATGATATAAATATCTGTTATACACAGTGAGACGTAAAGTCATTCACCTCTCTCTCTCTCTGTCTCCATCAGTGCGGGCGTGGGCAGGACCGGCTGCTTCATCGTGATCGATGCCATGCTGGAGCGTATGAAGCATGAGAAGTCCGTAGATATCTACGGCCACGTGACGTGCATGCGCGCCCAGAGGAACTACATGGTTCAGACTGAAGACCAGTACATTTTCATCCACGAAGCCCTGCTGGAGGCTGCCACCTGCGGCAACACTGAGGTGCTGGCCCGCAACCTGTACGCCCACATCCAGAAGCTCACCCAGCCCCGTCCGGTGAGACGGTTACTGCCATGGAGCTGGAGTTCAAGGTGACTGATGAACACGCTTCTCAGAAAAGAATTACTCAGGGCCCTATTAGATTACTAATTCAGTGTAAAAACCAAACTTGAGTTGTCCTTGACTCCTACAGAATGTAATGAAGCATATGAGAGCAGCTTTTTCTTCTAGTTAACTGGACAGTACCCAGGGTTGACACTGTGCATGAAGTAATGTGAACTTTTACTTAATAATTAACAGAGATGTAGAAAAATAACATTACAGCTCTGCATGTGTTTCTTTCTTCCTCCTGATCAGCAAGCACCAGGCTGCACTCACTCTCACACTGTTGAACATTGTCAAAGTGCAGCAGACTGCAGAAGCTAACCTTCTGAGGTTTAAGCACCCCTTCATGTCACTGTCGGAAATAATTAATTCACCAAATACGCTGAAGCACAGACATTTGTATTGAGCGCACTGGTGCTGAGACGTCACAGCAGCGAGCCCTGCAGCACAAGTACAAACAGAAACACATGTTTCAGGGACAAGCAGAGCAGGACAAACACACATAAACACGTCAACACACCTACACGTGGACAACACAAAGTGAGTGACGCTCACACATACACACAGCTGGTGTTCAAGGTGACTCGCAATCACACACACACCTTCTGTCAATAGCCATCAGCTGTGATGTTATTACACACTTTCCTCCCAGCGCGGCTCTGCCATTAGCCCTCTTATGACCATGATCCATTCTGTTTGAAGTGATAATAGCATCTACACTTCTGCCAACGACAGAGAATGAAAGAGTGAGAGAATGATTGCGGTCTATGTGGGGGCCACAGCCTCCATGCCCACACAGTCTGGCCACGACACACACACACACTCACACACACCAATTCCCCATGACTGTCCATACACACTCCTGTGCTGTCCATCTGTGCTCTGTCCACTGCCAGCTCTGAGCTTGTCACGCCTACAGTCCTCTAAGGAAGTTCTGGGACTGTATGAGAGACAAGTCCACTGTACTTTATACCAGTCGATATCTAAAATACCTCCCAGACGTCTCTTCTTGACTCTGATGTCTCCCCTTCTGTTGAATTTCTTATTTATCCAGTCTGAAAACGTTATGTCTGAATAAAGGCTCGTCAGGGAAGCATTTCAGACTTCTTTGTCTGTTTACTTCAGGTCACAGGGCACTCATATTTTTCTCTCCTTCTCTCTCTTCTTCTGTCTGATATGTTCCCACGTTTTAATCAACAGAGACTGGCCAACTCCAAAGCCCACACGTCACGCTTCATCAGCGCCAACTTACCCTGCAACAAGTTCAAGAACCGCCTGGTCAACATCATGCCTTTTGAGTCCACTCGCGTCTGCCTGCAGCCCATCCGTGGCGTCGAGGGCTCTGACTACATCAACGCCAGCTGCATCGATGGCTACAGGTCAGCAAAGGACTTATACTTAAAGACTTGAGTTGAGTGCGATGGCTCAGAAGTTAAAGTGCTGAATTTGGACCTTTTGAGGACAAGGGTGGCATTAGTCTAGACCTCTTAATCCAAATGAGCAGGTTGGACCAAACTGAAAGAACAAGCCCCAAAACTAAACAAAACATGGCTGCCTCACAGGCCTGGCACAGCTTCACCAGGGAAATACCAAATGTCTGATGGTGTTAATGAGTCACAGACTTTTAAGCAAACTCTAAGACAGAGTTGTGACCAAATATTAAATTTACTTTTACTTTTAAAAGAGGAGCTCTAATCATACACAGTTCCTCTGAAATCAATATAAACATCCTTAAATTAAATCTGAAAGTCAGCACTTCAACCTCCGTTATTGTTTTATTTCAAATCTAATGTCCTGGAGTACGGGAGCTGAGACAACAGAAATCACATCACTTTCCTTACACCTTCTTGACTGCACTGAATGTGACAGATCTGCTGTTGTTTTCTGGCACCGAAGATTGTTACAGGTGTGAAAAATACAGTAGGTATTCACAGTGGACTGGATAAAAATGTATGGGAGGGGACCAGAGATGAGGCCACAGTGGGCAGTATCCACTTGCACGAATTACTCCCCGCTCTGCTGATGTGGCTCTCATCCGCTAAGCCACTACCACTTTCATATCGGAGCTACTGCATGTCCTCGTGTGCTCTGTGAGTCCAAATTGCTTCCTAGAGGGAGGAAGATGAAAAGGCAGCTCTCTGTTTTATATCTATATAAGTTCAGGCAGAGACACACAGAGCTGACTCTTCCGCGGTTGAAGTGTACAGCGAGGGGATGGATTTAGCAGGCGTGAAATGCCACTCAGTCCATACGGGGCTCTGCTTCGCACTGGGCCGCCACAGAGACAACACCTCCACCCGCATCCCCTCAAAACCCCCACTCCACCCCCCCACCCCCCTTCCTCCGGTCCTGTCGTTAATGAGAAGATGCTCCACCGAGGCCGACCCTCCATTGTTGCTGTGTAAATAGCATAATTGCAGCGAGAGAGATTGTAATGAAGTGTGTTTTCTGAACTCCTCCCTCCCCCCTTTTTCCTCTCCACACTCTCTGCTTTCCTCCTTTTCCATCCTTTTCCTTCTTTATTTTGACCCTTTTAAATCTCTGTCTCTCCCTATTCTCCTCCGTAATCTGTCTCCTTCGCACCTCTTGGCTCACTCTCTCTCCTCCCACCCTCTTCTCTCACTCACCATCTTAATTTTCCATCCAAACATCATGGCAGAGACATATCCGGGTGGGGACCTGTTGTGTGCACCGGCGGCACTGTGTAATTAAGCCGCTTTTAAGCCCAGGCATAAATAAAAACTAAACAGGGGCCTCCAGTGCCCTTCACCCCAGCGCCTTCAAGAAAAGCCAATAATATGCTAAGCTAATGAGAGGCGAACCATTGATTCCAGCTATGCTATCAGGGGCACGAGCCCTGGATATGCTCTGATGCAGGCTGGAGTTTTAGCATTGTAATGAGGTTGAAATGAAACACTATGTCCTCAAGCGCTGCAGTCATGTGGGATGATGCAGAGAGTGCTCTGTGCTGTTTGGCAGTGTGCTCATTGGGACACTGTGTGCAGAGAAGTCAGTATTGTGTGATACACTCAGAATTGTTTTTGTTTTGGCTAGGGGCCGTTTCATGGGGAAGTTAGAGGGGTCTACACTATCAATTTGAAATTAAGCATTCACCCCACTTTTCGTACATTTTCATCTCCTTGCTCCTCTCCTCTCCTCTCCTCTCCTCTCCCCTCCTCTCCTCTCCTCTCCTCTCCTCTCCTCTCCTCTCCTCTCCTCTCCTCTCCTCTCCTCTCCTCTCCTCTCCTCTCCTCTCCTCTCCCCTCCTCTCCTCTCCTCTCCTCTCCTCTCCTCTCCCCTCCTCTCCTCTCCTCTCCTCTCCTCTCCTCTCCCCTCCTCTCCTCTCCTCTCCTCTCCTCCTCAGCAGTCAGTCCTACTTTGCACTCCGATGACCAGCTGGAGAGAGCAATGCTCACTCTTTTCATCTCCTCACATTTTCCTCTCCACATCCTCTCTCTGTACTTTCTACATCTCTGCTCTTTGCTTTGCATTTCTTCTTTCCCCCCGTTTTCATCTTTTTAATTTGATTCCTCACTCTGTTGCCTTCCCCTCCTCATATGCCATCTCCTCTCCTCTCCACCAATCTGTTGTTTCTTTATTTGTGCGAGCAAGGCCCAGAGCATATTCTAATCTCCCGGTTCCACATTAGTGCATTGCCTGCAGCACCTTCATTAGTTGTTCAGCCGTGGCTCAGTGTGTGACTGAGAGTGTGTGCGCGGTGGCGTGTCTGAATATACATGCGAAACTACTGCACGCGTAAATGTGTACACCTGGATGCGAGCTTACATGTGCTGCAAACATGTGAGGGTGTGCATGCACGGTCATGCGTGTGTTTGTGTGTTGGATTACTCAGCTCCCTCCATGTGTATATGTGTGTGTGTGTGTTGACCGGTGCGCTGCTGCCACCTGCTGTTTGACAAAATAAACTGCTCAGCCGGACCAAAGTCACGTAGGACACAAGCACAGCTCTGGCACCTCAGTGGATGAGCTCATCCCTAGTTTTGTGAGCATATCGAGGTCTCTCTCTCTCTCTCTCTCTCTCTCTCTCTCTCTCTCTCTCTCTCTCTCTCTCTCTCTCTCTCTCTCTCTAACTCCCTCCCTCTCTCCCTCCCTCTCTCTCTCTCTCTCTCTCCCTCTCTGTGGTGTGTTACAGCGAGGATGGAGGAAGAAGGAGAAGATCTAAGCAGGCTTAAATAGCTCAATGATAGTGATAGCTGCCAAGGATTATTTGCTATGTTCATTAAATGTGTAGGAATTTGTCGTCGGCATAATTGCAGAGATGTTTTTGACAGACACTACAAAGACAACAGAACGTTACATTATCTTCACTTTGCAGCTGAATGCTTTTTAACAGCATGCCTTTATGGGTGTTGAATCAGTTTCCTACAAGTCATGCTGCTGTAGGTGTCTTGTATATAAATATCCTCCAGATGGTATGTTTCATAGAACAGAAGTGGAGTAACATAGGAAGCTCTGCAGCCTTTGAATTTTATTTGAATAGATTTGTGTCTGAATGTATTTGATCGTTCTTTAAGACATCATTTTAGTTGTGCGTCTTATATCCTCTGTGTTATTAGATTTCGGGCTGGGGCTGGATTAACAGCCTTTGCTAACCGGTCTACAACAACAACAGCACTCCTTTATCATTAAATCCTTTTCTGGTTGTTGCTTTGTAGTGCGCTTTCATAATACCAGTTGTGAAAGCGCCATAAAGTTTATGTTTATTTTGTGTAATGTTTAATCTCTGCCTCCTCTGTGTGCATTTGCATCCTCAGACAGCAGAAGGCTTACTTGGCCACACAGGGCCCACTGGCCGAGACCACTGAGGATTTCTGGAGGATGCTGTGGGAGCACAATTCAACCATCGTCGTCATGCTCACCAAGCTACGAGAGATGGGACGGGTAATACGCACACGCAAGCTGTGTTTTCCGTAAATGCATGCAGCAGCTGTAAGGTCACAGTGGATGATAATGATCTCTACGCTGTAGGAGGGTTCAGTTTAGCTACTGCGTCACACTGCTCAAATATTAATTCATTCCAACCACGAACAGTAACTTGAGTTTAAAATTAACTTCTTTATCACCATGGAGGGAATATATCTGGGCTGAAACACACTACTGGGTCAGATTTATCAATAATTGTTTGCATTCCAAGACCCATATTGCATGAATGCATTATATTTGATTAAAATGGGACCGGTTTTGGCAACGAGAGCTAATATAGAGACCTTTCATAACACAGACACAGTGCAGTTAGTCATTTAACTGCTGAGGAGTAGAGGAATAAATCAAGGAGTAAGTCACACAGGAGTGGGTTAGCTTGGCTTAGCACAAACAATGGAAACAAGGAGAAACAGCTAGCCTGGCTCTGTCAGTAGATACTTACCCAAGAAATGCTTTTGCCTTTGCTCACACCCCTGTCTCTGCTGCTACACTGTTAATAGTCCAATATACACAAAGACAGAAAAAAAAAACAAGTAGGTGTAACGTGACAGATGCTTTTTACCTCCAGGCACAACCAGGATTGCTCTTTCCTTCTGTTCCATGAGTAAACAGCTGCTGGCTCCAGCTTCATATTTACGGGACATAAGAGTGACATCAATCATCATCATAACGCTGAACAAGAAAGAAAAAAAAACACATCATCTAAAAACTTCAAACTATTCCATGAAGATGACATAAACAAATGAATAAATAAAACCTATCAGGTCACTTGTCTTGGTGTGATGAAATCCACAATATCTCCCACTGAGCTGCTTCTTGTGACTATATAGGTGATCCTGTCAGCGCTCAACAGCGTTTTACAGCTTTTATCATCTTCGCATCCATAATCAGTTTATGGAGAAAAAAAAACTGTTGTGGTTAACAACACAAACAAAGTATGTAAATATTTTGCCACCAAAGATGAAGCAGACAGTATTTAAAAACCACAGATTAGTCTATCTGGATTAGCATGTGTAAGCAGAGACCTTCTCATGACTCATGAATGACTAATAAGGTACAGTAATTCGTTATAATGATAATATCCTGCCCTTGTGTGCCAGACAGTCATTGTGTAAAATCAGATCTCTACCCTGTGTTTGGAAAGAATGTTAAGTGCCTCAATCTTTTTTTTTTCCTCCTTCCTTTTCTTTTGTAGGAGAAGTGTCATCAGTACTGGCCAGCAGAGCGTTCAGCCAGGTACCAGTACTTTGTGGTGGATCCGATGGCTGAGTACAACATGCCCCAGTACATCCTCCGAGAGTTTAAAGTCACAGATGCCAGGGTATGTTGGCTTCACTCTGTCTCTGAATATCTGTGAGTTTGCCCTGTGTGTGTGTGTGTGTGTTGGTGGGATGGGATGAGGATTGATTGACATTTTACACAAATACAACCATCCATCCCAAATCCATTTTAGCTTTTCTGGTATAAACACTGACAGTCGCGTTAAGTGATAAGAATTATACCAACTCTGATTTCAAGGTAGAAATGATCAGAACGTGTCCCGTGTTATTTCTCCTGACAGACTGACATCAAGTGAATGCGCCATCAAACATTTTTACCCAGATTTAGTAACAGTGCGCTCGCTCTTTGGATTGTGTGTGTGTGTGTGTGTGTGTGTTTGTTTGTGTTCTTCTGGATGTGTGTGCGTGCATGTGTGTTTTGAGATCACTGAAAATACATGAAAAGCATAGCCTCCAATCCCTGAGGGTCAGTACTGGAACTCCCTGTGATGCAGTAGATTCAATGAGCTATAAATAAACTTTACTGTCATCAGAAGGCTCTCGGTGCAGCAGCACACTAATCCCACATCCACTCCTCCTTCCTCATACATGTATGTGCTCTGTGTGTGCACCGAAAAAGATTTGGACGCAGAGTCCTCATTTGTACAAATCAAACACATTTAGGCGCCGCATGCTGACACCACAGTGCTGTCAGATGTGCAGCAGCTCGGTGTTGGTCCTTGGATGCCGCAGCCCTGTTGATTTTCTCTCCTTCCAGGTTGTCAGCTTTATTCATTTCACATCCCAGGTGTAAACTAGACGATTAGGTGGCTGCTGTGAAAAACCCCGGCAGGGTTACGAAGCTCGTCGACCTCAGCCTGAGAGAGCGAGGCAGTGTTGTGTTGTTTTTGTTGAGGGCACATTACAGCAAGACGTGTTGGAGGCGCATGAAGCAGCCTGGCATTTAGCCAGACACTCATTAAAACATTACCACAGGTTAAGCTGAATAACATACACAATATAGATCGTGCAGATTCCTCTAGTTCTCCCTGCACATTTCAGTCTCTCTCAAATGTGCTAAAACTCCTCATCTGCTGCCCCCCCTCCCCTCAGGATGGCCAGTCCAGAACAATCCGCCAGTTCCAGTTCACTGACTGGCCCGAGCAAGGAGTGCCAAAAACTGGGGAAGGCTTCATCGATTTCATTGGACAAGTGCACAAAACCAAGGAACAGTTTGGACAGGACGGACCAATCACTGTACACTGCAGGTGAGCAGGATGGAAGACAACAGTCTGACACACTTCAAGCGACTAACCCTGATATAATGTGTGGTGTTCAGTATGCACAAGTACAGTGTTACATACCAGATTCCAGTTTGGCCATGACTGTCTCTTCAGACTTTATGTCTGTCTGTAAGAGGAGCCCTAACAGGTCAGCTCAGGAGGTAGCGAACTGAAATGAATGAAGTCTGATGCTTTAGATGCTACCTGTGTTAAAGATGTGTTGATTCATTTCTTTAGCTGCAGCCTGTGTTACTGTTGAACTGTACTGAGGTGTTTCATTCATATGTAAGTGATGGTCCCTGAACGTTTTGAATGAGATGTTATTTTTCAGAGCGAGTTGCGAGTTGCATATTCAAACCACGATGATTAAATTCCTTAGTTGTTAACACTAAAGTCACCTCAGGCAGAAGATGTGATAACTGTGTGTCCCTGTGTGTGTGTGCTCCTCAGTGCCGGGGTGGGCAGGACCGGAGTCTTCATCACCCTCAGCATCGTTCTGGAGAGGATGAGGTACGAGGGCGTGGTCGACCTCTTCCAGACAGTGAAGACACTTCGCACCCAGCGGCCTGCGATGGTGCAGACCGAGGTGAGGACGATGCACTGACAACGATGTTGCGGAGGCTGAAAAATCCCACAGTGGCGGGGGCGGCGCTCCAAAGTCAATATTGCATATTTTGACTGTGTGAACTCGATGTTATCTCAAGTGTCCTTTTTGTGGAGAGCTCCACTAAAACAAAGGCTCACTGGCAAATCCCACTTTAATAGAGGTTTTAGAAGTGCATCAGCAAACTCATCTGGTGCCATCACAGAGGATTAGTGTCAATTTCTTTATTTTAGGAATTAAGAATTAATAAATACATTATATAAGAAACAGACAACGCACATTAAAGACGGCAGCGTTGGTGTGAATTTAAATGCGTTCATGCACATTTTAGTTTTAAGTTTGATCCACGCAAATTAACAGTCAGTTTATCAGTGTCAAGTGCTTCAGCTGAATTTGTTACCGCCAAATAATAATGATAATGATGTGTAAATTCATTACTCGCAAATACTGTACATAATAAATGTCTGCTCCTTCATCAAAAATGCTAAATTAAACAGAAGCTTCAGTTCCCATCGGTAACAGAGAGATTAACAGAGTCAAAGTGTTAAAGATCAGAGACACGAGTATCAAAACAAAAGCAGGGTTTCTGCTGCAAATCTCTTTGTGTCACAGGAAACACTTCATGAAAATGTGTTTACTGTAAACTGTTCAGCTAAAATGTCGCCAGGAGCATAAGATAAGATGACAGATGATATCTGAGACTGTCTCACTGTCCCCCCGTCCCCCTCGTCTCTTCCACAGGACCAGTACCAGTTGTGCTACAGGGCAGCGTTGGAGTACTTGGGGAGCTTTGACCACTATGCAACGTAACCACTCTCTCTGAGCAGCCTCCCTGGTCAAACCTCTCAGGAGTGTGCCAAGTGTCCCATCTCAGCCACCATCCACTAACTTGACCCCCTCCCCCACCACAATCCCCCTACCACCACCCCAGCCCCTAAACAAAACCCCTAAAAACCCCCTCGCAGCTACCGGAGGGGAGGAGAATGGGACGCGCTTGCAGACCCAGCGACGAGTTCAACCAATCACAGAGATCCACGCCGACTCAACCAACCACATGAAATTTTGCTTTAAAAATAACAGCGGAAACATTACAATGACTCTGACAAATAGGACAAATCTTGTACAGACGCGACACGGCAGAGCGGCGTCCTGCCTCTCTGCTTCGTCCAAGCCAAACCTCCCTGATTGTCAAAGGCTACTGGTAGCACTAAGAGAGCGTTCGCTCCGTTCTTTGTTAGTTTTATTGTCAATATTATGATTCATTATGTCAAATATTATTATTTAGTATATCTTTTTTCATGTTTTTAATTATCATTTTAACATCAGACATTTCTTCTGTCTTAAAGTGCCCGACCTAGGGCATGCATTATTTTCATAATCGGTACTTTTTTTTTTTTATCTTAGGGTACTTTAGCACAAGGGACATGTATTTTTAACACGTTCCTAGATACTAATACAGGAGGACCACTGTTCTCTGAGCTGCTGTCAGATTTCTTTTATCATACGACATTATTGTGTTATATTCATATTATGTGTCATTACATTGTTTTTGGTCTTATACAATTCAATACAACATAAGAGAAAATTGCCTTTCACTTGCTGTTTCCGATGAAAAAAAAATCAGCTTTGAGAAAATTGATTTCAGAGCACACAGTTGATAAAGTTATCCTTCTGTAAACATGGTAGCTAGCTAAAAAAAAAAAAAGTGAATTAGCTAACAGGAGACTAAATAAGAGGTGTACAGAAATGGAAAGCACATGATTTCTATGTTTTTCTTTTTTGTTTGTTTGTTTGTTTTTCATCAGAAGCCTATGGCATTGAGGCCTTCATGCTCCACAGAGGAGAACTTACCTGAGGAAAACAGACTTTTATACCCAAAGGGTAGTTGACAGAAAAGAAACTCCCCTGATCTCTGAATACAAATGCTCTTCAAGTCCCTCCCGTCTCCTCGCTGCCCATTAGCCCGGTCGCTTTGACGGAGCTGAACCACACACACACACTGAAAGGAGCGGAAGTGGTTCATATGGGCTGAGGAGTAGAGCCATCAACGCTGGCACCTGTACAGAATCAACCATTCCTACCAGAGGGAGAGAGACTCAGCCCTTTGGACTGAAACCTGATATTATTTTATACAGAAATAGAACTATAAATATATATATATAATTATGATTGATTATATATATGTACAATTACACATAGATATATACACAGCTTCAAAAGTATATTGTTAAAAGGATTAATTCTGCTGATCTACCAACCCTAGAGACACTGCAGAGAGCCTGCTGTCCTAGAGTGTGTATTAATGGAAACACCGTTGTATCTACTGTAATACCATAGTAACTTTTGACAGCTGGTTGTCCATCTGAATGAGCAAAAACAGCACAAACCCCCCTCCCACCCCACCCCGACCCATCGAAACGGACAACTCCTCACTCAGCACAGGCCATCGCACCACTCAAGCACACACCCTCTCCCACTCGAGCCGCAGGAGGGAGGCCGTCTGACCCCAGAGGGCCCCGGTGAACGTCACAGATGGCGGTTGGAGGCGGAGGTGGAGGTGGCAGTGGGAGGGGAGGGAGGGAGGGGGGACTTGAAAACGCTGGCGAAAAACAAAAATGTTCATTTTTACCTTGTGAATGCTTAGTGCTGTAGGGGTTCGATCTGTTGTACACACAGTCTGTTTTCTATTTGTTGATAAAGAACTGGAATTTAAAAAGAAACTGTTGATGAAAAAGAAAAAACATTGATGTTAATAAAGTTAAATAATTGGGTTTTTGTACAAATCCTGGCCTTGTGAAGTTTTGTGTGTTGATGCTGTTAAATCTGGAGTTTGTCCTTTTGCCTTTTTTGCCCACAGGGGGTGGGGGGTGGGGGGTACTGTGTCTTTATCTGCTGTTGCCGGGAATGTTTCCCGTTATGAACGTTGTAGTTTTGGTTCATTATCATGTTTCCTTTGTTTCAAGGGGTTTCTGACAGCCTCCTGTGCCAACTATGCAACTTAATCTTCAGGTATTTGGGAGTGTGTGTGTGTGTGTGTAGTGTGTAGTGTGTGTGTGTGTGTTTGCAGGGGTGGATGTCCTTCAGACATTCAGAAGGACATCCACCCCCTCCTGTTTTTGAGAAGCTGCCAAAACCAATTTTCTTAATTGTTTCTGGTAACACTTAACTTCAAGTCCTTCAGTCTAACATGGAGAAGCTTTACCCTACATAAACATTTAATCAGCACACTTTAATGCCATTACGAGCAGATGTACTTTACATCGAAACTTTTAGTTCGTCCTGACTCTGTTTCGTTGTCATTGTGTTGCACTTGCAGTTTGCTTTTCCTCCACTTTCTGTCCATTTTCTCCCAGAGCTGCTCTGTGGGGTTTCAGCGTGGAGACTGTGACTGTGTGAACCCCCCGTCTGTTCTTCTGCTCTGATGTTTGGGTCATCGTCCTGCAGGAGGACAAAACTCTGACCAACCAGTCTGTCCTCTTCACTTTCTAACTGTTCATAACAGGATATTTATACATACATATATATATATATATATATACACATATATATATAACCCCTTCTCTGCTCACATATGAGTGGAGGCTGGTGTATAAAGTATGGTCAGACACAGTAGATAGATAGATAGATAGATAGATAGATAGATCACTGCTCTGTGTTTGTTATAGGGAGAGATTTCACACACGGTCTAATGATAGTCGCTGGGTTGTTTCCATGAGTTGCCATAGAGACGCTACTGTCAATCAGTGTAAAGATTCAAAGAGATAAAGGTAGCGTTTGTTGATTCCCTCTGGTGACCGTTTAGTTTATACTAATGTGTATGAACTTGCTCACTTTGCTTGTCGCTTGTGTTTGACTCATTCGTCTGGGCGCTGATTAAAACAGAAACAAACAGGGAACATATTCTCATGTAACTGATGCTGTTGTTGCTTTGAACATGTTGGAAGGACATGCAGCAGCAGCAGCAGCAGTAAAAATGTTTTCATTTAAATGCTAATTACAGTTGCTGTTTTATACTTTAGTGCTGCAATGAATTGTGTATTTGGTCCAGCAATATCATCATTTTCCTCTAATTTGATTGTGCACTTAGCTCGGAGCCGCGCTGCAGAAACTCACACCTATAATGACGTTGTTGTTCTTTTGTGTTATGATGATAATACTGACATGCTGGGGTTATTTCAGCTGTGCAGAGTGCGCCTTAATTTCAGTGGTGATAATATGCAGTTTATGAGCGTTAATAGTTTGTTTACCTGACAGTCTTTCTTTTTTTTTTTGTTTTTGAACAGATGCAGAAGAGAAACTTGAGTCAGTGGTGATGGAGGTTTGTGGATTGTGAGAACTTTGTGGAATTTCAGTTGTTATAGCATTTTATGATTTTGTTTTGAATCCCAGAGAACCTCACTGTTGAAGCTGTATGAAGTGAGTCCAAGTGCATTTTCAGGTTTCTTTACTGAGAACCAGCCACAAACTACTCAGCAGCTTGGTGACCTGTTATATATTGAACCTCAGGAGACACCATGAGCAATCCAACTGGGTGAGGGTGAAAGAAAACAACAACAAAAAAAAACATATGGCTGACTAATCTAGATTGTATTATATCATGATGCTGAGTCCTGTCTTCTTGCAGAGACAATTCACAATCAGCCAAACATGAAGAAGAGGGAGAAGGTGAGGATCTGTGCTTCAAAATTAAAGCCCATTTGGAGGATTTGTTCTCTGACAGCCACCTGGCAGAGGACGGCTTCCTGCTGAAACATGTGCAGAAGAACAAGCAGGGCTACGTGAGTCTCAAGCTGCTCACTTGTTTGAGGAAGGTAAAGCACATTTCTTTTCTTTGGTGGTGTTTGAATAAAAACAATGCAGTGCAATGCAAACAGAAGCTGAGGTTGCCGCTGTTTGCCCCAGATAAAGGCCCTCACCACCAACTGGCACGTGACTCTAGCGGCAGCCGAGCGCTCAGACGTCCTGGAGGTGAACGACCAGCGCACCAAAGTGAGACGGATTGAGCCACTTCCCCAATGGCTGCTGTGCTCCCCCAGCAGCAAGCTCCTCCTATTCTGGAACATTTGTGAGGAGCTGCCTGGAGGAGATGGAGCCACCCGAGGCCTGGAGCAGAGGATCATTCAGCTCAGAGCCTGCAGAGGTGTCACCACAGTCTGGATCCTGCACCCTGGTAAAACACTTCCGAAGGAGCTGCAGTGCTACACCAAACGCCACAGAGAGCTCGGCCAACACTTGTGCGCAGTGCTGAAGTTTGATAGTTTAGACGCAGTCCGAAAGACCTACAGTGTCCTGGAAGAAGAAGAGGGGAACTGGAAGGGCATCTGTGTGGTGCCTTTGGGATTCCAGTCAACGCATCACATCAGCAAGGACAAATCATCAGAGGAAAATACTGAGGACCAGCCCGTGGACATACTGTCCCAGAAAAATCCCTCAGAAGATCCAGTCCAGCTGGAGGAGCAGGAGGCCTCTTCACCAGACAAGACTACAGACACGTGTCAGGCCCTAAACCCTTTGAATGCCTCCACTCCAAGAAGCTTTGAGCAGATCTCCAGCAGCAGCAGCAGCAGCAGCAGAGGACAGTCCTTCTCTGGGCTGAGTGTGAGGTGCAGCAGAAAGAGCTGGGGCTCGGGAGACTGTGATAAAGACAGTTTTCAGATCCCCTGGGTGTTGAGGCGCAAAATTGCAGCCAGAGCATTAAACCCCAAAGCACCAGGACTCCAGTCCACACCTGGCTTGATGCACAGAGTGCTGCGTCAGCCACTCGGCCCTGACAGCACCAGGGGCTTTCAGGGCAGAGTGAAGCTGCTGCTGCAGATCAAAGACGCAGACTCACCTGCACTGAATAACAACATCTCACAGAAAATTTAAAAGTTGATGAAGTAAAATGAAATATTCATTGCATTAAACAACAAAAGCTATTGAAGTTCTGGCGTCTGTGTTGGTGAGAGGTTGTTCAGCTCTGGGTGACGTGTACTTGTGGACCACGGGCAGATGGGGGCAGCATTTATCTGTTCACAAATGTGTTGTTTTAAACACTCACTTTGCTCTGCTTGGAGGAAGGTAAATTCACTGTAATGCATGTTGAGAGGTTACAACACACATTAGCTGAAGGTACAAATTGTGGTACAAGCAGAGGCGTTTAAGTGCTGAGGCAAAAAAAAAAAAAAAACTCTAAATCTGCATACATGCCTTTTAAAACTGGAGTGGCCCCCGCACCCCTGGGGCCTCAGCTCGTCTGGTCACTGCTGCAAATTGCAGTGTATATTTGTTCTTGAGCCAGGATGGATTTACCTTGTTACCACTTTCTCCAGGAAAAAGGTGTTGTCTTTCATCATGTGACGCTGCAGGAGGAGAAAAAAAAGTCCCTCATTGTTCCTCTGCATCTTTTTCACAAATGCCTGTTTAGACTTTGGTTCTCTAAAAAGTACTTTTCCACTCGCTGAGATGACATTTGGCTGAAGGTTTCTTGTCCAATCTTCAAACCACATCTTGTGCAAGACGAGCGTAGTAGCAACATTTGTGCCTTATTTCCAGCCGTTCTAATGACACCTCGGCTGGAATGGCGTGTTTATAGTGTTACTGATTGAGGGCTTCCTTAAAATCTTGCCCAGACCTAAACAAAATGTGTTTCTTCACTCCTCCACGCCCAGTGGAAAAGATTCAATCCGACGTGTATGGGATCCTATCATATTCAAATTGGAAACATACTTTGTTGTTTTTTTTTTTTTTTGTTGCTCTTGTATATTCTGAATGTCAGGCCATCTCTCTGACTAATGTAATCGTAGCTGTTGAGTGAGACTTTGCACTGCACGGCTCACATGTTTCTGTCTATTGTCTCTGACTTGATTTAGCAATTAACAGCTGTTGGAGCTTTTTACTACGAGAGGGCTGCTCCACGAAAACCCTAACACATCTGTGAACAATATGAAAAGAGTCGAAACGTCTCAGCTCCATGTCAGGAAATGTTTCTGTGCTGATAGCTTCATTTCAAGGCTAGAAAAGCAGGGTATCCACAGCTAACTGGAGGCCAACATGTATTTACATAGGCTCCTCTGCACAGTAATTGAGCTACATGTCAAACAAGTTAGTTTGTAATAATTCTCATGTTTTCTTTTTTTTTCATAGTGTGTATGTGTGTGTGTGTGTGGGGGGTGGGGGGGGGTGGATAGTTGTGCACCTGCCGGCCGGCCACCAAACTATTCTGAGCGTGAGGAGGATCACAGATCTCCTGCTGATTTGTGGCACTGTGTTTTTCTTGTCAGGTTTCTGCTGAATTTTTGAGGTGAACCGAAGTGTTTGCTTTGGCTTCACTTCAAATGTACGCTTCAGGTCACTGAGATAACAAACCCTCAGATATCCATCAATACACATTTTTTGGTATGAGAAGAAGCTTGGGTTGAAGATTCCTTTGGTCTCTTTCACCCCCCACTTTTTTTTTCTTTTTTTTTTTTTTTGTCCCAGTCAGCACTGGAGGAATTTTAAGTCCTAGAAAGCTCGTGTTTGGCCACATCTTCACCTCGCTATTCAAACGCTGCACGCTGAGATTTGTGTATAATTTGGCCTGAGGATATGAGAGTGACTCATGGAGATAGAATGAGATATTTGTTAGCAAATTATTTGTTTCCTGTTGTTACACTGCCTTGGCTGCTCCAGCATATTTCAGCATGTTTGACTCTGAACCGTCAGCTCTGTTGCTCTGTTACCTGCAGATTGTTCAAACAGCTTCCTGAGCAGCACCTGTGAAGCTCGGCCCCACCTCCCTCTCCTCTCCTCTCCTCTCCTCCCCTCATGCAACGCTTCAACCGTCTCCAAACTGGTTGGCCTTTGTTTATACGGGACTGACCCTGCACACCTGACGCATTTCCTCCGATGGATGGGGTATTTATTTAGATTGCAGTCTGGAGAGCTTGATACCTTCCAAAAGCGCAACCATCTGCTCCTCATTTGGCTCCTCCAGGCTCAAGGGCTAAAATGCTGGTTTGTATTGGAGGAGACGTGAACGTGAGATCCTCAACAACAACAGCCGTGGTTTTATCCCCGGCCAAATGTAGATGGAAGTCATCATGGAATACCTCTGCTGTGATAATACTTTTTAACTGGGGTTAATGTTGTCTTAGCACCATTTAAACCAATTGTGAACTTTCTTAATTCCCACTAAAAGATTGAAAAACACTTGCTTCAGCAGACCGATCTGCCCAATTGAGGCTCTTACCAATCTCCCGCTTAAGATGGCAGATTCTCTTGCGGCAGAAGGTAAATGTAAGCCCTTGCTCAGGCCAAAGCATCCTTTAGTGCTCCTGGAGCTAGAGCCAGGGAGATTATCATGTCAAGAGTAATCCGACTCGGCCCACAAGCACAACTATGGAGGAGGAGGAGCAACAGTTGAGGGGGTGAGGCAGGCAGAGGCATCAGAGGAGCTCTCTGCTCCACTTACGGTAACCGAGCTCTCCCTCCTCACCCATCTTCTCGACCCACAGAGTTCCCCCTCTCCGGAGCTGGAGAAGAAGAAGAAGCTCTGCTGGAAAGAGGGTAAGGAGATGTGCATTGTCATTCCAACGGTGCTCATGTGTGCAGATAAAAGAAAGGCGTGAGGAAACAGTGTGTTTCATAACAGATGGAATAAAAGTTAAGGCATCGGCATCTGTGAGAGCTGCTCATGTCCTGACACTGCACCTCAGTTTTGCTCTGCTCCTCTGTTTCAGCCACGAGGTCTTGTGCAGACAGGGGACCACCAACTTTGCATGGAGAAGAACCATGGCAGGAGTTTGTTGAAGTGATGCCAAGTCGGAGGCTTCTCTAAACAGCACATCTCTCCTCTTTTTTGAATGGATCAACCTGCCATGGAGCCATGAAGCCCACACTGACATTTGGAGGAATGTTGATATTGATCTTTGTGACCTAAGAGTTCTCTGGAAGTGCAAATATGATAAAAGAATAAAAGAGCCTGGACCTGAATCAAGTCAGGACACCTCCCCTACTTGCAGGCGCAAGGAGTTGTGATGCTTTTCTGGGGAACAAGCAGGAATCCTGCTATCACACCTCGCCTGTGATGATGATGGACTTACCTAGCCAGCACTTGCCTGTGGAGGTCAGCTGAAGACGACGCCACGCAGCTAAGTCTGGATTAGCCGGCCGAACGGTAAGGACACCACATCTTCTTTTGTTAGTTTAAGCCAGCAGCTTATGGAGAAGGCGTTAGGTACCGCTGACAGGGATGCCTCACCAAGTGCTTGAGTGGCAGAAAACACACGCTGGATTATCTGTATCAACAAGCGGCCCTTGCAGGAGCCACATGTCAATAGCGCACAGCAGCATGTCACGATATGTTTGCAAAGCAGTTACTGCTGATTACAAGAAGCATGGTGTGGTGGAAAAGAAATTATTACAATGGTTTTCTTGCAGAATCTGACCAACCTCTCACTGCACAGAAAGTTTATTTTGTCGGGGGGTCTGAGATATTTTCCCCTCGTGTCACTTATCCAACATGGTGGTTTGCCTCATTAACATGCATAATTGCTCTCCAAATGCTCCCTCCTCCAAATGGTTGGACCGTTACTCAGTGATCTTTACAAAATAATGATTTCAGCTAATTATTTTTCTCTATGTGTCATTTCAAAAAAAAAATTAATTAAGTTTTTTTTCCCTTGCAGAGCTGCACCTTTAATAGTTTAAATAATTAAGAAGATGGGGATCAAATTGCTGAACTTGTTATCTGAAAATATAATGGTGGCACGCCGAGAGAAACTTGATGATAGTCACTGTGGGCATTTTACTGAAGTGATGATCCCCTCTCACTAAGCCCATATCATACGTAGAGATTATACTGAATCTAGCGGAGCCCTGAGAGGCCAGATAGAGGTTAAGCCTAAAGTCAATTGAGCTGTTCAACTTTCATAACCTGCCAAAGCTTGTCATAACTGGAGGAAGCTGAGGATGAAGCTGGACTGACACACCACCACTCCTTTGCTGTGTCATTGGCGTTACGTGATTGTTTTGTTTTTTGACAAGATTTTTGGTGACTAAATATTCACTGTACATAAAAAAGTGGAGGTTACATAGGGTTTTGTGGACGCAAGATGTCGTCATATCTCAGATGTTTGTGCTTGCTCGTGCTTGCTCGCGTGGGTCATATTTGAACATGGTATTCAGTGAGTGCCAGATGGCCGTCAACCTTTTCTAACAGCAACATCAACATGTTTAACATGGGTTTAGAGCCGATGCTGTTGTGTTAAAAGAGGATCTGGCATAGACAGATTAGCCTCCAGAATAGCAGCTCACAGACTCCTCTTTAGAAAGCAGCCGGGAGACAACATCAATCTTCCTCCTCCCCGCTTGTACAAAAATGACGAGGGCGAGGTGACATTTGGCTGCCAACTCACATGTAACCCTGTTGGTTGAGGGGAAGGAAAAAAAAAAGTATTTAAATGCACGCCACAACTTTACCTTTACTCAGCTCTTCCCGAAATAGCAAAAAGGCGGGTGAAATTGGGACAGGTGTCAAATGTGCGTCTTCCACTCACACCTCATTAACACCACCCTCACTGCAACAGGTTTGAGTGGAGAGATTTTGTGCTAGGCTGTTAGGTCACTGGATTAATCTGTATAAATCTGTGGGTGATAGTAGGTCTTCCAAAAAAAAGAAAAATTTAAGCTTTTTTAACCACTTACCAACGTCCAAGTAAATAAAAGCAGGAGGTAGAGGTTGTGGCTCGTGCATAAAAGTGATCATAGCTTTGCCCACAGATGTTTTTTCCCCCTTTTCTGCCCAATAACAACCGGCAGCTTTCACGCTAACAAGGAACAGGCTTGTTTTAATTATCCTATGGTTACTGAGTGACAGAGCCGGGGCCAACCGAAGCGGCTGCCCTGCAAAATTACAGCACGGTCTAACCTAAGCCTTTTTCAGTTGCATTAGAACCAGGGCTGGATTTAGCATGGCCAATCCTGGCTCAGAACATCCACTTTATTTTACAGCCTTTTGGCCCACCCTGGTGCCAACGCCACAGATCTCTCACTCACAGGGTTTGTCACTTTTCTTCTGGACTAAAAATCAGGACAGGTTTTTTAGCAGGAGAGAAAGAAGTGCCTGCTGGTGCTCCATCAGTGGGCCCCTGCCTGCAGGCCTAACCCCTGAGTTAGAGGTGTCTGATGGATTAACAACAACACACACACACATAAGGCAAGGTCTGGGCTCTGCCACCAACACTGCAGCCAGGTGTTAACCCACGTGACTACAGATAAAGCCGGCAGGCATTAGTGCTAATCCCGCCCTGATCTTTGGAATATGTCCCTATTACCTCCCCAAGCACTCTCTAGCTGTCCCCAGGCCTCCTGATGCTCACTTAAGAGGGAAAAGACGAGACAAGGCCTCTCTAGGACTCCCTAAAGCACCTTATTTCCTTGCAACAATACAGTAGGTGCCTTTCCCGCTGTTTGTTATGCTCCTGTTATCTTTTCAGCACAGGTATTTATGGGGTGTGTTCACAGAAACGCAGAGACAGCCGGTCACATGGGTGGAGCTGAGCTGAAACATACAGCGTGGTTATAATGTTCAACAGGTCGAGGCCTCAGGCGGTGCAGTGGCAAATAACACAATGCTTCAGACCTGTGGACAGTTCTAGATATCAAGAAGCTGCACTATTATGTAAGATGGATTATCTAGCGTTATGTGATGGTGCTCCTGGGAGTGAAGTGGGTGTCTGGACGACAGAGGAAGGTTGGACTTTGTCTTCATTTCTACGCAGGCCCGTGTGGGTCATATGATTTGGGGGAAAGTGAAGCCACGCTAGTGTTGTATGTGTGTGTTTATGGTATGTGTGAGTCACAGCACTGCGAGGCAGAGAGTGAGACAGACCAGCCTGAATTTAGGGAATGCACAGGAGCAAATGCTACGGAGTGGGGGCACATAAAAGTCGGTATCTGCTTTTTTTTCCCCGGCACAAAGAAGCTCTTCATTCAGGCCCGTCTGTGATCTTCTCCCACTGTAATCATGTCACACTGGTCAAGATCCAAGCAAGCTGACAAGAAGGCCCCCCCTTGTCTGCCAGCTTCATTCAAAAGTGTTAACCACAGACGCCCCTTATCCCCATTTTGACAGATCTCCAGTTCATCGTCCATGGGCTGTGGCATTCTGTCGAGTGTCTCCTTCAGGCGTGGGAGGGCGGGGAGGACACGAGTGCCATGCTACTGTAATTACATTACAGCCAGCTTAGCTACGCCACGGCCACTGACCCAATTATTCCTTTGAAAACATCAAATTTATTGTGTCGTTTGAAATAATGCGATCTTTGAGTCACAACAAGAGCTCGGTTGAGGGGGCGAGTTTCCGGCCGCGACTGTACGACGCATTGTATATGCATTTGAGAAGACATAATGTCTCAGGCATGGGTCCAACCGACTTAGGAATTCTTGGCAAAGCAGCAGCTCACTTTCATGGTTTCCCTCAAACATGTCAGTGATCCTCTGAGACAGCCTTCACTCAGCTGGTGGCTCTTCAGGTGGCATATGGCTCAGTTGCAAACATCAGGTGTGCTGCTCCTTTCATGACCACATATTCACTCCAACTCTCACTGCAAACACAAAACCCTAATGAGGACCTTCATGCGTGTAAATCCTTCTCTTTTCTCCCCATGAATGGATGATTTTCTGTGTTTGTGTTTGGGCCTCACGCGTTTGACCGGGCCTTATCTGCTCACACAGGAGCAAGCATGGGCACATCAGCACCGGTGCTCTGCTAAGGGCCCGGCATGCTGCGGCTGTGTGGGAGCCGTTTTAGTTGACTTAGCGACTCATCTGCGCTTTTATGTCTCTGTTTGAGGATGGCTTTTCCTTCTGCCGGGGAGTCCTCTGGGGTTCCTCTATATCCTCTGCGTTGTTGCTCCCGCTCTGTTTGCTGGAAAACAGCAGCATTTGTCCCGTCAGGAAGCTGGACTCCCCATTCATGCCTTTTCCGTTACTCTCCCTAAGAAAACACCCCGCGCTCCCTTCACCTATCACTGTCTGTGTATTTATGTCCATGACAGCAGGGGCCAGTGGTGGATATTAAATGTCTGTGCTGATTAATCACCCGTGACCATCTGAACAAGCTGCAGAATGCTCCTTGGCACTTTTATTGGCGCCAATCGACTGCAGAAAGAACTAATGTGTTTCAGAGTAGGGCAATTATGACAATCAAAGTGTCTTCAGGGATGTGAGATCAGCGTTTGATGGCCAGTCTTTGTCCAGTGTCAGCAACTGAGACATCGCAAGACTCATTGGTTTCTCTTTTTTTATGAGCTAATTGTTTTATCGAGATGAGCCACAGAGCTAACGGACTGAGGACGTTGATGTATCGCTGCTGTTTGAAACAATTAACTCTGAGGATGATTAACTGCCCCCCCAAAACTGACCTATTAATAGCAAAAGAAAACAATGAGCTCATACTTTTGCCATACATCATAACAAACTGGCTCGTTTTAAAATTGAGAATCCATCATATTCAGAGCAGCAGCAGCAGCAGCAGCAGCAGCAGCAGCGGCGGCGGCAGTGGGTGAGATTCCTGGTGTGAGGAGCTGGTGTTGAACCAACAGAAACAAAATGAAACTTTCCATCGAGGCGTCTATCTATCACACCCGCCAAGTAAATACAGACAAAACCTTCAGACGTATAGGGCCGGGGTGGCAGAGGTCGAGGTGGGGGGGGGGGGGGGGGGGGGTGACAGTCTGCAGACTCCACGTTTGATTTACATAGACTGTGTGTCAAGTGAGATTGTTAGATGAAATGTTTGACTTCCAAATGAATACTGCTCTACCCCTTCATTGTGCAGAGGCTGCTCACCACGTCGAACCCATATGGAATTATGAGTGATGAGTCAAGCGTTTGACTGATAGGACTGGTCCTACCTGTTTATACGCTGTTTACACCACTGCAGCTCATGTGTGCAGCGACTTTGTATTTTCCCTCTGCGGTCTCCAAAACACTCAGACGCAGAGGAGCACTCTCTGAATTTGCCTATACAGTAGTTCCTTTTTTTTTTTTTTTACCCCCATGGCAAATAGTTTAACTCCACAAAGGGAAACCAAAAGTGTTCCTACTGTTTTACTATTTTTCACAAATGTTTATGTTTCATTTGATCTGCGGGAGCAAACTTTCAGAAATTACTCATTTCAGATTTTTGTTCCTATTACAAAAAAAGAAAAAGGCTGGACAAAGATATGTGACATTTTATCCCACTGTAAACAATCCAGCAGTCTGTATATGTGTACACTACAGAATCCAGTCTGGCAAAACACTTTGTAACGCTGGTCTGGATTTGCAGTTAGTCACTGCCAGTATACCATTTCCGGCTCTGGGGAAATGTTTTGCTCACTGGTGACATGATATGAAAAATACAAAGACGTGGGATGGTAAAACTTCTCCGATACCAGTGGAATGACAATGAGGAGGAAGGAGGGGAAAGTGGAAAGCAACAAATGCTTCAGATTGAGGCTTGTGGCTTTTGTGTTGCAGCGTCTAGTTGAAAGGGAGGGGCTGCGTAAGGTGAAGATGTACCAGCACATGTTCACTGAGGCCTCACCGTGCATTGCTTTGGAAATAGGTGTGGCAAAGAGATTACCGTAATGACCCCCTTCTCCTCCTCCCCTTTAAACAGTTGTTGCCGGGACACACTTAGAAATAAAAAAAAAAGAAAAAAAGCCGCTTATATTCTCATTTGCATCAGGTTTTTTTTTATATAATTTAGAGATGTGTAAACTGGTTTCATGGGAAAGTAGATTGCACAACTCGGCGTGCCTTCGGTTAGAATAAAATATTTTGCAGCTATGTTATTTTCTTTCACCCTCAGGCCGCCTCGATATAACTTTAAAAACACAGTGCATTCTCAGGTGTCAGCGAGTGATGTCGAGCTCGCACATCATGAACCCACTTAAGAGTGAAAATGAGCTGACAGCAGAATCAGAGAAAGTAAACTGACGGTAGAATAAAAGCTCTGTTAGAGTGAAAGTTGAAAGAGTGGATTTTTTAACAGGAAGGTCGTCGACATGTGACGGTGAGGAGATAAAAATTATGGCATTGTTCCCTGTGCTGAAATGTGACAGGTTTACAGGTGTGACTGTCTGAACGCTGTCTGACCTTTTGCCTCTCTCCACAGAGTTTCAATGCTCCTCCACGTTCTAAGATGAAGTTATGGAAAGGTGCTACTTTTGCCTTCATGCTCTGTGGTGCAGCCCTGTCCATCGTCCTCATTAGAAACATGGCCGCTGTTGGAGAGTTCAGACCAAAGACAAAATATCCACACACACCTTCATCCTCATCGAGTCCGTCTTCATCGTCAGAGTCAACATCCAGAACCTCACCACCATCCTTAGCTGAGCCGGCGGCCTTGTCGCAGCAGACGGGTGGTCTTCACCGGAGAGTCCGCTCAGCAGACGACAACATGAACTCTCTCCTCTCAGAGTGTAAGATCCGCTGTGATTGTCTACCCTGCTTGTCTGTGCTCAGATTAAGTGTGTGAAAAGGTTGCAGAGGTTCAGACAGAACACTTAGTACCTGACTCTGCTGTTATCTCGCAACAGCCTGCAGTCAATTAACACCTCATAGTTCACCGACTGCCTCTTTCCCATGGCTTCACTGCAAGTTATTCATCACACAATTGGCTTCATGGCTTCAAGGGACTCTGTCTCTGTGATCCATCTGCTATGTTTACATACTTGCCCTGATATCCACATTGCATAGCAATCAGATAATTTGTCTGTCACCTGTCTATAAATGTTGATTTATGCCCCCTCTTCCAGTTTCCATGATGTTCCAGAGTTTCACTGAGGGCGAGCTACAACATGTGGTCGGGACCTTGCTAGACAGGAAGAGAAGGAAGAGCCGACGCCTGGGTGAGAACCAGACCCGTAGGACTAAAAGAGCCCGGAGGCAAAGGCCCTGTGCTGTGAGGGAGCTGGAGTTGACCGTGAGTGAACTGGGTCTTGGCTATGAGAGCGATGAGACAGTGCTGCTGCGATACTGCAGTGGAAAATGCACAGCCCACCGGCGCAACTACGACATCACCATGGAACACATGATGCGGACGGGCTTCGAGAAGAAGGGCCGCAAGGACAAGGTTAGCAACGGGCCCTGTTGCCGGCCGATTGCATTCGAAAATGACTTTTCCTTCCTGGACAATAAGAGCCGCTATCACACAATACAGAACGTGTCAGCAAAGAATTGCGGGTGTGTATGACCCAGAGAAACAGACTTATTATTTCTTCATGCTGCTCTCAGCCCCTGTTGGAAGAGTTGAACGAGGATGCTGTTAAAAGACAATCAGAAAACTGTGGAATATAAACTCAAGGAGAGGAGGAAAGGATGGGAATATAATCATGGCTGCTCTTCGGCGGCCATCTTTGACAGACTGACTTCTGACTGTCAACACAACTTGGGACGGCACGCGCTGTGCTTGTATGGACTCCATGTGAAACAAAAAAACAGGAAATGACTGTTCATGACAAAAACATTTTTATTATCTTTTCTATCTGTGTAGTAACACTGTAAACTGTGGTGTAACAACAAAGTAGCAATATTATGGTTGTGATATTTCATTTGAATAGTGATACAGGTGATGTTCATGTTGACGATGAGCCATGGTGACTAGATTATTGCTGTTACAACACTTCATATCCACGGACGGTAAATGAGTCCAAATCTCGTAGTTTACAACATTATAATGGTGACAGTAAATCACCCGTCAGGCAAGGCAAAAAAAAAAAAAAAAAAAAAAAAAAAGTGCTCAAAAGAGGTGTATTGTAGGTAAAAAAAAAAAAAAAGAAGAAGAAAAAAATGAGCTGGAAAAGAGGAGGGTAAATTTATGAGAAAAAACTCAGATATTCTCTGATAAAATCAGTTTTCTGAGAATAAAAACTCACAAATTTGCAAGAAAAACCTTGACAATGTGAGTTAGCGAGGATCAGGTAAGTTTATTCAGGTGAATGAGTGAAGCTGGCAGGTGATGGATCCTCCCTCATCTAAAGAAAAAATACAAATTTGGGAGGTTTTTTCTCTCAAATCTGTGAGTTTATTCCTCGTAAATTTACGAATTTTCTGTTTCAAATTTGTGACTTCTTTGCGAATTTGCCAGCGAGTATCCAACTCATCACAAATTTACCAAATCCATAAAGTCTCTTTGTGAATTTGTGAGTTTTTTTCTTTCAAATTTGTGACTTTAAACTTGAAGAATCTGAGTTTTTAAAACTCTGACATTTACTCCTGCCCGCCTTATAGTTTGTTTCTTTTTTCTTTTTTTCTTTGACCTACAGTGACCCTAACACGCTGTCGTTCAAAGCCATAAATACAACAAACAAACAAAGAGAAAAATACATTTAATGCACCAATGTTTACTTTGAGTTCTGTGCAGGACAGTTTGGACCGCTGACCTATTTATTTATAACGTCTTCTGATAAGCTGTCTCCAGAGAGTATACTGACTTAAAGGTGTGTTGGATTGTTGTCCACACATGACATAATAACCTGTTTGTTGGCATTACTGTTACTGATTGCAGTGTTATTACACAGGTAAGTATTGATAAGAATTTGACAATGAAAGAAAATCCTTTTCTATAGCTCCAGGTTTGGTACCCACGTGTTTTGTATATTGATGTTGTGTAGATTAACAATAAGGACCAGTTTTAAAACACACACAAACATACACACTCTCACTTTAGCAATAGAACAATATGAACGATTTCTCCCATTTGCTCTTCATAGAATAGTTTGTCACACTCGAAGATTTCATCTTCTTGTCTTTTCTTAAAAAAAAGAAACAAAAAACCCCACAAAATCTTCTCCCTAATAACCCAGCACTGCGATTACCCATAATCTTCTGGAATTATTTTTCTCAAAGAATTGCCAAAACACACCAAGTTCATTCAACACACGAGGAATTAACATACTTAAATCCATAAACATCTCACTTCTCATGTTCCAGGTGATTCGACCTCTTTGATGTCGTCTCTGTTTGTAATTTGTGAATGTTTACACGCGGAGCTTTTAGCCAGTCTGAGGCTCACGTGTGAAAGAGAAGAATGGTTTTCATGATCCGTAGTAGTATGATTTTCTTTTATCTTTTTCTTATGTTTTCTTGCTGCAGGGAAAATAACCATGAAGTAAAGACCTGATCCAGGAGTATGTTTGCACCCATCTGTAAAACCTTGTAACTTGCTTTAACCCAGAGCCCACAGTACAGCCTTCTATTGGCCCATCAAATGCCTCCTTGTTGTATTGCCTGGTAGACTTGTAGGGGGAAATTAAGCTGTTGAAATGAATTACAAGCATCTGTTCTGGTTCGAACCCATTACAACTGTTTGCCTGAAGTAAAATAAATTATGTTTTGTTTTTGTTTTTGTTTTTCTGAGAAGGTGCAGTGCGCAGAAGCGGATGCGGTGCATCTTTATTGTAGCTTATGTTGTATTTATTTGGGAAGTAAATTATGGTTTTGCATATTTATTTAGAGTACCACACAGAAATGGGACAGCTTATTATCATTAAGCAACTGTGCCAAAAAATGTTTTATCTAACATTCTATATTGACTGCTGAATAAACATAATTTCAGAGGTATGGATGTTCATCATTTCTCCCAAATTATTGATCTTAGGGTGTTGGATATTCTGTACTCGCATTGTATCTGCAATCAATAAATATACAATAATAAAAACACATCACACAAGACGCTGTTAATGGAGCCAGAAACATATGAAAAAAAAGAAAACTTTGCGGGTAAGTTTGAATTTTACAGCAGCAGGAAGACGATGCTGATGATCAGATTACACTTGATGAACCCATATGTTTACAAAGCAAAATCCTGTGACCAGACACTTTGATTGCTCTGATGAGCAGGAGGAATCATCAGGAGCTAATAGAGGGTGTCACTGTGACAAATTATTGACAGTAATGAAAAGTAAAGTCAGTAAAGTAAAGTCATCTGTCTGGTAAAAGCCTGTTACACCTTCTTCCTCTGTAGTGTGGGTCTGTTGTTGTTCAACAATTATTGAGAACACATCAGCTAGTCAAAACATCGACGCTGCTCCGACCATGGCAGGGAAAATGTGGGAACTGTAGTTTATTTATACATACACAGACCAAAATACTTACTGGAGCCCAAATGTGGATCAATCCACAGCTGAAAATAGTCCCCGACAAGTGACCTACTTGTTCCATTTTGAGAGACATTTGCCGAAAACTACAGTTCCCATGTGTTGAAAGAAACTAAACAGCATTTGAAAGTATAAAAATATAACTATGTGACTTTTTTAATGTAGGAGCCATAGACAGAAGAATTACAAAATAAAAGACCCACTTTTGTATGGAATTTGTTGAGGATAAGGAAAATATCAAATAAGACGACTTGTATCCTTCCAGTGAAATTTCATAACACTTTTAAGAATTGTCACTTTGTAAAACTTCATCCATTTCAGACCAGAATGTCATGTCTGGAAAAAGTAAACTTTCACTGAAAAATAAACATTTAACAGCCTTTGGTTTCAAAGTGGCCATCATGGAGTTTTGAGTTCAGTGGAAAGGTGTGTTCGTCACAGCGCCATGAAAATTGCATTTCAAACATTTCAATGTAACTTGTTGTATTGGGTCAGTAATCTGGTTACAGTGGGTGATCCACTTTGTGAACTTTTCAAAGCAACTATTCCCAGTGTTGACAACAAACTGAACCATCATCCCTGCAGTTTAGATTGATGTTTTATCTTATCTGATCTAATCTGTCATAGCTATTTTCTGCAGAAGAGCCATTGTTATTTTGTTTGAACCAATCAGCCATGACTATCAGTGATCTCAATGGCAACTTTTGGTTGATGCAAAAGCTGTTGGAGCATTTGTGAAGAGCAAATGACATTTTACACAATTATTAATAGATTTGTTTTTTTCTTTTTTTGGTGGAAATGGATTAACATCAGCCTGTGGACTGTTGTTATTCTGTGCTCAACTGCCATTTTATCCATCACCATATTTCCGCCTCTGGAACAAGAAACACTGGATGGGCCTATTCTTCATCTGGCCTTACAAAGCTTTGATTAGCTTGGTGGGTTTTCCAAAAAAGTCTGATGAAATGAATAGAAGCAAAGGAAAGAAAAAAATTAGTGGGCAGCAGATTGGAGGTCTGGAACCGCACTTGGTTGGAAAATCCAAATCCAATTCAAATCATTTCATTCACGTACCTACGGAAGACCATTAGGGCCAACAACAAAGATTTATTTTATTTTTTTTATTATTTTTTTAAGATTCTGAGTTAAGAGTCAGAAATCGTTTCTGAAAAAAAAGTCAGAATTTCTGAGGAAAAAAAGTCAGAATTTGACTTTTTTTCTCTGAAATTCTGAGTTTTTTCTTCGAAATTCTGACTTTTTCCTCAAAAATTCTGACTTTTCCCTCAGAATTTCTGACTTTTTTCTCAGAAATTCTGAGTTTTTTCTCAGAAATTCAGACTGTTTTTCTCAGAAATTCTGACGTTTTTTCTCAGAAATTCTGAGTTTTTTTCTCAGAAATTCTGACTTTTTTCTCAGAAATTCTGATGTTTTTTCTCAGAAATTCTGACTTTTTTCTCAGAAATTCTGACATTTTTTCTCAGAAATTCAGATTTTTTTTCTCAAATATTTGGATTTTTTTCATGGAATATCTGAGGGTTATTTTTTTCAGAAATTCTGACTTTTTCCTCAAAATTTCTTACTTTTTCCTCAAAAATTCTGACTTTTTCTTTAAAAATTCTGGCTTTTTTTCAGAATTTCTGACTTTTTTCTCAGAGATTCTGACTTTTTCCTCAAAAATTCTGACTTTTTTTTCAGAAATTCTGAATTATTTCTCAGAAATTCTGAAAAAAAGTCAGAATTTCTGAGAAATAATTCAGAATTTCTGAAAAAAAAGTCAGAATTTTTGAGGAAAAAGTCAGAAATTCTGAAAAAAAAAAGCCAGAATTTTTAGAGTTTTTTTCTCAAATATTTGGATTTTTTTCATGGAATTTCTGAGGGTTTTTTTCAGAAATTCTGACTTTTTTCTCAGAATTTCTTACTTTTCCTCAAAAATTCTGACTTTTTTTTCAGAATTTCTGACTTTTTTCTCAGAGATTCTGACTTTTTTCTCAGAAATTCTGACTTTTTTCTCAGAAATTCTTACTTTTTTACTCAAATTCTGAGTTTTTTTTCAGAAATTAAGATTATTTTCTCAAAAATTTGGACTTTTTTTTCATCAGATTTCTGAGTTTTTTTCAGAAAATTCAGAGACTTTTTCCTCAAAATTTTTGACTTTTTCTTTAAAAATTCTGACCTTTTTTCAGAATTTCTGACTTTTTTTCTCAGAATTTCAGATTTTTTCTCAGAGATTCTGAGTTTTTCCTCAAGAATTCTGACTTTTTCCTTAAAAATTCTGACTTTTTTCAGAATTTCTGACGTTTTTTTCTCAGAATCTCTGACTTTTTTCTCAGAATTTCTAACTTTTTATCTCATAAATTCTGACTTTTTTACTGAGAAATTCTGAGTTATTTCTCAGAAATTCAGCCTTTTTTTCTCAGAGATTCTGACTTTTTCCTCAAAAATTCTGACTTCTTTTTTAGAATTTCTGATTTTTTTTCTCAGAGATTCTGACTTTTTTCTCAGAAATTCTTACTTTTTTCTCAGAAATTCTTACTTTTTTACTCAAAATCTGAGTTTTTTCTCAGAAATTAAGATTATTTTCTCAAAAATTTGGACTTTTTTCATGGAATTTCTGAGTTTTTTTTCTGAAATTCAGACTTTTCCTCAAAATTTTTGACTTTTTCTTTAAAAATTCTGACCTTTTTTTTCAGAATTTCTGACTTTTTCTCAGAATTTCAGATTTTTTCTCAGAGATTCTGAGTTTTTCCTCAAGAATTCTGACTTTTTCTTTAAAAATTCTGACTTTTTTCAGAATTTCTGACATTTTTTTCTCAGAATCTCTGACTTTTTTCTCAGAATTTCTAACTTTTTATCTCATAAATTCTGACTTTTTTACTGAGAAATTCTGAGTTATTTCTCAGAAATTCAGCCTTTTTTTTCTCAGAGATTCTGACTTTTTCCTCAAAATTTCTGACTTCTTTTTTAGAATTTCTGATTTTTTTCTCAGAATTTTTGTCTTTTTTCTCTGAAATGTCTCAGAATTTCTAACTTTTTCCTCAAAATTCTTTATTTCTCAGAATTTCTAACTTTTTCCTCAAAAATTCTGACTATTTCTTTAAAAATTCTTACTTTTTTTCAGAATTTCCTTACTTCTTTTCACAGAAATTTTGTTTTTACTCAGAAATTCTGTTTTTTATCAGCATTTTTACTTTTTTTCAGGATTTGTGACCCTTTTTCACAGAAATTTTGATGTTTTTCTCAGAAATTCTTACTTTTTATCTCAAAAATTTAGACTTTTTTCTCAAAAATTCAGATATTTTCTCAGAAATTTTGTCTTTTTTCTCAGAAATTCAGATTTTTTTTGTCTCAGAATTTCTTTCTTTTTCCTCAAAAATTCTGACGATTTCTTTAAAAAACCTGTCTTTTTTTCTCAGAAATTTTCATTTTTTCTTTAAAATTTCTAACTTCTTTTCTCAGAAATTCTGACTTTTTTACTCAGATGTTCAGACATTTTTTCTCAGAAATTCTGAGTTATTTCTCAGAATTTCTAACTTTTCTAAATTCTTACCTTTTTTCAGAATTTCTTATTTCTTTTCTCAGAAATTTTGACTTTTTTCACAGAAATCCAGATTTTTTTTCTCAACAATTTGGACATTTTTCCTGGAATTTCTGCGTTCTTTTTTTCAGAATTTCTGAGAAAAAAGTCAAAATTTCTGAGAAAAAAAGTCACAATTTCTGAGAAAAAAAAAGGTCAGAATTTCTGAGATAAAAATCTGAATATCTGAGATAAAGTCAGAATTTCTGAGAGAAAAGTCAGAAATTCTGAGAAAAAAGTCAAAATTTTTGAGCAAAAAAACCCCAGAATTTCTGAAAAAAAGTCAGGATTTTTCAAGAAAAGAATTCAGAATTTTTGAGAAAAAACTCAAATTCTGAAAAAAAGTCAAAATTTCTGAGAAAAAAGTCAAGATTTCTGAGATAAAAACTCAGAATTTCTGAGGTAAAAAATCAAAATTTCTGTGAAAAAGTGTCAGAAATTCTGAAAAAATGCAAAAGATTCAGAAAAAAATCTGAATTTCTGAGAAAAAAAAACCCAATTTCTGAGAAACAACTCAAAATTTCTGAGAAAAAAACTCAGAAATTCTGTGAAAAAAGTCAAAATTTTGATAAAAAAACCATGAATTTCGGAAAAAAGTAAGAAATTTTAAGAAAAAAAGTCAGAATTTTTCAAGAAAGTCAGAATTTGTGAGGAAAAAGTTAGAATTTCTGAGAAAAAACTCAAAAATTATGTGAAAAAAGTCAAAGTTTTTGAGAAAAAAATCTGAATTTCTGAAAAAAAGTCAAAATTTTTGTGAAAAACTGTCAGAAATTGTGAAAAAACGGAAAAGATTCAGAAAAAAATCTGAATTTCTGAGAAAACCCCCCAAATTTCTGAGAAACAACTCAAAATTTCTGAGATTAAAAACTCAGAAATTCTGTGAAAAAAGTCAAAATTTTTGAGAAAAAAACCCCTGAATTTCTGAAAAAAGTAAGAAAAAAAGTCAAAATTTTTCAAGAAAAAGTCAGAATATTTGAGAAAAAAATCTGAATTTCTGAAAAAAAGTCAAAATTTCTGAGAAAAAAGTCAGAAATTCTGAGAAAAAAACTCAGAAATTCTGTGAAAAAAGTCCACATTTTTGAGAAAAAAAATCTGAATTTCTGTGAAAAAAGTCAAAATTTCTGAGAACAAAGTCAGAAATTCATTTTTAAAAAATCAGAATTTCTGAGAAAAAAGTCAAGATTTCTGAGATAAAAAGTCAAAATTTCTGTGAAAAAGTCAAAATTTCTTTGAAAAAGGGTCAGAAATTCTAAAAAAAAAAAAAAGTAAAAAATTCAGGAAAAAAGTGAGAATGTCTGAGAAAAAACACAAAATTTCTGAGAAAAAAACCCTGAATTTCTGAAAAAAGTAAGAAATTTTTGAGAAAAAAGTCAGAAATTCATTTTTAAAAAATCTGAATTTCTGAGAAAAAAGCCAAGATTTCTGAGATAAAAAGTCAAAATTTCTGAGAAAAAAGTCAGAAATTATGTGAAAAAAGTCAAAATTTCTGAGAAAAAAAATCTGAATTTCTGAGAGAAAAAACTAAAAAAAAAAAAGGTTTTTTTTCAAAAATTCAGAGAATTTTTCTTAGAAATTCTGAGCCTCTTTTATCCAGAAATTCTGACTTTTTATCTCAGAAATTTTGTCTTCTCAGAAATTCAGATTTTTTTCTGAAATTCTGACTTTTTTCTCAGAAATTGTGACTTTTTATCTCAGAAATTCTGTGTTGTTTTCTCAGAAATTCTTTTTTTTTTATTTTATTTATTTATTTATTTATTTTTTGTAAATTCCTGACTTTTCTCGGAATTTCTGAGCTTTTTTTCAGAAATTCTGATTTTTTTTCTCAGAAATAAGTTTTTTTTCTCAGAAATTTTTACTTTTTTCTCAGAATTTCTAAGCTTTTTTTTTCTCAGAATATTAAAAATAGAAAACAATAAACTGTTGTTGGCCCTAATGCTCTTCCGTACTTCCCTCAATTCTTTTCCTAAAGGTAAACAATCACCACGATAGCTCACCTCAAATGTCGCTCCTTTCACAGACAATGAGTCAGCTGATTGCGATGTCTCCATTTCCACTCTGTCCTCAGTCAGCTGTCTGGTTAAGCTGCTACATTTAGATTAGTGGAAAACTAGGGCTATGCTAGCTAATTGCATCACTAGCAAGACTCTGCATGTGGCGATGGTGAATCAGTCAGTGCCATGTGTTTGTGCATGAACTCAATACCTCTAGATGTCACTGAGTAACAGTGACACAGGTTCTGGGAAGAGATGATGATGCTGTTGAGTTATTGTTTGTTGGTGAATGCATCATAAGTCAAACTTAATTTACCTTCCATTGTGTTAGAATAGAGCAGCAATCTGCTTGCATGGTGGTAAGATGATGCCAGAGGTAAGCAGGTTTTTTCAATACTTCATTTATAAATTCAGAACAGCTACAAGTGACACTAGAGGAACTGACAGTAAAGAATAAAAACATTTATTTATTTATTCATTTTGCAAAGTCACGTGAGCATATACAGGCAATGAATGAGTTGCTCCACATGTAAAAAGTCAATCAGCAGAGCATATATACTCAGGGATAAAACTCCGTAACTCTTTCTCACAGTAGACATTTTGACATGTCATTACAGGTAATGCACAGGTGTAATTGATGTCATTAATTGTAGCTGCATTCCTTTCATGTGTGTCAGGTTCACGACCCAGGCTGTCGTGCGTGCCGACTCTCTGGGGTGCCTGAATGGAACAAACATGGCAATGATTTGACTAGTTACACCAGGAAAAGTCAAAATGCTTGTTGTGAAAAGGCCTTGCTGCTGTTTATTCTTACCATTGAAATGCACCCTGGGGTATCACTATCTGGAGGGGAAGCAGTGGAGACAGGTTTGGGGAATGTGGTTTAATCTGAAAAGCTAACAGCAACAAGAGGTTTGACAACTCCCACAATGCACCGAAATTCACAGTTTGATAAAACAAACCAGAGAGCATGTATCTGAGGAGGAATTTGGCTTTGAATTAAACAGAAAAACGTAAACACATCAAAGTAGAGTCAGAGAGTTTTCATGTGACAACAACAGCGATATATACACACTATGTACTGTACTGTTCTGAAGATAAATCATGTGGAGGTAATTCAAGAACACTATTTGTTTAAAGTGTATGCAGCCCTGCAGAGTCCAGTTGTGATTTGGAGCTGTGCAGCAAAGTCTAGTGAACAAGAGTACTTGTGCTGCTTGTGCTGTATGTTATTGGGTGAAGGGGTTGCCTCCTTCTCAGCCCACCCATGCAATAAATCCGCTGCACTTTGGATGTGGATTATATTAAATTTAATAAGTTATTGCCATATTTCAACTCCTTCATTCGTGTCGTTCGTAGTAAGAGCAGGAAACGCCTCCCTTTTGAGTTTAATACACACAAAGACATAGTGCTTGTGTTCCCCTGGGCGACACAATCCTAACACAAGGCCAGACAACACAACTTACACAACTTCCTGCACAGTTTCAATGAGGCAACACCAATTCTCGGAGTTTGTACCATGTCTGCAGGCATTTGGGGATAACACGAGCCAGCTTGAGTGCGTTTTTAGAGACAATCAGCAGCAGAGTGATGTAGCTGACGATGTATGGGTCCGTGGTAACTGTTGTATATTTGTGAGTGAAAAATAATCCTTTCCCCTTTGGGATTTATTTGGCCAAGTGGAGCACATGTTTCAATTTGACTGTGACCTACTGTATTTACTACAGCTGTGGGGAGAAATGACTTCAACGGTTTGTATTCTGAACAATTTCATATTTCATAAATAAATGAAGAATTTACCCCTGAAATCTGAAATGACAACTTTCAGTCCAGCTTCCTACTTGAAGCAGAGCATTCCTACAGCATGTTGTATTTCTTTATGTAATTTCCTGGTATGGTTTTTATACTCCGTGCCCCAAAAATTTGCTTTAAAAATGTTTATAACTGTATTAAAGTGGAACCACTTCAGCTCTGATATAAACAGACATTTCCGCAACTTGCCACTGTAAAGTAAACGGTCTTCAACCAGAATGTCTGCACACTCACTGCAGAAAAACCAGAGTGAGCTTCAGAAATGAAAAGACGATCGTTGCTTAATCACCAGGAACACTGGCGAGCAAAAAATCAAACGGTGATAGCACATCATAGCAGCCATCTGATCGCTGTGTATGATTCATCCATGGGAATTCCACGCGCACCACTTTGGGAGTGTGTGGTTTGACATTTTCAAAGAAATAATCATTATCGCCATTTGTTTTTCCTTTTCATGGGGTGATAATAGCAAGTTAGACCTTGAGCCAACGGTAGTTAATTAAGTCTAAATTTGAAAGAAGAGAAACTTTTTTGAAAACAAGGGGCTTAAAGTGAACTCAGAGGATGCTCAATGAAACCTAATTAACCCTTTTCACCCTTTGTCCTCCCTTTCATGTGTAGGTTTTATAGATGAGTTGTCAATATTTTGTGCTTTCTGCTCTCAACTGACAGCTGTCTGCTCACTGGAGTTTGGGAAAATCACATCTGAGCAAAAAAAAAAGAAAAGATTATTTGTGTTTGCGGATTTAAAGGAAACCCCCTCAACATTCGTGTCAGCATTCGAGAGTGTTGGAAGGATAATAGTGTTAGTGTATACAAGACAGCTGTTGTTGGTAACGGTGCTGACAAGATCTACAATAAACATGCCAAAGTTTTACAATCCCCCTCCCATGACCAGCTGCAGCATGTTGGTGAGTTGAGACATCTTTAGAGGGAGATAGCGGGATGGAAGATGCAGTGGTGACTCTGGAGGACCCAAACAGCCTGAACAACTGCAGCGAGCAGGTGTTTGTCCTCTTCCTGAGCAACTCTGGACTCTCCAAAGATGTATTAACACAATCCATTCTGGCTGTTTTTGATTATATTAATTTTTTTTTAACATTTTTAATTACTTTGTAAGATTTATCTCAGAGACGCATAACATTATTTAATAGAGACAGATGTGTGCAAGTTATAGAAATGTGCTTATTGTCTCCACATGTTCATTCATAATTCATGTGCATTTTTTCACATCCATAAATATTTAAAACCTTTAAACATAAATAATCATGAATAATTGATGACCTTAATGACATTATGTTTTACAGAGGAACCATTCAATGGGCAGCATAATGCCTGACTGACATCTATTATATGTAAACAATTTCTAAGCCTGAAACAAAGAGGGGACCACGTTTTCTTATCTGACAGGGTCCAGATGGGCTTCTGCCGGTGCTCTCTGATTGGCTGGTCTCAGATTGAAGCCGTGGTGGTGGAAGTGCGAAAGTTGTCTCTAAATAGATCTTGGATGGCACCATCTCCGCTGCTGAAAAGAATGGCGGCCATTCTGTGAGCCGGCTGGCGTGAGTGTGGTTGAACAGAGGATCCACTGTTTTCCGGTTTTGATGTCCTTCAGTTGGAGGCAGTGCCTTTCAGAGCCTCAGCAAACAGTTCCTACTCAGTTCTTCCGGAGGTGAAAGTGGTTGTGGAAATGCTTGCTGATAGCCGTCTCTTTGGAAAGCTGTTGGCCATCTGAAACATGGACACGTTGTTTAACAAAACATCCTTCATGTTATAGATGCTGCAGAGAGATATGTCACGCCTCCGTAGGAGTGATGACAGTTATCATTGCCTCAGGAAACTCTTTTCTTTCTTTCTTTCTTTCTTTCATTCACTAGTTTGTGCTGTGGAGTTTTTGTGAGCCATCTTTTTTTTTTCTACTGGTAGCTCATTATAAGAATATGCTCCACACCTTAAAACCTTTAAACTCCTCCATTCTTATTGACGTTCTTTATGTCAGGGCTCCATAGTTTAAACACTGTATGGGCACGGAGGAGGTATTTCAACTTAAATGCTTTCAGTTTATATATGGGAAAAAAAGTGGGCTGTGCGTGGCAGGATGTTTACTTACACTGCTGGTAGCTGCTGCTTGAGTGTTTGTAGTATGCAGGAGTGTTTCGTAGGGGCTTTTGGGTGAGGTGGTGATTGGGAGTGGCAGGATTTGATTGAATGGGGGATTAGAGGGAGTGGAGGGGGAAGTGAGGCAAGGTGTAGCACTGGAAGGCCGGAGGAAGTGGCGAGCCTGCAGATCGACTCCTCTGCTGCCTTCACACTGTATGAAAGTCAATGTAACAATTTTTATTTCTTTATTTCAAAATGGTTTACATGAAACTGAAGAATAATTTTATGACAATTCCTGTGTTCATTTCTGCACCACAATTTGTCAAGTCAAATGTAAATCATAATTTTCCAATTTATCTAAGTCTTGTTTTTTTGATGACATCATTTCAAATATTGAGAAAGGATGCTCATGCATTCCTCTGTATTTAGTAATAAATACTTGGACTCGACTTACGTTGGAAAAAAAAACAAAAAAAAACTCCCTTTGTCCTTATTTATCATTTTAGGCATCTGGGCGCCTTATGACTGTGTCATGAGTCATCTGTCTTCTCACAGAGCTTTACATTTCAAGACTGACTTGGATTTTCAGACACTCTGTTGCTCCCCTTTATCTCTGTCTATGAAGTTGTGATTTGAGCATCTGGGCTGAAAAACCACGATGGTTACCTGAAATGTGTCAATACATTCTCCAGTGTTGTAAAGTGCTGTAATATCTGTTTGATATTAGAGACACTGCAGGTTTTTCACCTCACAGCTCCCCCTTGTGGAATAAGTGAAGAACGACAGTTTTAACAAGTAAATAACTGGGGTTACCGTAGGCCATATTCAAGTGTCAAGGATGAATATGGCCATTTCTTGCAATAATCTAAGAAATGAAAGAATAAATGAAATATTCAACAATAGCAAAAGTGTAAAAAACACAGTTTTAATTGATATGACACATCTCAGATCCTCTCCTGCATGTGCTAACTGTTCAGATCTTTTACTATGTTTGAAGAAAAAAAAAAATCATTGTGAATGTAAAAACACATTTGTTATTTTCGTAAAATCATAAACTTAACATACTGTATGTAAGTTGGACAAGTATTAGTGTGATTGTATAAAACAAGATGAAATATACAGAGTAAAATCAGGGTGTTTGTGGACAGCACAGTGACTTTGCCTAAGTGGTTAAAGTCCCCATGTAAAATTGCAGTTAATCAAATAACCACAAAGCAGTTGACACTAAATGAATGTGTGGCCCTGCAGCTTGAGGCAACAGGCCTGGGGTCTGTGCCCACTTGGCAATCCAAGCCTTGTTTGGAAGGAGTATTTATAATATAACAGAGTAAACTGTAGTTATAGTTTAATCTGAAATCAACATGGAATAGAAAGAACAGATGAACAGATGCCTCGTTTCATTAGTTTATGTGACTGTACAGACACAAGCTTTAAAAAGCTTTGTGGTTTGGAGAGGACATAATAACAGTGAAAATGCTGCTAATGCAGCTGCTAGATAATAAAGTAATTCATCATCCGACAAAGAGCCAACACTCTGGTCCAACCAGCTGAAAAACGAGAGGACCACTTTGAATGTATATCACATATCTAAAATGTGATGTCATGAGATAAATATCTCCAGGTATCACCATGGTAAACAGACAAAACGCTCTCTGTCCTTGAACATTGGGACGGTCCTCAGACTCCAATAATTACTGGGAACCATATCTGATTCTTGAGTAATGTATTTATTTATAGGTGAGGTTTGAGCTTTTAACGAAAATCCACGTCATGCTCCTCGTTCTTTCCGGTTAGTAATCATACTTTATTTATACAACATTTCCATCCGGCTGGAGGATGCCTCTTGTAAATTCCTCATGGTAGGCAAAGTCATGTGCAGTGATTCTTACTTTTCCCCGCCCTGTTAGGAATTACTTGATTCCTTCTAAGGAAATAAAAGACAAAAAGAATCATCAGATGTTCTTTATGGGAGATCACATAAATGTTACTCTGGTTTTGATGGTTGTTTTTTATGTGGCTCTTGCTGTTTACCTTAGCTGCTCACAAGGACCGCTATAATATGACTTTGATACATTTACCTCTCTTCACTGATATGAAAACAACACTCCTCATCCACTCCCCGTCTCCACTGGAGCACTCAAACAAATTCTCATTTTAAGTATTTTCATCACCATCGTCGATCAACCTCTCCCTCTGTACTTAATCCACCCTGACGTGATTGTCCTTAAAGTGCTGCCAAAACTTTCCAGGTTGACTAAAATGGGATGACTCATTTACAGATCAACCTTTTGTAAACATGCTGCGGCTCACAGGTGATAACAAGTCTTAAAAATGTGGTGTCTATTGCAGTAATTTGAATTCTGCCCTCCCTTTTAACTCTCAATGAGTTATAACAGCGGAGCCAGCTGGGTGAGGACGAGGAATGAGTGGACTGTTAGCAGGTGTAATTTGTTCTCTGTGCCGAAGGAATTCTTAAAAGACACTGTTTGAGTAATGACATAAGAGATTCACTTCTGGTCCTGTACACGTTTAACAATGCATATTAGCTGCTTCTCATTCTGACATCATGACATGTATAGGCTTGAAACTCGTCCAAGTCTACTGAAATTCAGAAGCCTGTTGCAACTGGGAGGTATCGCTTTACAACATCTTCCACCTGGTCTGAAGTAATGCAACTCTACACTGCGGCATTTGTATCTAATGGGCCGAAAAACACCGTCTGAATATTAATTTGATCCAAAACAATACAAATTAATTCTGGAGGAGAACTTTTTATTTGAGCAGCTACATCAAAGACCATTTTTACTGTTTCCCAATTAACATTGAATACTTCTGCTGACCATAATTTTAGTGCCTCCAGACAAATTTTATTAAACCCGAGCTATACATCCTTATTAATGACTCTCTGGGGCTTTTCATACACTGTGTGTTTAACCCTTCGTTGGGCAGGTAACATTCAGGAACTTATTTGTGACTAGTTATTGAAGTATTAATGTGTTTAAGTTTAGAATAAGTATGTTTGTATTATACATACATTTCTATGTGTTCATATATTCATTTTGTGTATTTTTCTATATGAGTGTCCCATAAAGGGTTAATGCTAACATTAGCAAGCGACATACTGAACAGTTATTGCACAAACATTATATTTGTTTTGGAGTAAATTTATCTTCATAATCTTAGTTTAATGTTTTTTTAAGGTAAGGATGAAACGGAATGAGCAGGTTAAGTCAGCAACACAACGCACAACCCAGTGAGGTGGCAAAAGTGTCAACGTAAAAAAAAAAAAAAAAAAAAAAAGATAGCCCGCCCAAAAAACTTGTGGAAAGTGAGAAGAAGAGTAGAGTTAGATCTGTTAGAGCTGATGCTATGTAAATGCTATGCTAATACCATTAAGGTGTTATGCTAATATTAACTGGTGCTACAATACTTTCAACTGCAGTGGAAGCCAATGGCTGTGATACTAACAGTAGCCCAAACTTGCAGGGAGCCAATAGAGAGGACCTGCAGGGTATAAACAGCAAGAATATACTTGTTTTGTTCCCAAGTTTTGTCAAGGCAAGTACATTTAGACAGTTAAGACCTTCCCTGGAGTTAGAGTTCAGCATTTGTTGATTTTTCACTCCTGTCTTTTGTTGCGTGTTGCATTTGTGGCACACATATCGAACATAATATAAGAGTCATGGTGTTTGTTTGTTACGTTCTGATGTGCAAGTACTGTAATTGTTGTGGTGAGTTGGTGTCCATACTTAAAATAAAATCTAGTGTAAACAATCTTCAAAGGTAAAATAACATTCCTGTCCACAGGCAGACGATGCCTCATTTAACTTTTTTTTCTCCCACCCTTTTGATAACTGTTAGGAGCCACATATAACGCCATATATAAGATCTACCATGATGCACTGCTAATCCTCCCCTGGGGATTTTGCTTTTGTCTCTCTATGAACGTAATGTTTAAGAGCTGCATGAAAGTGTAAGAGAACTATTGAGAAAAACAATTGTGTTACCTCGCAACGGGTTTTGGCTGAACAGGTAAGACCAGATTTGAATATTATGCTCACTTTTACATCCAGGGCTGCGTCATGTGTTTATTTTGGTGCTGAGTACATTTTGTAATAATCTGCGGAGGAAATAATGATCCCTAAATCAACAAGGACTAAAACGGCACACAGAAGTTTTGTTTTTTTTGAAAGCCACAAGCATCTTCATCCCATGAAGGGTGAAAATCTCAATTTAATCCTATTACAACAGTGTAGAGATACAAGGTAAACATCTTAGTACTGCATCTGCTTAGGTTTTCTTACTTGTTGCTCTTCAGGAAAGGCTTAAAAATAATAATAGAGAAAAAAAATAATACAAATGACAGTAAAAAGAATACTATTTACAGCATATCAAAAGCCAGCGGGTCTGGAGATAACAGGGGGAGATGAGAAAAACAAACAGTGAAGGTAGCCTACAATGACAAATGTACAGTCCTGTAATAATTCTGTTGTGGGCGAATAATCTGTTATTTCTTGAGAGATACAAATAAGATGACAGGGACAGGCCCGGTGCTGCGAGTATTTTGGCTTGACCTTTAATCATTGCTAACACATATACCTGCTTTGTTGTGTTTTATCTGATTTTAAATTTAATATATTACAGTTTTAGACTGTTAATCAGATTGGCAATTAACGTTTGAAGACTTGAAGTTTTGGATTTGGGGAAATTACGAGGAGTGTTTTTCACGATTTTCTGCAAAACACATATAAGAAATATCCAGTTTGAAAAGGTCAGAGGGTTTGAATACGATATAATCTGAATGGTTATATGATGCCTTTTGTTTTGACAAAGAGGAAAGAGTTTTTGTTCATATCAGTTTCCTATCTAGATGCTAAAACTCAATCTCAAAACCACTCAAAATGCTGATGGAGGCATATAATGTCTAGATTATGTATTTTTGACCTTTACATTCGAACTAAGTTTGTGTCAAATCCCCAAACCTAGGAGTTTATATATCAAGATAAAACTTAATTCTTCACAGACTGGACTATAAATCAGTGAGAGACAGACCTTGTTCCTGTTTTATGGCTCCTTCAACAGTTGTTCCTCATCTGCGGTCAGGACCACCGCAAAGGTTTACAAGATGATCTCAGGGGTTATTATACCAACTTCTCTTTAGTGTTTGGGGTTTTCTTTTCTGTGTGAAATTCTGTGCAGCTTTTACCTTTCAGGATTCAGTTCATACTCGTGCACCCTGAGGAGCTACATGTGGAGATAACTTTATATTAAGGAGTCACAAGTTTAAAGGTTGGCAGCCACTTACGCACAGCATGTCGGCCCACCCACTTGGTTTGAAAATGTCAACAGAGTAGGAAAGAAGACGACGCTGGGTGGAAAATAAATTTGGTTGTTACCTGTGGGGGACCTGCGAGGTTTTTTACCAAGAGCAGAGTCTGGAGTAAAATGAAGTGTTTGGTATCTGCTTTACAGAAAAATCTTTTTATTCCTGCAGTGACTGTGATAACAAGGCATTTACACCACAGCTTTTATTCATGCAGGGAACTCGTGCCAACAGCTGACTGGAGTAAGGTGCTAATGTTGTGTCATATTAATGCTAATAATACACCTCTGTGCTCTCTGCTTGACATTGTCTCACCTGTATCATGACTGTGTGTCTTCTCCCTGTTTGTTTTCCTCCAGTCAGAAAGTGGTGCCTTCATGCCTTCACCACAGGGCATCCTGGGGAAAAAAAACAAAACAATACCATGACACTCTTACACATGAAAACTAAATCACAAAAAAAGTAGCGTTACATGTTTCCAATGAAAATTTGGACTTATCAGAAATCAAAAATGGTCATTGATGCTTTTATTATTTAACACCCTGCAGTCCTGTGCAAGGAGGCAACAGAAACAAAGATGGGAGTTTGTCACTTTCTGTTATCTTATACTTTGTATTTCATAGATTGTACACTTTGTACACACTACACAGCTTCAATTTATATTGTACTTTTTTTGTTTTGCCTTGTCTTCCGCTTTTCCTCTTGAAAACAACAGAATTTTCCTTCTCACATCTGATGAGCTTCATGAGTATTGTCTTCAATTGGGCCTTGAGTTACGGATCTTTCCTGATGAAACCCATTTTGTGCTCTTGATGACGCTGCATATAAACTAGGAACTTTGTTTAATTCCAGTATATTGCAACTGCCTAAAGTTACATAATTAAGACAAGTTTACCAATAAAGAAGACAAATTTTTACCAATTTTCATGAAATTCAAATACAGTCACAAGATTGCATTAAACTGGAAGTGAGGCTGTGTGCTGGATTTGAAGGCCTGCAGGCAAAACCTCCCTGTAAATTATGCACGTTGTTTTGGTTCACACTGGTTTAAAGGTCAGATTTAGTTTCTTGGAGACTTTTGTGATTTACAGGTGACACTGGAAAAACACTTTTCTGCTGCAGCAGTACAGACAGGCAGATGAGGAGAGTTTCAGAGCAGTGGCAGGTTGGGATGTATAGATGGCATTGGGCTGCTACGATAGGTACATGCATCAAATATTCATAACCTTGTGTCAGTATATATCACAGTACATTAGCAGGGTTGTGTGTGATGATTCCTGTTTAGTGCAGTCAGACCGCACACATGAATACAAAACAGATGAATGACTCATTCTATGCAACATTCAAGGTTGAAATCTGTTTCTTCTTTGGCTCATAATCCTTATTGTGGTGTTTTGATTCAACACAGCTACTACAGACTTTCAGTGCCTGAGTGTGTCACACTCTGCTGACGTCTTACTGGAAAAATTTTGGGTTTCAAATCAGGATATTAAGATATAACCAAATTTCAGAAGGAGAAATGGCGCATAACAGTCCAAAATGGTTTATTTTGTAAAGGGGGCAGTTGGAGGAGATGAGAAAACATGGTGCGCTACTAAATGATGATATATTCAAATGTACATGACATTCAAAGGGTATTACAGTTATCACTCAAATTTCCACACATGAAGTTAAGTCTTCATTCCAACATGTTTTCCAAGTGTAAATGGATAAAAAGTTTTGTATATTTTCAAAATAAAAAAAAATGTATCAACACAATAAACCCTTGGGATGCTGAAACGAAAAAACAGAAGTAACAGTTACATGCAGAATGTAGACTGATGAGTTAATTTCCTTGAGTGTGGGGAAAAATAATAACACAAGGTGAATGACTAACACATCTTATTAATTTAGAGATAAATTTGAGGTGAATCCTTCTGCCCTTTTGTCCCCATCATTAACTCACATTAGCAGAAACTGCATTGTTTCAGTCTTTTATTCACTATAATATAGGTCAATAGGAAATATAAGAAACTGCTATTAATGACAACTTGAGTGGTCTTGGCTAGCCATTACAAACAGCACATATGTGTTGAGATGCCTCATGAAAATGACGGCCCAAAATAAATTACATTTGCCAAAACCTAACGCACAGACTGGTAGGGATGGGGGGAGGGGAGGTTGGACTCGATGTAGGAACAACTGACGGGATGACTAGTCAAATACACTGTGAATGAAGCTCCTCTGGATGTGTGGCGTCCAGAGGTACGGCTGTAGAGTGAGTAAAAAGGTCCCAAAGTAGAAACTGCAGTCTTAACATGTGCCATACTTTAAAATGTAGAGGAAAACACCCTTACACTCATCAATATGATGAGCAGAAAAGTCCCAAACCAAAGCTTTGAAGTCTTTATTTTTGCTATCGGGGAGAGGAAAAATACTCGAAAACAAAAATAAAACACAAAACAGGAGAGGGAGGGAAGAGACGACTCCAGATATTACGCTGAATGCAGAGAAGATGAACTGCACGAGTTGGGTGAGACACTCCGGCACAGGGGGTTATTTCCTGGAGCTAGACTTCTAATATCCAAAAAGTACTGGTCTGGAGGACCCATGTTGGTCAAGGGGTGTCCATGGAGGTGCCTACAGCAAAATGCCTCAACAGCAGCATCTTAGCAGGCTGTCCATGAGTGACGCTATGTGCTTCCTGCTGCCTGGCTCTCTGCTCCCTCTGAATTACCTGCAAGAAGAAGGTGACAGCAGCTTGAGTGGTCTGAATACACACACAGACACACACAGATGGTAGTTTATTAGATATGTCTGTCTAAAACTAATGCACCGATGCAGTCCTTCAAATTTTTATTCATGAAGTTTTCAATGTTAAATTGTTACAGCACTGCTGATTTGATTTTATTCTGACAGAAAGGTGGTTCTGTCATTTAGCCTCTCACTGATGGGATGATCACAATAATCATCGCCCTGTCTGTATAACACATCATTACAGTCTGCAGCCTCAAATGAGCAGGAAGTGGAATAAACAACTTTTCTAAAAGTTGCCACACAGAAACCAACATTATGACCTTGGTGAAAAGAGGATTAATTGCAGGACTGCTGCATTAGCTTTAGCTTGGCAATTCTAATAACCTTCCAACTGAGAGTATATCACAATGCAAACAGCTGTGGAACAAACAAACAAAAAAAGCAGCAATAAAATAAACATCCACTAGTTTGGTTTTAAGGCAAGTAGACCAGGGAATACCCAAAGACACTTGAAGAAGAAATAAAAAATCACTGACTTGTAGCAGGAGTGGAGGCTGAAGCAGAGGCAGAGGCGTTGCCCTCCTCGTCACTGTCGTCCTCATTGGACTGCGGTACCTCGGCCTCAGGGATGGTTGTTGCCGGGGTCTCAGGCTCCTGCTCCACTCTGCTCTTCAGGGCCAAGATACGGTGATGTAACGCTGCAGCCAGCTGACCGATGTCCTTAGAGCTACCCTGAAGAAGAGAGACAAAGGTACAGACACGATGAAGGATGAAAAAATAAAACACTCCATCAGACTGCTTCCTACAAATGGGTTTGTCATGTTTGAGCCACTAGGAAGCTTTAAATGTTAAAACATATTTGGAATAAAAGCCTGCTAGTGGACAATGAGATACTCAGCTGGACGTCTGTGTTTATTTCAGTCTTTTTGCTTAAACATAAACATAAATACTACACACAGCTTGTTTCAAGTTTAACACACACACGCACGCACACATACCGATATTAGGAAGACCTTGACCCCCTGGTCCTCTGTGTCCATGGCAGTGATTCGTACACTCTTCTCGCTGGCCTTGTCCACCTGCATCTGGGGCCAAAGTTTAGTGTTGAGGATCAACCGGAGGCTGCCCTGGGTCCTCATCACTGGAAAAGGTCAACCACAAACAAATAGCAACAATGAACTAAAGGCCCAAGCAGCTTCTTGCTTTACAATCTTTTTTGGTCCATGTCATTCTATTTCACTACGATCTCAATGCAAATGTTTCACGAAAGATTAAAAACAGACACCATTAGTAATATCTATAGACCTATAGGTGACAGAGAATGTTTTTACAGTCATAATTTCATCAGGATATCTGCAGTGATTATCTAATATGAATCTCCGCCTGCAGTCAGTGTTGAAAACAAAAATTTGCATGAAAAAAGAAAACATTTCTTTTGAAATAAAGGAAGTGAAAGTGTTTTGTCATCCCTTTTTTGTCTGCAACTGATAAACACATTAGAAAATCACTCACATAGTGTATTAAAAGCATGCTGTGGTGTGGAGATCCACCTTAATGTGTAATGTGGGTAAGAGCTCCCCCTTGTGTTCAACATCATGCACTGTAACCATATCAATCAAGACCACAGCTGAAAAGTCTTTGAAGTAGATCTACCATCTCTCCCTCTATACTGCCTGATCTGCCATATCTGTCTAGCACACACAACCAACCCACCAGTCTAAACAAACAATCCACAACACAAGTATTCACACCATGCACAGATGCATGAAGATGTTTGTGCAGGTGTGTTTACCTAGACGGGACTGTAGCGTTCCGTCTTCTGTCGATGCCATGTCGTTGAGCCTCAGCAAACCTCGACCTCTCTCTATCCACGACTGAGCGGTCTTCTCAAAAACATATAACTTGCACTGCATCTGTGAGGAAAGAGTGCAGACAAACAAGGACTGTTATCACATCTGCCATATTTCATTTACTGTACGTCTTTAACTGAGGGAGCAGCAGCCCAGCCCGTACCTGTAAAACATTGCTTTCTGATTCTTCTCCAGTTTTGACGTCAACTTTCTCTAAGATGCACTTCTTGGCTGTGGCTTTGGTGTACGCTGCTGCAGACTCCTCCAAAGACTCTGACACGCTGTTCACTGCTGAGATAAGATAAAGTTGAGGAATTAGCACCAACCTTTAATCGTTTGCTCTTTCTTCTCACACTATATTCATAGCAAAAGAAAATTTCACGGACTAGCCATTGCAGCAGGCTCACTATGAAGAACACAGGGTGGCAGTCTGTCACTTACACCAGAGCTGTAAAGCATGCCACATCATTTGCACAACAAGTCACTTGAGCTCTGCACCCACATAAACAAATGCCAGAGCACACAGCAGCTATGAAATGCCGATTTTTTTCCCTTTGTCATTGGACAAAGTGGACAGTCACTGTTAATACCCAAAACTCTATTCACTGTCTGATTTCTCCAAGCGAGAACCCACAAATAACGTGACTATTATGTCAAAAACATGTTTATCAAATTCATGAAGTCAAGCAGTATTCACTGTCACAACATTGTTTTTTTTACCCTCTAACAAGCAGGTGATATTCACAGTTCACACAAGTGATAAAATTTGCTTTTGCTTCTTTTTTAGCAGTTATTTGCCTTCGCTCTAAGTACACTGAAAGCATGGGAAGAAACAGAAGAAGTCTCATACTCTCAATGGTGAGAAAACGGATGGAAGTAAAATTTACTGCAAGTCCTTCAGCTCCTTCAATTCAAAGGTTGATTTTTCCACAGAGAGAGCTGCCTTAAGGTTAAAGGAAATGTCTGGAATACATCACTAGTCGTGTGAAATCTGCATCTCAGATCACAGATGAAATATTTATTACACTCGCAGCTCTTCGGGGAGCACTGATCTAACACCAATTCCCAACTAAATTTGATGCTGATATCTAAAGATATAATGTAACATGTCCAACTGATTAAGACACATTTCACTGACTAATTTAAGATCAGATTATTTAACTGCTCCAAGTGAAGCCAAGTGTCTCTTAAAGCTATTCACTGTGTAACCAAACACAGAACATTTTTCAGTCATTGGCTGCACTGTGTTTTTACCCTTCTCTGGGGTGGTTTCTTGTGATGAGGGCTCTGAAGCAGGGGGGGCTGAAACCTCTTTATTTTCCTCATTTGATGACTCACCCTTGGGGGACTCTGAAAATACAGCAAAAGTGGTCACTGGAACTTGAAGCTCAATCATTATTGGTTTTCCAAACTGACCAAAATCAGACAGTGTCTATACAATGGGCTGTATAACTCACCAGAACTCTTTCAGACATGTTCTGCCCAAAAACAAATTTTGCCCCACTGTCTGTACTGTTTGTGGCATTTTTTGAACTGAAACGGAGAAAAAGAAGAGGAAAAAAAACATTAGTGAGTTGATGAAGTTAATCATAGATGAAGATGAGTTTCTAAAAATACTCAAAGGAGGACACAATTTCATTACCTTGGGGTAGAGATGTACTGTAAGAAATAATTAGTGCCCTCAGATTGAGAGTCCAGTGGCACACTATCCTTTGACTTGTCTTCTGTACTGTTTTCCTCCAACTAGAGAAAAATAGATGTATATTAAATTTGCAATAATGCATGACCTATGATTAACAAGTCATTATTTCCTGTTACCACATTTTTTTTTTTTTTAATCACAATAGTCTCAGACCGACCATGACGACTGTACAAAATAAGAGTGGACATCTACAAAACATCTGAGGACATGCATAATAAAATGAATACACAAATCAATGTGGGAAATTCTCTTAAAGGAAGTAAGACTCTAAATGTAAAATAGTTATTAAAACACACAAGTCAGAAAATGTACACATGTTGTTAAATCTCAAGGTTTCACTTTTACTTCATTAATCTGCTTCAGCTTTGCCTGCTCACTGTTTATAACAGACAGGTGTAGAACAGTTGGAAAACCACCCACCTTTGCTCTGTCTTTGATATTCTGACCAAACACAAAAGATATTGCTACATCTGTCTCCTTCTTCTCTCTTCCGCCTCCATCTTTGTTACCACTTGCTCCATCTTCCTCATTTTCATGTTTCTGAAATGCGGAAGGAAAAAAAAAAGCGAACTTTTATTCATTTTCACGGGTGTATATTTTCTGTGTCGGTTTTACATCAACTGCTCTGACATCTCAAACTCAAAATAACTTTCACTGATAATAATCAATGGTTTCCTGCCTTAAAGCCTGCACTAAACTGATCAATCTTATCTTTCAATACAAAACTTTTGATTATAAACAGGATGAGATTTAGCTTCTCACCAGTGACTTGGCCAGGGTGGCCGAGTGCTCTGTGTTGTTCAGGAAGAGGGACTGGGTCCCAGGTGGCCCATCTGATGACTTTTTCACGCCATTGGTTCCACAACTGGAATCTTAAATTTGCAGAAAGGAGAGAAATGATTTAGCTTTTTGGTTTTTCACTGGCTGAAAGAGAATTTACTCTGTAAGGTGCATGCAGACAACATACTACTGAAGTGTTAGCATTCAAGGAGTGTTTCAATGTTTAAGAAAGCTTTCCAAATATCAACCAAGGAAGGTGGGCTAAAATCAGGAATGCTCCAATGCATCGACCGATATTGGCCTCATTGACTGACGTCGGCCATCAGTTAATACTGATGGCAGTGGCCGATGTTTCTGTTCTGTGGCATACTGTGCTGACACGGAGGAGAAGCCGGTTTTTGTCCCACTTTTTTTTTTTTTTTTTTGGGGGGGGCATGACTCTGCCAAGACGAGAGAGGGCATGCGCATGTTCAATTTGTTAAAGTTCCTTCACACAAAGAGGAATAAACAACAGAGAAAAAAGCATCAACGATCAGCCAAATTGTTATTGTAAACATCGGTATCAGCCCAGAATTTCAGAATCGGTGCATCCCCAGCTAAAATCACTCACTGGACTCTATATGCGATTTAGAGGGCGGCGCCTGGAGAACTGCCGGGCGGAGGACACTGCGTTGCTGCTCCTTCGGTTTCTGACTTGGGACGCCTGCAAAAGAACAGACCCGTCTCACACTTTTGAAATAACCAGATGCTCCATGTCCACAGGTTCACAGGAGGGGATTTCCAAATTGCCATTTCTGAGAGGGGTCACATAAAAAGGTGCAAAGTCCAAGCCCCTTTTTTCCCATTTCAATAAACCCCAGGTGAGATAATGTTATATGAAACGAGGAAGCAACATAAAACACCAACCTGAACTTGGCGCCTGTCCATGTATGAGAGTTGGTGGCTTTAAACGAAATCCCACAGGCTTCTCCTCTGGTTAGGTCGAACACAAGAGAGGGCAAGACATTCAGAGAAGATCCAAGAGTTACACAGCAACTTATAAAGGGTATGTTGCTTTTGTCTTTGCACCTTTCAGATCACAGTGGCAGTTACCACAGCAACCCTTGTAGAGCCTCAACTGTTGTGTTAAGATCCAACTCCTGTGCCATAAGGTGACAGGCTCTAGGGCCTCTGATCCATTTCTAACCCCCGTCCCTCCATCTCAGTGGCTTTAGTAGCCTGACATGACCTGGCCTTAATCAGTGCTAAAGTAGAAAACCTGGAGCACTTGTAAAAACTGCAGGTCCTTTTTCCTCATAATTTATGACACCATTCCTGTGTCTGGTGAACATCAATTTTATATTAAATGAAAATTCATTTTCATCCCCTCAGCCCAGACCTCATTTTCATTTTATTAAACGTCTTCACTCTGAGGACACAGAAGAGCTAAACACAGATGTACAGTGATATAAAAACAAAACCACATAAATTAACAAATCCAGCTTGGGGTGTTTAATCAAAGGCTCAAATTATTACATCCACTACTCTGCAGAGCTTCCGCCTGCCACAACTCACTGCATGTCTGCAAAGTTGTCATGTTTTCTCTCTAATAAGAGCTTCATGTGATAAGCCTGAAGTGGTTATCTATTTTAGCCTTTTTGTTTGCTCAAGTTGATGACCTGTCTGCTCTGTAAAGCTGTGGTTAAATGGTGACATCACTCCCATGCATCTCCAAACCAGCTGAGCTGGTGATAAGATTCATGGTCACATACTAACAGCAGATTGATCCAAAGCAAAAAGTGATGGGTCATTTCATTTTTCCAACATCAAAACACATTTTACAAACCACACAGTCCTGCTCTAGTAATAATTTCAGTAAATCTCAGTGAGTCTTTTTTTTTCTCTTTGCACAGTGCATCAGTTAATGTATTTCTCATTTTGCCTGCGTCCCAGTTTGAATCTCACTCTGTTTTAAGTGATTGCACCACCATCAGTTTAAAAATTAATGACAGCGATGCTTCACTTGCCAATGCTTCTGATCACTTTGATAAAATGCATGCAGTGAACCATAGCAAACATACTGTTGTGCATTCTTAACAGTACGCTACCAACTGTTGTGTGAAAAATGTGATTGATTTTGAGTTTTACCCTAACCACATCAATAAGACAGCACTGGCATGGCATTGACCCAAACATATTCTGTACCAACATCCAATTAACATCTAACTGACCCCAACCCTGCTGCCAAAATGAGTCTCAAGTCCACTCATTTCAAAATAACTCATGTGGGAACCATAACTACATGTGAGGTCTTTACAAAATTAGGCACAGTGGCCCACAAGCACAGAACATAACTGTCTTAAAATCCAAGATAAACCACTCTTCAGACATGATCTGGCCACACAAACTGCAGTCAACCACCAGCGCATGACACTGAGAAATAATACAAGAACAGACTCTCTGTGTTTACCAATATCAGTGTAAACAACAAAGTGAAACTTTTTTTCAATGCACACATCATAAATTTGGTTGGTAAACTCAGAACTTGTTTCCCGCTTTCACTTGCCTGTTTTAATAATCATAATGCAGAACAGAACTACATAATGTACGGGCATGATCATGAGTCATACAGGGTCATAATGTTGCCAAAAAGAAGTAGTCTTTTTCTGAATTAACTACTTGTGAACTGAGTTAAATACAATATTTAGAGGGGTATAAAACTGAATTAATAACTTGGTTATTCTGAATTTACAACTGCACTCCTCTTCAAGGTGGATGCCCTTACTATCGATAATCCTTCCTGAAAAAAAACCCAAACATGCCCGTGGAAGCTGTGCTTTGCATTTTTTAATTGCACATTTTTGCATTTGCACGCAGGGAATACGCAAAACTTCTGACATCTTATTTGCCTCTACTTAACTACTAAACACATCTACGAAAATGATCTCAGATGTATGTTCTCAGGGCAGGCCGAAGTTATTTTTTTAATCAATCCTAGTCAAATCAGTTTGTTTGTTGTCATGAACAGCTGGAAATAAATAAACATCTCTGATATCTGAAACAAAGGGTTTTTTCTGCATGGTGCCTTCAAGTTGTTAAGAGAAAGTAATGGTGGTCTAGATGTCTCACCTGGCTCAGAGTCAGAGTTCCCAGTCGGAGACTGGCAGAAACTTGAGGGCATGAATACATTGTTCTTGGGAACTGCAAAGAAGCAGACAGGAGTTGCAGTCAGCATACAAATCAACGGGTACACCACAAGTAATCAAGTTTAGTCACCACATGCTCTTACCAGAATGTGGGGGTGGGAATGATGAGGTCCTTTCCCTTTTCACTGGGGGGCAATAGCTTCCCTCATCTTTATCTGAGTCTGAAAGTGACAATGAAATATTAGCACTATTCCTATCTGAATAAATAAATTGCTATGAAAGGTAATATTCACTACGAGAGAGGCTTACCTTCTCCATCCTCTGCACTTGAGCCCTCCGCAGATCGCTTCAAGAAAACACAAGTCTTTTAGTACTCCTTTCTTCCAAAATAGTTGTCCTCATCATTGAAATCATGGCAAAATTTAAGACACATAAAATATAAATAAACTGCATATTGCTCAGTGCTTTTTTCCAGGAGTTGGGAGGTGAAAATTGTTTGAAATCAGTTGAAACAAGATGTGTTCGACATGATGTCAACACATACTCAGTTGGCTTTATTTAGTGCACCTAGCAGAAACTAATGCAATATAACACCATAGTCCTGCAATAAATTATACTGCCATGAAGGTTATCATGTGCAGTTTGTTTTGAGACAGTGCTGAAGGTGTTGACTCAATTGCTGACCTGTGCTGCATTGTACAGATGATCAATTTTCACCCTATTTATATCAATGAGGCCAAGATAATTAACAGAAACAAATCTCTGTATAAAATATTACAGTTCAACAGCACAACAAACTGTATCTTCCAAAAAATATTTATGTGGTTGAAGCAAAATCTCTACATTTTAAACAAGAACTGAACATTACAATGCCTCTGATTGTATAATTTAATACAGGACTGTTACAGGAATGCACCTAATAAACTGCCACCTAAGTGTGTTTTGACATGTCATAATTTATTGTAGATATCAGTTTTGCCAATAGTGACAGATTTAAGTTAAAGCAACTCAACAGTAATTTGTAATTTTCAAGAATTCAGCCCAGACTGAATGTGAGCATATGCAGCCTACAACATAAAAACTTTGACTTTCTCCCTTGATATTTATTTGAATAACATAGAGAAACTTACCTTCTGTGCTTTATCTTTTTGGAAAACAAACACAGGAGGCGCTATGGCAGGCTTGTCTGTTAAGAGAAGATGAAGGCTAGTCATCCCAGCACTAATGCTTTATGATTGAAAACAAAATAGTTACGTCCCTGATGTTCACTATTTAGCCTCGAGTTCCCCAGTAAAGGCAGTGACAGCAAAACTGTTGAAAAAACCTAGATAAAAGGTTAAGTGTATCAGTACTAATCAGCAATCTAGCGCTTACTCATACACCAAATCTGTATGCAGAGCAATACGTCACAAATGATGCCACATGACAGAAAAAAACGCTCAACATCAAACAGATTATGTGGCCAGATAAAAATTGAATCCCTGAAAATTGCATTGCCTTTTTATGATACTTGAAGAGATGCATATGGTGAGGTAGAACAACAGTTTCAATTTATTTGACTGTAAGGTTTAGGTAGGTCAATGAAACAAGAGATGAGTGAAAAATAAAAGAGGGAACTGTGAAAACTATCTGACCACTGTGACACTAATATACACATTTCTATAGTGATGCTGAATGTTAACCAGTCAAATGCAGAATGCACCAATGTTAACTGTGCAATTCAATTAGGAGTAACAAGAAAGCAGAGATAGCACAATGAATCCTATAATACTGACAATATGGGGGGAAATGGCAATTGAAACGGCATTGATGTGTACAACCACGTATCTCAACAACCAGGAAACTGTCAGACACTCCATATAGTCAAACTGTAACTAGAGCTACTTCCATAACCAAAAATGAGATTCTTATTCATTTGTCTCATCAATATCCTGTTACTGCTTTAAGCCATTGTCATAACCAGCGAGAACAACAATCGCCAGGCCAGGTATTCATTTGAATTCACCTCAGGCCACTTAATGCGTCTACCTTCACACAGTAACCCCTGTAAGATGTGTAATCCTATAACGTTAGCAGACAAAGGTTTTCCTCTGTCTGGGCTGGGCCTATTACACTGAGCAGGTGTAGCATCGCTGTCGTTGTGAGCCTTGCCGGGGCATAAATCCATGCGGTTACGGCCAACTAGACGAGAGCACACAGGGAAGGATTGTTTACTGAGGCGACATTCGGCGTCTCTATCACTAACCCTCCAGGCTAATACTGTTTGCCTGTGAATGATTCACATTTAACGCCAAAAAAAACACGAAAACGCCGAGTGACCTATATTTAACATTTTTACACCCAGCTTTGTATCTCTCAGCGATCTGCTGTCTGCAATCTTGGCTAATGAACGCAAAAAATCCAAACGTGCAACAGTGATATTCACTTCGGAAATTCAAGTAGCCCGACATGTTCCCGGCTTATGTTAACCAGCTAGCATATACACTGCCTGACCGGTTCCAGCAAATACTCGGCGCCACAGGTTGTTCCTTCAAGCAGGACGTAGCTTAGCTTACAGGCTATAGTTAGCTTGCTAATGCGCACCATCCCGCATGAGTCATCTTGCCCGACATGCAAGGACATCAAGATTCTCGCTGAATTCTCCTTCAGTCAACATATCGACGTTATGACAAGTAGATCTGAACCCAATAAGTGGCAAAAGCCAAGAAAGCGGTGGTTACACCGAAGCATTGCCTCTTAACTGACGTTTCTCTTTCTACGCGCCTAAATGAACGTCAAACCACCGAGCGCTAACTACATAAAATAACACGGGGGGGTGGGATGCCGTACTGTAAACATCGCATATCAAACAAACCAACAAACTGACATCGCCTCTGTACATTTGTCCTGCTATAACCATAGCCCTTCATCTTTGACAATAGAGGCTTAGATTTAGATCCACTTTAGCCCCTTTAGCTCACCACAAATAGCAAAACACACCAACTATAAATAGCCGGGTGCTAGCGTTAGAAGGTAAGCCAGCTAGTGGCAGGCAGCATTCGAGGGCGTTCCGAAGCATTCCAGGTATTACACACAGCCCAGCCGTTAGCATTGTTAGCCTGCTTGCTAACGGTGTAGTGTTGTAAACGCCGCGAAGCTCGCAATTCACCGGAACACGCCGTTAACATGCAGCCATGTAGTTTGATTTCAGTTATCAAACACGCAGACGGTATATATGCTGTGTAAATAACGCCACAGCAGCGGTATTGTTTTTCTCACACTGCCACTTACTCACCTTCGTTTGCCAAGTCCGCCATTTTACTTCGACGCTCACACACCCACAACCCACCGCGCAGATAATACAAGCCGAGGCAGAGACGTTTTCACAGGCACAGAGCATATTGTCACCGTCTACTGAGGCTTTAAGGCGACACACTGGCCTGTCCAAACCCACCACCGAGCACCTTAAAAACACTACCTGTACTCTTCAGTCATTATGTATATGTTTTAGTTAAACATATATAAACCAGCCCACAGAGGAAGCTTAAACTTTGCTTGGAGATCTTAATCTACTACTACAGCAACTTCTTAGGCCCCTGTGATACCATGGTGTGATAAGAGATTTCAAATGTTTCCTGCTATAAAAATGTTGAATGGCACATAGAAACCTACTACTGAACAAATCACTGACCTTTTAAAGAGCACTTTGACAACAATCCCGAGTGAAAGTCTTTTTTATTGTGTTGCTCTGAACTTTCAAACACATCTCACAGCCGTCCTCAGCCAAAGGAGTTCATGGAGATAGCTACCTCAGTTGTTGTCATCATTAATGACAATAAATGAGCTCCCATGGTATTGAGGGATGAGAGAAAATTGCCAGGAGGAGGATGTGCTGTGCAGACAAGACGCTCTGCTCTCAGCAGCACACGAGCAAAAGAAACCACATAAAAAGGATGAAAAATGTCCAGAGGGGAATAATAAATTGCCACAAGTTCCTGAGAAATAACAGTTGTATATGACAGGGAGGAGAGGGGGCTCATAAGCAAAGATGAGTCACAAGTTATGAATTTATAGCCAACACTTTATATAACAAAAAAAAGGAGAGAGGAAGAACAATTCTCACACATGAGGGCCATTCCCGTCTCCAATAAACAATTTGTGAACTATCTTTTTTTATTGCCACAGTGTTATCCTTGTTCATTTACCTCTCCAGTTTCAGCAACAGTTCTGCAGCCCTCCCCAGAGGCACCACTGTACAGGTGCAGGAGGTATTTAGTATGACAGCCAGTAGTGTGAAGGTAAACAAACAAGGCATGGTTCACATTTCATAGGTTCAGACTCCATTGCTCCTGTAATCACCATGTTTACTCTTATGCCCACAGTGGTGCAGTGTTGCCTCACTGCGAGAGGGCTCAGCTGTTTAAAGAACAGGCTCGGTAATGCTCACTGTGATGCATTCACATCTGGGTGGTTATTGGCCTACATGTTTATTTATATACTCCATGGACTTCCAAATTAACATTAAACTACTTTGTACGTTCTGGAAAACAGACGACAAATTATCAAAAAATGAGATAACGCAAATTATCTTCAATTAAAGATAACCAGTTTAATCATTTGCAGTCAGCGTTCTGTGTACTTGATGTCTAACAAACACGTTCAACACATTTTCCTCTCTAATAAAACATCTGTTTTGAAATCAGGATTTTTTTTACATCGGCATCTCTGTTATTGGTGCCTTGGTACCTTTTATGGATGCCACATTCACAATGCTGTGAGTCAAACATTAAAATATCACAGTCTGCTGACTGGCTCCCAGAGCTGTAAACAAAAAAAAGACTGACAGAGACACTTGCGTAGAGATGTGGGGGCTCCAGACAAAAACAAGCACGAATCCAAATCATGACCCTGTTAATTCTGTCTTTTCTGAGACTCTGGCATGTTTGTCTGATTAAGCTATTTCCATGTGGTTGTTTTTAAAGCATTGTTTTGTTTATCTGCTGCTTAGAGCATGTGTCAATTTTCAATACAAAGCCATATATATATATATATATATATATATATATATATATATATATATATATATATATAGGTCCCTTCATCTGCCACCAGGGGGCAAACAAACATGTAAAGCTGGAGCTAAACCTCTCATTCAGAAAGTCAGACACCTACCATATAATAACAACATATCATTTTTCAGATGCAGTATTTTTCAAACCTTTTTGTAAGACTTTTCAGAGCAGCTGTTTATTTTCTTGAGATAAGAAGATCATTAACCTGGTATCATTTGAAAATGCCTTTATAATGCAAAGATAATTAGAAAATAGTTCTATGATTTCACAATAATGGGATTAATTACAGTCACAGTGCCTTTCTAGTCAAACTGAGTCCTCATCTCTCTTTCTCTCTCCCTCTCACTCATAAACAGTCTCTCTGCTGTAGAAAATGGGTCAAATCAGTGACTCACACACAAACACATTAAATGTTTCATTTTGGAAAATGACCAAAGGCCAGATAAAACCAGGCAGAGAGACAACACTTAGGCAAATATACAAGTTCGTTGTCTCGTCAGTTCATTTATGGTTAAGGAACACTGCACAGAGCACATTTCATAAGAAACCGTATTGCTCAATTTTGACCAGAAGTTTTTAAAGAAAGAGTCATACTTTGTATTCGCCTCCAGGTTCAACTCAAACAAGCCGCTGCATGTGTTAATGCTATTTGCCTCAGAGGAGCTGGGCTTGAACTCCAATCCATAACAGTTTCATTTCTGTTTCAGCCCATCACTACACCATTTAGTCAATATCAGGCCAAGACTATGTATGGGATGTTTACACTGTGCCTGACGAAGTTGTCTGTTACGCTCCAAGTCTGTAATATTGTTCAAACGGTAAATGTGCGGACCTCCATTCAGAATCCATCAGAAATCAGTAGAGCTGGATTTTTGGTCTCATAACATGTGTGATATGAGAATAATGATATGAGTGCCTTTGAAGTAATGTAAGACCACCTCAGCTGCACACACGGTTACATAACAGACATCTTTTTTTTTTTTTTTCAGATGACTGTAACTCACACCTAAAAATGAAACCCAGGGACATTTGACGGGGAAAATACATGTGTAATTATTACACAACATTTTTTTTTATGAAACCCCCAAACTATCTCTTATTTGTTGAGTAGTATATTTGGTAGTATATTTGATATGTGAGCAGGGTCGTCTGAAGGACACAGCCTCTGGTTAACGCTACATGCAGCTGAGGGATGAATAAATCTGAATTAAAGTCAAAAGCTGTTTTGAAGCAGTGGTATAAATTGGACAGTTTAGCCACATTTGGTTCAGAGAGGTGTACACATTTGCATAGCCACATGATTTTTGATGTTAGACAAAAATGCACAGTGCCAATGTAGCAGGTGTCTGCGAGGCTTGTAGTGCGCTCAACAGGTCAACCCCAATTTACCAGTGACAGGTTATTTTCCACAGAGAGAATATTAATATGGGACAAATGTGCAAAACTGCAGATTACGTTTGCTGCCAGCGTTTTAAAAATGATTTCTCTCTTCCATCTTGGTGACAACTGTGGGTGAGGTTAAGGAAAGTTCATGGTAAGGATTAAAGAAAAAGAAGATTAAAGACTTTAATTGCAGGTCTGTCACTTGACAGGAACTTCAGTTTCCAGATGTAACACACACCAGTCAGCTGACTGAATTCAGCTTATACACGAAACATTGGTGCCCGTCGTGAATAGATGCGTCTGGTATATTGGCTTAAAGGAGACACATTATGCTGTTGCATATTTTAGAACATCCTTACAATGTTATAATGTATGTAATACATATGTCCATGCTAAATCTCTGCAAAGTTGCACAACATGAACTTATAGGGGTCCTGCCATAATCCACCAACCAGAATACACATGGTTTTCAGTCTCTCTAAATGCTTGGTAACAAGATCTCTGCAAGATATGTGCAAAACCTGCCCACGATGCCCACGATGCCTGCACCCAATCAGCATCTATATGGAAAATCACATTTCCTTCCCCAAAGAAGATGAAAACCGTAGGTCTGACGTGGGGTCACGTACGGACACAACACGTGGGCCTCCACTGAGCAAGCCAATCAGAGGAAAGCAATCACTTGTTTTCTTTAATTCCAAGGCAAGATAGAAAACAGCACACAAATAAACAAACCTTAGCATGTATGACACATTAGGTTATACAATGTGCACATCTCCAAAGGCTACTCATAAATATGTAAATATCATTTTCAAAAGATTTTATAAAAAACATGAAACGTTGGATTTAATTTAAGGGAAAACAGAGCATCTTCAATTGTAAGCCTGATCATTAGATATTAAAAGTTTGTCAATAATTTGAATGTATTTGTCAACTTCCTCTATTTAAAGTGACTTGGGGCAGGATCAAGAATTAAGACTCAATATTGACACGACGGCCATTGCAGATAATTGCGTTTTGATTGACGTGATGCCGCTGATAAAACTTTGTTTTCTTCTGTGGGACTTTTCAGTGGACTTTGTGTGGTGGTGGGTCGTTTGTTTACCGTGGCAGAGTCTATTACTACTGTGCTTGTCTTCTTCCCATATCCAAGTTGAAAGCCATCGAGAACATGCATTCAGCCTCATCTGACATCACATCCGCAGAATTGCATGGGAAATTCGGACTCCGAATTGCAGTACATTATGCAGCACACAGCCTGTTCAAGGCAGTGGAGAGATACGTGGGGGGGCTAATTCTCTTTTTTTTTGAACGCTTCATCACCCATTAGCATTGAAAAAAATTCAAATGCATGTTTAATTTGTCACAAATCCTGCCCCAAGTCCCTGTAATATTGGTTCAATTTCAAAATCGACCACTCAGCGTTTGATGTCCTAATGTCGTCATAAAGGGGACACAGTTACAGAGGCTGGCACGTCATTCAGCTGACAGTAATATGTTTCTGTTTTGTTCTTGTGTTTTTTTATTATGATTAAGTTGTTTTCTCTGTATCTTAAAAGTAACAACTGGATTGTGACAGATTTACAGTCATGATCTTGACTCCATGACATTTCCTCAAACATAGTCTCCTCCCCTGACATTTCAAAATCAGTTTAAAAAGAGAAGTGTTAAGTGTTAAGAAGAGAAAGAAAAAAACTAAAAGAAATGAAATATGAGGATTTTTGAAAATGGAATTATTTCCCCACTGTGTTTGCTTTGATTTTTCAGGTACATGAAGTTTACAAATGGATGGTTGCAATAAAAATAACGTTAAATCAATGTCACTATTCAGTCTATTGCATGTGAGACAGTGAGACAGACCTGTCCTTGTCTACACTGTAGGACTTTTTTTGTTTGTTTAGTTCTGTGTGCCAAGTGACGTTTCTTATACACTGATAAATGACTTCTTAGACAGGTCTACTTTCCTGTGCATGCAAAACCTCCGCATCAGTGAGGGGCTGAAACAACATATCAGGTTGTCTGAAAGGAATGCCGAAGACAACGCAGCGGATCATCTCACAGCTTCAGTCCAACTACTCTTGGCAGTGGACCATCATTTCCTGCCAAGTGATTGTTGCCATTAATCCATCAGGACTTTTTTCAGAAATGGGCAATTACAACCAGATTTACAGATAATCACAGCAAATTCTATACTTTTTTTTCTTGTTGAAGTTAGAACTTGCTTTGCCAATGAAAATTCATAACTCAAACCCACATGAGTTGCAGGGAACATTCACAGCAAGACCAGAGCTGCACAAAAATGACTGAGGCAGTTTGTGAACAAATCTTCACAAACGTTATGCAAATGAAAAGATTTACAGCCTAGGTAGCAAATCCACTGTATCCCCCCCCCCCCCCTTTTTTTTTTTTTTAGCAACATAACATTACACAGTGTAACAGCAGTATCCTGCAGGCAGAGGCAAGAAAAAAAAGAGCAGGTCCATGAGACGCATCAGTTCAGGATGGATATGAGAAGTGCTGAGAGTATAAACAGTGAACTGTGCTATCAGATGTCCACTCAGGCACTCAGAGCTCATTAATATCTGTCAGAGTGTTCAACAACAACAAAAAAAGAAAGGAGCAACATATTTTCAGGATTTAACAGGATATGGGTGGATATGCGATATGACAATGCTGACAAATGTTTTTAAAGCAAAGTTCCTGAGCTGTCAGAAGACAACACGGCTGAAGAGAGGGTTCATCATGTGATCATGTGATTCTGTGCAACTGATGTTTCATACATCAGAGTCAAGTTCTTGTGAAAATACTTTTAAGCGTGACGGAGGACATCAACAAGCCTTTATTGTTAAACTTCTATATTTCCCAGCAACATGCAGGTACCCCATTTAGAAGTGCATATAGTGATTTATTCCATAAATAAGCAGGAAATATTGACATCAGACTAAATTACACTAAATTGACACCCAAACATTTTTTCATTAATGACTCTTATCTTCTGGTTATGTTCATTGGTATATGCACAGGTCTTCCTGGCAGAACCAAGCTGTTACTACGGCACTTTGCACTTTGGTTCTTTTTTTTTGTTGCTGTTGTTGCTGTTTTTTTAAATCAGATTCAAAGCAGTACTTATTCGGGGCAAATGTAACTTTTATTTTATTTTATCTTAGTCCATTATGATTGTGATTCCTAAGTAAAGCAGCTTGCACCATATAAACAATGATCATATCTCAGCTAACAATCCTCTATTCTGACCTTCATCACTAATATTGATAGATATGCCATCACTATGCAGGGACTTTATAATTTCCGGTTGATTTCTTATCAGTGGTGAGGCTTCAGGTCAGATTTTGGTCAGGCCAGGTGAACTTTATACTGGGATACAATGTTTATGACCCAATAAAACTTTGTGCAACATCTGCAGGAGACTTCCTCATACACACCATTAAAAATAAATGAGTAACAGAAGCCTGTCACTTTCATTTTTGTACTTGTTATATGATACATACATAAACTCAAAGGACCAGAGACAAGGATCACAATTTTATCTGAGAATAAAAGTAATTTTACTGTGTAAAAGGCGATATTGTTGGTTTCTGAGCCATAAAGAACTAAGCCAAGTAAAGCAAACGTGGGACTCAGTGTCTGTGCATAAAATCCATTAATAGATGAAGCCCAGAAATTAGTTCACAGTAAGCTTGCAAACTGTGAGTCTGAAATTTCGTAATGCATGGGCCTTATTGATTGTACCTTTGGACACAGAGAGGTTTTAGAACACTGGATCATCTTCAACAGTCGAGATGTCCTCAATATTAATTCGAGGTTATTGTCAGATGCCATAACATCAGGAACATCAGTCATACATAGATGGTGGTAAGCCAGCTTGTCATTAGCCCAGAGAAAAAGATGGCTGCCTGAGAAATATTTTGCCTGTTTCACATGGTAAGTACATTACTTGCACCAGTATGCAATAATGATGTTCAATGTGCAATTGAAGAAAACCTGTTGGCCAAGAGTTCAGATGACTCAGAGATAGTCTTAGTTCTTCCGATGAATCAGATTTGCTTTTACCTTGTGAGCCATCCAGAACTCTCAGGTCTTTTACTGATTCCTAAAATCTGAACAGAAACAAACTGTACAATTACTTTATTTATAGGTTAAAGTCTATTGTTTTAGTTATTTATGTAACTGTTTGGCCAATTTGTTTATTTATCCCATGTATGTGTTATGTGTGAGATAAAGTGTGTGTCTGTGTGTGTTTACCAATAAGTAACCCAAGCAATAGAGGACAGGTGTCTCCACTTGTTCAGTATCAGTCATAAACGTGTCCAAGCAGTAAACCATTGTGGACACAGTGAAGGTCATTACAGCCTGTGTCTTGTGAATGTGGGTGGGATTTAGGTAAAACAAGACAAGCCCTGTGATGAGGAGGACACTGAAGTGAAAAATCTCCTTCACAAAATGTGTGTGTGTGTGTGTGTGTGTGTGTGTGTGTGTGTGTGTGTGTGTGTGTGTCAGTGAGTTTATATTTAGATTTGCACAATGAATGTAAAATTACTATGCATCTCTGCAGAGTAAGACTCAGCAGTTTCATCTTGGCACCATCTTGGTCTGCTTTTCCATCCTTTTTGTTATAACCTGTTATAAAGCATGAGGACGTCATCAACTGAATTTTTTTTTACTTAAGGTTGAGAACATGTTAGGTAATGGAGAGAGCGCTAAATGCCTTCATTCAACAGTGAGTTTTGAAGACTTAATATTTCTCAATATGTAACTGTCAGAGTGAGGGAACGCTAAAACCTTTAAGTGTTTAAGAGGCCAGACTCCAGTTACAACAACCTCAGGCAAACGTGGGAGCTGAACTGTCTGTTTCACATTAAATCTAAAAATCTAAGAAGGAAATATAAACAAAAACATCTCTTTTTCTTCTCATAAGTGCACCCATCCACCCACCACCCCGACGTGCAGGTTGGGAATTTCCAGCTTTTTGAGAATTGACATGTCATCACACGACAATGCAAAAATCTGTCACTGCATGTGTGTCGAACATGCTTTCTATAGGGGACATATATACACACAAATCATTGTGTATTGATCATGAACTATTGGAGAGGAAAAAAAAGAAGGAAAGAAAAAGAAAGGAAAAAAAGCCACGGTCCTCAGGTGGTAAGATGAGACCTCCCCCTGAGTGCTTATAAGGAGGCTGCACCTGTGGAGCTGGAGAGACACATGAGGAGAGCTTCAAACTCCACCTGGAGCATTAGAGGTGAGTGTTGACATATGAATAGAGACATTACAATCTGTGGTTGTCATCAGTGTGGTTTTTAAAGACAAAAAAATGTCTTTGCTCATGTGTTCCAGTCATTTTGATCACATCTTATTGTCTTGATTTTCTGACTGTGACTGTGCACATTAAGTGATATCATAATAACCATTAATTCACACCATTTGGATGTGAATGCTACTTTAAGTTTTTATATGTGATTTTTTTTTTTTTTTTTTTTTTTGCATTTTTCTTTTCACTAATGAATTAATTTCATGTTGTCACACACAAATTTGTTAATGCAAAACCACCACGACTGCTTCATTTAACATGCAAAACGTGCAAAAAAAACAAAAAACAAACAAAAAAAAAACCCAAAGCCCTGCCATGAATGCATATAGATAACAAAGAGAGCTGGTGTAAACTATTTGTTCAAGGTCCAAAGTATCAGCTGTGAACAAGGAAGGTGTGGTCAGTGTGGAGCTACAGGTAGGCTATAGGTGATCAGACTGATTGCAGGTAAACATCGTAATAATTCTTTGTCTGTTTTTTTTCCAGAGCTTCATCCACAGACTTCACCATGAGGTTTAACGTGCTGGTTTTCTTCCTGAGCCTGTGTCTCTGTCTTGCCCTGGCACAAGGTAAGGGGCTGTAAAAGGACAGCTGATGGTGCCAAAACAACTTGCAGTAGATAACTGTGAACACACAGCTCAAATAAAATGAGGGTCAGTGAGGCTGTAAATATTGCCGAAGTACTTGTGTGGGCAGATGCACCCTCACTGTGTATTTATTGCACCTTCAGCATTCCCTGATTGCTTCAATTGCATTTTATTATCCAACTTGTTTCATTGCACTTTATCTAAGATAAGTGGGATATAAGATATAAGATGTATATGTTGTGTAACACCAGATTTCTGATCCCTTAGTGTCCTATGACGACTGCTGTCTGAAATATGTGAAAATGATGAGCCTGAACACTCAGAAACACGCAGTGAAATACAGGATACAGGAGATGGATGGAGGCTGCAACATCCCTGCAGTAATGTAAGTCCACACTATCACCACCAACAGGTTTACAAAGGGAGCTGATGGTTTCCTCAGCAGGACAATAAGGTCTGTTTGTATCAAATGCTCTTTAGATTCACCATGAGGAAGGGGCGAGTGTTTTGCACAGACCCCAGGGAGAAATGGGTCCAAGACCTGAAGAGGAGGATCGACAAAAAGGAAGAAAGAAACGAAATCAGGAAGGTGAGTAGTTGTACTGATGGTAGTTGTTGTTTTCATGTTATCAAATCATGTGTCGCTGTTGGCATTTATCATGTTCTAAAGATCTGCAGATAAAAATCTGTGGATGTGACAAATAAGTCTGTTCTGAAATCTCATTTAAAGGAAGTGGGGACAGATTTTTAATTGTTTTTCTTTGTTCTTCACAGCACCATCCACAATGGAGGAACAGGGGCTGAAGGCAATGGTGCTGGCCTTGTTGACCCTATATCATTCACTTATCATTCAACGAGATACAGTTTATAGTTTTTTGTATCATTACTTTCGCTTTTGCTCTGCAACGAGTTAAGGGTCAAAAGCTTGTATAGAATCGCAGCAGCACTTTGTTGTCCAGGGTCGGGCTGCTGTGCCGAGTGGTGTCCACACAATATGTATAAATACCTTCAAAAGCATGGCTGCTGTCAATGATTGTGACAGTCTTCTTGCCTGTTAACAACATTTAATGCTCAATAACATGTGTGATTGTATAAATGGTGACAGAGTGGAGTTAAATGTAAATTATCATTTGTAATGTGTGTCATAGGGAAGGAGAAGCTCGGCTCTTAATTTCTAGTTGCTAAAATGTAATGCATTTGTATTTAGCTTCATAACAGCATTTTAGCAATAAACTGCCTTTTCACTACCCACTCTCGTTTTAAAGAGCATGTTTTGTTTTCTGTGTCTGGTTGTTTGTGAATTTGAATTTAAACATATTTTATAATGCGGGGCGTCATTTAGCTCAGCGGGTTGAGCAGGCGCCCCATATGCAGAGGCTATAGTCCTCGCCGATTCCTGAGGTGTCCCTTTGCTGCTTGTCATTCCTCCTCTCTCTCTCTCTCTCTCCCCTTTTCCTGTCTCTCTACAGCTGTCCTATCAATTAAGGACAAAATCAGATGGTATAGGGCTCATTAAAGAGTTTATAGACAACTCAGATTAGTATACAGTGGTAATTATATACACTTTTTACAATGTTTACATCATCTGATGTTATCATGATTAAACCCAATGATAACATGTATGTATAACCCCTCGCACCATAATAAAACTTTGAAGTGGCCTCACTGCCACAGTTTTTACCACCAATCACCACAATACAGCACATCACATCTGAACTCAATCCTGTCATGTCGGCAGCCATTAACTGTAAAGTAACAAATTCACTACTTTATACGAGATATTGCTTATTCACATCTGCAATAACATCACACGCTCTTCCACTCTAAACTCTTGTTTTTGAGTTGTTCTCTGGGATCCATGTAATAATTCTTTTCATACTCCAAAACTTCCATATTTTTCTTGAGAGGATATTTTGCTGCTTGTACTTCAATCTTGCAGTGTTACTCTAAGTTTTACCACACACTAGGACTTTGACTGGAGATGATTTGCTTTGCACATGATGCAGAGCTAATTAGATCAAACTATTAACAAATTAAACTGGAAAAATCCCATGATTGAATTCTTCCAGTGCAGTAAAAGAAAAGAAAACTTGAGTGACAGTTTCTGTGAATGTGAAGTGCTGATTTACAGCTAACAGTATCTGGTCTGACATGTGCTGGATTTACGCAGCGATCTTATGTGTGCTCCTCTTACTGTATGTCCATGGGCATTCACAGGAACTGCCGGGGCACGCAGCTGATAAAATCAGTCTCTGACTAACACTGTGTTTGTGTCTGTGTGGCTTGACGGCTTCACCACATCAATGCCTTGCAGTGGCTTCGTGCTGCACACTGTTAGAAATGTGCCACAACAGCAACGTTATCATGGACTACAAGCCTGTGCAATACAGTGTGTAAATTATCTCATGTTAAAAGGAGAGAAGTGAACACATCTTCTCAGCCACTGTGCACATGAGTGAAAGCAAATGATTGTTGTGAAAAGTGGGGCAATTGGTATTTTAAAAGCTGAGAATTCCCCATGCGCAAAGGCTAAGTATTTGTTTGAATTGGCTGCCAACTTTGCCTAAAGGTACAAGTGACAGAGCATATAAATCACTGATAGACATCCAAATGTCCATTGAGTGTGACCAGTGCACCACAAGCAGTGGTCAAAGAGTTTGGTTGCAGTTTGAAAAGGATTTTTGGTGCTAAGGCTTTGTTTCTTCTTGAGTTGATGTCAACTATTCCTGAAATATGTGCTGTGCTCTTCACTTCTGCATGCTGAGACACACAGAAATGACTAGCTGGCAACTAAGAAGAGAAACTTCAGCCTTGTTTTATCAAAGGAAAAAAAACATGAGAGGAAAGTATGAGACTGGAAATCAATATGAGGAGAAGTCTCGACACTGAAACAACTGGGATGTTTGAACACGTACAAGCCAGAAATGGCGAAAATGAGATTATGGTTTGTCACTGGAGGATTTACAAACACAGGCAAAAGCGATAAAGCACAGACTTTTCCTTCCTGTTGCTGTGTCCCTGCCCTCTTCATAATGTATGAAAAGTTTGAAATTCATGTCAGCAGAAAGTTTGGTGCCAGAGATAATTACGGGGGACTAATAAATCACACTTCAAGTCTTGAGTCTAGAAAGGGCAAAAAAAAGATGAAAGCATTCGTAAAACACTGCACACCACAGAGCCCACTGACATTATATTTATTGCCTTAACATTTTATACCCTTTTATCCCCACAACTGTCAAAACAGGAACTTCAGTATAACGAATAACTGCTATGGAGATATCTTGCAGCACTGTAACTGTTTATTAGTCCATTCAAGAGTCCAATAGTGAGGTGTGGCACACTGTCTAGATTACGTTATGAGCAGAAATATAAAATGTCTTTTTGACACAGTTGTTTTCTCCTCAACAGAAGTCATTTAAAGGGGAGCTATGCAAGTCCAGTCACTTTTCCACTGTTTTGCTGACCCTCCTCCGGGCCATGTGCATTTGTTTTCAATGAAGCCGGCGAAAAAGCAATCCATGAAGCAGTTATAGAGGCTAACATAAACGATGTTAGGACATGTACATTTGTGTGGTCTTATCTGTCATAAAGAAGAAATTACCGGTTACAGGGCATGTCTGTGTCAGAGACGAGAGCTGGGACACCGGGTCGGCAGTCAACTACTGCACTGATGTTGCAAGAGCCTCCATTTTCCCTCCTAACATGTTACAAGTAATGTATTTAACCATCACAATTACTCCAAAGCTGTTTAATTAAGGTAAAAATTTAGCATACAGTGAAAAATTTCAGCAACAATATTTACTACTGTGAACAAGTAAGAAGGAAAAATAACAAGCACGTGAAATTTTATTGTGTAAAAACCTGATGGCTAATTGATTTATTTGTTTCCTGAGCGGCTATATTTACCAATAAGTCTATTATTTCCATATTTCTACAATGAAACTGATTGCTGATCTATATTCATTGGACTTTTATCACCAAGATCAAAACATATCTAAGCTGTAGGAAAGATGAATGAAAACCTTAAGATAAATATTATTGAAATCCTATATCATATCATACACCGTCTATGGATGGAAAACTTAAACTAAATCCAGCTGCATTTGAAAATGTCAAACACAAGGATATTTAAAACCTGTTGCTATGTTCCTGTTTGACATTTCACTCATTAGAAATACAAAACATAAAAAACTATGTGGTTTTATATCCACATTCTTGTCTTGATACTGAAAGATGAAGCTGTGGTTCACTGTCAGCCCTGGTGAAATTTCATTCATGCTAAGTTGGTTAAAATACAATACACACTTCAAAAACACTTGATATTACCTAAGTGTACACAATACTTCCAAGGAGATATGCTACTCGTCTACACTTGTAACTACATTGATTGGCGTCAGCAAAGGAGCATTTAGTACTCACATCAGCCAGACTCAGATCTGAAACATTGTTCTACTGTTTTCGATGAACTAAAAACCAAAAAAACATCATTACAGCATTTTTTAACATAGGCCTATTCACCTTCTTTCCAAGGGTTAGATGAAAAGAGCAGGATCACACTCATGTCTGTGTTAAATGTCAAGCTGGAGCCAGGAGACATCAACTTAGCTTGGCATAAAGCCTGGGAAACAGCTGATCTACACCCTTCAGAGTTCACTAATAATCATGTTGTATCTGGTTTGTTTGACTTTTTCTTGACAAGCAGAAACTGGTTGCCTGGAAACCCATGACAACAAGACTGTGGGAAGTCACTGACCCCAACTGTTCACCAGACGTGCCTAAAGCCTGTCACTTCCCACTAGAACCACTGAGACACACCAGGTGTTAATAGTGAGGTGTTGGTAAACAGTTTTTTACCTTAAGAGAAGCTCAGGTGACTTCCCCCCCTTTGTTTTCCACCTTTATGACAAGCAGGACCTCCAGGCTCCAGCTCCATGAACACAGGTATAAGGATGGTATTGATTCTTTCATCAAACTGTTGGGGAGAAGTTAACTAAGACAATGTTTCTCAATGTTGAATTATTCTTTGAAGAAACCAAACTACATGATCATACAGACAACAGAGTGGTGTTTGTTTAGCTGAGTGTCTGAGCCTGTTGTCCATCGGAGTCTGTTCTGGGACTCTTTGGTGCACAAATGGCTGTAGCCCACGGCCTCCACCGATCTCCTCTTCTGAATGCGATGCAGTAAAATCCGGTAAGTTCCGGTAAAAGGGCTTTTAAGTCCAGGTTGTTGTTGTTGAGCAGGTGGGTCCTGGTGATGCCAAGATCTTCCAACACTTCTTTCACGTTTAGTTCATCTGAGCTGAGGATGTAGTTAGGCTCAACCAGATGGGAGGGTGTAGGGCTATAAGAGGGGTAGGGCTGGGGATACTCAATGCCTCTCATCCACTCGCTGGACATGATCTGGGCCATAGTGAGGCGTTCAACAGGTATCGGCCTCAGGAGGCCCTGAATGATCTGCTGGCATGACTGAGATACAAAGGAGGGGATGGTGTAGGAGCCCTGCAGGATACAGCGTCTGAGCTTACCTGTGTTAGTAGCCTTGAATGGCATGGTGGCGGTCGTCATGAAGTAAAGTAAGATACCCAGCGCCCAGATATCTGCATACTGACCACTGTAAGCTCTGTCTTTGAACAGCTCAGGGGCCACGTAAGGCGGAGAACCACAGAATGTGTGGAGGACGTCACTGGGGCAGCAGACTGTGCTAAAACCAAAGTCACCCACTTTAATGCAGTAGGTGCTGGTGTAGAAAACATTCTCAGCCTTCAGGTCCCTGTGGACAATATTGTTATCATGCTGGGAAAAAGAGAAAACAAACATGTATTAAAGACATTCATTGACTGCAAAGACACATAACAAGCAGTAATTCAAGTCTAATAAATAACTCTAACATACAGTAACTCTAAGTAAATACTGGTGTCTGCTGTTGACTCACCATGTGTTTGACTGCAGATACGATCTGGGAGAACACAAGCTTGCTCTCCAGGTCCGACAGGCGCCCTCTGGTGCTGATGCGAGAGAACAGCTCTCCTCCACTGGCATACTCCATCACCAGGTAGAGCCGCTTGAACGTCTCCACCACCTCATACAGGCGCACTATGTTGGGGTGGGCCACCTTCTCCATGCATGAGATTTCAGAGGCGAAAAGCGCGTGGGAGTGCTTGTCCAGACGCACCTTATCCAGGATCTTCACCGCCACTCTCTCTGTCAGATCAAGACAGCAGTGAGGCAACAAGGGACTAACACTTTTCCCCTACTGTTTTATTTCAATACGCTCATTCCCTGTGATGTGACTAATTTGTTTTCCTTCCTTCTTTTTATATTAGGAAATAAACTTTCTCCAACTCAGAAATGCATGCTCATGATCAGTTATAGAAGCTGTAGTCTGAGAAGGCTAAAGACTAACACTGTGGATTAGTAGGTGGCTGCTTGATGAGATTATCTATTGTCTTCTGACACGTGCAGTGACCCAGACTGGATGTGCAGTCTCAAGATGAGCTCACTCCAGTGTCTTCTAAGTCTGGCTGCCGGCACCTTTTATTACAAATCCAAAGTGAGGCACGTGATAGTCTATTAAATGTTTACTTTCTAGTCAGAAAATCCATCAAAGCCAATAGTAAACTACCAAGTGTCCACGCTATAGAGTTCAATAAACCAGTGTACTGAGCCACAATGTTGGAAAACTGGAAGACATGTTTCTTTATTATCATGAACACTGAGCCAGTCTCACTTACACTGTCCTGTTGACATAAGTGTTGGAGCACCAAAATAACAGGTAAAAATAAAAGCATGATGCAAAGTGTTTGCAAAAATCCCACAATGCCCAGAGATTTATTCCTAACCTGTTATATACAATACATAAATACATATACTGTGCATCCTTATTAACAACAAACAGGCTCAGGTCTGAGAGCCACAGGGAATCTGTAGAAGATGGAAACGATGGAGGGAGAGTCTAATGTTAGGTTTGGTGTCTTTTTGGCCTTTATGAACAGTAAAAAAAATATAGCATATGATGTTAACTTCTCCCATAAGGTGGGAGGTATCAAATGAGATCCAATCTGAATTCAATACATGAGGGGATGATGTCTGACATACCATAATATGACCCAGTATGTGCAATCATATTTCAAATGTGTCGCAGGAACTGATAAGAGGAGGTGCAGCCTTCCCTGACCAACTTATCTGTAATGTATTGGATCAGTTTTATTGCATTTTAATTGTTCTAGTTAGAAACATGAATGGTATCAATTATGGTAACCAAAATATAAAGTAATATATGAACCTTGACCATTGCCCTGTGGCTAAAACATGTCTGTCAGTCCTAAAGAGACTCACATACCTGATCACTGAAGCTGTGAAAAAACAAGGTACAAAAAGACATTTTGCACTCAGTATCTCACCTTTGGTCAGGTCATGTATCCCCAATCTAACCTGGGAGAAGTTGCCGGAGCCAATCTCCCCTCTCAGCTCGTAAAGCCCCACCCGTCGTCCAAATATCAGATCATTCATGACTTTCTCTGAGTGGTTCAGATCATGGAGGGCCTTCCCTAATGCTGTGCGCTGTACAGAGTCCTGCTCCTCCATCTTGTTCTCCTTTAACTCCAGCTTTTTCAGCGACTTCGGGGACATCAGGGTGATGATCTCTTCCTGACATGAGGTTGTCTTCATGTGGCCCCCTGAGATGGAGAAAGTGATGAAGTTGGTGTCATGCTATTCCATTATATTGGGTCCAATTAAAGTGCACTTTACATCCAAACTTGTACATTTAAAGATGAGTCTATACTTACATGCTTTGCCTTTTATGTTCTTCTTACTCCTCTCTGTGTTAATGGCCTTATTCCTGTTGTTCAGATACATGATTCCTAACTCAGATACCAGAGGATACACTGTTTTCCTTTGCAATCTGAGTTATGGGGGGATTTTTGAAAACAAAAAGTTGGTAAATTACGAAGAAAACAAATTTCCACCAAACAAAAACTGGGGAAAAAATAATATAAGATGCATAATTTGAATCTAAAACCATCTGCGTGCATCTGGAAAATGCTCTTGGATGCTGTTGCTTGTCCAGATACTGTTACAGTCCCACTGCTATCTCTCACCAGCTCTCAGCCTGTGCTGCAGAATTGTCTCCTGATGTACAATCCACAACTATCACCCTGTAATCCCAGAGTGCTGGACTCCTCCCATGCAGACAGACAACAGACAGGCTTTACAGAGGCTTCTTTAACCCCTAGACATAACGTGGAGTCTGATACAGGTGCATGAACAAGACACTGATGGGATTATCTCTATAATGGTCCACATATGATCATCATTATTGTTAGGGGTCAATGGACTGAGGAAATCTTGTATTGCATGAGGGTTTCCTTCAATGAAGACAAACTTTTACTGCATTTTTACATTATTAGTTTGATGCATTGGGGTTTAAAAGCTACTGTGTTGATGAGGCTGCATTGACAGCAATCAGCAATTCATTTCCACCCAATCAAAACAAGAAGTGTTATTTTACCATCATTACAAAACATCACCCTAAAATAAGTGAACACAAAGAGAGTGTGATGTAGCCTTGTGACCGGGCTACACACTAACACAATGACCCAGACACTGAGCACGGCACCAGACAGACGCACAGCCAGGCAGTCCGCACATGTTAGCCGTCACTCCTGTCAACCTCTGCTACCCAGACTGGACAGGGGATTGTCTCAGCAGTCATCGTGCATGAGCTGCATGTTCATGTTGCGAATGACTCATTTTTAATCCAATCACCACTGTGGTGATTATCTCAGCACATGCAGTGCTGAATGAAATTCCTCTATAATGAGGTCTACCGTAGAGGGAAGAAAGACTGCATTCAGCATTCAGACAGGCCGGTTTCATCGTGTTTCTGCACAGAGAGAAAAAAAAATAAATATGAGAGACCAGTCACTGAGTAACAATCACAATGTAATGTGGTATTAATAAATACTAAAGGATGAAAAGAGATTTTAATTACATCTGAGATTATGAAGGTAAAACATACAGACATAGTATATATTTTTATTCCTTAGCTGCTTTTTATTAATGATTAATTGAATTGCCTTTGCAGATTTGACAAAGTGAGGAAAAAGAAACACGGCATTGTGGAGACTGAAAGTTTTTTCTTGACCTTGGAACAAGTAGTTGGTAAAATGTCATCACACTGGAAATTATTGCAGTGCTTTGTGTCCAATCAAAACATTGAGACCTTCATTGTCAACTTTAAGGCCAATGAGGACATGAAACCCTCGAAGAGCAGAGAAAAGTGGGCATGTGAAGGCTGACACCTGGGAAACCCTCTGTAAAGGGAGGTCTTGTGACTTACAAATATTTTTTAACATCATTTTAGTTTTAAGTCTCATCAAACCCAGAGTTGGTTTGGTTCGATGTCTCAGTCTGTGACCCCTGATGACCTCTTAAATACAAATGGACCAAATAATTTAGAGTGAATCCTATATTTATTATTACTTTACAATACTGAAAACTCCTCCTAAACCTTAAGGCCCCCAAAACCAGATGTAAATCAATGTGTGGTCAACTTTTATCCAGTGCTTACAGTCTTTTGGCAACATACCATAGGATCTACATAATTAAATCAAGTAATTACTTCAACTGAATCTGGGGTTTTACCAGGATTATGACAGAGTTTCAATAAGATTTGCTGTCACTTAATGAAAGGAATCAACAATAGAAACTGCTGCAGGCATCACCTTAATCAAGGTGTCTGAGTGCTGACGGCTCTCTGAACGATGATCCGTTGATCCCGGTGAAAATGAGGGGATCACATCAACACTTCAAAGACGGACTAACACCTTATTAAGATATGAATGGAAAAAAAAAAAAAACTTGTTTCCAGTGATTAAAAATAAAACATGATACATCATGTGACAACTAACTAAATGAAGTATCTATAGGTTGCCTCTTTTCAATGTATAATTGAAAAAAACATTTGGTGTCTTCTCATTCCTTTATCCCAGTATACTGTGTTTCCAATTGACCTGAGTAAGTATCATAAACCTACATGTTTGGGAATCAGTTTAATAAGCAGTATGCTTATTCCTGTTCTCAATCCTTCCACTTTCTCTGGGGAGAAAAAGAAGCTTGAGATTCGAAGAGCAGTGCTGAGAGGTCTGGCCATTTGGTGTCATGTTGAATAAACACAAAGGTGCTGGAGTTTTCTGTAGGGGAGGCTCAGGCCCCCACGCTGATCCTGTTTATGTGTTTGGGCCAGGTTTTGTTTTAAGTCAGAGGTGCTAAACACCTTCCCCCTGAGATAAAAGATGATTAATGCCTTTGAATGAGCGACGCTTTAATGGCTCAAGGCTACTTAAGCACTTCATTAGAGTGAGCTCAGGCCCGGTCGACACACTCGAGCCACTGGGTCCTCTCGCAGCAGAAACAGAAAAGCTGTAGAGATTTCCTTTGAAGTGGCCTCTGCTTGTAAGAACACCATCCCACAAGGCATTCAGCATGGAAATTTGATTAGCTCTCACTTTTTTCCTGGCTCCACACCACTCTGAGACCTTGTTTTCGGGCGACATTTGGGGTTGAAGCTTGATCGCATATAAATATCAGAGGCATCTCTGAGCACAGGGACACTCAGGATCTGGCAGCTGCAGGAACAGATACGGATTAAAGCCATGGATGTCCCCCGGCCGTTGCTTCTTCTCCTGTGTGCCCTCCACCTGACCTGTAAGTACTGTTTGCTTTGCTCTACTCTGCTACTGCTGATGGGACATTACACAAGCAGCTATTACTCCACTGGACTGACACCAGATTGCTCAAATATACATACTAATCTACTGTTACATGGCTAATAAACAAGAGTGGTAGGACAGTGTGTGATGCTGGAAGATGTGAGTCCTCTGTGGTCACATGTGTTGCACAACAGTGGGCACAAATCACTTGAACTAAATTCTGTTTTTCTTTTCCCTACAAGTACAAAATGAATATTTCCAGATGAGCACAGTCTTGTATTATATAAGATCATTTCATAAACTGATTCCTTTATTTATATACCTCTAATGAATGTTTTTCCATCAACAAATTACCTTAAAGGAAACTGATTCCTGGAGGTGATATCGCTCAATTATGTTTGATTATGTGTTATTTTTGTAGTGACCGGAGTGACGGGCAAACACCCTGATCACAGAAACCTGTTCACACAAAGAGTGTGCTGCAAGAGACAGAGCCACTTTGTGTATATCGGACAAGGTAACGCTCTTTAATCCTCCCTCAGTGCATGTATTGTACCAACATGTTTGTCTCTGTATCTTTTGTAGAAACCCTGTCATGATGCCTTGACGCGTTTTATCCCTGAATTATCCGGTAGTTTGAGAAAATCACAACCTAAGATGATGTGTTCAGGCTTGTGGGAACTGCCGGTTTTTGCCTGTTATTGCTAGTTGAATCTATTTTGTCTCTGTGTGTCCTCAGACATCTCTGGGAGTCCTGTCAGTGTGGACGTGGGGATGTGCAGGTCGCACTGTGGGGCAACATCCAGACCATCACATGAAGCAGTGAAGCAACAGGAAGACTCCAAACACGCCTCAATGCTGGAATTTCTCAGGAGCAAAAAAGTGAGTGACGATTCCTAACACCGCCACTAGGGCGCGCTGTAATTTGTGATCATCAATAAAGACTGATTCTCTGATGTAAAATAAGTCTGTGTGAAAACTTTTAAACATATCATTTTTAACTTATAGTGGATGTGTAACTTTGAACATAGGCCATTGTCATTAATCCTACCAGGCCATTTTGGATACTGCATGTTTAGACCATATTGTATGCACCACTGAAGGACCAAGAAACACGTTTAACATGTCTGACTCGCCTCTCAAAAGATGAGGACCCGGGGACCTGCAGCTCCAGAGAGCCCGGAGCCGCTGAACCAGCTGTCCTCCTGCGGCATGAACCAGGTGTGCGAGCCGACCGGGATGCGAGTGGACCGGCTGCTCCTGCTGGACGGACCCCGGGAGGTGGAGGTGATCGAGGAGTGCCACTGCGAGATCAAGCTGACGCAGTGCATCCGCGTCCCCGCGCTGAGGACGTACTACTCCGAGACGCCGTACGAGACGGTCATCGACGTGGGAGGATGCTCCCGGTCCAAGGGCTCTCCAGGTGTGTGCGTGGAGGATTTGCCTGCCTAAAACAACAATAAACAGAAGCAGGAAGTGGCTGAATAAACAGCAGATCATCAAACGCACGATGATTCATTTAGACACAGAAGTGACACGATACAGGCAAAATATCTCAACTAGGCTATATTGGATTAATATTGAGGATTAGCATAATATACTGTATAAAATGAGTTTAGCATTTATATAGAAGGCCACAAGAAGATGCCTTTAAATGCATTATTTCTGAGATTTGACAGGAATATTATAGAAATAAACACTGCACTTCATGGTCTAATGAGCCCATATTAAAAAAAAAAAAAAAAGTTGAGGATCTTCTATGATTTGGAAAAAAAAGCTACATCCACAAATACAAATGATGGGTATATAAGATAAAAGATTATACTTGATGTAAACAAACTTTTAAAGGGCAGCAGAAAAAGTCAATCTGGCGATTCATTGGGAATAACCATGTTGCACCACAGTTTGATGTTTAGACTTGGATCATGGATCTAATATTTCTTTTACTCGTCATTTGCAGAGGGATTCTCCTGTGTCCCCACTAAGTTTGACTCAGCCTTGGTGGAAACCCCCAACAAAGTGGACCTGATCCAGACGGTGGCGGCCTGTGAGCTGAAGGAGAGCTGCTACAGGGTCCCCTATGTGGAGTATTACTACGAAACAATCCACCATGCAGGTGGGATCAAAGAAGAGAAGCTCAAAGTAAGTGTAAACTCAGTAAACAAGCAGTGAAACACAGACTCCTCTATCTATGCTCACTAGACAGTGATTCATTTGTGATGCCACTTTCACACTCTTTTGTAATGAAGTTGAGAGGAAACGGGGGCCTAGCTTGGTGCCAGACAGTAATGAAGTATTTTTATTCATCAGACATGTGTGGAAGACAGCACTTAATCAAGCACTGGCCAGTGGCTGGCACCGCACACCCTGGTGTGAAGGACTTCAGGATGTTTTGTATGCTTATTCATGCACAACCTGCAACAATACACATGACAGACTGATGGGCCTTATTTGAATATAAACAGAGCAGGGATTTTTGCCATTTCACTTTCTCCCATTGTGGATGGAGAAGGGAAAACAGGCTGCATAGATTTAAACCTAACCCCCCAGCAGTTATAGTATACAGTAAAGAAGAACTTTATTGTGGACCAGTGCATTTCTTAATAAAACCCAAATGGTTTTATTCTCATCACATTACATGGAGTCCAGGCTCTGCATATGTTGCACTGGACCATTCAGTAAAATCTTGATTTAAAGGACACAACTACACTCTCATTACCACACAACTAAGTAATTATATGTGATGTGATGTGATTTTCATTTCTGAAATGAGAGGGCTGATCAGGAGAACTGGAGTTGAATTCTTAGTCCCAGACTTGGTCATCTGCTGTGTTTCAGCACCAAAGGTGTGAGCAGAGTGCAAACACAAATGGCCCCCGCAGGTGTCAAATCAAAGCAGTTAACATGCTAAACAGCAGCTGGTCCCCAGCTCAAGTGGGTCAATATTTGTGACCAGCTGTGAGCTCATTGCCTTCCTTTCTGTGTTGCTAATTTTCCACAGGAAATAGATGTGGGCAGATGTTTGGGAGGCTGCACTACAGGAAACCGATGCCTTCTCAGGTAAGTATGAACCACAGCTGCTACACCCACACACACACCTCCTCATTACAATTGCCTGTGAGCTCTGACACCCTCCCAACTCAGCATGTTGGTCTTTTTAGTTTAATTCCTACACCGGTGTCAAACCTCCAACAACATTACTATGCAGAATAAGAAATCCACGGTCCATATAGAACTTTGATTAATTAAAATTACTTCATGCATTTCAAAATGAGATTCATTTTACTATGAAGAGGAACTATGCAGGATTTTTAGCTTAACTATGCTACATTTTTACCTTAATCTAACAGCTTCAAAGTAACTGTAATGCCTAAATAAATGACTTGTAACTTGTAACAGGGAGAATGGAGGCTCTCTGCCTTCCACCTAGTGTCTCTTGACCAAAAAACAACCTTGCAAGATCAGCGCCTAGGACCCGGTGTCCCAGCTCTCATCTCGGTGGCACCGTGGCCTGTAACCTGTAATCTCTTGTTTATGACAGATAAGACTACAAAAATATACACATCATAACACGTATACGATAAATAACGTTATCCACTGCTCCATGGATTGCTTTCTGGCTGGCTTTATTGAAAACAAACACACATGGCAGGGATGAGGGTTACAAACAGCAGAGAAGCAACCAGACTTGCATAGTTCCTCTTTAAATCTCTTGCGCAGTGATAACACAGGTTTATCAGCACTGACTGCTGTCTGATCAAAGTCGTGATGCTTTCACACAAAGACTCAACAGGAGTCATCCACAATCTCACTGAACATGGCACAATCACAAAAGGAGCCCAGAAACCTGTTGCTGTACTTGTTGCACACTAACAGTGACTCAGACAACACAGCTATCAGGGCTGTAACACAGCACGTTTGACAGACTGAACCAAGTGATTTTAATCTTCATACTTTTTCTGATCTTCTGCCACAGGAGTCCAACTGATCCTGCAGTTTGCCACTTGTGGGCTGAGAGACAGTCCAGCTCCTGTGTCCCTCAAGGCTACGAGAGCCACAGCTTCATCAACCAGCATGGGCAGCTACGCACCATCCTCTCCATCACTTCCTGTTTTTGCCAGAACTGAACACTGCGCCCTCCACTGGAGCTGGAGAGCTTTTTTTTTTTTTTTTTTTTTTACCTTAAAGTATTATTGTATTATATGTAATATATGTAAAAATGATAATTTTGTAAATAAATCTAATACCATATCGTATGGCTTATCATTGGACCATTCTGCAACACATTTTATCCAAACCACAAATGAATCATGGGATCATGTTGGAGACTTCACAGATAGTCTACATCAACAAGAACTTAGACGACACTAACATACATATAAAAGTAATATGTGTTAAGTTAAATAAAAAAAACACAGACACCTCAAGTTTGAATCAGTGAAATTTGGCACTAATTGGAATAAATATGTGGGTCAAACGGGCAGAACACAAGTTTGAAGAAGCACATGAAAGGCCAACCAACGTTTCAAGTGTCTCTTTGAAAAAACACACGTGCAAGTCGTTAATAGCTCCTTATTTTGATATCAAAGTGTGAAACAACACTTTTCTGTGACAGTTTTGTGTTTCATCCAAAGACAAGACGTTTTATGGCTTGCATGTAAGGTGCCATGAAAAAGAAAACTTTGATCTCTTAGATGTTTATTACGGTGGGGGGAAACTGTTTTCTCTCCCTCAAGTTGTCTTTTGCTCGTGCGTAAATCGTGCGTAAAGATCAAAGGCACCAAATGGCACAGTGCGCACTTTCAGAGGACAGAGTTGGCTTTGGGAAAAAAACCCACATTTAAACAGTAATATAAAGTTTAGTTTTACACTTAATGAGACTTTAGGTTTAAATATCAACTACAGATGCAGTACAGAATATAAACATTTCTGTATCTAGAGTGCAGATGAAGGACAAACGATGAACCCTTGTACATAAGCAAGGAATGCACGTGGTAAACTATAGTCAGGACGACTTGTGTCAAACATTTGAAAATCATATGGATAAAATCATCTGGTCGTGGGGGGAAAGATATATCAAAGTTGATGCAGATCAATGGATGAAGTCACAGAAACCTCATGAAGGGACAGTGGTGATTATCCAGCTGCAACTGGATAAGCAGTTATGTAAATCTCAGGACGTGTAGACAGCGACACCAGCTTCTTTGTCGCAATAATTGGTTTCCACCTAAGACACTGTGCCCATTATTCTAAATTAATGGATTCATTTAGGCGCAGTTAACCTCCCACGGCGAGTGCTCTTCCCCAGGAGATCATCCCCGAGCTTATTCTGCTCATATTCCACATTCATTTAACTATGGAGTTATACAGAAAACAAAAACTATACATGTTCAGCAGCAACAAACTCGCTGGTCTTTAAGTACCGAGCTGTTTCAAAGGCCGAATTTAGTTTATTTGAGCCTTTATTGCCAGACGTGGAGACAATGGGCTTGAATGAAATCTACAATCGAGTTCACACCTTGTTAACACCGCCATTAGTCTCCCTTTACATTCGCTGATTGGTGATTTACATTTGCGACCAAATAGCATTTTTACTGCTGTTTGCCAAGGCTTTGGGGGCACTGAAGAGTGAACGGGGGCTTTTGATATAAAAGTGGTCGTTTCCAGGATCCTGCAGTCACTCCAACTCCAAGGTGCTGGCTGGACGTGAGGGTCGAGGACACCGAAGCACAAGGAATCTACCCCCGCTGCAGAGATGTTGGTGTTCCTGGTCAGCTGTGCCACCTTACTGTGCGCGGTCTCTGCGCGGCCTTCGCTCAACTACCTGGAGAACCACTTCGCCGCGGAGAACGAGTCGCAGGAGGTCCGCTCCGCTGCCATCAAGAGGCTTTTGGAGGTTTTTGGGATGGAGGACCCCCCTGCAATCCATGGACACAAGCAGCCACCTCAGTACATGCTTGACCTGTACAACACGGTTGCAGATGTGGATGGAGTGACAAAGGACCCGTACCTTCTGGAGGGGAATACTGTGCGCAGTTTCTTTGACAAATGTAAGATGTGATTTCTGCATGCACGCGCTTGCAGCCGGTTCCGAAGCAACTAAACTAAAAGTGTGTGTTGTTTGGTGTGTGTGTGTGTGTGTGTGTGTGTTATGTCTCTAATGGTATGATTATCCTTGCAGTGCGAAGTGAGCAGGTGGAGTTCAGGTTCAATCTGTCCACGGTTGCAAGAAGCGAGAAGATTCTGACTGCAGAGCTGCATCTGTTCAAGCTGCGACCTCAGGCTGCTCTCACGTTCAACAGGCATCACTTCTGCCAAGTATGTAAACCAAGAAAACCCATCACATCTGCATGGTGAAATCCTAAAGTGAATTACACTGTAATGCACCTCTAGTTTGAAGATTGTTTCTAACATTGGCCTCTGTTCCCATTCAGGTCAGTGTTTATCAGCTGCTTGACACCACCAGAAGCAACAACACACAGGAGAAGAAGCTGCTGTCTTCTCGACTCATCCCAGTCCACTCTACTGGTTGGGAGGTGTTCACCATCACACAAGCAGTGAGTATCCTCTTCATTTAAAAGCTCTGCATTAACAATACTGAAAGTAAATACTAAACAGCATGGAGTGAGTTATGTGTTTGTACCTGACTCATGTGAACTTCTTCCTGATAGGTTCGCTCCTGGATGGTGGATGAAGGCAGCAACCTGGGGCTCCACGTGGTGGTGCGGACTCTGGGAGGAGGCCCCATGGATATGAAGCTGATCCGCTTTGCTTCGGGACGTAACCACCACCAGAGCAAGCAGCCCATGTTGGTCCTCTTCACCGATGATGGCCGGCGCTCTACAACACTGGAAAGCACAGGTGAGTCTTGACAGTCATTTGATCAATCAGGTTATACCCCCAAATCTACACTGCCGGCATTTTTGTGACCTAATTCTGATGAGCAGTGGTGTAGAGATGAATTAGGATGCCCAGGGGCAAGGGGCCCGCCAATCAGCTCTTATCACTGTTTTTGATTTACTCTAGAATAATTTGAGTGTTGATGTCCACTTCCAATCGGCTCATCTGTTGTAAATCTGTGTGTTTAGTTACAATCTTTATAAAAATGTTGTTTTATTTCCACTTTATAGTTTGATTTTGCAACAAAAAAGCAGTGATGTCTAACAAACACCTCTCCTTTCCACCACCAGACCCAAACGATACTGCAGCCACTTCCAGCCTGCCCCATGCCCCCATGTCAGGTCCACCCTCCCGCAGTGCTCGTTCCCTGGACTACAGCGAGGAGGAGGGTGGGTCTATGCCCTGCCAACGCCTGCCTCTCTATGTTGACTTTGAGGAGATTGGCTGGTCAGGCTGGATTGTCTCTCCCAGGGGTTACAATGCTTACCATTGCAAAGGCTCCTGCCCCTTCCCTCTGGGTCAGAACATGAGGCCGACCAACCACGCTACTGTCCAGTCCATCATCAATGCCCTGAAGTTGATCAAAGGCATTGAGACGCCATGCTGTGTCCCAGACAAACTCTTCTCCATCAACTTGCTCTACTTTGATGACGATGAGAACGTGGTGCTTAAACAGTATAATGACATGGTGGCTGGAAGCTGTGGCTGCCACTGACATCAAGAGGTCACCAGTGGTGGGCTGCACAGGCATTCATTAGAAAACACAAGGTAAATTGGGTTTGGGGACACAGACAGCCAGCTGCCCCTTGTAACTCAATCACACCTGAGTAATGTGCAGAGTCCCACATTGTAATATATGTAAATATCCATAAATTATAATATATAGCAGTGATGGAAGTGACATCCTGTGAAAGGTGTAAATGTGTATATTTTATGTTTTCTGTTGTGAATGATGATACAGTCAGAATAAATGGTGTAAACAAAAGATTTCAGTGTGAATTTATTTGGATGGCTGCTTTCACTCAAAAAAACTTTCTGATTATTACAAGACAAGATCTATGGGTTCACATAGGCTACTTGTAAAATCTTTGATGAAGGCAGCTAAATCACAACAAAAAAAATGTTAAAAGCTATATACGAGTGTTTGTCCTTGTATATTAAAAGTGGTGCATGGTAAAGGTTTGGGCATTTATTGTGATTATAACATGCCGTAGGGAGAACACAAGGTGAGGTTGTGTCTTGGTTTTGTCTCACAGTTAGGAGGTTTCTTCTACCAAAATTTCTTCTGCAGGACTCTGCAGCTCGTGTCTGGAGAGATGCTGCACCACACCCACACCGATACAGTCACCCAGCACGTTGGTGGTCGTCCTAAAACGATCCCTGTCCACAAGCACAAAGGAAGTTCTGAGTTCAGGAGCTCATGAGCATAACTTTACCACAAACACGTGTTTAGGAAGGCTAATGTGTTTCTGAATATAGTAATATATGTTGGTAATATCCCATTAACACAATACTGGCTGTGCATTTTAGTCATATTAACATAAGCAGGTTATTTCTCACACAAACAGAAAGACACATACTTACAACATCCAGTCAACTACAATAATATATGAAATGCCCTCAGGGGGCAGTCCAATTGATGTCAACACAATCGTCATGGAGACCAAGCCACCCTGTGGGATACCTGTAGCCCCGATAGCTGCAACTGTGGCAGTTATACTGCAATTTCATAAATAACAAGCAAGACTGATTAGTTGTTGATCAATCAATTAATTAGTTTCATAATTAAATGTGGAGGCAATTCCTTAAAACTGGGGAAAGAAAACATGCAAATACACTATCAGTGACTTAATGTACTAATCATCAGAAATATAAATACCCAAATGAATATACTATTAATTATTATCACATTTTCTACTATTTCCACTATTTCTACTTCTTATTGCTGTTATTTGCAGTGGTTTGAATCCTGACTGGGTCATATTTGATAACATAGGTACAGTTTGGTCTTAAATGCATCTTTAAGAGATGAAAAATTACACATGGCTTTTGAATTGCCAGTTTTGACCATAACGGTAAGAAGTCTGCATTGATCATACCTGACCATGATGAGCTGGCCCACGTCAAGTTCCACATTATAAACCTGGGATATAAATATGGAAGCTACTGCCTCGTACAGTGCTGTACCATCCATTGTCACCATGGCCCCAAGAGGCGCGATAAAGCGAGTCACCTGGCTGTCCATTTTGAGAGTCTCCTCCAGACAGCGGATGGTGATTGGTAGAGTTGCAGAACTGAGGAAAAAACCAAAACAAAACAGATCAGAACTATACAACACATTTCAATGGTTACCATATCATTATTCAAACTTCAGCAGCCTCTTATGTTTACTGTTGCTTTTCCAACCTACCTGGATGAAGTCCCAAAGGCGGTGGTGAGAGGTTTGAAGAGACCAGCTATAAACTTGAAAGGATTCTTCTGAGTGAAAATCAGATAGATGAGGGGCAGAGTGACAAAGCTGTGGATTGCCAGGCCGGTCATTACAGTGAGGATATACATGCCAAGTTGATGTCCCACAAGGCTGAGGTCTGTCATCTTCAGAATCCCTCCTGCAACCAAGAAGAGGATTCCTACTGGAGAATACCTGTGAGAGAGTCAAGATACAGAGAAGGTGATGTTGTATCAAAAAACTTGATGATAGGTATATAATTCAGTGAGTGGGTGGCTTCATCACAGTAAATGCTAAAATTTTAAATCAATTGTTATAATCCTCATATTCATATTATACTTACCAGATGACTAAACTGATTAAATTCATGATGGCTTTATTAAAGTTGTCAAAAACATCCCTCAGGTGTTTTCCCTCATTCCCATGCTGCCCAGATTGAGGCCGAAGGATATGGAGAAGACCAGTAAACCTAAAACATTGACTCCTTCCATGGTGCCTGGCATTGATACTGTGTCATCTGAAGGGATTCAAGTAATGCTGTTATACATCATGACAGCACCCAATAATCATGAATGAACAAGAAGAAAAAAGTTCAAATATTGCTGAACTCACTTGATCGAGTCAGATTGACAATGTCTTGACTTGTGCCATCTGAATAAACTGTTTTATACTGCATAAAAAGGACAGAAGAAAATGATCATTGTTGACAAGCAGCATAGTGGAAAAACAGAAAACAAACATATTCAGTGCAGAGCTCACCCTCATAAAACAAGCTGTTATTAGGTTCGGAGGAAACATGTTTCTGCGAAACAAATAGAAAGAAAAAGCACAGATTAGCCTGGGCTGCATAAATGATGCCAGACAATGCTATTTAATGCGCACCTGATCAGATCCAGAAAGGCATCAAGAGTTTGCACAGCATCCACCTGGCCACCAGAGGATGCTGAGGTGTGCTCGGGAGATTTCCCTGGTTGGATAAAAACAACTAGGAGGATGCCAGTTAACACAGCCATGATGGTGGTTGTTGCATAATAGAAAACAGCGTAGAGCCCCATTTTATTATAGGCCTTTCTGTCCACAGATGATGTGCCTGAAATGAAAATAAGTCATAACATATCAATGCAACTCCTCGATAAATGAGGATAATGTTCTCTGTGTTCTTAATTGCATGTGTCTGGTTGACATTTTTTGAAGATAGTGGACAGCATGAATAGTTTTGGTATTTAAAATGATAAAATGCATGTTACCAGTGGACCACTTTGCTTTGATGCAGCCTGCTACGGCAATTTTGTAGTGAAGGTGGGAACTAACCTGTGATCAGACTGGAGATGATGAGAGGAAGCACCAACATCTGCAGCATCCTCATCAGCAGCTCTCCAGGAAAGGTGAAGTAATTGATTTCCCTCTCCGTCATGTTAATGGATCGCAGCGCAAAACCCAAGATGAGACCTGAAAGAATTACAAACACAGGTGAGCATGTCAAAAAAGGAGATGGATTTACAGACTGATAGAAACACAATTGACTATAAACTGATGTTTCACGCTCTGGTACATGTACAAGATGGAGGGATAATTGGAACGATTGCATGACATAATTTGTTTTCGATTGTAAGATTTGACGCAGAGTTTAAAGAGGCAGAAGAGCCTTGTGGCATGGGAACAAACATTAAACACAATGAACCCCTAGACTAAAGTTGTCACACTCCTGCTGCTGTCCAGGAAGCTGTACTCTCAAGAGCTCTGTTTGCTCTGGTTTATACAAGTGGCCCCTCCTACAAGACAAACCACTGCTAATTGCAACCAATCAACCAATATAAACACATTTTTCTAATAAAAACATTTCTGTTCACACCAGTCAATTTCTTCAAAAACAGAAACATCATGACTGCATACTCATAGATTTATTTAGGTCCTATAAAGGGCATTATTTCAGCACTTAATGATAACAACCCCCTGCACTAGTTTACAGATGGTACATTCCAGGTTCCCTTCCTCCTATTAAAACCCTTGGATACTATCCTGTCCTGTTTGACAGTTTGACCTGGAGGCTGTTCATGCTGCACACAGCAGGTGAACACAGACAAACACATGGGTAACAGAAAAGTATCTTAATAAATGAGTGCACACTTAAAGTGTTGGTTCCTCCTTGATGTTTCTTCAGCTAGTTGTGATAGCTGTCCTTATGCAAAGCCAAGAAAGCTGCCATGGCTCAACTGTTACTGATGCAAGCTTGCCAAGCTAATGCTAATGTAGACTGGCATATGTGAAGCAGTGCTACTGTGATGCTAGCCAGATAAGCTAATGCTAATGTTGACAGGTAATGATATATGAAACACTGCAACAATGATACTAGCCAAACCAGCTAATGCTGATGTAGTCTGGCAGTGATATATGAAACAGTGCTACAATGATGCAGGCCAAACAAGCTAATGCTGAGGTAGACTGCCAATGATATATGAAACACTGCACCAATAGCCTAATGCTGGCCAAACACAACACAGTCAGCAGCAATCCCTTGCTTGTTGCAACCTATTGATTAGAAAACACAGGGTGATCTCATTATCCTAGTTGGTATGGTTTTGTCATTGTGTTGATGAAAGGACAACATCTCCATCCTCTACATGGAACAAAGCTGTGTGTTTACTGAACAGTTGCCTGAAGATAAAGTGCAGCCTCAATAAAGTGGATAACAGCCGGCACCTCAGTGTTGAGATATCGTGGAGTAAAATGTCATCAGAGTTTACCAGGAAACTCAAAAAGGAAAAGCAGCCAACAGAGCGCAAGGGATGTGAAGATGTGATGGCTGTGACCTTTCTATGGTCCAAGGCTGATCAACTTTAAAGCACAATAGGTTACATTTTAATTTCTCCCCAACATGAGTGGAAAGTGTTCTGAATTTAGGAAATGCCCCGCTGCTGATATTTGCACAATATTGCTGTGCAAAAAGCAGTTTTCCACTAGAATCAGGAGAAACACTGAAACTCTTACAGTATGGTAACACTTGTAGTGTATTTATTCAAAGTCCTTTAAGTCAGATCTTGTCCTACTCCACAGGGAAACCACAACCAATGATTCATTCTGACATTAAAAGACAGTGTTGTTTTCCAAAAAAAAAAAGAAAGAAAATGTTAAACTTCGACCGACAATATTTAACAACTTGACTTACCGATGATAATAGCAGCCACAGTGAGAAGCAGAAAAGCATTTCTCCACAGAAAAGCCTTGACGTTACAGTTACAGTTTGACAAACAATTCAAACTTATGGTCCCAGAAGTCCCGGCATGTTTCTGGCTTATGTGGATACCTGCACTGCCTCCAGTGCCCAGCTTGAACCTTAGAGGCATCTCTTTGACAGACTGCTGAAAGAAAGACAAGAAGGAAAGCAGACGTTCTTTACATCGTATTACAAAGCATGCAGTAGCTATTCATGACAGGGGGAAAATACAACTCAACATATTTTAAACAGAAGACACAACAACAACATTTTGGAAAAATAAATTATTTAAAAAGTTCTACTCCATCTTTATTTGCCATTAACTCCACTAAATGAAACCTTAAAACCTTTTAAAGAGCTGAAAAGTCCCAGATACTTACCTCTCGTCACGTGAACTAGTCTCTGTGTTAAGTTCGAAATTACCCGTTGTTTAACCAGGTGTCTGCCCCTGCCCATCCCACAGGCTATCGAAGGTTTTTGCATATATACCACGCACAGAAGATATATTTGCCATATTGTTGTATTCCATATGTATTTCACAGAGAAACTACAACATGAAGCACAGGATGTTGGGCGCATGCCAAGGGGAAAAAAAATTCAATTGTTCTCTTTGGCAAAGCAGAAATATTGCAGGACGTGTTTCAAGTCACATCCTGGTAAGAAAATTAATTCAGAATATATAAACCCCTGAGGCAGGAAGCAAGCAAACAGAGAGGGAGCAGAGTGAGTGGAGGTGGCAGGAAGAGGATGTGCAGCAGAGCACGCACCTTTGGAAAAAGACTGAATATATTATAAATACAAACGTCTCAGCTCAGTCAGATGTTTCCTAACTTTAGAATAAAGTCATGCTGGATTTGTAACCTCTGTTATAGACATATACCTTCTACAAATGCTAACAGAAACTCCCTGCACATTTCACAGTCAAAACAAAGCCATACTAATATTTAAATTTATGAATCATTAGCTTGAACATTTAGCAGCAAAAAAAAGTTTCTTTGTGTTACTAAAGCCACTGATTACACAGCCTTAGGTCTTTTCTGACTTTTTTGTACAAGATAAAGGTGTGTGTGTGTTTGTGTGTGTGTGTGTGCTGCTGGGTATCTGCTATTAATAATTATAATAGAAGGATAAAGGGTAATTTAGCGCCTTAAGTCCTACTTCCTGTGCAAAGTGAATACATTTTCAAATTCAGTTTTATGTAAGATGCAATGCCCTTCCTAAGACTAAGCATTTTTTTTTATTTTATACCTAACTACTTGATTTCTCTGCTATAAAATGAACCTGTTCTCCCATCAAAAACTCTATTTGTTCACTACAAAACCCCTGTCTCTAAAGAGTGTAACCTGAGCGCAGACTGAGGCGTTGGCCATGGAGTGGCACTAAAGGGGGTTGATACCACTTGGCATGATGCTGGACGACAGCCCTTGCTCATTGTCAGAGGGGCTGCTATTCACAATGGGGAAAACGATGAAATGCTGCCATTATAATGGGGACCAAAGGGCCCTGTGGCAGCCCGACACCTGATCTCCTCTTTGGCTCTGGCTTCCTTTTGTCCCAGTATTTCATATCTGACATATCCACACACCCTAAAAGCAGTTGATGCCGGAGCAGCGATGGACCTGAGGCTCGGCGTCTGCATGCTCAGACATGGGGAATAAACAGACCATCTTTACAGCAAAGCAGCTAGATGCCTATCAGGTGGGTGTCAGTCCTTTTTATGTCTGAATGAGACTATTATCCTCACTCCAATACGAAACCACTGGCATCTGTAAACAAGGTTGAATACAGAAAAGACAAAACCTTGACTTGTTTGTTTATAAACCAAAAGGACGTGTGGTGCATCCTTCAGGGTGATGATTGATGAACCAGGTCAAAAGCGGAACTCCTGTGATGGCGCCTGTTGAATTCATATTTAGCTTGTTACACGTTCATTTGCTTATGATGTAATGTGTTTGCATATTGTAGCAGTGGAAAGTAATTATGAATATTTACTCTCCTTTGTTTGCCCACTGCATCACTGAACTGAGGTATAATATTATTTAATTTATTATTTATATACTTATCTACTTTCAGCATGTGCAACTGTTCTTTTTACTCAGCTATCTCACTTTTATAGAAGATTATTTTTTATACGATCGACTCAGAGAACATGATGCATTGATGTAATGATCCAGTAATGCATAATATCCACTATTACTTTGGAAACTTAAACTGTCTGTGCTGACCTAGTTTTAGTTTATCACATTAGGTGGTGGAGTATTTCTAAAGGGCTTCTCCCTCCACTGCATCACACAGACAATTTAGCACCACGCTACACAAACACATCCACATATTGTTCTTTGCATGTTCCTGCTATGATCTGTTTGTATTCGCAGGACTGTACATACTTTACAAGAAAAGAAATCCTGAGGTGAGCATGCAACTATTTTGTTTACACCAAAACAGTTAAATCATATTATCCCTGAGTCACTGCCAGTGTAACACACATGACACAGCTGAATGGTTTTTTCTTCTGTTCTGCACAACACTTGACTGTAACTCTAAACTACTGTATCAAGAGACCTGTCTTACTGTGGGGCAGGCTGCCACTGGGATCACATGGGATTTCAAATCTTGATATTAGAGAACACTTACGAACTTTTCTGTCTGGAAACGTGGCACATTTATCAATGTCTTCAGTGTTTTGAGAAAAAAGAGGCTGCAGCAGAACAGTGGGTTTTCTGGTTTAACTTGTCATTATCACTACTTCCCCTTTTAAAAAAAAAAACTCAACTACATAATATAGAAAATATCTTGTAATTCAATATTGAAAGTAAATTTTTTAAACCTTTCCCAGACTCTTCTACCGCTATCGGGATTTGGCACCGCAGCTCGTTCCCCTTGACTACACCAACCACCCAGATGTGAAGTTACCATATGAGCTGATTGGCAGCATGCCAGAGCTGAAGGTAGACCCACTGGTCCGCACACACCCTGCAGACCCTTGCTCCCCCTGTGTTCCCAATCCATAATTAATGGCCAGCTAATCGACAGAATTCTTGGAAAGGTTATGTGTCACCCGACTCCTTTGAACATGAAGAATGCAGGTGGGTCCCTGAGGACGTGCTTCTTGGAAATGGGTCAATTATATGGCTCTTTACACAAAGACAGGAGGGTAAGCAGGTGTTTTGACACGCTGGTCACTGGTATGTCCTTAGAAAGGGAGAGTGAGAGCGTCATGGTTGAATTTTCCCTCTTAGTCATTCACTCCTCCAAACTGTGAATAAAACTCAACATTAAATAGAGGCTAAAATAAAACATACAATCTTTAAATCATGAGTTATACATATGTACATGTACAAAACGCAAGCACAAGTGTCTGTATGAATGGCTCACAGAAAGGCTGTCAGACTGAAACACAAGTCGTGGTGTTCCCTCCGTGCAGGACAACCCATTTCGTCAGAGGATCGCTGAGGTTTTCTCCGAAGACGGAGAGGGAAACATGACACTGGACGACTTCTTGGACATGTTTTCAGTCCTGAGTGAGATGGCTCCACGTGACCTCAAGGCCTACTATGCTTTTAAAATTTACGGTAAAGATATAATTGATATACAGTGAATTGCAATATGTGGAAAGATGATGCAGCTGTAACACTTCCCTTTGCCACAAACAGATTGTATTGGTTGATATTGCACTGTTATGACAGTGCAAAAAAAGACATTTTAAGACAACAAAACTGTCAGGGGGGCCTTTTGCCAGGGGTCAAAAGGTCAAGGGCTGATACAGTGTTTAAAAAAACATCCCTGATTAAAATACAACAGGCCCCATGTTTGTGCAACTAAACCATTTAATCACAGGTTCAAAGTTTAACTGTGAACCACTGAATATGACACATGTGAATGATGTATTTTAATATGATGCAGCCATATGTTAACACAAAGCATGCACAGTGAAGGGTTATGGACCTGTAAGCATGACGGATGGTGCATGGACTCTTATAAATGATTAACCAGCCCATTATGGAGGCAACAAGCTCATCAAAGCCGAGTTTGAGCTCAGGACTAATATGACCCCCCTCCCCCAGCCCCCACCCTAATTAAGTAACGATGACAGAAGTCTCATACACATCACCCTGGTCATGGATCAAGGAAATTTTTCATTTATTATTCAGACCCACCACAGAAGGCGACACACTGTAAAAACACAGGTGCAATGAAGCATGAGCTCGGACACCTGAAATGACCTGTGATATGACACAATTTAAACTTCTGGGACTTTTTATGAGTTATAGGAGTTTTTCATCTGTGAAAGGTGCTTTAAATAAACTTAACTTACTCTACTACTATTGACATGCCGGGAACATATACGCCTTAAAAACATGTTTACTCATCATCATGTGGATGGATGTCTTGCTGCAGCTGGTCTTTATTTTCATTATCAGTTAATCTAAAACTTGATTTCTTGATTGATTGTTCTGTCCATGCAATGTCAAAAAAAAAAACATAATAATCAATATTTCTTATTTAAAAAACAGCAGCCTTAAGCAAAAGTATGTTTGTTTAAATATCATGTTTGTTCATTAATTGATTATCAGAATAATTTCTTGACTGGCGGTTAACAATTACTTCCCACTCCCACTCTTTCTGCAAGACTTCAACAATGACGACTTCATCTGTAAGTCAGACCTGGAGAAGACGCTGAACAAACTGACCCGCAACGAGCTGACGGAGGACGAGGTGAGGATGGTGTGTGAGAAGGTGATCGACGAGGCCGACCTGGACAACGATGGACGTCTGTCTCTGGAGGACTTCCAGCACATGATCGTCCGAGCACCAGATTTTCTCAGGTATTAAGCCAATGATGACCACATACCATAGGATATAATGAAGAGAAAACCACCCACATACTGACAGAAGAATACATGTATTTTGTTACATATAAATAATTGGTAACATAATTTACATTTAGCTACTTTATCAGAGTGTTTATTATGAAATCAAACCTGAACTGTTTCATTTCTGTTCACAGCACCTTCCACATAAGGATTTGAGGAAGTGACACACTCATGTACTTTCATTACTTTGAAAAGCTCCAACACATGGACTGATAATGTCCATGGATGTTCTCATTCATCCAGGTCATCGTTATCTCTGGGCAACAAATTGAAGGCAACTGGACTTGTATTTGACTTAGGAAATACAAATACAAGACAAATACAAGTCCAGTTGCCTTCGATTCAATTTGCTGCCCAGAGATATGGACTCATAATGCTGCAGATTGTCTGGAAATCAGAGAAATCCTGGTCCCTCCATCAATCTTTTTGAAAAACTACTGTGGCAACCTGTGAATACATTTTTCCTTGTTTGTGCTCGTTTTGTATTAAAAAAAAGAGGAAATATCGTTGTATATGTCTTCATATGTGTGTGTAATCAACAATACCCTCACAGACTTCCCATTTGGCATTCAGGGCCAAAAGTCTTGAGAAAACTGACCATTTGGCTTTGCTTGGCTTGTACTAACACACCGAGTCCACATCCGATTTTTCTCTTCCTTTTGCGAAGCCGCAGAAATAACAGCAGTCATGGCGTGACTGCGTGCCTATCATCGGATGGAAGTATCAGCCAATCCATCAAGACAAGGCTCATTAGTTATGACCATCAACAGCAGATTTGTGTTTTGTATCTAAAGGGGTTCAGTTACACCAGACTATAAAAGAAACACATGCCAGAATATTCCAGTGGGTCGCTGCAGGCCAATAAGAGGGAGAGGCATTTGCCATGAATGCGGTGGAGCTCCATTGTGAGAGCGTGGGTTCAACTGACGGTGTAGTTTCCTCTGACAGCCGGCCAGTGAAGACACTGAATTGAAACGAAGAAGCTGAGTTTTATAATCTTATTTTATTAAACCAAAAGTACACATATCTACAAATTGTAGATACTTTTTCATATGGGTTTAGAAAGTACAGTACAATTTAAGTAGATCTCTTTTTCAATGTGATATTTACACTTTTTTTTTTTACCTTTTTTTCTAAAATGTCTCCTTATTATTCTCCCTGTGTACTTCACAATCAATGGAATGAAAATATGGCTGTAAAAAGGGATGTACAGTATATTATGACATGTGATAGGAAGTCTTAAGAAAAAGATATGATTTAAAAACAAAATCAAAGAGGGAGGAGTATCACTTCGGGGTGAAAATGATACAGCTCGAGTCCCACAAAAGTCTGCTCCCTACGTTTCTGTTTTAAAGCTACAGTATCACTCGTGTGAGACGACAGCACTATCTCTTCATTTCAGCATCCACACTCTTCCTACTTGACCTTCCATCATGGCAGATTTCCCTCAGCATTTATGTAGCAATGCAGTTTTCTTCAAACAGAGCATGTCCTATTTTTTGGCTCAGTGAATTAAACAAAATAAAATGACAACAACAAAAAAAGCAATAACCAAAAAAAAATGCCCATACATTCAACTGTACAGGGCTACGAGTATGTCTGAAAATTACATTACACATAATATGCACAGGTCCAAGATTCACAATGCATAGCTTACCTATGACAGAACTGAGTATTAGCGGTTAAGACAAATGGTCATGGTAGTCATGAGGTCCCAAATTATTAAATCATTAAAAAGGTGCAGGCAAGCAAAGACAGATTCCCCCTCGGTATTGTGCATACAGGAGCTTGATTTTCAGACTAGAGAACAAATGTGGGAAAGGAAACATGAGGAACAGTGGAGATTCAACGTCAACGGTAAATACGAGTCGAGGGTACATGTTTGCATCGCACAATTTTACAGTAGTTCACTGTGGCTCGTGGTCAAAAACAAAATACTGGTTCAGATTTGAGTGTCGGTGGTCACCTGTGATGCGTACTGTGTCTCTGGTGCCACCTAACTGTCTAACTAAAAGGGCCACAATGAAACACAAATACACAACTTGATGCACAATAATACTAATGACACCACCTATGCTTAGGTCAAGCCAGTTGTCATGTTAGCCAAGAAAATATCACTTTTAAGGGCAGGGCAGTAGCATAGAAACAGAAGCTCACAAATTCTTTTATAAATATATATGTGTGTGTGTGTGTGTGTGTGTGTGTGTATATATCTGTTTAAGTAAGTTAGGGCGATGTTTTTCAGTGAACTAATACCAGGACAGACCACTAGCAGTTTAACAGCAAAGGAGATCAAGTCATTTATAAGAAGGTGCAGTAAGACTCAGGAATGAAGCCGACCATATTACCAAGACTCATTAGGTCAAAACTGTTGTTTTTTTTTTTTTTTTGTTTTTTTTTTTAAACTAAGTAATTGTATTGCTGTACTGCAAAACTATCACTTGGCACAGACTACACACAAAACACAAGTTACTGGTAAAGTGCAAGGAGAGCTGCTTGGATAGCAAGAAAGGGGGCAAAGGGGCCTTACAGTGTGATTTTAATTACTGATCGAACGACCAGAGACGTCATTTAGCTTGAGAGTGAGTCAGAGCTTCAACAAAATCTTCACACAATTCAAATTAAAGGCAACACTTTATAATACAGTTGTTTGGAGCTCAATCGATTAGTCAACTGAGCTGAGACAAAAATCACAATACTATTCTGATAAACGATTAATGGTCTTAATCATCGCTCTTCAAGCAAAAATATACCAATCATTTGCTTGATCTTTTCGTTGCTCTGTGCAATAATAAAGTGAATGTTTTGGGTGTTTGGACCTTTAGGCTCTCGGAAACATCTTAGAGGCTCAATTTGTCAATAATAGTTTCCACCATTATCAATTAAATGTGGAGAATTAAGTCAAATATACAAGTACTTTGGGTACAGGTTAGTAAAGCAACTATATTGAAGTGTCTGTGTTGCCAAACTGTTTTCAAGCACTTTAAAAAAAAAAAAAAAAAAAAATTGTGCAGAGAGGCTGGAGAGTTGGAGGCAGTGTGTCGCATCAATTGCAAACAAAAGAGCAAATCCTTTCAAAACGTTTCCTCTCTGATCCTTGATCGCTTTAGGTTTGATATGGTTCTCAAATACAAAAAAAGCCTGTGCAGCTCTGTTTCAGCGGAGTTCAAGCCTGTCAGTCTCTGGATGAGATTTATCACATAAAAAGGGAAAAAGCGCTAATAAAAAATAGAGCTAAATATCACATTTGTACTTATTATCCCAAAACCTTGACAATAATCAAAATGATTTCTCATTCTTGGTTGTGCTACTGGCTGTGCGAAATATGAGTGCGTAGAGCAAAGAGACTAATATAAGAAGTAAGAGCCTGTTTTGTGTGATATGGAACATCTGGACAGTGCTCCAGGTCAAGTCCTCCATCAGTCTCTGACTCATGAAGACAACAGATCTCCTAAAAAAATAAAAATAAAAAATCGAAGAGATGCACCACTGGAAGCTTTCAGAAGAGGAAGAGGAGGTGAAGTCCTCCACTTACTGGGAATATAATGGTTGGGGTGGACTGGGAGGACAGGCCATGGTTGGATAGAAAGAGGGATAGGGAGGTAGTGCTAAGAGCAAGCACAGTCCATTTATGTCCAGCCAGCTGGCAGCCAGTGTCGATGGCCTCCGTCCTCAGAGTAGGCTACAGCGGAAGAAGCTGGTCTTTTTCTGAGGCTCTGAGATTTTGACTCCATGACTGCTCCCTTGTGGCGTGTTGCCCTCCTGCAGCAAAGCAAAAAAACAGACAGGTCACAGCTCGGATAAGTGGAACTGAGTGGTTTTGTTTTGTTTTTTTTACACAACCAGAGGTGCCTTGGTTTTCATTTTCAGAGGTTTGTTAGAAAAACTTTCTACGCTAAAATATTAGTGCTGCAAAAAAGCCACTCATGGCACATCTAATTTTGAACATCATGACAATAAACAACATGAAATACTGAACTAATTATCAAAGAATTCATCTTACCAATTTTGTGTCCATTTTTGATTTGATGTCTCTGGCGAGTGTCAAAAAAGCCTGTGATCCAGAACAAAGTAACATGTGGTCATCATATCTGTGACACATCTTGTAAGCAATCTTTATAACTCAAACAAGATGGTTGCTTACATTTTCAACATTGATGTTGGCCTTTGCACTGGTCTCCATGAACTTGATTCCATACTCTAATGCAAGCTGAAAGACAATGGAAGAGAAGTTACAAACATCTGATGTTACACTGGTATCTTCTATCAAATGCAACCCCAACCAACTTCTCACCTTCTCCCCCCTCTCTTTGGACACCTGCCGCTTGTCATTGATGTCGCACTTGTTGCCAAGGACCATCTTCTCAACATCAGATGATGCATGCTTGAATTCAAAAAAAGAGAAATTTGATTTTAAAAAAGCTGCATGTTAGAACGTCAACCTGATTGTGGAAGTGATATATGGATAAGTAAATACCTCCTCTATGTTCCTTATCCAGTTTTTGATATTATCAAAAGACTTCTCATTGGTGATGTCGTAGACAAGCATGATGCCCTGTAAGGAACAGGAAATCAAAGGTGGTGAGATTCATCAATGGCTTCCTCGGAAAGTGGATTTATGTTACATTTTGTCTATCAGTCCATAAAGATACCCACCATTGCCCCTCTGTAGTAGGCTGTTGTGATTGTCCGAAAGCGCTCCTGGCCAGCTGTGTCCCTGAAAAACACCAGGCTTATCATCTCAAAAGATCCAGGTACCAGAAAGTTTAATACCTTACCAGCTAGCTATGAAATGCAGTTAAGCATGACAGGGACATATAAAGAGTTTCAGAGATGTTGGTTAATCTAATAAAACCAAATAGTACAAGAAGGAGGTGTGGTGTTCTGCTAAGAGGTCAGTCTATGGGTTGGGATTAGCATGATGAATATTAATATCTTTAAACCTGCAATTTTGTCTTTTAAGTTAGAATTCGCTCACTGAGAGATTCATACATGTTATTTTTAGCCTCTTAAATAACTTTTGAAGAAAGGGTGGCTAATTTCCTAATGTTTCCAAATTGCTAAGTACATGTGGACACCCTGGGGAGCCTTACAATGACTGAAATGCAATAATAAAAACAAAACACTGCCACCTTGTCACATGCCGAGCATTTCAGCAATTATTCTTACCATATCTGTAACTTTATCTTCTTGCCGTCCAGCTCTATTGTCCTGATCTTGAAATCAATGCCTGGAGGGAGAAAGACGGATGTCAATCATCACGTTAGCTCTTTAGCATTGTATAGCCGTCAAACACTGACTGAAACTGCTAAGACACACAGAAATTTTACGTAGTAACTGGGGATAAGCTGAACTGAGGGCTCGGCCTCTTGGTCACTGCAGTAATATGAGCATTAAAGAATGACGACGCTCTCATACTGCTTGAATTATTCAGCTCTAGCGTGCTATGTGACAGGGCTTTCGGTGTGTGCCAGAATGTAGTCGGTGGCTAATAGCTAACGTTATAGCTATTAGTTAGCTTGAAGGAGAGCCACCCGGCATAAGAAATAATCATGACAGAATCCTCTCTACTTTATGCTAATGTTATACGAAACACACAGCCAACAGTGTTAACCCCTGTCACCTTTTATTAACCCGTTAATTATATTAATGCCGCCTAATTTGAAACAACAACACAGTTTATTAATCTAATGACAAAGAGCGGCTACTTCAAACTGAGCAGAGCGAGCACTCCAGCAAATAGACGGCGCCTCTGACACAGACCATTGGCGTATTGTAAACAGACAGAAAGGCACAGTTTACGCCACGGAAACCTCACCTATAGTTGAGATAAACGTCGAGTTGAAGGCGTCTTCTGAAAACCTGAACAGGACACAGGTCTTCCCGACACCAGAGTCGCCGATTAACAGTAATTTAAACAAATAGTCGTATGTCTTCGCCATACTTGATATTATTGCGGAAATCCCGCCCGGCGAAGCTGCGTTGTGACTGTACAGAAATGACGCCCCCTGCTGGTGCGGCATTCACCTGCAGTTCACTGTCTGACTGACCAGCGGGCGTCGCTGCTAACTACGAAGGTACAAAGCTTCTTAGTTTCATACTCTGTTTATTGTTGAACACAAATAAAGTTGTTTTGTTTTTTAAGCATCTTATTATTTTCGTTTTATTAGCTAATTGTTAAAATTGTTACCATGGAGATAAAAAAAAACTGTTATAAATCAACTATTTTACAGTACACACTACATACTTGTCACTTTGGAGATTTTAAACATGTTTAACAAAAAAATATGATGTACTATCATAAATGAACTTGACAGTAAATTGTACTATAGTCATTGCTATGGATATTTTAACTTGCAGGACATACTGTATGTCTAACATATAACATATGTATTGCAAAACATGTACTACTTATCAGTATTGATCAGTGATGGACACTTGGGTAAATCTATTTATATTCATTTAAGAATTTTTTTCTGTGCTTTTATTTTGAAACATTTCAACCCCACTCCATGGCTAATCCTCTGTAGCAGTGGAGTTGCTCTGTTTTGAAGAGCATGATGATTGTTATCATATATATACGTACCTTGGTTTAGTTTTTCTTATCCCCTGAATCTCTTTCCTGTTCATGCTTGTGTAAGAAGAAATATACTGATGAATGTTGTTGTCACAAAGATAGAGTCAGGGTCACCTAACAAAGACAAACAGCTAAAAAAAACAAAAAACAAATAAAAGCCCATTGGCTACAATTTGACTAAAGTTTTTAATATTGATGTTGAATTGTCACTTATATAAGTTTAACTGGACCAAATAAAACAAGTACTCTGTGCTATACTGTTGTGTAAGCAGAGGACTAGAAGCCAAACAGTACCTGCAGCTTTATGTTTAGAGGGATTAGCAGAGTACACGGAAAACACCTCATGCATGTTAGCACATGTAAATTACAGGCTGAGCTCTCTCTCTTCTTACAGTTTATAGCTATGTGTTGACATAGCCTAAAGGACAAACACAAACACATATGCAGAAGTAGACAGTCAGCACACAAAACTTCAACACTTCATCATCTTCAACATCATCGTCAGCTTTATTTGTGCTCAGCTTGTTTGGTCTAACAAAATTTCCAGCAACGAAGCTGAAATCATATGGACCCAAAACCATTTTTTAAAAAAAGGTAAAGAAACAAAGTAAACATAAATATATTAAAGGGGTACACGTGTTTTAACAACCGGGGAAAAGAGTGAAATTACAGAGACTGGATGGCATGTAGAAAATATTTCTCTTTTTTTTTTTTTTATAAAAACAAATGTTTTTTTTTATTGTTTGATGTTCTTCTTGGACTTTTACAAGCTACTTAGCTCCTGCAGTGTTTGGTCCAGGACTTGGTGCATTCCTAAGTTTTCCTCTTTAGCGTGCGATAGGTTCTCTGCAATAAAAAAGCAGCAACAGATATAAAATGTGTTCACTTTGTCAGTTTATGTATCACTTGTTAATAAAAGTACAACATGATCCTGCTTGTGTACATGTACATATAAACCTACTAACTGTAGCCTATCTATGGCTGGCGGTTGTAATAGAAGCTATAGGACAGTATATGGGAGTGTATAGGTTATAGGGAGAGAGTGTAATGAGGAACTGAAGAAGAGCTGCAGAGTGGTAAAAGGCATGTGTGACTGAAAAGACTGAAGACAGGATAAAATAGAAACATCTTTATTGAGCTTTACTTAGAAGCAGTGAGGAGGAGTGAGAGCAAAGAGAAGAAAAGAAAGAAGAAACAAAGTGTTTCCAATCAGGCAAAGAGACACAAACGTAACGTGAAAACATCAGGAGCTACGTGCAAAGTTTACAAGGTGTTCATATCATTGAGGGCATGATCCAGCTCCTCACTGATAGCCTTGTATTTCAGCTTCTGAGTGTACAGTTCGTCTGCAGGTCGAGAGGCAGACAGAGAGCAGGTGGAGGAGGGTCAGAGGAAAAAGGCAGAAGGAAGGAAAAAAGAGAGAAACCAAGGGAAAACATTAAAGAAAAGGTTGAATAAAGAAATGTTGCAGAGTTGAAAAGATGGATTGTAATGAACCGTACCTTCTAGGTCATCTATGGTCTTTTCCAGCTTGGCCACTGTCCTCTCTGCAAACTCTGCACGGGTCTCCGCCTTTGAGCAAAGAAAAAATAACACATTAATCATCAGGATACAGCTTTGCTTCCCTCTGAGAAAACAGCATGAGCAGACATGAACTTACCTCCTTCAGTCTGTCATTCAGGACTTTAATCTCCTCCTCGTATTTGTCCTCTTTCTCAGAGTACTGTGGAGACAAAGGAATGATTTCCTCATGACATCATACACATCACAGTGTTTTTCCTGCCTATCCCACCTTCTCATGTGCAACATTCAGGTCGTATCATGAACGTCAGACAAGGGTTTTACAATTTTGAGGCTCATTTAGGACAAAATGGAAAAGTACAGGCAGGAGCAGTTGTTTTTATTAAATCCAGACGAGGAGCTGAGCTGTTCCACTTGTCTGCAGCTCTAAGTGTTAATGTGGGAAGTTGTTTGAGGGTAGTGAAGAAAGTGCAGCACTTACCTTATCAGACTGAGCCTCTAGTGACTTCAGATTGTTGGTGACGTTCTTCAGCTCCTCCTCCAGATCTCCACACTTTCTGCATGAACAAAGCAAAACAATAAATTCAGTTTTTAGGAGCTTTTCATGGGTTTGAAAACATCTGCAGAACTTTTTTTTTCTTGACATGTTTGTGCTTACAGTTCTGCAATCTCCGCCCTCTCCTCTGCTCTCTCCAGCTCACCCTCCAGGATCACCAGTTTACGGGCAACCTGGCAGGTAAAAAACATGTGAAATCTGAGTTGAGCAAAGGCAAAAACATTCAACCCATTCATCATCACACAACTGACACCTGAAAGTCAGACCCCCCCCCCCACCCCGCACCCCATTACCTCCTCATATTTGCGGTCGGCTTCCTCAGCAATGTGTTTGGCTTCTTTGAGTTGCATCTCCTGGATCTCCATCTTCTCCTCGTCTTTCATGGCTCTGTTCTCGATCACCTTCATGCCTCTGTAGATGAGAGGAACACACAGCATTTAGCCAACATACTGTGGAGATATTTCACAATTTCTCATTGAAAAATAAATAGGTTTGCAGAAGCAACAAAAATACATCTGAACATTTAATCAGTCAGGTGAGGAAAGACGTTTTCTCTTTTGTCTATAGACATTTCAATAACGCCTCTATATACAGGATCTCTAACTCAAAAACTAACACAAGAAAAGCAAACAGTTCACTAAATGTCTTTTAACACTAGGTATGTATCCACCGAGGCATTTCCCTTCCCCCGACCTATCAAAACACAGATTATAGACAATTACACAGCATTTACACACACGGCATGACCCTGTGAGTTTAAATGCTGCTGCTTTTCAAAATGATGTCTCTGAGTGGTGGGGCCTAATATGTCCGAACCTGATTTACGGCTTTCTGCTACCATAGACAATGGGAGAATCTGTGGTTAAACCATTATAGATTGATTGATTTCCATCGTGGTGACCATGATCTCTTACTTTGAACTTTCTCCACTTCCTCATAGAGTATGATGAACTTGTGTGATGCCACACTGTAACACTACAGTCATTGAGCTATTAAATATGATTTTATATTTCTATTATTTTCCATGCAGGCTACTTTAATTATGTTGCAATGGAAATTCATCATCTATAATACAAACTTGTCTTGTGACATTCGTCTTACATTATCCAGCTTCTATGAACACAAATGAGTGTGTATTGGGTTGAGAGGTTTTTGGAGCCAGCCCCCGGTGGCCATCAGTGATATTGCAGTCACTTCCGCATTGGCTTCACTTTTCAGAGCCAAAGCTGTGACCATTTTTTCTATAGTCTGTGTGAAGCCTGTGTGGTGCTGTGTTGTGCTGTCACCTTTCGCTCTCATCTGCAGCCTTCTCAGCCTCCTCCAGTTTCTGCAGGGCTGTGGCCAGTCTCTCCTGAGCACGGTCCAGCTCCTCCTCCACCAGCTGGATCCTGCGGTTCAAGGATGCCACTTCGCCCTCGGCCTGCAGCAACACAGAGACAGAGAGAGAAACACACAGAGGGGTCAGAGGTCAGGGGTTAGCCAGGAAACATGCTGCTGCCTCAAAGGGGAGAGGTGCTGTGTAAAAGAAATGACTGATTTCAGATTTTTGGCTCTGAATCTTGAGTGCAAGGTTTCATCCATACTAGTTGTGGTGTAATGAAAGAGTAATCAGTTGATGTATATGCACTTCCTGCTATTAAATGGTCTTATGAGTATAAGACCATATAAGACCAAGATAGACATTTAATTATACCTAATCGTTCACTAGAATCCACAGTCCTCTCTGCCCATGCATCTTTTACTGCCCCCCACAGTACAGTACAGTCAGACTTCCTGGGCCCTCACAATCAATTATTGCTCTTACCATCCATGATGAGCTCTGGACTTTGCATCCTAACCAGACACTGTGAAAACGTGCAGTACACAGGTATGTAGGACAACAGAGTATCAGCAGTATTGACCCTGACACTGACCAATCAGTAGTGAACTTGGACAGACTATTGTAATATATCCCAATGTATGTGTGGAAGTGGCAGCATAGGTTTTTCTCAGATTGTTTCCTGTGGGACTGATATCACAGATCACTATGTCTGCCCTCTTGTTCCTGTGTAGATGAGTAGGAGGAGAGGGAGGAGGAGGAGGAGGAGGGATTAGACTACACCACCCAGTTTCATTAAGGTGTCATTCAGTCAAAAAGCTCAAAGTGCAAGATCAGGAACAAACCATTTACACCAAGTGTCTTTATGTGTCAGTGGAACAGAAATCAATGCTTATAAAACCTTATAAACCTAACATCCCGTAATAGTTAAACAGCCACTGACTGTTTAAGCCATTGTTAGGGCGCTGGCTGCGTTTCTAAGTGTTTTATTGGATGTAGGGCGGGTTGACGTTTGGTAACGAAGCCGAACAAAAGTTTGCAAAGGAATGTCTCTACAGTGATGCATTCACTTCCCACAGGCCATAAGGACCGCTATCCTGAAACAAATGAAGGCAGAAACGACACATTTACCGATGGGATAGGCATAAAGTTTTTTTTTGTTGTTGTTGTTTTCAATTCTTTACACGGGCGTTATGTAAGTAGCCTGTTATAATCTCTACCTGCCGCTCAGCCCGTGACAGATTTCCGTGTTAAATTCATTACAATCCTCGACAGAGACGCCGAACAGCCAGGCAACACGAGGGTGAGAGATAAAAACACAGATTCAGCTCGGATTAAGTAAAAAAACAAAAAAAAAAGGAAGAATAAATCTCACTTTTTCGCGCAGTTCCCGTTCAGTATCCAACTCCCTTTGTACTGCCAGTGCGCGATCTTCTGCCTCATCAACTTGCTGCTGCAGGGACTGGATTTTCTTCTTCACCACTTCCATAGTTTTCGATCACTTTTGTTTTTCTCAAACGCAAGAACCACAAAGCACGAGGAGCCCGGGCTGGATTTGGATGTTCTCCTCAGCAAAGTTATTGATTTGCTCCCAAAGTTGCAGACTCCGAGGAAAAACTCCTCTCTCTCTCTCTCTCTTTTTTTTTTTTTTTTTTTTTTTCTCGGGCAGGAAATCAGGGACGTGCAGTGTTGGGATGGGGGGAGAGAAAGGGCTGGGAGTTTTCAGGAAATTTATGGCGAGATCCTCCAATCCTGTGAAGAAGCTGTCTCAGATGACATCACAGGATTTAGGAGGGGAGAAGGGACTGCTCTTTTCCTCCACAAAAGAGGTGTGTAACGTTAGATCATGTGTGTGTATGTGTGCTGAGTTTTCTATTGTGGACTTATATGGCAAACGTAAGGTGTTGCTTAGGCTGCGTTTTTGTGCTCTGATTACAGGGAGTGGGGTCGAGCCCACGAGGAAGAAGAATGCGCGCCTGAATCGTCATCACATCTGATTCAGATGTATGATTCATGTCTGATGTAAATCAGGACAAGGGTCGGATTAAGGTTGAGTGAACCACAAAAGGGGGATCAAGTAAAAGTATGAGAGAATACACAGGTTAGAAAGTCTCCATAGAAATCAGATTTGCTTCCACAAAAAGGGGGGGGGGGGGGGGGGGGGTCAGTGGTGGGGTGGGGCCGGAATAATCCTCTTCAACGGGGGCTGTTGACCTGCAGTGGCTTGGAATGTAAATTGATTTGGTTGCAGACATGACCCGCAGCCATCGGGTGGCGACACATTCCTTCAGCGCCCCCTTCTGCCTCCTCCTCCTCCTCACTTCTCAGAGCAAAACCTGGGTTTATATTCTCTTTTCTTTCCTCATATCACTTTTTATGTATCGGCATCCCGTATATGCAGTGTGAAACACATGAGAGGAAGAGGTAGTGATGGATATAGAGCCACTTAAAGCACATCTGTGGGCATCTGAGACTGGAGTCATTTGTTATCTGACCTTTTTGACCTTTGGGGTCTTATCTCACCTGCTTTCACTGAGCTGTAGGCTTTATGGGGGGTGCTCTAGTTTGATGCTATAGTCACTCCTATATTTGATTTTGGTAAAACTATCAGAACAAAAACCACAGAGGATTAATCTTTTTTTTTCTTTTTTAACAATTAGTCCTTTGACCATTTGAGGTCAAAGGATTGAGGTAGAGAATAGTTGATTAACCAGGACATTAACCACAAATAAAACTAATGATTAGTTACAGTTTTGATACTCTGAGACAGTTATATCTTCTTAAAAAATATAAAGTGAAAATAAAGAATTTTTGGTAAAGTGATGTTACAATTGCCTTGAAAGTGAAAACAAACCTTTTTACTTAAAAAGTAAGACTTAACACTTGATCGTATGTGTTTTTTTCTGTTCTTGTCTACGATGCTCATTTGATTACTCATGATAATATGTTCAAAAAGGCCAATAAAAAGCTTGTAGTTCAAAATATATGAACACCTTATCAGATCTGGTCTCCTCTGTTACTGTAAAAGGAAGCTCATAAACAAAGTGGAGACCCTCTTTAAATGTGAATGGCCATTTACTGTTGTGCGCTTATAAAGTAGGCTATGTACTGTAAGTCCAGACAGAGGAGGGTGTAATACCTCCAACCCCCCCACCTCCAAAAAAAAAAAAAAAAAAAAAGACCAGAGCATTGATTTCATTAGACACTGCAGTATGGGGTTCTCTGTTTGCTTAAGCTGCATTCCTGGGATTCCTGGTTGGCTACAGGCTGGCCAAGTTTTGTCTGTGCTTGAGAAATAACTCCAGAACTAAGTGAGCCACCAATCTCTTCACACTATCTGGGTTAGAAGACAAAGATGACTCATTTAAAGATTGATTTTAGGGTTGTTATTTGCCTTACGCAGGTGATTCAGTGAAGAGTTTGATCAATAGGAGCTGGGTCATAGTGTGGAAGTTGAAGCTGGATTTTTTTCTCTCTCTGTGGTGCCTGACACACAAAATGGGATTTTCAAAGTTTAAGGTCACACCTTTAGTTTCAGAAACTTTAATTTGGAGTTCTGTGTTTTCTGAATGTCAGTGTTTTAATCATTCCACTACCATTTCTCTAAAAACACTTAAGCCAAGCTGCTGAGGCGAGTCCAGACACAGCCTCTTCTGGGAGGATAAGCACTATGAGCGGCACACAGACTGTGACTATTAGATGCTACATTCGATGACTCTCTAATTTTAATGGAAAAGGACTGAATCCTGAATCTGCTGCTCTTACCCGCTTTCAATGACAGACAGTCATGGAGCTACTTCTATAGTTGAGTCCATCTGAACAACTGGATATTTACAAGGCCGAAACGTAGAAGTTGTGGTGTTCCACTGTAACGTGGATAATGTGTATCAGATGGCGTCTTTGTGGTAAACTTACATCTGTGGCCTTCTTCTCCGACAGTTCCAGTTTCTCCTGAGCATCCTTCAAGGCCTCCGAGTACTTGTCCAGCTCGTCCTCTGTTCCCTTCAGTTTCTTCTGCAGAGCCAGCAGCTCATCCTCCAACTGAGAGACAGGCACAAACACAAAGAGTCAGAGAGGACAGCAAAGCAAAACTCCTCAATGCTGTGTGAATGTAAGTTTGAGTGAAACCACGAATCAAACCATGCTGCATTTATTTTAATGCTGGACTGTTGGTTTGGGGAATTTTTTTGATGTATCTAATGTTTTTTATAGACATAAAGAACCCAATACCCAGAGGCTCAAATGTTACCAGCCTGGGTGTTCAGACTTATCTGCACTGAGATCAGCTTGTTTGGGTTTTATTTGCCACAGATGCAATGGAGGTGAATGAAATTTCAACTGGAGACTTGCAGACGTTAACAATTACAACTAAAGTGAAAGTTTAGAGCCATGCCAAAGAATCTCTGAGGCTGCTGTTGTTGTTTGGCACAGTGCTGCTTTGAGCTAAATTCTAACATAAGCATGCTCACAGTGCCAATACCAAGTTCATGGTTAGCACGTAGCCTACACAGTTAACCATGTTCACCATAATATCATTATTGCTTTGCAGGTATTTGATCAAAACAAGACAAAATGTTGGAAAAATTGAAAATTTGACCCAAAGATGGCTCCAAATGAATGTTCAGAAGTTAATACAGTTCATCCTCTGGGTACCATGAATGTCTGTACACAGTCTCATGGCAATCCCTCCAATAGCTATTGAGATATAGCAGACCAAAGTTGTGGAGCGACCGACCAACCCACTGTGTAGGGCAAGCTGTCAACAGTATACATCAGGACTTTTTCCTCATTGAAAGTAGTTTTGGAGTAAACCATCCACGAGCTCTGTGGGTGATCAAGAGCAAACGTGACATTGTTTCTGCAGACACACGTTGTTGTTGATTCCTTTGTAATTTGGGTGAACTAATCCTTTAATTGCTGCTGCTCTCTGTCTCTGATGTTCTGTATATCGTATGTTGATGCTCAGTTTTGTGTATTTACAGGGCCTACCGTCAGCCTAACTGCACTCTGATGTTCATCTCATCCTGCCAAGAATAGCAGAGACAGCATCTCTTGGCGCTGCTTATATCCCTGCCATCCAAACAAACTAAGGAGCCCCTGCATAATCTTCTAGGATTTCATGCTGACTGTTCCTTGATGTGAAAGACACACTGCGGGTCCATATGTGCGGTGCCATTGACAACTGTCACTCCTTGTGCTCTCTGTGGGTATGATTAGGGCATTCGCCGCCACGGAGGGGATTCTTTCCACTTGCTTCAGTGTAGATCCTGGCTTTGTGTCGGCCTCCCCAACTCCCTGCTCTCTAGCATTCCTCTCGTACTGCCATGATGACGACACCACCTCCCTCTGCACAATAATTACCTCTATTTAAAAACCTCAAATCTCCTATTACATCTCCAGATTCTACTTTGCTTATATCAAGTGGTATAAGTATGCTATCATTAAGTTAGCCCTCAAAATATCAAGGGGTTTGAGGCTCTAGCACTGCAGAGCCAAATATGGTTGTGCAGATATTTGGAATTTGTGAGGTTTTCTTTGTTATTGTACAGACTTCAGTGTAGAAGGGTACTGGCTATCACAGGCTACCAGAGTCAGAGCAACAGCTGCTATTCTATAGATGGTGTGTTTGAACTTCTGCAGCACCATCAGGGTGACTCTAAACAATCCCTCTGGTCCCACTGTTGATAATTTGTGCAGCAGCCGTCACTTGCTCATTCTGTCTAAGCTTCCCTGTGGACATCCTCCACCTTCCCCTGCCCACTACAACACCCTAACCCTGCCCCTGTGTCTCAGGATCAGCTGCTCTCTGAAATTCAACATTTGGCGCTATAGGAAAATGCTTGACATTTTATGCTGAGCCCGTCTGCACAAATGTTTTATTGGCTTTGATTTTCATTTCAGACCAGATTACTGAAACAAGCAACAAAGCAAATTAGCAGCATCTACTGAATAATCTATCAGAAGTAAATTTGGAGAAACTCCATAATAACTTTGATATTTGTTCCACTACTCAAGATAGAGTTGTGCAACGTCATTTAACTCATCATTACAGCATTATCAACCACATTTTATAGGATCAATGAAAAACTCAATATGGTTTCACAAATGCACATGTATAAGAACCAAGCTGATGTTCCATTGTGATGTAGTGCACTTTATAAAAACTTCAGCAACTAATCATGTTGCTCTTTAATTATTTTCTTAGATAAATTAATTTGTGCAACTGAACTTTTGTAAAATTATATTATATCATTGCCGTAGCCTGTTTTATTGGTGTTAACATGTTTTTGTGTCATACAAAGTATTTATTATCTTATATTTTCTAATAGAAATTATATATATTCGTGCATAGTAGAAACTCATATTTCACATCATGCATCCTTAATGTATGTATATAAGTATTCTGGTCTTTTTAATGAAATATACAATGCATCTTTTCCTGCAGTACTTATTTTTGCTGTGAGGTTAGTGTTACACAAGAGCTCACACTGCTCTTTCACTCCATCACATCCATCCTCTGGTTTCCCATAAAACCCATCATCCATAGCTCACCTGCTTGCATTTATCCTCTGCTGCCTTTTGGTCAGACTCAGCCTGCTCTGCCCTGTCGATGGCATTCTCCTTGTCCAACTTCAGCATCTGCATCTTCTTCTTGATGGCCTCCATGGTGACAGTTGGGTTTCAGGGTCTTACAACTTTTACAAAAAAAAAAAGTTTTTTAAAAAGAAAATTCGTAGGGCAAAGAAGCTGTTGCAGATGTTCAGAGGAAAAACTCCTCACAAGAGCCCTCACAAGGTTGTCGGGGAGATGGAGAGAGGAGGACGGAGACAGAGAGGGGAGCTCAGAGCGAGTGAGCACAGGAGAGGAGAGGAGGATGCAAACTGAGAGTCAGTGGAGCTCTATGTGATTTAAACTTGACTGGAGGTTTGGAGACAGCCCCAGTCCCTAGTGACAGCCCTTTCCCATCGGTTACCCCTTTCCACTCCAGCCACTCCCCACCACGGCTACTCCGGCTATACACCGGCTACAACTTACCCCTCCCTCCCCCTAAACTTCACCTCTCAAAAGCTTGTGGAGGAACAGCGTGGTGTAGATGTTTTGGCAGCTCCCAGCCTGTGTCCTTATTTGGATCACGGTCTCTTTGTTTTGGACAGGGCAGGAGAGGAATAGCAGATAAGCAGCAGGAGAACAATCCAGAACCCAGACATCAAAAGGACATTGTTCACATTAGTAATATGAGTTACTGAAAGTTAATTTTTTCCCCCTTTGGGCTGCATATCCATATGCCTGTGTTCTTACTCAGGAATGTTCAAATTGATGTTAATACCAGAGCTGGTTAGAGAGGACATAGTTTTCATTCTACCGTGGAATGAAAAAGGGCTGTATGGAAAATGATCCAGCCAAAGAAAATTTGGGGGAAAGAGCTGTCTGCGTGTGATCTACACCAGGCAGCCGGAGCTTTACAGTCAAGCTGCACAGACATAAACCATTGGTCTACTGCAATTAAGATGCTCTTAATTACTATTGGTCTGATGGCTCTCTATTTAGAACTGTTTTCTTTCATCTGCGAGGCACACAATATAAAAAACATTGTTTGCCGGGATAGACGACTTGTTCTACCCCGATGGATTCCAGGAATATGATTTTATGCTCTTCTGTGATGTTCAGAAAGTGGGTCGTGCTTTGGTATTGACTTTCAGCTCTTTATACAACACAGGCTGTGATTACAGGCTCATTTTAGTATCGTATGTCTCTGCACATGAAAGATTATATCAGACAGCAAACGACAATAAAAGCAAAGGAGAAAAAAGTCGGTGTAAATGAGAGGTGTGCCCCTGCATGTGCGTGTGTGTGTGTGTGCGTCTGTGAGACATCAGCACCGATGGACCTGTCTGCTCTCTTCCAGCTCCTCTGTGCCAGCTGCCCTGGCTAAAAATAAGATGACAAAGAAAGTCAAAGAACAGCCAGGTCTTCAGTGGCCATTTAAGTGACATCTGAGGATAAACTTGGGCCGATGCATCTCCTCTTGTTCACGTTGCTTCATCACCATCCCCTTGATTTTGTTGTCACTGCTTGCACAGACATTTCCCTGGTTGTGAGGAATATGTCCACGATGAGTGAATTGAAACCAAACCTGAGGATCTATATTTTCTGCAGGTACTTTTAAGTTTGAGGAAGCTGCTGTTGCTCTTTCAGTGAAAATCATGTATGACCAAATTTGGACATTTTGGATTTCCTTCTCCCTTCTTTTAAAGCAAAATAAACAATTTCAAATCTCATGGATTACAAGAAAAATGTAAAGTCAGAAACCTTAAGATGGTTTTCACAGGCGTTTGGCTGAGAATGCTGCGAGGTTAAACAAATAAGTCTCCCTCAGTTCATATTCATGAGTGAAGACAGAACTTTAAATACTGTGATGTGAGTTCAGCCTTTAGGCTTTTGAGAGCCGACATAAGAATGGAGCAAGAAATCTTTGAGAATTAGTCAGCGGTGATACTTGTGGTGGACTCTTTTCTCTTCAACAAGAGATTGAAACTGGAGCCTTTTTGGCACTAGTTTATAAAAAGCAGTGGCAGTTTAATAGCTTTAAAATCCTGGGGTTAAAACAAGCCTACATCATGACCCATGATGATAAGAGCAGCGCCTACCGTGCCTTATTTGGTCTGTCAGGATGCTGCGCTGCACATGTTGTTATTGTTTAGGGCCAAATCCTGATAATTTCATGTACCAAATATTGGTTTTGGAAGTATGTTATAAACATGTCTGACTTGTTGAGGTTGCATAGTGAGCAGAGAGGGGGTTTGGAGCACAGCCATGAGAGAGAAAGAGAGAGAGAGAGAGAGAGAGGTAAGGGAGAGAGAGAAATAGAGACAGAGTGGACTGAGAGAAATCAGAACCCTCCCACAGGAAACCGAGCTAAACTCTTCTTCTCCTTGTATGGTAAAAACTCCCCCAAAAGCCACAGGATCGCCTTGGGAGTAGAGTGAAAGTCCTGCTAAGTATAAATCACAAAGCCATGGGAATGGTGGAGCAGTGTGCATGAGCACTACTAACGCCGACACTTATAGTCATCTTAAGTGCTTGATGTCATGCAGAGGATATGTGGACACTGATAGCGCAGTTGGATCTTAAATGTTGACTGAGGCTGTTAACACTTTTTATACACAGAAAAAGAGTGAATTTGATTCGGTGTCAGTCAGATGGCAAAGACGTCAGTGAATGTCTGATGTTGCAAAAGTTTACTGTTGCAACACCTGTGCGTTTGATTAATCAGGTATGTGTAGTGTGAGTCACCGTGTCCTGAGACAAGCCCATTCCTCAAGTGAACACGTCAGCCCCGCTCAGCTTCGAGACTTCTGCACAAACATGTCTATTGTACAGCTCATCCAGTGATCCCTGTCTACAGCCCCACACACAAGAGCATGGAAGGGGCCGAGGGAAGCAGCAATCTGTTATATTTGGTGCTGTAACTCAGTCCAGTTGTATCTGTGACTTCTGACAATGTCTAGACTCCATCTTACCAGCCAAGGGATCAGAGGTATGTCACACAGAGGAGGCACAGTTGTCTCACATAAGCCCAGCACTGAAAGGCTTTTCACTCCAAAGGAGGGTGGTGTTCTTAGAGAATGGATGGTTGGCTTTTTTTCTGTTTTTACCCATAACGCACTTATTTACCATCTCTGCTGGTGGTATAATTACACTTCACTTCATCAGATCAGATACAGATTTTCACACAATGTATCCCTCAAAAATCTTTTAGTTGTCCATCATCAGTTCACATCCCTGTCACTGTGTCACAATACACCGAGCTGAGAAGTACCAGCTGTCTGGGTTGGTGTGCTTTGCACAGCCAGTAAGACCTCAGATATTTTAATGCTGAGCCAGTATCAACTCAGTAATTTCTCCAGTAGCCTTTTGTATTTATGACACTGACATATGAATAAGTGGTGTATCTTTAGAGGTCTTTTCACCTCTGATCTGATTTTTGTGCAATCAGCAGTTGCAGTTGTAGCCAAAGACACTGGGGTCTGGGCCACATCAGTATTTATGAAAATGGAATTTCACTTGAATGAAAAACTGAATACGACTCCTAACGGGTTGCTGGTGTAAGTGAGAATGTGGAAGTCTGTTATTAGCGATCCCAGATGGCCAAAAGTATGCAGACACCACATGCACATACTCACTGACACATTGTGCACTCTTGGCCTCTGGGAATATTTTTCATGGTTTGTAGCACAGCCTCTAGTTAAGCGACACTTTAATATAGTCATTATATTTCTAAACACTATTTTAAACTGTTTGGAAATTTTGTTTCTTTTCATTTCAACATGATAACGTACCTGTGGACAAGGTCCAGGTCCATAAGGAAGTGGCCCTCCTGTGTACGGTGTGTAGAGGAATTTGACTGATCTGTGCAGAGCCCTGACCTCTGCCCCATCAAACACACTGTGATGAAAAGATGTTTATAATGCTGAAATATGAGTGGAATGACGCTTGTTTACCTTACTTACTCATCGCAGCCATTTCCACTTTAGGCAAGTGATTGGCTGAAGGTTGAAAAATGGGAGGTTTGGTATTAGCAACACTAACCCTGAAACTCACTTATCATTATAAGAGTCATAGGTATAAAATAATCTTAAAAAACAAGAAGTCATAATGTGAAGGAACTATAATAAATACATGATAATGCTGAAATATCAGTAATTCTTAATTCACCCATCCATCCACTATTACCACTATTACTCAATGCTGCAACCCTCTGGAAACTGAACTGTTGAAAATGGTGCTACCTTGTGGTGATCATCAGTTACACTTTAAAAAAAAAAAAAAAAAAAAAATCAACAGCTTGTCTGGTGCAGATCACCTGCTCCTCCAGTAGAGGAAGCTACAGGACAAAACAAAGTTAGTGACAGGAAGAGGCCGATCAGCAGCACAACTTAAAAACCATGAGAACATGTAGGAGTGAATTACAGAGAAGTGCAAAAGACTTTTTGTTCTCATGACATCTACTGCCCAAGTCATTAGCATTATTTGTTATTTTTGGCCAGGAATGTAATTTAAAACTCCTCAGGAAGTCTGTACAGTGCTACAGGGCATATGCTGACTATGAGTGCAGGAAAACACAAAGGATAATGACAAAGGCTAATACAAGATAATGATAATTGATTAAACTTAAGAACACTTAAATTTGCATTTGATACTTTGCCTGAACATGCCTCGTGGCACAGGTGCATAAAGTCTTTCTTTTACATGACAGTAAATTATTTATGACACACTTTCCTGGCTCTGTTTTTCTTTTTCTTTCATCAGATCTGTAATGTGGTTACTGTATCTGTTATCAAGCTTTTCTTTTATTGGCTTACCCACTGTAATATGAAAATATTATGTCCATTTACCACAGCTATTCTCCTCAATGCAGTTACCTGTCGCCTTCCTCCCGCTCCACAGGGGGCGCTCGTCACAAAGCTGCTGCCTGTAGCAGAAAGGGAAGGGTCGCTTTCCTCTTTCCAGTATTATGAATGAAAGTCTGTTCTTTAAATCCTGCTCAGAAGTACTTAGTGTCAAACATTATTAGTAAGTTGTTAAAAACGAGCTGAACTAAGCTCGTATAACTTAGTTCAGGATGTCTGCGAGTGCGGTGTATGTCTTGGATTTAAAAGGAAAGGTAAGATAACGGCTCAGACCGCTACGTTGCTAAGCTAACGTTAGCCTAGCGAACACATTCTTCATTGACAGATTATGATGTGGCTTAATCCTCAGCACGACAGCTAACGAATCGCCGCGGTTTAATGGGCTGTGCTAAGGTTTTGTCTTGTATAAGAGGTTAAGTTGCACCTAAATGTTGGTGTTTTTATTATATGATGGGGGAAACTTGGGGTAATATAAGGCCGCTGGCAGAGAGACAGGTGATGTCAGCTGTTAACTGCAGGGGGTGTGCAGATGTTGACAAAACTCCCATCAAAAACCCAAGTTTCATTCACTTTTGCGTCAAAACAACGCTTTCCACTCAGTGTTTCATATACGTGTGACTATTTTCAATCGTTAGGGTCTTCTGGTAAACCCGAGGCCATTTTTATTCATGGAGATGCAACTTAAAAAGGCATCTAGCTAGTTTACCATTTGTTTGCAGCTACCGCCCACAGCTATGCTTAAGTTAGTGGAGCCTGATACAAGGAGCATCACTGACCCACTGGCTCTTTGAATTGACATATGGTAAACAAAAGATTAAAGGACTGTACCCGTCTTATGCATTTGCAGTAAACACACTGAAAAGAAATGCAAATGAACATAGAAACTACAACTGAGTCTGAATTCATAGGTAACCTCGAAACAGCATCATTACATTATATTGTTAGCTTTTATGCCCAGCTAGCTAATACAGCAGTAACTAACGTGTAATAACACTGAGATTGTGGGCTGCACTAATTCAAACTATCTCTTCCTGTCAGGTCCTGGTATGCCGAAATTACCGGGGAGATGTGGACATGTCGGAGATCGAGCACTTCATGACCCTTCTGATGGACAAAGAGGAGGAGGGGACACTCTCCCCGATACTGGCCCATGGTGGAGTCCGCTTCATGTGGATCAAACACAATAACCTCTACTGTATCCTTGTTTATAACTGCACAGTGTGCACCCCAGAAACCTCTCAACACCCTGTATTGTATTTTTTGTGTTTGTTTTTTGGACTATGAACCCTTCTTAACACTTGACACTTCTTAACTCACATAATATCAGTGGTTGCAACATCGAAGAAAAATGCTAGTGTCTCACTGGTCTTCTCCTTCTTGTACAAAATTGTTCAGGTAGGATCAAATTTTTGACAACTTTGGCCCATAGTTGTTTCAATCAATAAACAACACAAACATAGCCATACTGACAGCTCAGGATAAACAGGTTCATATAACAGTGTTGATATTTTCCAGGTTTTTTCAGAGTATTTCAAAGAACTGGAGGAGGAGAGCATCAGAGATAACTTTGTCATCATTTATGAGCTGATGGATGAACTGATGGACTTTGGCTATCCTCAGACCACTGACAGCAAGATCCTGCAAGAGTGAGTATCCTCATAGCCACAGTCAAACTGAAATTAACTGTATGCAGTTTCATTAAAGGCACAACTAATGAATACAGTTCATACTGATCAACCTTTGTTTTATTGTTCTTTAGTCTATAAAATGTTCAAAAATCTTACTTATCCATCTTTTCCACATTTATTCTGATAAGAATTATAGGTATCAAGCAAAAAAATAAATAAATAAAGCTGAACCTAAAACTTCATTATAGGGAAGTTTAGGAAAAAAAACAAAATCAAGATGAGAAATTATAGTCCAATGTTGTTTTCTATTTTGTCTGCTGTGTCTCAGTGAATCTGAGTCTGCAGGTTGTCTTTGCTGTATCACCCAGATGTTTTATGTAAATCTTGACGGTAAACTGAGTTTTCTGTTCTCACCAAACAGAACTGTGAATGACCATTTAACCCTGTACTACTGTGAATGACGCAGCAAGCAAAACACTGGACTTTCCCCAGTGCTCTATGACCACAGTAATATGTCAGACTGTCCTCCCTCATAACTATTAGACAGTCTCTGTTCTTCTTTGATGCTTTCTGGGAACTCACTACCACAGACAGTTGATTTCCCCTTTCCGCAGTTGTGCCTCAGTGTTTACATTTGTGTCTCTCAGATACATAACCCAGGAGGGGCACAAGCTAGACACTGGCGCCCCGCGACCCCCCGCCACAGTAACCAATGCTGTGTCCTGGAGGTCAGAGGGCATCAAGTACAGGAAGAATGAGGTCTTCCTGGACGTCATTGAGTCAGTCAACCTCCTGGTAGGAACTGTGTTGCTTAAGGAATGCCCGTTTCAGTGTTTATAAACTCCTCCTGCCCTGTGTGTGTGTGTGTGTGTGTGTGTGTGTGTGTGTGTGAGAGAGAGAGGCACTACTCTCAAGAGTGTCAAACTAGCTCATCTCGTTGTGTTTTATGTGCTTTTGATTTCTTTTAATAACCAGACCTTTTCTTTAATGGGATTCTGTGTCTCATCTGACACTTTTAATCTTCCTGTTTTGCAGGTCAGTGCCAATGGTAACGTTTTGCGCAGTGAGATCGTCGGCTCCATTAAGATGCGTGTCTTCCTGTCTGGAATGCCTGAGTTGCGGCTGGGCCTTAACGACAAGGTTCTGTTTGAAAACACTGGACGTGAGTTCCCACTCAAAACAGACTTTGGTCCTGACGTGTTCACAGATGATTTGAGCTGAGTAAGGAGTGGCATGATGCAGTGATGATGCTAGATGAGCATTTCATAGTAGGAAAGAGTGACATTCAGACACTTCCCCCTGGTACTCATTGTGTTGTCCTGTGTCAAATGTCACATTCATGTGGATCAGAAAAGTAAATTATAAGTGAAACTTCTTTCTCCTTTCTGAAATGACCTGAAATGATTTATTTTTGTATGTCTTCATGAAGGAGGGAAGAGTAAATCAGTAGAGCTGGAAGATGTGAAGTTTCACCAGTGTGTCCGTCTGTCTCGCTTCGAGAACGACCGCACCATCTCCTTCATCCCTCCTGATGGAGAGTTTGAGCTCATGTCCTACCGCCTCAACACTCATGTGAGTACTGTGGGTTCAAATCACCCAGGTCTTTGCATGAACTGTAGCAAAGTAAGTCATCTTAGACAGACCCAGGTCTGAAAACTGCAAAGCACTTAGTTCATAAATCCTTTTTGACTGCCCCTGACCTCAGACATTGTCAGTACAGGCCACTGTAACAGCCACAAACACCAAGTGTATACACACAGGTAATTCAGTTCGAATAAAAATAGGGTATAGGGGAGCTTATTACACAGGAGCCTGGTTCACCACTTAAAGTTGAGCAAAGTTGTTTCTCGACTGACTCAACTTCCATCAAAACAGAATCCCTTAAAGTGATTTGTTTGATTACCTCTCACATTAATGACCAAATGTTTTGACCTAACATTTGGGAAAAGAAGTTGAACAATATTGCAAAATTCTGCTGCGCAGTCAGAGCCAGCTGTTCCCAAAACCGCTCTTCAGAACATGCTCATGTTCATCAGCAGCAGTCAGAAGCTTTAACCACAACACCGTGTTTCAGATAACTGTGGTTACAAGCAGGTGAATCATGTCCGTACACTCCAGTATGTGGTCTGTGAGCATAACTCATGGACATGTGTTATTTTGTGTTATTAAATTAGTAAAGCAGGTCATGAGAAAAAAACTCCCTCATCACCTTTTTTTGTCCTTGTGAGATAAAGTCAGTCTGCTGTTGAGTAAGTATATGTTAATGTGCAAATAGATGAAGTACATGAGATCTTGTCCAAACCAGATCTTGCTTTGTCATCAACCAGATGATAAGAATATCTAATAGTAAAAGCACTGTCATGAGGGGAAATGGAAATATATATATATATATATATAGCCAGTAATGTGGTGGCCAGGGTTAAGGAGGCCCAAATTCTGAATAAATGTTTCACAATAGGCTTTTGCCAGTAAGCCTGAAGGAAGGGAAGTAGGACAGTGGAGCAGAAGTCTCTCCAGTTGCAGCGGCTACCAACAGCTTAAATCTGAACTGTGCTATCCAGCCAATAACTTCCTGAGTGACTGACCACATTAAAAATATGTACTGCTACTGATAAAATTTGATCATGTTTACATTAGGTTTTAGTGCTTCATCAATATCAGTATCAGCCTAATATTGTTGGGCATATACACTAAATATTTGTATTTGAGGTGGGTACACAAAAAAAAAAAACACGTTCCATAATTACACAATGTATGAAGTTGTGCAATCCATGCTTTTCCCTAGATTTGGTCTATACAACACAGAGAGCACACAACACTCGTACGCCACAGTTACAATAAGAGTAAAGGTCCATTTGTTGTATTTGTTGATAGTAGTGGAAATAAAGCAGACTTAAATGTTATTCTGTTGCTTTTAAAGCAGCCTTTTCTTTTGTAGTAATATCTGCTGTCCACTAGGTGGTGACTGTGCTATATGTTGTTTTAATTGTAATGTCTGTACAGTGCAATAGAACATGTTTTAAAGTATATATATATATATATATATATATATACAGTTGTTGTTTGTGTCTTAGGTGAAGCCTCTGATCTGGATTGAATCTGTTATTGAGAAGCACTCCCACAGTCGGATCGAGTACATGATCAAGGTCGGTCATTTTTCCAGCTGTTCCAGCACTGGTTGCCATTTCCTCTGTAGCAGCAGTGCTGTTGTGTTACCTGGGTGCCATAGTTACTGTAAAGAAAAAAAAAAAAGAACAGGCTAATAAACTGGCAGCCAAGTCTGCTTTAATGGTTTTCAGCAACAGTTTATGTTATGTGCCTTGTTGTCATGCACGACCAACCCAGATTATATAATACTTATTTAAAACCATTATAAAGTCCTGTCTAGGCCGGACATGGTGCTAAACTTGACCTGCTTGTTCCTCATCTCAGGCAAAGAGCCAATTCAAAAGGCGTTCCACTGCCAACAACGTGGAGATCCACATTCCTGTGCCAACGGACGCTGACTCACCCAAATTCAAAACCACAGTGGGCAGCGTGAAGTGGGTGCCTGAGAACAGCGAGATTGTCTGGTCAATCAAGTCCTTCCCTGTGAGCAGAGAGCATGACTCATGAGTATCATTCGAATGGTTACAAATGGCTTCATAATCCTAGCTTTGGGTTTGGTGTTTGCCTTTTTTCTTCACCTGACTTAAAAAATTGTGCACTTGTTATGTAGTTAGTGGCAATAAACTAACTCACTGTGTTTGATCCTATCTTCGTAAAGCTGCTGCAGAGCCTCCAGCAATTTCTTGTATCATCATGTTGCCGCTTTAAGCATTAAAACACAATGAGCTGTTCCTGAGTTCTTGTGAGGATTTAAAGAGTTGGTGTTGTGACTTGTCACAGGGTGGAAAGGAGTATCTGATGCGAGCCCACTTCGGCCTGCCGAGTGTAGAAGCTGAAGACAAGGAGGGGAAGCCACCAATCAGTGTCAAGTTTGAGATCCCCTACTTTACCACCTCAGGCATCCAGGTACATACTACACACACACACACTCCACGTGACAGCTGTTAAACATTGTATGCAAGTAATTGCACAAGGAAGTGTTTTAATTTACTTGCAGCATCACGTGTGGAGTTGAAACAGGCAAAACATAATTCCCCACAGAGACGTGAGTGAAAGAAAGACTGAGTTTTACTGTCTGAACATCTAGCTAATCTGTTTACATGTGGTCAAATTGTGTTTATCATTCCTGTCCAGTAAGGCATCTAGGAGAAGATTCAAACGAGTGTTGTTTCTTTGCACCTGCTGTTTGATTATCGTCCAGCACACGTGCACGCATAGTCCAAATATCTTGTGGTTCTCAGTTGTTTCCTGGTCTCTGCGGATTCAGAGTTTATGGCACATAGCAGGGTATCTCAGATGTCGTCTCTCCTCGGAGCAGGAATTCAAACAATTCATGTGTGTCCCAGTGATGGCCACAGGGGGCAGCGATGCACTCTCAGCCTGAGACTCAGTTTGTGGAAGAGAAAAATCCTCCTGTTAAACAAATGAGAAATGAGCTGCTCATCAACTTGAACTTGTCCTTTTTGCCTTTTGAGTTAATCACAGTTATAGAAAATGTCATTCTTAGTTACAGGTGACCAGAGTGACTGGACTTTGATTGTGATTCCCACGAAACTGAAAGAGACACTAATGTTTTTCCCTCATGTTTGAATGAAAACTCTTGCTGACCACAGAGTTACACAGATGTGCAGCACATACTGTATAATCACAGTTGTCCTGTGATTATACGTGTAGCACCACAGTAACACAAAATTAAGTTTTCCCATGTCTCGATGTGAGGAAACAATGGCAACTTGACAGAGTCCAGTTTTGGAAGAAAAAAAAAATCACATTACCTTGCCCTGAAGGAAGAAAAGAATTTCCTACATCAGTTTCATGTTAACCGGATCTCATTTGAGATTGTGTTTTATTATCCAAGGCAAGAGTTGCAAAATACCAGTGCATTCATTTAAAAACTGTTTTCAGGAACGTAGCACTGTACATCACTGGCCTAAATAAAGAAGCACAAACCTCACAGGTTTTTCACGATGGAAGCACTTTTGAATTTCCGCTTTCACAGCTATAGATATGGTCAGTGTCTCCATGAACAGTTCCCTCAAGACTTTTGATACTGTGGTGCAAATATTCAGTTCCCATTATGTGGTGAACCTCACCCACAAAATGTGAAAGAACAAACTATATAAATAAATAATTAAGGTGAATAATGAAACCAAAACAAAGTAATGACATACAGTTACAACTGTTGTTTGATAAAGCAGATTAACAAAGTGGAGACCTGATCTCTGCACCACACAGGCCTGCTCATGGAGTGTTGAATGATGAATTAATCTCTTTCAAATATATGAACTTCAAAACTCACTTTAACAGCCATCAGTGTATTTGTTGATACTAAGCTCTGTGATCAATTAATAGCTGCTTCTTGGTAACAAAGAGAGGCCTCGTTCTATTTACTTCTTAACTTTTGATACAGCTGTGTGTATAACTCTCATTAAAAGAGCTAAGAGGTCATATTTTCCAGCTTCTGCACATTTCCTGCGAGAGTCAATAAAACATTATTAAGTTGTAAGGACATTATGCAGCCCACTCGGAAACAACCCAGTTTAATTGAAATCTATGATATTTGTAATCCGGGAGGTTATGGCAGTGTAAGAATGCTTGCCATTTTCCACGGTAATTTGGCAGCTGAAAGAAATAATGTCATTTTTGTTCCTTCCTTTCAAATCTTTGCCAAATCCATAAACAGACCAGATACTCAACAAGTCAGAGTGCAGCGACAAACATGGGCAAACAACCTTCAAGAACCTTTGAAGATGAAAAAGTAAATTTTGGATCTAATATATATAACATATAAAACCTTATTGATTAATTCATGACATATTTTTCAGTAGTAAGCCACATTATAAAGACAGTTTCACTGTCTTGAATGCTGTTGTCCTTGCAGTTCTCGTACAGATGTACGGTAATTCCCTTAATTGAAGTCCTTCACAGCACGACTGTCTTCACTGACCAAAAGCTCAAAAACAGCTTTTTTCTCAGCTTTCACACCGCGGTGCACCCAGTGTTGCAATAGCAACCCTATTAAGAGTCATATTCCCATCGAACTCCTGTGTCAGGCCTGTAACCTTTCCCTTATTACAGGGTAACAGCAGGCTCGGTCTCAGGCTCTAATGCAGCCAGTGACACCGCTCTGTACGTGTGAGAAGAGGCCGTGAAGTTTAATTAGATGCATGTAAATATCAAAGCTTGAGAAAGTTTCTCTTAACTCTACCACTAAGTGTAGGGGAGCACACATGTGAAGTGTGTATGATGCAAGTAACTGCACCTTATAAATTTAACTAGAAATGGAGCAACCCCACACTTTGGCCAAGTGGCAATAAGAGCAGAGCTGTAGTTACATTTTCTGTAGGTGATGCTGAGAGAAGCCAAACAAGCTGGCAGATGCTCTCTGGGCCATAGCTTCTACCAAAAGCCTGATAAATCCAGACCACACATGCAGTCTGTACTTACCAAGCGAGATACAACAAACATCCTCCTCTCCCCTTCTCATCTTACAAGCCATAATGATATTTTGCAGAGCATGGCTTTTGGTGCCATTTTGCTGACTGTGTACCCACGGTCAGGCCGACTGCATGTTTGGCTCCTGGGTTCAGGGAGAAGTGCTGCGCCGGCAGACCCGGTGATCCCGCGTCTATGTGTTTGTCGTCATGTGTCTGGTGGCCACAGCGCTCTCTCTGACCTCACTGTGTTGTGGAAGGTAATAACAAGGCGGCCAGTATCGAGACCTTACCAAAGGCCCTGCCGCCACTCGACCCACAAATTCCTGCCCTGTCTGTCCTGCTATTCAGCTGGGAATCGGCTGGACGGAGAGACGGCACGGCAGCAGCGCCCTGAGAGAGGGAACCAGGGGTCTTGCCAGCTTTAAAATGGATGCGTTCTCATCCCATCCCTGCTTTTTAAAAGAAAAAAATGTTAGAGCTTGTGTGAAAGTTACTACTACAGAAAAACACTGGGGCGTGAAAGATCTGTAATTATTTGGGACAGACAGTAATTGCTACTAGAAGATGAACTGACATAGTGCAGAGAATTCGTCAGTGTTACTGTAGTTGAATTGCAATAGAAGTTATTATTCAGGTAAATTATATTTTAAATATCAAAAATCTAACAGCTTGAGAAGGACACAGCGTTAAAAGTTTCTTTATATATCTGTAATTTGACTGGATGAGAGGTGATCTTAAGTTAGACTGAAACAAACTTTGCAAAGTTTGTTATATTATAAGAGGATGATGGGAAGGAGAGAAGCCAGAGTACCTCAGTGAACATCTGGGGGTAGAGTCAATTCATTTGCACATCAGGAAAATCTAAGCCAAGTTGTGGAATTATTTGTGTTTTTGTCGCCAAATATATAATCATAATCTAATGTTGCTTATTACACTTGGCTAAGGATGGCTCTTGTAACTGAGCCCTAGTCCCTTTGACTAAGTCACACCCACAAGGATATTCAGGACAATGTCACTCCCTCTTGCATGATGTTGCTTAATGAACCATTTTTGCCACCTGGGAAAAACAAGTGTGCAATCACGCTGAGTGATAGTCGGGATCCCAGGGTATTTTTACAATATATTTCTCGAAATTGAGCTCTGTGGTAACACATGTGATGAAATATCAGTTAATGGCTTGTGAAAGTTGCGTCTCGATTATGCTGATGTGCAATTTTTTTTTCTTTTTTGAAAAAATACAGTTATGTAAATTGACTCGTGTGTCCCTTGAAAGCTGCCCTATTGCCGCTTCCCTCTTCTCACTGTGACTCATACTACAGCTTCCTCATCAACACCACTACTCTTACTACTCACCACAAGCTTAAAGGAGAGCGCTACTGAAAATCTGACTTTCGAGAATGAACCGCTTGACACCTGTCGACTGGCAAGGTGGCTCTGAAACATCTGTAGCTTCCTCCTGTTGCAGTCAGCAGCCGCTGCAGTCCACTTTGATCACACAGTTCACAGTCTCAGCACAACTCGCAGAGTCACAGCAAAATACTGTATCACAATGTCCCCAGAAAGCTGTTGCAACAGTACATAATGTACATAATTTGGAACATAATGTGCTCACCTTACCAGTAAATAGGATGCAGAAATACAGAGATATGTGCAAATGTCCCAGCTTCATAACTGTTTGTACAGTTCTGGTTCTTGTGTTTTCGCCGCTGTCTTATACCAGCATGTTTAATTTTTGCATCATTTAGTGCCACTTCAGTTTCCTTGTGTGTTGCATGGGCTTTTTTGTGTATAAGCAGTTAGTCTGTCACTTTTTCAGTTTGATAAGATATAAGATGTGGTAGTAGTTGGACAAAGGTGACGTGGTGTGTGGCGTTTGCCTGGTGTCATCTGTTTAGGTTTCCACAGTCCAAATAAAATTCAAAGCCCTAACCGTCATGGAGTTGAAAGACTCCTTGAGCTCTAAATTTCCCATACAGTACAAGTCTGTATTGTTGTTTTGTATATGCTAAGCCCTCTTTATTGCTGCTAAAGCCTTTAAATTATAGATGATTAATGTTTAGGATGACGTAGATTTACCATCTAAAAACCCACTTAATGTCAACCATTGAATTCATGACATGTTGCATCATATTGCTGTCTGCCTCTGTGCAAACCTTTACCTTTCTCTGCTGTCAATCATGCTCATTCCGCTTTGTCATCTCCACCAGGTGCGTTACCTGAAGATCATTGAGAAGAGTGGATACCAGGCCTTGCCGTGGGTGCGCTACATCACCCAGAATGGAGGTAGGTTAAGAGTTCGCAGATGCTTGTGCAGGGTGCCCATATGTGCAGGTATTAGGCAACAGTTGGGCAATGCAGTGCAATGTGGTGGGAACTAACCTCGTACTAATGCAGTTCTATGAAAAGGGGATACACTGTAGAACATGAGGCAATGTGGCAACGTCCTGCGAAATGTGAGAAAGTGAACTTTTTTTTTTTTTTTTGCTGCCAAGCTTCCCTGATCTTTGTACTGAGATTACCAAGGTTGCACATGCTGGTCTTTTTGCTAATGTTGCCACTAATTGCCAAACATCCTCATCTCATTTCCTTTGTATTCCATTCATTCTGGGTGGAAAGCATCAGCTGCCTCCACTTGATTTTCATCCCCTCTTTTCTTCGTCCATTTGATTAAGTCCTGTCCATTTCCTCCTCAGATTACCAGCTCCGGACCCAGTAGGCAGCGCTTCAGCCAGCAGTAGGCAGGTGGAAATCAAAGGGGGGCGGAGCCGAGCTGCTAATGTGCTATCAATGGCAGGTGTCAGTGATGAGACCAGAGGACTGTCAGTATCTACTTTTTTTTTTTTTTTTTCTTTTTTTTTCTTCTTTTGTATCTGTTGAAGTCATATTCATCTCTGATCAATGCAAATATTAGATGGAGCCTTTGGTTAGGCAAGGGTTACAAAAAAATGAAAGAAAAGTTAATTCTGTTTTGTTACAGTGTGTGGCTCCTAATGTGAACGACGCCAAGGAAAGCAGGAGTAACGTTTACATCCAACTATTACAGTTCGGAGGGTCAAATGGCTTGAGAGCAGATGTTACAATTCTGATTTAAAGTTACTGTAATCGCCTCCACACAGATCAATAACACACTCACCGGTCAGTCTGAGTCTGAGGTTTTTTTTATATGAAGCTGCTTTGTTCTGCCACAATTCCTATTTGTTGATTATCTGTATATATTTGTTACATGTTAATGATCTTCAACTCAGTGTTATTAGTTTGATAACTGTAAATTTAAAAGTGAAGCTCTTTCTTTTTTGTATTCTCTCCTCCACGTGATGCCATTGAAACATGTCAGAGCAATGCCTTCCTGCTTGGCTGTTGTGCTTTTCATTCATCACTTTGTCTCCTCTTGACATTCAGCTTTGGCAAAACACCATGAAACGCTGTGAGTTTGAGTTGCACGGTAAAGCCCTGTTTTCCAGCCCAACACCTGTTTCCCCCCCTCCCCTGTCTGTAGCCGAACTATTTTAAATCATTAAATGTCTATTTAGAGAAAACTGTTCCATGGTCTGCCCTGCGTCATTTCTCATGTGATGTCACTGCAGTCATCAAGGTGAGCTGTTGTAGTGTCATCTGCAGGCACCTGTCCGACAGAGCCGGCGAGGAATGCTGAATGGAGTGGAAAGCTCTGCAGAGGAGAGAGTGGGGGGGGTTTCCTGTATCAGGCCTGTGGTTGTAGCTAACCATGGACGGTTCTTTCCATCCCATCCTGGAGGTATTTTCAAACAGTGCAACTCTTAATACCCAGGGCCCGTGATATCATAGGCAACTGAAAGCCAGCACTCCGTAAACATGCAGGAGAGCTGGGAAGGATGTGACTCAAACTGTGGTCAGCGGTCACAGACATGCTCGAGAGAAACGTAGGATGGACTAACACAGACCGGCTATTGTTCATGCCAAGCCAGACTGCAGTGGTCCCACATGAGGTCATGCTTTAAGTTTGTCTTGCAAGGGGACTGTGATACTCTTTAATTCGTGTGAGTCAGTCTAAGCAGGTGCTGAAGGTCTGTGAATCTATGTCACCCAGACCTGAAATGCCAGATTTGTACTTGTTCCTCGTCACACGTTGGACTGGCTTTCTATCATATTCTTTGTGGAAGCACCTGTTTTTCTGTGGTAACACCTACACAGCAGGTGTGCCGAGTCTGGGAGCACAATATGATTCACTATCTGTTAGAGAGAACGCCAGCTTTTGTCATTCATGAATTTAGTGTTAACCATGAACATTTACATGGTAAAATGATCTAGAGATAATGTCTGTTTTAGGATGTTATTGAACTTTCTTCCACACTTTATCTTCCTCTCTGTCAAGCAATGCAGTTGTGCGTGTGAATACATGTCTTATCCAGCAGTGATCTGAATGACAGGTATGAGTCTAGTAATAACTCCTACTCAGGTCAGATTACTTATCTCATCTGCATCAGCCTCAATAACTGTCTGGGGTCACAGCTCTTGATCTGAATCTTCACAAGCTTGTCTATTCATACCTATCACAAAATAATAATAAGCATCTCTAACTCCATGTCGTAAACTTCCCACAGCGCTGCCGTTGGTGGAACACACTTACTGGTCGCGCTGGGGAACGGTCTCTGTGGTGCTTGGCAGAGCATGTGAATATAGTATTTGGCACAGGATGAGAAGGTTGCATTCATGAAGTAAATTCAACCTCTGGGGCGTCAGAGGGGAGATCTGACATATGCCTCATGTTGCATGGCTGGTTACAGAGGGTTTGGATGCAGCAAACCATGAGTATCCTCTCTTATGTTCACAAATATTTGAGACAAACATATACTCTGTGATCGAAGATTAACCACAGGGTTATCATAACATTTCTCAAACACACAAGCTCCTCATTTATGTTCAGAGTGTATCATTTCAAAGTACATGTATCGTGCAAAGCTGAAATATTCAGATCTTTTTTATCGGTGTACCCGAAGTAGACGACTGCTTTAACCTGTTGCCAGGCACCAGCATTTTTGTGAACAAGCCCAAAATTAATGTACTCAAAATAAAAAGGTCACTTTTCGGTCACAGAGTCACATGTGTGGAAGGAAACTTTTTGGTCTTTTTTTTTTGTTTGGTTTTGGTTCAGAAGTCCAGATCAGTTCTGTCAGCAGCTCACACAGTGATCCAGGGATCACAGCAGACTCTGAGCTTTCAGACAATCTTCAATTTGTCAGAATTGTGTGAAGATTTGAGTCTAAGCCAAACAAACCTTAGTAGGGCTACAAAGTGTAAAAGAAGTCACATGTACTTATTTCTTTCTTTTTTATTTAGAATCTGTCCTTTGAATAATGTTATAGATTATGTAATGCAGAAGTTATTGTTGTACCTTTAAAGTAATCACAGGGAGTGTAACCCATTCACTTTTGCATGAGCAGCAGTTGCAGTGTTACATAACCACATAAATTTAGCATTGATGCTGTGCTCGACAAAAACAAACATTCTCGTGCCTACATCATAACTGGACTAATGGGTGAATGGCACAGAAGCTTCACCTTTCCCCTGTGTTGGCTGTTTGGTTGCCTTAGCGACGCGACATTGTTGTCACTGATTTTTACAGCAGATAAATTCCAGGAGTTACTCGCAATGGAAAATACCTATGGTTCATTTACAGTGCAATGAAGCAACAGGTAGAGTTCAGACAGCGTGGCAGTGTCGACTTCAAACTCAGGTGTGCCACGAGGAGCTCCGTGTTTATCCACACAAGAAACCCCATCGCCTAGCAACAGAGGGAATCCTCTCCTGTCACATCAGGACTCTGATCAGTGCGTGACGTCAGCACAGGTCGTTCCCCACTCTGGCACGCACAGGGCCCCTGTAATCACCTGTGTGAAGTCTCTCACCCTCAAGTTGTGAAACACAAATTGCCGATGAGTCACCTTGAGACAGTAACTGGAGAAAAAGTATTTTACTATACGTGAAGCCGCAGAATGAATGAGATTGACTTCCTCCCACAGAAACAAGTGAAGTAGTTGCTAGGCTGGTTGAGAAAACACCAGGAGCTCCCTCTGTGTGTGGTCTGGACCGGCTTTAGAGCAGGGTACTACTCCTGAACTGGAGGGAAATTTCCATCCTCCTGTGTAGACTTAGTTGGAACAATATTGGTTTAAGGAGCATATAGCTGAGTGTTCAGCCGTACTGGCCTTGAGACACTGCTGTAATCTCTCACTGTCTCCAGCCCACACACCTCTGACAGATAGTGTGCTGAGGCAGCCAAGTGCAGTACGTGACAATAGGTCACACTGCCTCCTCAGAGCCTTTCCCATCAGGTCAGTTGACTTGTGGTATCACTTGGTCAAAGTGCATGTCAGGGTAAACATTTAGTGAAGTTGCCATATTTACTTCCCATTAAAAGAAATCATATAACAAGTGTTTTGCTTTGGCTTCGCCTTGGAAACTGATTCATCAGCAGAGGAGTTCAAAGTCTGAAAGATCAGCAAGTACAGTATGGCAGCCCTGTTAGTTTCATAATGCACAGAACATACTATTTAGGATTACTATAGAGCAGTGGATGTTAACCTGTGGGTCCAAACCCTCCACCACCCCCTAAAAGAGTGGGTGGTCCCAGTATCAGAGGATATATCTAGGGACCACCTTAGAGAGGAAGGTCCCCAGATATATGGAGGGGTGAGGAGGTGGGATGATGATAATTATAGGGAAGAGGGAAAAAAACTGTTACAGAAAATAGATTATTTTGTCTTCTTTTTATGTGAAGTCCTGGTCACTTCTCTCTCCACAGACCTCTGAGCCCAGTGTGGAAGGGCTCTGAGCTAAATGCTAAGGCTCACAATGACATGCTGATGTTCAGTGGGTATTTTGTTTATTTATGAACACTGATCACAGACGAGATCACGTCAGCTTCTGTATTTCTGAGAAAAACCAAAACCAGTTTGACCAATATAAAACCCACTCTTTTCAGCTCATTTAAAAACGGGCCTGTGCTTTGTCTGTTCAGGTCTCACTAGTTAACAAACCGCTCCAAATAAGAAACACAGCGAAAGTCGCTCATTTAAGCTGTGTAAATGGTTTGACTGCACAGCTGCCAGTGAGGGTGACTATCTTGGAATAACTCACAGAGTCGTCGTACTCTGTCCACAGGGCATGAACGCAACATTAAAATGTTCGCTTCCTTGATTTAGAGTATATGAGCGGGCCAACAGTTACTAATTGGCACTAAAAATAGTAAATAAGCAGAGCTGAGATTGATGGGAACGTCAGTGTGAAGTATTTACTCCGTCTTTAACCATGTCAGAAAAATGAATTACATCTAATAGTTGTTGAGATATTTCAGTTTGAACCAAATCAAGACTAACAAAACAGAACAAAACAAAACCTAGAGGAAATGAAAGTAAAATGATTTTCAACTGCTCACACTCTTACATGCCATGGGGTGCGATAGGTAAATGTTGCTTTGTTTAAAGGTATCACATGCTACAGAGCCGAGGAGCCACTGTCACACACACACATGTTTTATTGTGTCTGCCTTTGTTTCTTGGTGGGGAAATGTTTTATCACACACATTTCCAACTATTTCATGAATCACTCACAGATATGTTTAGAAACAAAGAGTGTAACCTCAGACAGTACCCGTATACACTATATTATACAGAACCAGTTTACTGACAATAACAGGAAGTCTGTCTTTATGTTTTGTGTGTGTGTGTGTGTGTTTTTTTTCTCAGCCCAAACTCTCAGAGCTGTGCTGCTGAAAAAAACCTCCCTGGGAACTGTCATGGCATCAGCAGAGATGGGCTTTCTTGTCCCATAGCCAACGTGTCCTCCTTTCACTCTTATCCAGATCTGAACATAAAGACATGCCCCCTGGTTGTTCTCCTGCTCTCTGTATTTACACATTTGTTTTTTCCTCTGTGCTGAAGAGTGGCAGTGCAACGACATGCCCTGCACTGCTGAGGGATTATGTGAAAGATAAGAGACACGTACATATATAATGAAAGTTCTCTATGACCTGGGGCAAAATCTACAACAGTGCAGTTTGAATAATGTTTTTCTTTCACAACTGTCAGTGATGGCACTGGTCTTGAAAAGTAAACACCCCCCCCAAAACAAACAGAGATGTGTCCAGCTTGTATGAGAAGGAAGTTGAAGATGTCTTCCTTTATCAAGTACATAAAAAGAGAAGAAACACTTTGTGAGTTCACGCTGCATCAGGTGTAATTTATTCTATTAGAAAGACGGAAGTCTCTCGCTCTTTTCTGTCACCAAACAAAACCGTCAAAATAAATGTAGCTTGAGGCAGCCTGGTAATTGAGAAGTCTTTTCTTGTAGCACAATGGAGGGTGAAATCCTTGTGTGTCCTCTTTGAGAAAGCGCAGGACACCTGGCTGTTAGATGTAAGTTCAAAGGCCTGTAGGAGCTTTCAGTAACCTTCTGTTCTTGTTTCATATTCTGGATAAAGAAAGACAAGTGCGCCAGACGGGGAGCACAAAGACACCTTGCACTCTGGGTAATGACAATTACAGACCTTCAGCGGTGGGTGCCACAGTGGACGAACCTCTGCTCACCATCCGTCAAATTACTATTTTACCCAACTACAAGTCGAGCAAGTCAACATCTGGATGTTATCTGGATAGTAACAGCTGTAATAAACACTGACACGTTCATCAGAAACCCCCTAATTCACTTTGATTGTCCACCAGAGCGCTGTTTGGTTTCACTCACAGCTACTGAAAACATTTAGTGTTTTCCCTTCTCCCGCTCCCTCGGACACTTGATAGGCCTTGGACAGCATCTGACATACTTTCTGCTGTCTTAATGCCGGCCAGTTGCACCAAATGATATTTTAGCACAAGTGCATGGCAACAGCAAAACAAAGAGGCACAAGATGAATTCTTTGGCCGACCACTTTTTGAATTACTGATCATGTAAAAACCCGCTGCGGCTCGCAGACTGCAAACATCAGTCCTTGGAGCCTGCATGCAAACCAGTCCTCTAAATAGGCTTGTCTATTTCTGTTGGGCTGTGGGGGGAAACATGTGTTTGACATCAGTGTCACTCGCAAGATGTTTTGCAGCGGGGCTTCATTGTCCCCTTACAGCAACTCCACTTAATGGCTGACAATGGCTGAATTCAAACTGTACCAGTAATTACAGTCAAATCAATGAGCTCACGTTTGAGGACGGCCCTGCCTACTGAGGTTAAATGGTTTTTGGATTAAACATTGTGTCTCATTTTGAATCTGCTCAGGCTGCTGTTTATACAAGCCCTATGAAAAGGGCTCTGGATAGACAGCAGCAAAGTAAACACACGCACAAAGTACAGCGTGTCCCGCGCCACAACAAACTCTCCAAGACTATCAAGCCATGTACAACACGCTCAACATCAAAGGGCACAGTCATAAGCAACTTGAAATCGCTGAATTTACTTAGAAACCTGATGCGCGGTGACAGTTTTGGGTGGACGAGCAGCTCTAACATGGACTGCTGAGGAGCTCAGAATCAAAACACTCAGCAGGCAAATTTCTCCAGCTGTGCTGCGGATGACCCAGTGGAAAAAAATACTGAGCTGCTCTCACAGGTGTGGAAATGTTGCAGCTAACATGTGCATTTCAGCTAATAAATAATATTAGGTCACACAAATATTCAGCCTTGTGAAATGTTTTGAAACGAGACATTAGCATTCAGGCCACACAGGTACAGTCAGTGAGGCACTTTTTTCCGCAACACAAAGGGATCACATGAAGAGACAGACATCAAAACAGTGGCGCTCAGCAGGATTTGCCTTCACGTCTTGTTTTTTAATGTAATACTGCTGTTAAAGAGGAACTCTGCAGGATTTTCATCTTAACTATGCTACATTTTTACCTTAATTAAACAGCTTCTGAGCAATTGCGATGGTAATAGTAACTTGTTACAAGGAGAATGGAGGCTCTCTGTCCTTCACCTGCGTCTCTTGGCCGGAAAACAACCTTGCAAGATCAGCGCCACCGACATGGTGTCCCAGCTCTCGCCTCTGAGGCACTGCGACACAGTTACACCCCGTAATCTCTTGTTTATCACATCTAAGACTACACAAATATACATGTTGTAACATCGTATATGATATATAACATTATCCATTGCTCCATGGATTGCTGTCTCTCTGGCTTCGTTAAAAACAAATGCACATGGCCGGGAGGAGGGTTAGCAAAACAGCAGAAAAGCGACCAGACTTGCATAGTTCCCCTTTAAAGTTCAATCTAATCAAACTTTATTCGTGTTCTCCTTAGTTTTAGTCACATATACATAACTGCAGAAATCCTGACACACAACATCCAACTGTCTGTCACTAAGACTTTTCTGGCCGAGGGGAAAGATTATTCACTTACTCATGTCCACTAGAGGAAATGCGATTTGTTGGAGTTTCATAAAACTGTGTGACCCTGAACCAGATGTCACTGTGAGGTACTTTTCTGCTGAGGAGGAGCAGGCCCCGCCTCACGACTCTCTGGATTAAAGGTTCAAATAAAAACTCTCCTGTTGTAAAGGCCTCTGATGCCGCTGGTGACCGGTATCCTCATGAACCCAGGACGGTTACTGTTTCCCAGTCCCAGAGAGACCTGGTGTATTTACCCAATCAGCTCGTGGAGAAGAGGAGGAATGAAAGGCCTGTGTGACACCAGCTCTCTCCCTCTATAATTTCCGTCCCCATTTTCCACCAAGACCACTCAATCTTACAGCCATATGGCGGTTTGCTGCCATAACCATTCACGACTGAGTAAAAATAAACCTTTGGGATGCATCCTCGGGACAGGGGTTTGAAGACGCACTCAGTATGACTTGGGCCTGACTTTGTGCTGGTTACGATAACCTACTGTGATTCATCCTATCTGCAGATGATACCCCTCATGTAATTTGCAACAGGACTACGGTCAGAGTATACAATATCATTCAGTTAAAATTCGAGGGTGAGGCAAAAATAGAAAGTCGACCACATCAAGAGGCTGAGACCAGAAATAGCTTGTTTGATGGGTATATATTTCAGTGGTACAATGATGGGGTCTTTAAAACCTCCCCCCTATTTATGATTTTGGGGTAGGGTGGTTGCACACGTGGTTGGCTTACTCGGTGCTTCTGCATAAGACACAGAGGGTTTCAGATCTCAGCCATCCTTAGATCTTCTTAGATTGCAAAACGAGCTACTTATGATGTAAATTACACACGTCTGTGCTCCCCAAAATAAATGTACACATGGAGAATTACACAGTTAATCTCAGATATAATGAGATTAACTGAGGTTCTTTCTTCAGTCTTTCAGCAAATACAGCATGTCCTCATATCACAGTCTGATGTAGTAACTGGTGGTTATTAGGAGGTGTGGCTGCTGCCTGCCGCCTCCCACGCTAAATGTGGTGTGAGGTGTGCAGACAGGAGACAACCTTCACCCACCTCAGAGCAATTATAGAGATTACTGTCTACAACCATTGTGACTGATTAATGGCCTTCGTAGAATTGTAACAGCATTTCACAATGAAAAAAGACTGTTGGTACAACTGATAATTAATGCCTTCAAAGCTTTTGTGCAGACAACATGAGACATGCAAGGAGACAATTCATGGATGTAAGTGCCACAAACTCTAGGAAGAGGATGTAAAAGGAATTAATCTTATTTTGAAATTAACAAAAATACTTGAAACAGTGGCTTCTGTGTTGGACATAGCATGTTACAGTACACAGTGTTTGTCTGAGAGCTCAGTCCTGTGCTTTGGCCAATAACAACATTATTACAGTATCCAAACCAAAAGCATAAAGAATTCAATAATCATAAATATACTATCAATGAAATTGATCTCTAACTTTTTTGTGTTTTGTCTCTGACTCAGTGTATGGGGGTCAGAGTGTGTAACCATAACTGTACAAATGTGTATGAAAAGATCAATTATACTCAATTCATAGAAAGAAAACCAGATGAGATCCGCAAGACCTTACATCATGGGATTATATATTTTTAACCCAGTATCAATATTTCATATCTTACTGTCAATACCAGTATACTGTACTTCCAATAATGTCAAATATTAGACTTTGTGAAAGCGTACATGGTGTTCAGGTATTGACTTTGCTGACTGTTCCTCTTTCAACATCACAGAATTCACATTAGTGGTTTTGATGGATTGTTGTGCCACTTGATCTCTATATTAATGTCTCCTTCAGGATGAATCCAGTTAACTTAGGAAATATCAATTCATGATCAGGTCAAATTTTGAATTAGTCCAATACTTTGTGCAATAACAGCATTCCCATGAGTGTCAAGTCTCAAGAAAATCACTGCAAGAGGTAGAGAAAGGATCCATGGAGCCATACTATCTATATCACTTATTTGTAAACATTGTAAAAGTCCAAGAGACAACAGAAATTTAAATGTGTAAAGAAAAATAAAGGTAAAAGTAAATTGACCTTTCTGAACCAGGGTTAATTGACTTCTTGACCCTCTGTCTGAAAAACCTTCAGCTGCCATCTGCCATCACATACCAAAGCTGAGGCTGCACTGTGATCACTATCTCAACATCTACACAGAGGGGCAATTTACCTCATGTCCACAGGAGATCATAAGGCATTCAGGCGATAAATTACAAGTCTCAATCAAAGACCGTGGCTCAAAGTGTTGTGAGGAGGAACTATTTGCAAAATCTCTGCTACCGTTTCATCAGCATGGAAGTTTTTCACTGCTATTCTTGGTTTATGTGTCACTCTCACAATAGGATGTGCTTTGTTGTAACGTCTCACACAACTTATTGTTTTACCAACAGTAAAAGAGGGATCTTCTGACCGTAACAGCGTTTTTGGTGTCCCAGATGAATAAAAGGGGGGGGGGGATATGCAAATGATCTATTCACCTAACAGGACATATTGAGTCATAGCATACTTATGTGACCTGTCAACTAAACAGGAAATCCTACTTTGTTTCATAAGACAACATGAGCTCTGACTTTAACTGTTCGTTGTGGAAGTTAAGTGAATATAGATTACATATGGTTATTTGACCATCTACACATGACTGCTGATAGTTTGCATTGCGAGCAGATATGAGTGAAGAAATGGGAAAAGTGGGGATATGTTCATTGCACTGGAGTAGGTGTTAGTTGTCTTATCAGAGCACATGTTGTGAGCATGGACCATGTCAAACACTGTTCTTGTTCATGTTCTCCAAAAGCTCCGAGAACAATGAGCAAACATGCATGTTGTGAAAATGACAGTGTAAATTTAGTCCTTTCTTGCACAAAACGGTTGCTGAGTGAGTTTCCCTAAGTGTCTTTGTTCACATGTGCACCATGCAATGATTATGAGGTTTAATATATTCCTTTTTGTTAAGTAATTTCAGCACATTTTTTCTGGGTGGACAGAGAGAAATCTGAATGTAAAATGCTATACAGGGAGAGAAAAAGCTGCATTGTTTAAGTGTCTCCAATAATCTCATGCTTTGCAACTGTAGTTATTTATCAGTGAGTATTTTCAAACACCTTTTTTGCCTGTTAGAAAGTAGATGGTGTGAGATGTGACAGGAAGTGACAGGAGAGAAATATCAAAGTTTCAGTTACGCACAAACAGTACGTTGGAAAGTGTCTTTGTCATGTCCTTGAGACAGAGACCAACAGGCAAATGTTTTGAGAAGGGTTGGTCCTTGCAGCATGATAACGTAACTTACCAAAGAAGGTAAGAAAACGCAGTAAAAATATATGTTATCCTTTGGAAAAATAGCCATCACTAACGTATATAAGGTTTGTATTCATTGGTTGTAACCTAAACCACAGGTATGTCTTTTCAGGCGTCTATCTGAGGATGGAAGTGGGGAATTAGGATCTATAAATGGCATGTAAAATTCATGGCATTTGCTGAAATACCACACAGGGAATGAGGTTGTTTGAACAACGGTTCACTTAATTTAGGTGGTGGATGTGGACCTGCCTGCAGGACACCCTTCATTACCCTAACGCTGTCAAAAATCTTTGAAGGTCTTTACCTGCCTTCTTCCTCCTTCCTCTCTTCATCTGACACATAATAGCTTGAACATCTCCACCTCTTTCTTTCTCTTTCCCTTTCCTCTCTTCCACATAAACACCTGACGGGACAGGTGAAGCGAGGTGAGATGAGGAGCAGCAGCATCCCTCAGGGCTGAAGACCCCTCTCCTTTGATCCTCCACAGCAGATATGATCATTGACGGTACCTCACTACCCTTTACTACCACTCCCTGAATTCAAGCTGCGTTAATCTCAGTGATCTTTATCTCCACACTTCAAAACAAACAAAAAAAAAAAACAGGGACCAAAGAACCCCCCCCAAAAAGCCTGTTTGTGTCTCTTAACCTAAATCCTAATGAGGAGTTTCACCATACAGGGATGAAACAGCTCAGCTCTGCCACCTGTTTGTATGCTACTTGGCTGTGCTTTCCATAGGAGTCTGAGGGTGAGCCAGAGTTCTCCATTTGTGTCGAGCTTATAGCATTTAAACAGATGCTAGCCCCGCTCTAACCAAACCAGCATCACTTTTAGTGTTGACCCATGTGGTAATTCTATTTAGCTCCTTACAGACCCCATTAAATTTACCCGAATGACTCAAGCCAAATATATCAAGCAATTTCAGTTTATATGGAGTCGACTTTAGTGAGTCACTTTTAGTTTTACCAGCATGCACAGGTTGGTTTGAAGGAATCCTTCAGGAGATATATTTTGAGGATGATTTAAAACTCAGGGGAGTTTAACTTGCTCTGCTCCCACAGGAGCTGTGTTAAAGTGTTTGAGTTATATTGTTAGAAGCTCGCGTGGGAAAGTCTTCAAACATGTGTTCCTTAAGAATGAAAACTGAACGCATTCTTGACTCACAATGTGCACAATCCACTCCCTCCGCATCCGAGAGACACTGAGTGACAGATATGTTTCAACAACAGTAGAGAATTAGTGGAGCAGTAGGTGGGTTACAGAGGAAGAAATTAGTCAAATGTGTTGATTGCCCATTTCTAATTTAGCAGAACATCCCCATAAACTCATCTGCAGTCCCTCGTAATCATCTATTATCATCTTACATAAACAACAACAGCAAAAAAGCCTGCTTTCCTCGGCCTATGGTTTGCTACTATGGTTTTATAATGGCTTACACGTTGAAATGTCCTCTTCTATTTTATAGGAAGAAAAAGGAAAAATAATAACAGAAACATTCCTGAGGGGCTGTAATTTTCTTCCGGCGGGTAAAAGTTGTCCATTATGGTCTGGGTCAAGGAACACATGCAACCCCGTCATCAGGGCCGCGTGGTCGGCCACATCAGAACCGCCCGTCACAACCAGTGGAAAGGCTCTGTCTGTTAGCACAACACACAGCCAATCACCAGCCAGAGGCCCCAGCGCCTCGGTACATTTGCCCCCCCTAACCACGCCGCGCTCTAATTTAAGCACACATATTCCATTGAAATTACAGCATGCATACCCACCCTTCCCTGCAATTTACGTGATTTGCACGTTGATGGGGTGAACGTAGACAATGCTGATACAGAGGAAGTTTGTGTGTATTTTTTTGCAGGTAAGTGGAGCAAAGAAAACCTCAGGGACACGCTTATCAAGTTCACAGGAAAACAAGCAGACAAAACAAGACTAGGTACGTTAGGCCACTTGCATTCTGCCATGTCACCTATTCACATGTAGATTACTTTAATACAACCAAATCTCCAAGGTGTAAACCACCAGTGTTTCCAGGTGCTAAAAGTTTGATTTTGCAATCACATTATCTGAAAAAATGACCACAGTTAAAGGCAATGTCTGTGCTGTGATATCAGTTATCATAATAAACTACAACATGGAAAGTGGCAAAGGTTTGTTCACAAAGTTGCTAGATGTTTTGCTATATGTTGTTACGTGTAGAAAAAAACAAAATGAAGAAAATGTTGTTGGAGTCCAGCCAACAAAAAAATGTTAATGTTAATGAATGTTAATGTGCCTCCATGTTTGTCAGACGTGTATATAGGAAACCACTAGCAAATACATTCACCATTACTTTATGAGGCTATATTATGTCATTGGTCACAACTTGCCCCATTGTTTCCTCCAAAAAATCAGTTCATGTTTGATAGAAGCAAGTCTGACCTATCTTTGTATTCCAGACAATTTGTGTTGCATGATAAGTAAACCACAACAGATAACAAGATTATCTGCTGGTGGAAAAAACTGTCAGTCACACTGTAAATACTGTAGCATTGTGGGTTTTGGTCATGCAAGAGTACATCTCTTTTATCTAAAGTATGAGTGTGTCAGCTTGCGTGGGATGTTGTTTGGCGGCACCAGCGCTGCAATCCTGAGTGGAATTTTACAGGTGTTGTGGGAATGTGAAGCTCCTGTCTACAAAACAATCCATCTTTACACCTACACCGTCTCAAACCTGCAGAGTTGTTGTTGGACCTGAAGTTATTCTGCGTATCTCCTGCTCAGGCGTTGACAGTGTACACCGCTGGGATCTCACAAGGGTTGTCTGTGAGTAACACGTAGAGTGAAAGACATGACAGACAATCAAGCTCACACACCTCAACTGGGAATGCCACAAAAAAACACACACTACTTGGTGCATCCTGATATGGTGGCAGTGCTGAGTCACTGCAGCGAGCTGTGTACCTGCAGGGTGAAGTGCATATTTTGACTAATTGACTATCTGATTGAGACATGGTCAAAGACGCTTGACTTCATTTCCACAAGGCTTGTTTTTGTTGTGCTTTTAACCTTTTGTTTTTAACAGCTAATTATAACTCTGAGGGAGATGCTTTCTCTTTACCTTTATCACAGACAGCTATCTGCAATTATCTGTCGGTGGCATGTGTTTCTGATGCAGGTGGTGATTTCCACACAGTGCTAATGTCCTGCCGCTATATGAACCAATGTGCTGCTGAATGTGTAAAAACAAAAGGATAGCCAAAATTCATTTTTGAATTATTAGCCAAAAGTAATAGCTAGCTGAAAAGCAGAAGATCAAACGATTAAATATGTTAAAATAATGAATAATGAATCAAAATCCTACCTAAAAGTAATTTGCATTCAAAATCAGTTTTCGCTAAAAAGTATCAGGCTAACTAGCTAACTAGTGAAAAACCCATCAGGTATCAGATTAAACTGTTTACATAGTTAGCCAAAAGTAGCATATAAACAGACTAAATAGGCAAATTGAAACTAGATAACATAAATAGGCTAGCTAAAATTAGCTACAAACATTAGCCAATGTAAGGGATAAACAATTAGCTTATCACCAATTCAGCTGTAGGCAACTATAAAATGCAAACCTGACCAAAGTAGCTTAAACTCTGACAACTTCCCTATGAAAAAATATAACAGTGTCTACCTTTGTTTCTTTGTCACGGTCATTAGCATCCAATGACGTCACATTAGGTCGTGATGCCGTTGAGGAAGAGTTAATCAGACAAAAGACAATGTGAGCACAGACACAAAGGATGCTACCTGGCTGAATTATTTTGAGCTCCTGTCAAAAGTCTTTATTTTGGACCGATTTCAATGCATCAAACCAGTTTCCCAGTATTGACAAGTGGCATTTGTTCTGTGCAAGTGCATCATGAATGTCACGTTTACAGTTCAAGGCCGGTTTTGTTCAACAGCGATGTGGTTCATTCATTTACTCAGGTGTGTTGAAGGCACCACAATTCTACGCTATCGCACAGTAAGTGCTTTTGAATAGGAATTTGTTCATTGTCGCATAAGATGGAGAGCCAAGGGGGCCTTGGCATTTGAAAAGGCCATATTTGAGGGCCTCCTCTGTGAGTGTTTACCTTCAAGGACAAATGAAGCTATTGAGTCCCTGCAAGCTGTGAATGAGCTCCTTCTGCACACATGGGCTTTTGAATGCACATCAAAACAACCTCAGCAAACCCAGGGACACATTCCTCAGGTGTTTAATGTGAGGGCAAATAGGCAACCACTTCAATAAAATACCTCTTGGATGGAATTGCATAAGTCAGGAAAGCAAGCACTGACCAGACCAAGGTGAAACTCAGAACACCAACGGTTGTAGGTTTACCTGAAGTTTATAAGGACTGTTTGAAGAGCGGGGATTTATTGTGTTGACAGGTTTACAGCAGAGATACATGCAAAGTGGTACAAAAGCTTGATTGAGGGAACGCCGAGGCCATCATTTCACCAGGATGTTAATCAGTGTCGGCACCTCAAAAACGTCCATTCGTTCGCTGAGTTTTGGTGAAATATATGGAGGAAGACAGAGAAAAACCTCTGCCACATGTCTATTTTTACATGGCGTCTTTTTGAGGTTGAAAAGACAATAACAAGTTGAGCCCTGCGAAGGCCATCCTATTTTAATTATATTGTACCAAAGCTCCCCCGCCCCATCTCCCTCCCCTTTCCGCAACCCCTTCCCTTCACAAACACACAAAAAGGCATCACATTACACACTGACATCCCTGCGCCATGTAATTATACAATCGGCAAAAAACATTTATTTTTAGGGTCAGTAAATGTTTGACTTCTGCTTGTGTGTCTGTGTGTGTGTACAAGGCTGAGAGAACAGGCAGGGGTATTTCACTATAAAATTTTTAACAACTCGAACTTCATTGTCCAGTTTGGGGATTTTATGATCTGTAGGCGTTTTCATCGAGTTGAAAGCGTTTCCAGCTCCAGCATTATCCAAGAAAAGAGTTGCAGCACACAGTGTTCTGAGTGCAACAGGTGTAACTAGTTAAAGCTAATTTGTTTACTGTACAAGGGGAGGGTTTTCAAGGTAACACAGCTGAAACTCTGTGCATTAATTAGGATTTAAAGGGACCTTTTGCAAACTGATGTCATGGGCAACATTAACAATATACAGCATAGTAGGTCACAGATTACAGCGGCCTGTAACAGACATAAATATAAAAGTCAGATTTACACTTCCAATGGAAGAACAACTGGAGTAATCATATAGAACAATGCCAAGTCTGATTTATTCAACTTTTCTTTTTTCTCTTCCTGTGTTGAGTCAGAAACATTGCAACATAACTAGCTTTCTCACGATTTATGTCTTACACAGAAGAAAATGAAAAAAAAAAAATAAATGGATTGTGTCACGACATGATAAATTATGACCCTGAACAGAGCTACCATTATATTTATTTAATCTCTTTCTTGTTTTGTTTTGTTTTTTAATTGCAGTTCCTTGAAAATGCCTCTTGCAGGGGAGCGTTTTCCTTCCAATTTAATGGAGCACTGGCCAGAAAGTGAGTCCTTAACGCCAGAGACTCTGAGGCTGGTGAATTAATCTGTGAGTCATAGGGATCTGGTTGACATCTCTATCAAATCTATAAAGATATAAAGTATTATGGCCACTCTGTGCTTTGGGGAAAGAAAAATCTTAGTCACAGCATCTTTAACCTCCATTTGCGTAGCGCCCACATTTTTTCGACATGATTGCGGTGACTACAATAGGAATATTTTAATCTTCCCTCTTATAACTGATAATGTATCTTTTGCCATTTGGCACCATGATAATAAAGGATGGGAGGGTCATTATTATTTCTGTGAGAACATAAGAACGTGCACCAACACTTTTTGTCAGTTTTTCCAGTGACTAAAAGTAAAACACAAGCAACAGCCTCTTCCTGTGGTTTAACTCTGTGAAGAATGTGGGTGGTGATTACACTTTTGTTAATTATTGAGAGAAAAAAAAAAAAATAAAAATTATATATGTGAAACTTGTTTGAATCATGTACTTTCCCATTTGTTGGTTCAGGTCACCACATACAGTATGAAGAGGCACCACTCCAAATTTCATGAGTGTAAACAAAAGAAAGAAAACTACATATTTAGCTTCAAAACAACAGAACTTGAAAATAGAAAAGATATGTGAGCACTAAATTACAGTGGATACAACAAAACAGACCTGAATTAAAAGAGCAGTATAACCATTTGGATCTTGTGCAGAGTTCATCTCTACTGGTGAATGTGAAATGAGATATGAGATGTTCAATGTAATGCAAATCTGCTATGGATGGTTTCTGCAAGAACTTTCTACAACTGCAGAAAGTAATTCAGCTCAATTTATAATTGCTAGTAGCAGCAAGAACAAGACTGCACATGGTTCATGCTATCATTTATTACTCATCGTAAGTTCATCGAAAAGGTATTTTAATGCGAAACACTACAAAGGAGCAGAGAAGATAATTGCGGCTGCTGCAATAAGCTGCAACTTGTCTGTCTGATGTTTCGCTGTCCATCACAACCTCTGAGGGCAGACATGTATTTGCCGCTGCTCCGCTTCACTTGACAGCTCATTGTTTGAGGTGGGATCAGCCGTGATGACCACAGTGCCAATGTTAGGTAATTAGCACATGTTTCATCTGTGGAGTTCATGTGACTTGCCAGGCTGCAGTCAGTCAGTCTACTAATAGTGCACTTTGCTTTTGTTTTCGAGTTGTGTGATGAACCAGAGCGGAGTGTTTGCAAAAGTCGAGGCCTTATCTGGGGTTTAGAATAAATAAAACGTTTTGCTATAGACGTTATTGAATCTGGTGATGTGCCAGTGTTTAATCTAATCTGCCACAGGAGGAGACTGAATCCACGCCAAGAGGTTTTACAACACAGAAATGATGATGGCCTCTCTATGAACTTTATCTTATCTAATGGAGCCCATAGGTGTCTGATTATTGGTTGGAATTCAGATTCAAGATGTGTTTTACAAAACACAGATTTGAGGAGAAATGTATATGCTACAGGTGAACTGGCAAAAAAACATATTGAGAAAACAGTTACTTTCTCTAAAAAGAGATTTTGATTTAAAATATGAACCCAGAGCTTTTGTTTTAATCTGTCAGAAAGACAGTCAAAAAATTAATGTCACCCTATATTATATCTGTGTTTGTTTTTCACATAAGCCAAAACACTGGCTTCATCAAATTGTGTTATCTCTGGTGAATGTAGTTTGATGGGGGACAACAGGCGGCACACCCATTGCTTGTGGTTGCAGTGACTCATACTGAGAAACCAAGCTGTCAGCAATTCAGTATATTTTCATATTCATTCCTTCTCACTGCTAATTAGACACAAGAATATTACAGTAATACAATGGACTTTCTAAATGATTGAGATCTTTAACTGCTCTTTACATTTTGATGAGACCGTTACAGGAAACCTCATGTGCGTGTTTTCACAGTAATTCTCTCTTCTCTCTGTACCTAACAGACAAGATGTGTGGTTTTTACACTGAAGAGTCAGTTCAGTGTTTGCCATGGGAATTAAAGCGTCTTAATCACCATCCATATCTAGCCTTGGGGATAAAATAGGCTTTGTTTGGCCTAGCCTTCCACTGGACTTGATGCTGATGCATTTTTGCCATTATACATACAATCTAAAATATTTTTGCCTACAACACAAAACAAATACACCTCCACTCTTTTGGGGTGGCAGGCAGCACAAGTTTCAGAAGTTAGTATCTGAAAACCGCAGACATGCTTTGCAAGTCAAGTAACATCACTTGGATTTGTTTTCCAACAGCTTTTGTAAAACAATACGCAGTTGAAGAAGCTAGAGCAATTAATTTGGCTTGTTCGACCGTGTGAAACGTAGGGAAAGATCATCACCGGTCTCGTCATTGAATATGAAGCATGAGACTTAAATCACACTGTTATCACACATGCAATGTTTACAACCAAACAAAATTTGGCAAACCACTAATATAAATTCTGGGCAGGGATTGCACATGGAACCAAAACTAATGCCAAAATGTGTGATACTAATTTAAGATATAAACTTTTTATCAGTTTTTATCAGCAGGTCTTATTGATTACTTCTGTGTCATTGCTCCTCCTCCTTCTTTTTCTGGGCTGTTGATTCCTCTGAGGCAGGAATATCACGATATTTCAAGGTTAAAGACCAGAGGTGAGCTGACCCTTTGGCTTTGGAGAGACCCGCCTGTGGAGCTCCTCCTGGACCAGTTAACACTTGGTTCACTTATGTCTAATTCACTGTGGCTCCATTACCTTCTTTATCTTTGCCTGTTTTAATGGCAAGCCAATCAAAGGAAGCTGCTGCTGGATGAGTCGAGTCAAAGCGAGCTCTTCCTCATTTTGGGTTCAGCAGGATGTTAATCAGCCTCAGAGAAGAAATCAGTCCACTGTGCCAAGGGGAAAAAAAACTCCATGGAAATCCTCCTCCTGAAAAACCCACTGTTTTGTTCCAGTAAACATGAGTGTATTCAGAGATCCCAGGGTCTCAAACCATCAGACCTTTTCAAACACTAATGTTTGGTAAACCTAAAGTCCCACGTGAAAAACAGCTCTGTTTCATATTGCCCCAATGTTTTTTTCTTCTTTTTTTTCTTACAGAACAAATGAGATCTGCTTCTATTGTCATTCTAGATTAGTTTGGAGACAGCAGGTCCTCAGGGTACAGCTTTGTGACCTGCTCTTAGTGTTTGGTGCTGGAAGGAGGAGGAGAAGGAGAAGGGGGGGAGTTGCTTTACCCGAGATGCTATCAGATGACGGAGTATTTATCTCCATTGGTGTTTTCTGTAATTAAAGAGTTTGCTTTACTAAAAGCTGTGACCACTAATCACTTCACCAACTGTTGTCCCCCAGTGGCCTTTCATGTTCCAATATGTCTCCACGTCTTCCTCAGCTGAAGGAATGAAACCGTCATTCGAGTATGAAGGTTTCACTTCCGATCATTTCTCGATAGGTAATTACAAGATGAATCAGTCATCTCGCTCTAATGTGTTTTGAATAACATAGCATCTTTGAAATAAGACACCGCCACTTGAAAAATTCGCAGCCTACGGGAACGGGCTGCCTAAAAGAAACCACTGAGAAGCCATGACTGTGTTAACTGGACAGGCTTATCTGCAACACATCTGCAGGGCTGCTTAAAAAGTCTGCAATTATGGGTTGTCACAATGAAAGAGATGATGAGTTAAGCTGGGCTGCTGGAACAGCACGGGCTCATTTAAAAAGGTTACGATTGACAGCATACATTGTTGTGGTGCTTTACTTAAGAATCATGTTTTGTTTTGTTTTTTATTTTTCTTTGTGTAATTTTGAATGAAGGGGCTGAAGGGATGAGCCCTGCAGCTTCTAATGCTGTAAACTCAAAACACTAATCATGACTGAAACACATAGGTGTGAGTGTCACCATGCGTTACTTATTTACTGATTTTTGAACCGTTGCAGTTGTGGAATCATTCAAGAGTCGTCACCTGCAACTACAAAACTATAATGTTTATATATTTTGTGATTTAACAGTTGTGTTTTGGAAAACTTTTCATACTTGCAAACCCACACTGTCGCCTAAGCAAAAGCCAAGGCACCTCATTAGGAATTTGCTGGACAACAATATATTGAAACATAAATCACTACTATGATCATTAGACTGTCTTTCCCCCCATTGTCATCTTGGATTAGAAACATAATATGTCAAAGAGGCTGTTTGTTGAGAGGCTGAGAACATCATGAAACCCGACCTCCGTCACGCTCGGGACAGTAATATGTGGAGGAGCGATCAATTTTGTGTTTTTGCAACGTGATATTGGACAGCTTCACAAACACAAGAGTAAAGCCAGTGTGATGTCATTTCCTCTGGGTGTTCGTTTGGGTAGGGTGGTGGAAGATTAAAGGTGCTTCCGATGAGCTTCCTCTTCCTCAGAAGAAGCACCCGTGTCCCCCTTCTAATTTGCCTCCTGTCATTTGCTTTGTGCACAAACTGAAGCCTTTGAAGTGAAGAGAGAAGCTCAGTGGCTGCATGATGGAAAAATGTGTGTGTATGTATGTCAGTGTGTATGTCAGTGTGTGTGTGTGTGTTATCTGGTTTTGTGGATGCGATGCACCAGTGCTGGTGTAATAATACAAAATATAAGAGTTCAACAAAAGGTAGGTTTCCTGTCCTGTCCTCATTCCCATGTAACACAATGCAGCGAGACAATAGCAGCAGCTCAGCCACCGCCATTATCCACCGAGATTCACTGTGAGCTTCCGTTACATGAGCTCGGCTCTCATCCCTCCTGTGACTCCGCTGAAGAGGTAACCTGGGGTTTATCTGCCTGACCGTCAGTATAAGGTTACATATGAAGGCTTGTGTTTCAAAATGCTCTACTGTATATATGTTTTGGGTTCTTTTTTTTTTTTTTTTTTTACATTTGCGGATGTAATTTTCCCACAAAACACAAGAAGTCACAGATTACCCTCTGAAGTACACAGAAAGTCATTTTAAACCAGTTTTTCATACACTTGGTATCAGATGGAGGTGGCTGTAGAGAAACTGGATATGTTTTGATTGAAGAAAAAAAGTGAAACTAACTGATTTATGTCAACAAAGTAAGACTACTGAGATCTGTACCTCTGATTACTCATTAAAGTAAGTAACACAGAAACTAATTTAGCATTAGTTTCTTCTCCTCTTTCTCATAGTTGCTCTTTAGTCTTCGTCTTGCGTGCTGAGAGAGAGAGCCTGTCAGCAGCAGCTCAGTCTGCTGACAGACGTTAAAACACTCCCTGATCTGATAGCAGCTGCGTCTCTGATTAGTGAAGTGAAACAATGGCTTTGGAACGAGCACGAGAGAGAATTCAAAACACAGACGTACAGACAGAGAGGAGGAGGTGGAGGAGGTGGAGGAGGGTGAGGCAGATATCGATATGAAGCTTTAATTACAGCATCCTGCAGGAGCAACATGGAGCCTGAAAACAAATACTGCACATACCTTCAACCCGCACGTGTAGCCGACTGCAACTAAACATGGGATTACTGTATCACTGTATGTGCATTAAGTGTGTGTGTAATTTTAAGATTTTGGTATGGTTGGATGTTTTTCATACTTTATTATCAGTCAGTCACCTGAAACATCCAAAGCATTTTCAAAGTCTGCACATCAGCCAGCAATCAATCCACTGAGGATTTGTTGCTGTTTGAACAGCATCTGTCAGGTGGATGTATTTCACATACAGTACCAGATAGTTGGTGGATGCTGTCACTGACAGCAGGTTATATCACAGCTGGGAAAAAAAACACTGCACAAAAGGCGGCAAATAAAATACCTGAAAAAAAGAAAAAGTTCTATATACTGTATAAATCTATATAATTAATGTGTCACTCTTTATTTTTCTTGCCTCTTCACTTCTTAGCCTCTTGACCCACTGACCTTTCTCTCTCTGAGATCAAGTTGGAAACACTGAAGAAAGTGATTTTCTGTTAGGAACATGGGGAAATGTTTTTGCTGAGCTGAGAGATTCTCTACTTTTGACCTTTAAACATGCCACTCTGTTAACAGAATAAAACTATAAACATGTGCTCATCAGAGTATCTTAATGTGTGCGCTACAACTGTTGATTGTGATTGTAAAGGCTGATATATCCCATTTGTATGCAGCCACTGTTTGTTAATCCAGCAGCAGCAGCTCACCCACATTCCTCTGTCCTGTTGGGGTGCTGTTGGTGCCCTGACAGCCTCTCCACTGGCTCCATTCAACAGGTCAACAGGACCTCACAGGAGCTGCTGGCAGCCCAGTGCCCACACAGCCAATTCTACAGCACTCAGCAAGACAATAATACAAGAGGGCCCCTCACAATGCAAGGCTCCCATTAACAATGGGGGGGGGGGGGGGGCAAAAGCAGTAATCAGTGCAGGGCTCCCAATGAGGCAGACCAGGGCTGTGCAGACGTCTGGGCTGGGGATTTAACCAGAGGCCTCAGGCCATCACACCTGACTGCAGGCAACCTGAGACGCAGGGTGAGAGGAGGAATGGGAGGGGGGAGAAGGCCTGAATTGTCAGGTTAATCATTTGAGAAGAAAGTCCACCAGAAAATGTTCTTAAAAAGTCATGTTGGTGATTTACTCTGCAGGTCTGAACATTTTCCGTCGTTCAGACCCAACTTCACGTCACATCCACACATTTACTGGTTCACCCTGATGGAGGACTGGAGTCTGATCCTCGGGCGTCGACACAGTGGAGAGACAACGTTTCACCAAGTTGCATTTTTGAAAGTTATCGTGCCAGCACTCATTACTGTGTCAACATGCTAACAACATGTAACATGTTTGACAGCATGGGACGGATTATCATGGATGGCCCAGGGGACCAGAGAAATGGGGGGGGGGGGCAACGTTTAGTGTTTTATGTTGGAAAGAAGAAGAGTTCAGTCAAAATAAAGGAAGTGCAGCACATCCTTGATAGATAGATAGATAGATAGATAGATAGATAGATAGATAGATAGATAGATAGATAGATAGATAGATAGATAGATAGATAGATAGATAGATAGATAGATAGATAGAACTGGAAATGGAGTGAGAAAAGAAATTAATAGTTTAATTCACATTAAGAGTTGGACAATGTGACCTGGCAGGAATAAAATACAAAGTACTTAAATGGAGGGAGAACATTTTTCAAGAATCACATTTACATAACCTCTGACATGACTGACATTAGCAAAAAAATAACACAATTGCTTAAATTACTCACCGGTTGGTACTTTCCCTCCTATTACCCCTGCTTGCATTCAAACAAAATATGATAGCTGCCAATTACTTTTTTTTGCATTAAGTTGGGAAAAGAGACGCTGTTGTTAAGATAGGACTCTCTCAACCCACAGCAGCACTATTTATTCGCATTCGCTGGTCAAATCGTTTTGCATGTGAAAACAAAGAAGTGAGCAACAGGGAGAAATAGTCAGGCAAAACAGCTCAGCACTTTTCTGCCCTTAAATAATCCAATTAACATCTCATGAGTGCGGCCAAAGTCACTAGTGAAACTGTTCCAGCTCACTCTGAAAATAAAAAGAGGAAATCTGAACAAACGGGAGGGTAAAGTGCGCTTGCATGTGTGCGTGTGTCTGTTTGCCAGTTGTATATGTGTGTGTATGTGTGCGAGTGTGTGTTTTTGTGACACGCTGCATAAATATTTACAATCTCTCACCAAATGAGTGTGCTGATGTGGATTTAAAAGCTAACATTACGGAGGATGAAATAATGAGTTTGTGGTTTCAGGGAGCTGGAGGGAAACACGCTTGGACAAATAAGGACAGCGAGTAAATGGAGCTTTTGTTGAGCTCTGTGATACTTCTCGCTCTGCACAAATAGAAAGGTGGTGTCAGAGGTGATTAGGAAAACAAATGTCAAGTTCTTTCACTCTGCTATCAGCTCTTTTCAGTGCAGCCCTGCACAGGTGCATGTGTGTGTGTGTGTGTGTGTGTGTGTGTGTGTGTGTGGAAGCACGCCCAAAGTGAGGCAGAGTTTTGCTACTGACATTCAGGTTTTGAGTTGATGCAACCTTCCTCCATCAAATTCTACTCCCTTCTTCCATCTAAAGACAAGATTTGGCCTAAACACAACACAACTGATCTTTTTTGGAAATGCATTTTAGCCTGTGGTCTCACAGCGGAGCTGGGATGTACTGCCAGGTTTAAGAGTCTGAGCCTGAGTGAACAAACCTGTGAAGATGAAGGAGTTTTTTGGAGAAAGGCAGGACTCTGTGTAATTTTGCAACACCAACAGACAGCTGACGTCTCCTGCACATGCAGGTTGAGTCAGAAGCTGCATAAAACCAAACATAAAAATCACATGTATTCTGGGGAGACTGTCAGGACTTTAATGTGGCTGCCTGTAAGAGGATCAGACCCATACCTTACCTGCATGACTTGATGCCTCTTATAACTGGTAAATAAATACACAGTCACAGACAGACAGCACAAAAAGAGCTTTGTGAAAAGACAGCAGACAACACGCAGCCAGCACTCTTTTATTTTTCTCTCTCTGTCAACAGAAGTGCATGTTTCCTTTATGATGTGCTCATTAAAATACCTGCAGAGTTTCACGTATCGTTTTACTGGCACATTGCGCTCAAGGAGCTCCTCTGTAGATCGTTTTATTGCGGTTTTATTGCGTGTAGATGTAAACAAAGCAGGGGGAAAAAACACTCTCTCAAATCGCTTGCAGGAGTTTGCTCACTTTGTATGACATTTTTCTGTTGTGTGTATCTCCAGGAGGCAAAGTAGTAACTCTGCTGCCCATTTTACATGACACTTCAAACGTTACCACATCAGACTGTACTTTTTCTTGTTTAAGTTTACTGTAAGTTCACTTTTTTTAATAGATTCAGGTTTGCAAATGCAAAGCTAGAAGCTACTGATTGGTGCAGATATATAGATATTTACTATGACAAAACAGTAACAGAAACTATTAATATATACATATACATATATATATATATATATATACAACCGGACATTCCTTTCCAGTTACATGAGCTGCTACATGGAAGGTGTGGTTGAGGATGAGACCTGAGCGGACAGGTAAATACACATGGTATGTAGTAATAGTTTTATTAGCCTGTTTAACTAAAAATACACCGACCCTCGGTTGGCCTACGTGACTAAAACAAACATGTCCAAAGTTGATTTATAGGTGTTACTCCAATGCACACCTGAGATAGAGAACCTTGCTATCATCAGGCAAATATATACACAACATGTAGTTTTAACATTAGTCACTCTGAAATATTGAAAATTAAGTGATCCAGTTTGCTAGCAAGAAAAAAAAACCCTTGACACTGATGATTCAGCTTCACGTTATCAATAGAAATAAAGATAAGTCCAAAATGAAAAACAAATAGTTGCAAAACTAATGTCACCGCCCAGTGCTTTGCAAACCGTTTTGCTGACATCCTTTGAACTCTGCATTTATCTTGAACGATAGCAGAGATATTATCAGTGGTGAGGCCAGAGCGAAGAAAGGTAGCTGATTTCCATTACATTAAAAAAAGGAGGAATAAAATAAATAAACAATACGCTGAATTCCCGTCTTTTTTTTTTTACTTTCTTTTTCGACTGGGAGAATTTGTCTTCTCCCGTGACTTTTTTTTTGTTTTGGTTGGTCCAGTTTCGACCAGTCTGATTTGTAACACCAAATCAAATCCAAACTTGCTAGATGTGACACCTGGAATTGGTCAGGTTTTTTTTGATGACTAGAAAATTTGGCATTGCTTTCTTATGTTGAGCAAGTGTTAGCATGAAGCAACATGAGCAGTGAGGACAGAACAAGGGCACGTTGGCCAACATTTGGAAAGATGCCCGAGTTTCAGTCAAAAATCAAAAGTGTAAATGAGATGTGTAATTAAACATAAGATATTTACTGGTAAATTCCATCATTCAAACTACTGGTGTTCATTTTCCTACACTGCTTAATGCTGCACCAGTAGCTGCACTCTTAATGTGATGAAATGATTCATAGACGGTCTCACATGTGATTGTGTTGTAGGTTAAAGCTAAAGCTGACTGATGTATCTAAGCTTATTACCACTGGAACAGTGGTTGCGTAACTGTACGCATGCAGACAGACAGCTGTACACCTGTGTTGTTACCTGTTCCCCATCTTCTTGGATCTCCCTCACTTTCTTGCTCTCTCACTCTCTCTCTCTCTCTCTCTCTCTCTCTCTCTCTCTCCCACTGACTTGACAGTTGTCATGTCGAGTCTGTCGTCACCTCTGAGGTCAGGCCCGGGGCACAGCGTTGTCTGCAGGTGAGAGGAGAATCTTCCTCCTACTCATGTTTATCACCTCAGCGCTGAGGAGCTGCTGAGTGAGGTCAGTGTAAACCAGGATTAACCTTCCCCACTCTCTGGTTGACCAGGGGGTCAGAGGGAGCCGTCCTGCCTCTCACTCAACTCCCTTGTTTTTACTTCTTTTGTCTGGAAGAGCATCTGAAATATTTCAATCATTTAAAGAGCTTTTCTTTGCTGAGAGGTCCGCCTGTGATGTGGGGGGTGGGGGGTAACAGGGATAACATCTCATTGGTTCACTCATTCAGGAGCAGGTGAAACAGGATATGTTGGGGCTCATTCCTGAGATGTCCGAGGAATCAGTGTCATTTTTTTATTCTTATTTTGTTTTGTAAAAAGAAATCCCTCCAAAATTTCAAATAGCCACAGTGGTGCGGCTTCATGAGAGTGCACATGTCTTATAGTGAACTTTAGGACACTTTGACTCAGGCAGGAGGAGTTTTAATTGATGACTGAGCAACTAAAGATTTAGATGACATTCATTCATTAGTGCAGCGTTCATTCCTTGACAAACACTGAGGACAAAGGACTGAATGTAACCTCACCTGTTTTATCAGTGCTGTTGTGCCAGATCTTATGTTTTGTGATTTGTCCCAGTTCTGTTGTTGCCATGTGTTCACTGGACTTGTGGATTAATTTTACCACTTAAATCTGTTGTTTGTTGCTTCCAACAAACTTTAACATCAGCCAAACTCACACTACCGGAGATACAAGATGCTTCCAAGTGCTGAAACAGCTAAACATGGATGAAGGGAAGTTTTGAGACCGTTGAGGATAGCTGTGCAATAAAGAGGCAAAGGCTTAAAGAGGAACTATGCAGGAATATTTACCTTAACTATGCTACATTTTTACCTTAATTAAACAGCTTCAGAGTTATTGTGATGGTTAAATAAATGACTTGTAACTTGTTACAGGGAGAACAGAGGCTCTCTGCCTTCCACCTAGTGTCTCTTGCCCTAAAACCAACTTTGCAAGATCAGCGCCACCGAGCTGGAGTCGCAGCTCTCATCTGTGCTGCACCACGACACAAACACACCTGTAACCTGTAATCTCTTGTTTATGACAGATAAGACTACATAAATATACATGTCATAACATCATATATGATATATAATGTTATACACCTCTGCATGGATTGTTTTCTTGCTGGCTTCGTTGAAAACAAGTGCACATGGCTGGGTGGAGGGTTAGTAAAACAGAGGAAAAGCGACTAGTCTTGCATGGTTTGTCTTTAAAGTTCTGTTTGAATAAATAGATGTTATGTCAATATCTATCAAATGAGGCATTTTCTATGTCAGTGCTCACGCAAACTCAACATTTACAGCTGCTGGAGCTCCACATTAAAACTGTGAGCTACTGTGAGTTTTATAGCACAAAAAACAAATCTGCAAAATAAGACAAGGGTCATTTTCAGCGCTCTGTAACTGCAGATCGTTTTTGAAACTCTGCAGGCAGTAAGGCAACGTGAAGGAGCAGCCACAGTGAGAGGCTGGATGAGAGCTGCAGGTGACAGGCAGCACACCTCTCACATCAGCTTCTCAGCGAGGTAACAACCCTCACTCCACAGTGCCATGTCACGCCATGTGCAGCATACAGTCAGATCACGTTTGCTAACAGACAGATACACAAAGGCTGATTATTGCCTGACTTGTTCAGTAAGACAAGTCTATATGTGCTGCTTGTGGGACTTAATAACCTGTACTAAGGTGCATCTTGTGTTTCCACCTCACCTTAGTCAATGAAAGACATGTTGGCGATTCCTAGTGTTTGCCTGTTCAACTCGAAATTCATTCATTCACTTTGATTCTTTTCAAGAAGTGACAACACTACAGTAATAAAAAATATATCAGTGTCTGCACAGTGCTGATAATGGAGGAATGCCTGACAACTTATCGTTCATTTGCTGTTACACATTGAAATTGTCCCATTACTCACACTGTAATTATCAATGAAGATACGGGCGCCTAAAGGTCTGCCATGAAACATCCTATGAACTTGGTCTGAGGACAATCCACAGCTCCCTGCAGCCACTTTGACCTCCCAGGCAGTGTTTGCTCTCCGGCACAGCACGAACATGTTTTCACTGTGGATCCTGGGCTCATAAAACACACTAATTAGAGGGCATCCTTCAACCGAGTGCAACTATCAGTCAGTCATTTTATGTTTATGGCCATTTTTTTTTCTCTTGCTTTAAAACTCTATTGCTAGAGTGGTGTATAGCTGACTTTAGGATCCCGGGGCAGAGATAAGACACCTATAATGTCCCTGTATCAGCACTGAGGTGAACGCTGTCTCCATCAGGCTGTAACCCTTGGTCGGGCACCAATACATGACTTTGACAGTCGCCCACGCAGTTTTCCAAAGCCAAGAACTCTGTGTGTGTAGAAGTGTGTTGCAGTAAATGCCCTACTCTTACGTTCTCTTCTTGCAGGTAAAAAAAAAGTGGGGGGGGGGTCATAATTCGCTGGCATGTGCTTTGACAACACAGCAGATTCCTCTGAAAAGATTCAAAGCTGTCTTGAGTGACACGCAAGACACAGATTTTCAGAAGAAAAAGGCACAGAGAGGACATGTGTCGTTGAGCTGGATGTGACCGTGTTAGCATGTAAAAAACGCATATAAGAATACTTCACGAAAGCCCAAGTCAAACAGATACTGTACTTAAGGCATGAGAACAGATCGTCGGTCCAAGTCCCATCCAGCAGGCATGTGATGAGTCATGGCAGCCTGGGCAAACAGCGTTGTCTGGCATGACTCACAACCACTGACACATGGGTATCCACAACACGTGGATAGGCACACAACAGGCAAGTCCAGGCAAAGGGATGCATCCAGCCTGACAGCCATTACACCTTGTTAATTTCTCTGATCTCTTTTGCACCAATCCATCTCCTGCACGTGAATATGCATGTGAAAGCATGAGTTTTGGTTTCAAAACACGTTTTGTTTTTTTCCCTTTCTTTCTCCTGTCTCCTTATATCACCATGTGGAGATTAGTGGATCACAGTGTACCTGCAGCAGGATCCTGCACCTCCACCCGCTCACATGGCCATATACTCTTGTGATTAATAGCCCAGTGCAAACAGCAACAACCATGCCGTGACTCACTGAATCAACATGTAAGTTATCTTGTCTTTGGCTTTAAACAGTTCCCATCACGATGTCCAAGTCTGACTTTGCTGCCCAAGTAGGGGTGGGGAAATAAGTCATGCATACACTTTACAAAGCTCTGAAAATACAAACCATACATTCCCTGCTAACGTATACACATATAGGCATTTTTTATTTTTGACTCATAGTTTCAAGTGGAGTTTGCAAAAGCAAACACACACACACACCTGTCACTATGGCAGTTAGGCAGACTTTGCATATCCTGTCTTCCTTTTCAAACAGGATTTAGAGATTAATATTTTACAGTGAATGAAGCAGTGAAGCAGCCAACATATTCTCAAATTTGAAATAAACTGAACTGATGTTTTATATCATGTTGCATAATTATGCACTGTTTTCTGCAAGCAAAAGCGTGCAGCTATGTATGGTGCATACTAGTTCAGGTATTTCTAAAGCCTGTGAAAGGCTGGGCGCTGGATGCTCAGTTTGTTTGTTGTGTTCCCAGCACGTGACACAGGGCAAGCTTTCGTGCCAAACGATGAATGACTGTGGAACATTCAGTACTCTCAATCAAAGTCTTAATTGTATTATGTATGATCGTTTTGTGGAATGTGGCAATTCCTGCTGATGTTTTCAGGGAAATAAAACGCAAACACAACACCAATTGTCCAATTTGTACAGAAGAGGACATGTGACTCCGTTTGGATTCATGTAAAATCTCGAGCTGCGAATGTCTTTGAATCAAATCAGAAGTGTACAAGTGAATATTTTTTAAAACTGGATTTGAAATGAAAGAGAATAACTTATGAATTTTTTGTGAAAAGTCAAACCAAAGTGTGTTAAACCAGTATGCTCAACTTAATAATGGCTTTTAAGATTTTACCTTCCTCCTTTCTTTTTTAGTTTTTTTATTTTCAGGAGCATCTGACTTGGGCGTTACTTTCGAATTTGGGATCTGGTTTAAACATAAATCAAAAGTGTGTTTGCTCTGTTTAACTCGCCCTGGGCAACGTGTGAATCATAATTAAGTCACAACCTGCTACAGTCATCCAAAGTTCAGCTTTGTGATTTATAAACTGGTGTATACAGTTTAATCTCTACATGGCAACTTATTGAATAGTTGTGTGTTTTTAATGTCAAGGCGGCAACGACAATGAGAGAGAAGTGAGGAAAGACTCACATTTTCTATGACGAAAAACTTCTGAATAAAAACAAAACTGAACGAGACAGATGGAAATATTACGTGTTGATTTAAGTCTTGCTACTGCTACCGAGCCAATATTAGCATTAACAACTGTTCGGACATTGTTGCATTTACAAGAGGTTAACATCACGATGCCTTCAAGGCACACTGCTACAATGACTTGATATCAGAAATGTGTGAGTTGGTTTGACTGTACAACAACCGAGCAGGTCAGTGAAGCCGTAATGACATTAGAGTTGTCTGTCAAAGCTTTCATGTTTTTATCAGATCAAGTTAAATTAATATAAAATGTAATCTGAGAGCAAATGTTTCAATTAAATCATATATTTATGAACCCCGTATTGATCTTTTTTACAGTAATGAGTTCCACCCTTCAGAGCCTTGCTGCAGATTTTTGCACTTTGAAAAAATAACATTTTGAGACTCTATACTAGATAAATGAACTGTTATTGTATGGTGTTAAGTTTCGAGGGGAAAGGACTTGCCGAAACGTGGATTTTATGCAGGTCACAGTGAAAGCATGCAAACACACAAAGTATTTGAGCACCAGAAACCTCACAGCTGCTCCATGTCAAAGCTACACTGCAAATAAAATATCTAGCCTGAAGTGCCAAGAAGCTGTTGTAGTCAAGTTATGAAATTTATGAGACTGATAAAGGGAAATCCTAATCAAGAGCACATGTTATACCACAAAAAAACAGCTGACAGTGACATCAGCAACAAGAACTCATAATCCAAAGGAATCTGACAGGTTGACTAGAAATGTTTCAATATTAGTTTCGTTGTTTGTCCCTCTTGACCTTCCTCTAGTGTGCTTTTGTCATCTGCTTTTGTACTTTCCATTCAAAATCCACCCTGGCGTGACTTGAAAGTGCACTCAGCCATGACCTCCCTGTGGTCGGTTGATGGTCTGAGGATGAGGATGAGGGTCCCCAGGGTCCTGAAGTGGCTGCTACCCTGGACACCACAGCTCAGACGTCTCTTGCAAAGAATGGGATACATTTCTTCTTCTTTCTTCTTCTTCTTCTTCTTCCTCTTCTTCTTCTTCTTCTTCTTTTTTTTTTTTTTTTTTTTTTTGTTTTTTCTTCAGGGTCGCGTAAACACCAGCGCCAGACCTGAGTGGGATCAAAGTGCTCATTAAAGAAGCCCACAACCCTGAGAAATGGCAGACCAAATAGCAGCCCATGGTGGCGGGCAAAAACTAAAATTGGAACAAGGGCACACATTCATTTCCCAGGAATGGGGTGTCTTAGGCAATTGCCATTGAGCAACGACAGTGTTTTAAACAGCAGTCTTTTAAAGCTACAGCAAAAAACAGCTGAGTTTTTGATGCAGTCTGAAAACAGACAAGGATTTGTTCCAGATAGATAGATAGATAGATAGATAGATAGATAGATAGATAGATAGATAGAGATAGATAGGCAGACAGACAGACAGACAGACAGACAGACAGACAGACAGGCATTAATGAATGGCTGCTGCAGTAAATATGACAAACATAACAATCCCATGTTTCTGAAGAGTCACATGCAGTAGTCCTTAACCAGGCCTGAAGCTGTTGTATTAAAAAGAAAAAAAAACTAATTAAGAGTTTTATTTCTGAATGTGTCATTAAAGAGAAAAATGTTCCAAATGAAGAGAGCAGCCTGCCAGCCATTCATTACACAGGTCAAAGCTGCTCATGCATGATCAACAAGCCTATAAACAGGTGACCAAACCTCCAGTTAAAATAACATACACTTAAATGGAAAGAAAATGTGTATTACATCTAATTTTCATACCATTGAGGTGTCATAGTTTCTGCTCATTTAACGGTTTCCGCCAGCTGGGACTGAAATAGTGGAAATGCATCATCTTGTGTGCAACAGAAACACACTGTGGTATGTGTGTGAGCCAGCAGACGCAAACATGTATCTCACAGTTGACCACTGATTAAAATCAATATGCTTTGCAGAGGTTGTGATTAGACTCAAACTGTCTCTGCTATCACCTGGCAAGAGGCAGAAAAACACTTTTGATGTGGCATCTGAGTGAAAGCAAAAACACAAATGCACTTTTGCATAGCACCACTTACAGGCTTCTTAAAGGCTCAATCAGAGAAATGTTAACATTGGTGCGAGTGACACTTGGTTTTTCCAGTTCCAAATGTAAATCAAAACGTCCGTGTAAACAGAGGGAACGAAACAATCTGGAATCATCTGTTGATTCAGATTTATATTTGGGTCTTTGTGATTATGGCTTTCCCACCGTTGCTCTGTAATTATAGGCCTGCTTTCCTCAGCAGTAAGGTTCACATTACAAGTGTGGTTATCAACATGTGTGTGAGAGCGAGTGAGAATGTGTGAGAGTGAGTGTACGTGACGGGCAGCAGCCCGAGGACTTACAGCGCAGGGCGAGCGTGCCTGTGGTTGACCTGTTAGCCTTAACATCCACTGAGGAGGCTTCATTATCATAAATAATGCCTCTGTTGTTGAGAGTTAATATATACAGTGTGACACATGAGTCGACTGACGGGCATGGATGTTTGTCACTGTTTGAAAATAACGAGATACATTTACTCAACGTCCAATTCAGCAGACGCACTTGTTGTTTACGTGAGCCTTTTAGTCTTTTCACTTGTTACAACAGATAATGCTTTTGCTTTATAATGGACTAAACAACACAAAAATGCTGAATACCCTCAAAACACGTGATAAGATTAACGACAAGATTCATATTTTTACTCTGTTTTACTCCTATACTTTTATTTAAAATGTCAAGATGTCAGTCCTGATTTGGCAACACCTGCGGTTATTGATGGTAACAAGTGTGTTTAATAATATACAGTAAGTCTTGGTCCATAATTCCTCCCTGTTTCTCTTAGTCACTTCTCCTTATGCTACACTCAGTAGTGAGCAGTAAACTAATATTTCGGGTGCATATGAATCACTGTTATCATCAACAGCTGTTTGGTCACACAACTTTTATGAAGTTACATATGCCACTGACATTGTGAGGCTTTTTTGAGAGCACTACAGTCCATGATTTCATTCCAATATATAATGAAGAAGCAGAGAGGTAAATATGGTACAATATGTTGTAAGTAAAAGGTGATTTCAGCCCAGGTCCTTGATATCCCCACAAAATGACACAGTTGCCATCCACCAGTTGAGCAGTAAACACACCCTGGATACATTCAACTGCGACGTGAATCACAATAATGCTGAACTCATGATTAAGAAATGTTGTCTCCCACACAACTTAAAATATATGCAAGAGTCAGCTTTTGCTTTATGTTTCACATCTTCTATATGCATGCACCGTTTCCCCAGAATCCTTATTCTATGACTCCCACATTGACAATGAAATCTATCATGGTAAGTGACAGTGAATGCATCTCAACATTAGTCACTTTTTGCTCTACTGAAAATTTTATATACTATGACACTGAGTCACTTTTTTGTAGAGTAGTATTTCTAGTTGTGTGTAAATTAATGATCTGGATATTTCCTTCACCATTAATCTATGTTTTTTTGTGAATGCAGCCATAAAAAAAAAAAAAAAAAGAAAGAAAGACTCGGGCCAAATGTTGTTTCTGCCTTACAGCTTTTAGGTAAAACCACATTTTGACTCAGGAATTTTGATTCTCCAGAGAAGTCATCAGTCAAACAGAGGACAAGACTGAGTTGTAGTTCCTTTAAGCTCAAGAGACAGCGCCAACAGTCCCACTTTCAAAGTGTAGATAGAGATATTCCCAGATGAGGCTTAGACAGGCCTAACCCCGAATGATGAATTAGGCTATTCACTTCTCCCGAATCCACACAGACCTCTGTGTGTTTTGTCACATGAAAACACAAGGTTGCCTCTTGTACCCCAGGCCCAAGTATGTAAAAACAGAGGAAATAGCTGAAAGAAAAGGTGTCATTTTTCTTCATCTGAAAGAGCATGTGTGAGTATGTGTGTGTGTGAGCATGTTCAACTCAGAGAGGGAGAGTGAGAAAAAGTGAGAGCGGCTGCATGCGTGACAGGCATATGGAGGGAAAGTGAGAGCACAAATGGAGAAAGAGAAACCAGCCTCTAATTCGCTGATCTCAGCTGATTACATTTTCCCGTCCAGACGGTAGACATTCCTCCAACCTGTGGCCGCAACCATCGGGCCCCTCGGTTTTAACTCTGCAGCAGAGTCCCATTAGAGGTAAACAAGCATGAGTCTATGCAGGCCGCAGAAACAGGTGGGCGTGAGGGGTGAGACTGGTGACTGCAACCCTGTAAGAGGTCAGCAGACAGATCATTTTCCCCAAGAGATAAAATGATGATAGAGGCTTCAAGGATTTTCAACACTTTGTACATCAGATTTTCTCACAGACCTCAAAAAGGAGGTTAAAAAAAAACTAGATTCTCATGTGGTCTGTGTTTGTTTAGAGAGCTGTGAAAACACAACATGTGCGCCTCAAAGAGTTAAACATCAGATCTGCCGCCTGCTCTAAATACAACGTTGGAACAGGATCTGCCTGAACTGATCAGAGTGAAGCTGTCATTCCCACAGGGAGTAAACCACTTCAGATCTCAGGGTTGGCACCAGCATGAGAAACAGCAGGATCTGCTGTCAGCCGTGTCCTGCGACACGAGGAAGACATGACATGGCAGAAATGACTCACAGATTCACAGTTCATCCATGTTATGTGAACGCGCATGTGTTGTCACTGTGCAATAACAGTGAAGGAAGAAGTGCTCAGATCCTGAACCTGGTACTGACAGAATAAATTCTATTTCAAATTAAAAGTCCTGCTATTATTCTTTAGCAGTGAAATGTCCTTGAAGTATCAAAAGTACTTGTTTACAGAAAACAGTTGCAGTTATTTGTTTAAATGGAGCTATGTGAAAGTTTAGTGGGGAAATCCTCTCTGGCGAAACCGATAACAGCTCTGTATGTCTGAAACACAACAATGAGCAACAATATATGCTGCTTTTAGTTAGGAACCACTGGTTGGACTCATATAATACACCGTATTTTATAAACTTCATGTGTTTTTTTCTATGTGAAATCTTCATCTGATAAGTAAGTAGCAACTGCAGCTGTAGGTGGTGCAGTAAAAAGTTGTGTCTTTGAGTTGTAAAGCAGCTTTAAATGGAAATATGAAAGTAGATGCACTTAGTTTGACCACTGTTGTTATACACCACACCACACAGATGCACACACACGCAGTCAAAACACACACCTCAGCCCAGCAACGACAGCATCAGTTTTTCCGCTAGTGAGGGCAAAAAGGTCAGGGAAACACTGGCAGAGGTTCAACCCCCCCCCCCCCCCCCCCCCATCTCTCCCTGCTCCTCAGCAGGCCGCACGTTTACTATCAACAGGAAACATCTTTCACAGCAAAGGAAGTGTTACTCTCTAATTGGCCTGATGTGATTCAATGACCATGCTGCTCTCAGCCAATGGGAGGGGGCTTATTTTAAGAGGAGGTATAAAAGGGAACAAAAGCCTTTCCAGAAAGCTCAGACGGCACCGAGTTCTCACACTGACTACATGGTGTGTTCACGGCTGAACTTCTGCAAACTTGTGAAGACTCTACATAGACACATTACTAAGCACATCTGGTTTCATTGTTGTTTCATGGATCTCATAACACATCATGAAACCACAGTCTAAGCAAAAGAAGATGGGGGAAACCCAGAGTGCACAAAAAAAAAGAAAAAAAACTGACCTCATTATGATTCTCCAGTCTTGGCATATGCATTCCTACTCTCACATTTTATGAACGGAGAAAAATGATCCATGCATCCAGTAGCCTGTAATATATCAAATCATAAATCATAGAGGAGCTAACAGGCGTATGAAGGTGAGAGGAAGGCCCTGTTGTGACGGATTTACTGTTACTTTTTTCACTTTTGGAGCTCTGCCTCATGACGGAGCAGTTACCCCCTCAGCTGCCACTGATGCCACAATCTTTTTTTTTTTTTTACTCTGTGACCGTTCTTGCCAACTCTGAGAATTTTTTTCTTTGCTGCTTCAATGGACTGTGAAAGGCATGACAGCAGAGCCAAAAATATCATAGCACAGAGGGTGACATTAGGAGAGAGCGGCCCAGCGACGGGGAGCTATGACGGAGTTCCCTGATTAGTGACTTACCACACAGAAACAAAGGGCCTCTGAAATCACAGGAAACAGAACAATCAAAGAGCCGGTGCACATTCCAAGAAAAGCAGCACAGCACAGAAATACAACGTGACGCTGGCTGCGTCTGAACATCTGATGAAAGCTTCAGCTGAGTGAGTGCAGTGGATTGTTCGAGTGACACAGAGGGATGAGGCAAATAGCTGAAATCAGATTCTATCTTTGATCGACCTTCCTCACATTTTCCTGCTGAGGGAGCCGAAAATCACAAGAAGACATGAGTCTGAGTTATATTCGGATGAGAGCTGACCCTAATTACAACCTCCACACTCTTTGACTCTGATTTATAATCCCACTGACAGGTATTTTTAATCCACTTGCAGATGCAAAACCTCCAAACCCTCAAAACATGGGGTCGCACCCCCCTCCCCCCAAAAAAAAGAACACAGCTACCGCCACACACACAGCCCTCCCGATCCATCAGATTTCGGCCTGCACTCAGGAAATAACTGGCTCCTTCCCTTTCTCCAAAATGGCAGCTCTGTTTCCGCAGCATTGGTTTGCTGGATTAGAACAATTCCCCCACCAGCCCATAATTTGTGGGATTCTCATAACACGACACACCCTGCCATACATTTCCATTATAACCCCATTTTGTCCTCTGATGAGGATATTTCAGGATAAAGGAGGACAGTTTACCCAGTTTTTCTGGTGGAGGACCCCTCTGGTTGTGGGGGCCTGCCTTGGGTTACAGGCTGCACAGATGAGCTTCAAGCCTCTGTATGTCTCACATTTCTCCTCAGCTCTTCCGTTAACAGGTAACAGCAGGGCTGGGTGGAAAACCTTCAATGTGGTCGCACAAATTCTAGGTCTAGTAGAGATGAAGGAGATCTATTTTCAGCAAAATGGGCTGTTTATCTCTGTGCATAAAACCAGTGGGGAACCTTTTCCCCCACAAGTCAGACCCACTTCTCTAACTTGTGGTGTATGTGACTATCTATGTGATGCAGCTGTTAGATGATCTGTGTCTTGTGTGTAACGTCTTTTCTTCACAATCACTTGATTAGCAGTAACTAGTTGATACTAGAGTTCAATCCAAATGTAACACCTTCATGTCGTCTGCAAGATTGGAAATATGATCTATTGTTACCCTCTATCATAGGTATCAAATGTAGAGAACAGAACAAGCAGTGAGTCCTCCCTCTCTGTGTTTCCTGTCCAACAGCAAATCAGTCAGGCTTGTGCAACGCAATGGGGCGAGGACCAAAAGTGCCAGATGAGTATAAATCTTAGCACAGTCAACCTCGAAGTCTGAAAAAAAAAAACTCGAACAAACGAACGAGCTTCCTTGGCTCATGCAGACTCACATGTTATATACACAACTGCTGTACATGTGTTCCTGTTAATCCCTGATTTGAAAGACAACGGTGGACTCAAGCACAGGCAAGAATGCAGTGTCTCTGTTGCGGGCCTGCATGAGGTCCAAGCTGCTGAGCCTATCGAAGACAAAGCACAAAAGACAGAGAGTGAGATGCAGCGATAAAGAGACAATGTGAATGCTGATCTCTTGATCTACAGTTTAAGCTCAGCAGGAAGATTGCAGTGCGATTAAAGAACGGTGAAGGATACATCGGTTTCCTGATTGCACAGAAAACAAAGAAACTTCAACATAAGTCTCTCCAAAATAAAGCCCTGCCCATTTTATTCCATTGCACCATCTCTCCATAAACACAGCCACAACTTTCACACATGAAGCTGCACTGACACACAAGATGTGCATGGCTGCACACACACTGAAAAAACTAAAAAAAAACCCTGAAGTATTAGTTGTTGCATTTATGTTTAATCTTTTGCAGCTCCAAAAGGTACAGCACGCTGCGTAGAGAGGAACTGTGATTGTTCATTGCAGTATGCATGCTACCTCAGTTTTGCGTTAACCCACAACACACAAATGCTCTCGCTCACACACACGAAACACACACTTCAGGAAACTATGGCCAAACTGTGAGAAGATTCACTGTTCGAAAAACAGGAAGTGGTTACCAGCTGCATTAAACCAGAGTACACCTCTGTAATACAAACTCTCAAAATACATGGGCGACCTACTATGTGACTTTTTTAAAAGTCTGAAGCAGAACTGAAAAAAAACAGTTTCACCACCTCCTCAGAATTAATTTTTATTTGTTTTATTTGCATAAGAGACACATGAACATTCAAATGAGCACATTATTCAAGGAGTCACATTTGTGCTAGAATGCAGTTCCTCAAACAGGCAGTTTCTCGTCATTAGAAAGTTGCACTCACATGCGTGTGAGACTTTGTCAAAGAACATCTCTATCCCTTTAACAAAAGAATGTCTGAATTGCATAATGTGCCAGGTAGGTAGATTAGCAAGGCTTTTTCTCTCGTGCACTGTGCCTCAGGTTAGAGCAGCTGCATTTGAGAATGTCACCCAGAGCTGCAGGCTTTTCCTCCCAAATGAGAGCACATGCATTTATGGATCAAGTGTGTTTATCCTCTCAGCCAGCACCGCAGGTTGAAGTACATGACCTGTCCTGCTGCGGAGAAGAGAAGTGCCCGGGCACGCTGACAATTGCGAAGGCTCAGGTCGGAGAAAAAAAAAAAAAAACCCAGAAGGGCATGAATCGAGCCAAAGAGTCATTACCTGAGCCGTTAGTGTCAAAGGACAACACAGGCAGCAGGTCTCGTGATGAGTCCGTGTGAGAACAAGTTCTGACAGTTGAGCTGAGCTGCAAACAAGCCAGGCCTGTTAAGTGCTTAAGGAAAACTCAGGGGTGAGTTTTAAGCGGTCAGTCAAGGTCGAGAGGTTTGGGACCTCAGGTCCTCCAGAGGTCATGGACTCAGGCTGAGCAGTCACTTTAACTTTTGACCTGTGAAGAAGCCTCAGAGACGTGGTCACAGGATCAGATGTCGAGGAGTCAGTGTTGCTCTGTGTCGGCTTTCCCCACATCGTCACATCATGCTGTTGCTAAGCACTGGTTGTGTGTGTATGCACAGTGTGTTACTCTTACTATTCACTATGACAGCACAAGATGATCACATATTTTGGGAACAGTTGGTGGATGAATAAGAGACTCACTGCGGTGCAGTTACGTCAATAGGCCCTCATTGTAGTAATAACCTCAGCCATTCACAACAGACCTGACCCTGCCTTAACATATTAGAAAAATATGCATTGAAACCTGAACTGGACGAACCAGTGGATTATTTCTGTAATCACTGTCATTCTCTCATCGGATTGGTGTTATCTGCTTACATGTCAACTATGCTTTTAGTTTTGTCTTCACTCTTCAGCATTTCAGCTTTGATACAAACCAGGCTTCGTCTATTTTCACCCCACAGAAAGCTCATAAATTACTGTCTGATCAATGGTGGGCCCCATTCAGGAAGTGAGTGAGCAGGCACAGATGATTCAAGAGATACAGGTTATTAAAGAGCAGTGGGGGAAAGGGCAGTTTGAAGTTAACCAGTCGGGTGAGGCCCCTGAGCCATTACAGTAGGTTAATTATACCTTAGTTGAAGTGTTAAATAGACCAGTAACCTGCGCTTTGGTGCCATTTATTGAAGCCAGGTGTAGTAAATAAATCAATTAGGTATGCGGCTTCAGAAGTAATTTGACTCACTTCACTCCTTGGGGGAGTTTTCGAAGCTGTCTCTGACTTGACATCGGGCACGTTGTGGGTAATTTCAGTTCTGCTACTGCAATAATATTTAAAATAGATGGAAATCCTCCAACTGTAAACGACTTTGTACAGATTTTAAATCAGGTTACATCAGTGGATTGCACATAGCCACAAAAGAAACTGCTGAAAGTTGGAGAGGAAACCGACATGCGGCTCAGTAAACCACTCTCTCCGTTGAGGTAGCACACTTCACTCATGATGAACTGAATATTTTTGCATTGGTGTGGATTCACTCTGTGCATCGTGGACCCACCTGGTTAGCTGACAAAACCACACTACAAACACCAATTCCTGTCAGCAGCCTCAGAGTGAAAGAGGGACACATCAAAATCTGAATGCTGCGCGTGCCAAATGGTCGGTACACACCGGATCTCGTTTGGTTGTCAACCACAGGTTGTTATCTTCTCTGCCTGTATGCAACCCAACCCAAAAATCTAAATTACTCAGTTTGCAGATACACCCTCAGCACCTGAACACTCCCTTTAACTGTCCTAACTGTCCCAAACAGAAAAGACTCTGATTTAGCTGTTGCACCCAGAAATCACTTCACATCAACTCCAACTGAATCTCACATTGCAGCCTCCACTTGAAAGAACAAGAAACCAAAAATAACCGATACTGAGAACATTACACCAGATATCATCTATCTGTACCTTTCTCACCCCTCCCCCGTCTGAGAAAGAGGGGTGTTTTATAGCAGCTTGACTCAGGTTAATGTCCCTGTGCTCCTTTGGAGATAGCATCTGTAATGTGCAGAGGAACGTGTCTGACCCCCTGAGTGCCACAGCTTGATGAGTTATTGACTATCTGAAGGCTGGACGGCTCGCAGGCGAACTCATGAAGCTTCCTGGCCTTGAGACATACAGAAGAACACATTTCACCTGTGTGGAGTGGATTTCAGTAATTACTCTGACCCGGGCAGCTGCCACTGTACATATTTGGAGAAGATTTATAAATTTGGGGAAAATAAATAGTGTGTTGTTAAAAAGGTGTTCCAGCAATTTCATGTCACTCTTCCACACATTTCACAAACAAAAAAAAAAGAGAAAACAGTGAAATTTGTATCTAATGTTGGTAGAGAATGCACAGTCATGCAAGCTGCTAGTGGCTTTTATCAGGTCCTCTCTACCCTCTTCTTTCAAAACCAATTATTCCAGTTTGTCCCTCTTGGTCACAATAATCTTGGGTTTCAGAAATCAATCACACACTGGTTGGAGATGTGTTGTGATATACACTGGGGAACGTATCTGATCAAATTTAGATTTAATGCCCCAGAAGACAACTTGAATTCACTCTACAGCTCCTCGTCTCCTTCTATGTTATATATGTTAGATAGCTGTTTTTACAGGCTCAGAAGGATGACACATAAACTGCACTTGATCTGTTAAATCAGGGGAGTGCTTCTTTAGAAAAATGTAAAGATCAGTTTCATCATCAATACATCTTCTGACTCATCTGAGCCCCTGACCCAGGCATTGAGCAAACCTTTCTTATATTCGTGTTGTCACTTTTTCCTGCTTAATCCTGACATGGACTCATTCCAACCTTTTGACCCTTGTACATGACACTTTGGCCGATGACCTGTCACTGCCTCCCACTGAATTTCATGCACGATAACTAGTGTTCACAATGTAGTTCCATTAATTTCACCATCATGGTGCAACTCATACTCACACTCATTTCCCAAACCCGCCAATAAGCTCCCTACACCTTGGGCTGAAATTGCGTCAGACTTTTTGGCCTTTTAAGAGACTTGTGCTTTCAATGTCATCCATTTAGCAAAAACAACCCTATTCAGGAGTACAGGATCAATATCTACTCTCTGAAAGAGCGCAGTTCTGTGAAAACAGACGAGTGCACTCAAGGAATCGTAACCAGGTGTAGGGGAGGAAATACCTGGAGCATTCCTTGCTGCAGGAATGTTTTTATTAGCCTTTTTACAAATGTCGCCATTTCGAGGTGTGTACACTATAAAGTGCACTGCAGGCTGGATCACTCAATCAAGCAGAGCGTGGCTTCAATGGGGAACCTGTGTCAAGGCTGGGGTTATGCTATTTGAACAGCTGGCAAAGTTTAGTCCGGCATGTTCAAATGTGCACTGCTCTGAGGCTGTCGTACCACACGGAGGAAAAAAACACAGCCAACCCCCCCAGGATTGCAGCAGAATAGACTCCACTTTATACAGTGTCATCACACTGTCAGTGACATGCTGACAGTGGCAAGAAGAAGAAACAGCCCTAATGATGTCTACTTTTCAATCAGATCATTCTCACATGCAAAGTCAATTAGCTTTAACATGTTAGTTTGAAGTTTTTGATTAATGTACTTATTCACTTTCTTGCCCAGAGTGAGATCAGATTATCAATACCATGTTTTTACAGTAAATATGGAGTGACTTATAGCTCAGCGTGTATGAGCAGCACAACTGGAAATGGTCAAAATGCCCTGTAAAACCACAGATGGTTACTTTTGTATAACTCCCAAACATACAAATCCAACAAATGAGATATATTGTGTTCATTAGTGAGTATTACAGGTGCTGTAAAATGGATTTTGTTAGCTTCTGACAGAGCTGTTTCCTCCTGTTTCCAGTCTTCATGCTAAGATATGTGAATTGGTTTCTGGCTATGGTTTAATATTTAGCCCACAAACATGAGAGTGGTCTCAATCTTCCCATATTTAACTGAATAAAAGTTTGTTCCAATATGTCAAAGTACTCCTCTGAGGTGAAAAACACGCATGACAAATATTTCCAATAGTAAAACAACTTGTATTTGATGATGTGCCTTGATCCTGAGCAGCTCTTTGAATTGTCATGTGTCCAAAGGCCGGTCTGAAAATGTTCCAGTGCTTTCAGAGTGGCCCACTTTGAGCCCCTGAGAGCCTGCCTATTCTTATTTATCAAATAAAAAAGCACCTTTCTCTGCACTTTGGAGAGGAAAAAAACACCATTTTCACAGCCAGCAAGGCCATGTGTGTACGGTGTGACGAGTGGGACCAGTATGATTCCTAGTGTTAACAGCTAATAAATTGGGGGCCCATCCCCCCGGTGCTCTACTGGCTCAATTATATCCACATGTAGCCATTATTCCTGCCATGTTAGCCGGAGTGGGCTGCATATTTTAAAAGGTGGGTTTCCATAACACTTGCTGAAAGCTGCGTTGGTTGTCGAGACACATGTTTGGGTTCTGTGGAAGCCAGACGCTCGCTGTTTTAATGCAGAGCTGCTGTGGTACACGGCATGAAACCAGTGTGGACCCTTTGTTTTCAGAAGTCTCACCTCAGTAACGTGTGTACGGACGATAAACAGGTTTATTACCTGGATAAAGGCGCAAACTGAGAAACGTTTCCCCACAGGGACAAGAGAGAGAAAGACAGAGGGGAGGGGGGGTTTTCTGTCACCCCCCTCAGTTCTTGGGTATTTCAACACTTTTCAACACTACAACTGACAGGGCAGTTTATTAAGTACACCTGCCTAAAACTAATGCAGCACTCATGCAATAAATCTTCTCTACGTGAGGCTCTCTGTGTTCAGTTTTTGTCATATATGTTGTTATTAGATACACTTCTCAGTATTTGATTCAACTTTATCAATAGCTCTTCATTCTTACCATGTTCTGTAGTTGAATGTGATTGGATGATACTATTGTAAATGAAATTCCTCTATTTAAGTCATTGTTCTCCATAAAAAGCATTGATTACACTACAAATATAAGAAATATTGATGTTATGTTTTCCAGGTTGACAGTATCAGAGTTGGTCTCCCTGTGTTTCTCAGTATCAACTGGTTTACTTGCATCTTAACAATGTAAACAACCAGCCAGTGTTATGCAACACATTATTCAAATGAGTTCAGTGCAATTAACTCTTGTAAATACTGTAGGTTACTGGAAGCTGTGTTTGGTGACAGTTATCTTTAACAGTGAAACTCAGCTGTTCTTTAGTCATGTTAATCTGCTAAAGATATGCTGAATGCTTCCCAGCAGGTATAAATGTGTTTTCTCTGTGCTGTATTTTTAACCAATGTTTGAAAGTTTCTGTCTGAAATCGGAGTAGGACTGGAGCCAGCTCTTTGAATGTCACGCAGATGGCGCGTGCCAACCTTTTCTGCTGAACACCCCCCACCCCCACCTCCCATCCCCCCTTTTCCTTTTCCAACAGGGAGATGGAGAGCCTCAATGCTATCATTCTTTGATTCTGTTTGAATCTGGCCGCGTGTGAGCAGGAAAAGGAGCCAAACGTGCTTCCTGAGTTGTCCAGGGGGGAAACGCTGTAATAAGCAAGGGGCGGGTGGTTAAAAATAACTGTGCTATATAAGCCCAGAGCAGGATCCCACTCGCTCTCAAACTCTCACTGACTCTCACTCAGTCAGGACGTCCCATGCAGGCCCCGGCACTACCTCTCACACTCACACACTGTTTTTCCATGGAAGCGAGTGCAGAACGCCACATGAGGCAGAGCTGATGTGTCCAAATCCTCACCGCAGTGACGGAATACTTACAGACCTGACACAGACATGATGCATGCCAGCTTTCATGTCACTGACAGCCCAACAACAACTGCTACATGACAGCACAGAGTCTCATCCTGGAGAATATGAGACATACATGTGTGCGATGAGCCATGTGGTGTTTATTGGAAGCCAATGTAAAATAATGAGGAAAATACACTGTGAAACTGTTGACAAGCTGTGCTACTGTATCCGTGGAGCATGTAGTGGATATTTCTTTTATAATCACATATGCGAACGGATGAGGGGGAAGCATGGTGATGATATTGTTTTAAATGTAGGAGCTTTTGTCATTTCTTTCAGAATTAAATTTAGTTCCTACCAAGAAAATCACTTTGTGTCTTGTGTGGTGTTGGTCTTGGTTTGTGCAGTGTGGGAGTGTTATGTTCTGTTTGCAAAGAGTCCAACTGATGAACATTTTTTCTGGAGCTGTTTGTCTTTTGTCTATTTACAGGTTTCAGTGCATTGAGCTCTCAGGGCCACCTTAGCATTTTTAATTTTGTGATTTACAGAACTGTTACACATGAAATCTCAAAATAAAAAGAACAAAAGTGACAAAATAAGTGTCTGCCTCACATATAAACTTACTACAGTTGTGAAATAACACACGTGTTGCCCAATGGTAAAACTGTTGTGTAAATCTCAATTCAGGGAAGGAGATTTTCTGAGGCTTCTCTGGAAACGTTGCTCATCCATGTTCCTCAGTTGTCTAATAGGCTGCCATGTTTTCAGTGGTTCCTCTTCTGCAGGGAGAGTCAAGTGTGCAGATCATCCAAGGGGCTGCAGGTTGGGAGATGGTGATTTGACTTAAGGACACGGGGTCAAGTATTCGTGGAGGACTCTGTATCCCCAACAGCTCCAAAGTGTTTGTCCTGGTTTGGACCTCTGATCTCAGTGTGGAGGGGGCAAGCAAAAGGAGAATTTCCCCACAGGGATCAATTAAGTCGCACTTCTTTATGGACTCCTAACAGATCTCTTTAACTGAAGCCTCCACTGAGAAATGTTTTTATGTGCGCTGCTGCTGCAGTCAAAGGAGTGTCCCACCCAATGTATGTGAGGCCCCGAATGTTCGCCCAATTTGCCCAAATGAAATTCTCTCGTCGGGTACGTACACTTCTCCACAGGAAGTGACGGATCAGAGTGAAATACAAACCTGTCTCTTAAACGTCATATGAATTAGTGAGCGCTCTCTCTGAGGAAACACCAGACCTGCCAGCTACAGCTTTCTTTCTTTCTTTTTTTTTTTGCCTCTCTCATCCCTCTGCTGCACTTCACTGGGCAGTGTACACGCTGTGAGCAGTTTCACATGATTTCACACTGCTCAAGTGCAAAATGTTTCGGTCCTCTCCAGCTGACATTTGAATCCACCAGGTGCACAATTGTCTAGTAAAGTCTTTATACACTCCTGTTGCAAATCTCCTGTTAACCAGGTCTGGTTACATCATGACATTTAATTGCGAGTGTGTGCCAATGATGGATAAACCAGCTGTGACAAGCCTCTGTTGTGTAGTGTGAGTTTTGATCAGATGGATTGATTCAGGTAATTGGCAAAAATTGGGGAGCATGATAACTCATCGTCATCTAAAAAAAATGTTATCCACTAATTGGTAGATGGCGTCTAATTAGGAAAGGTCAAGGTGCGGTCAGTCATTAATTGTATTAATGGTGGTTTAATGTCTGAAATCTTGAGAAATAGGGTTTATTTTGGTGCAGTAGTACAGTCACATTTACAGTCAGATGTGTTGCTCAATTAAGCAAACAAGAAGTAATGAGTTGGCCTCTCATCTATGTTATGTCTTTTCTCCCACTGGAGTTAGCTCCATCTCCTTCCCTTTACTTTCCAATAGCAACTTACTGTAGCTCCCAGAAGACAGAGCACAGAGGTCAGAGGTCATATCATAGCCTACTCTCTTGTACTGTCAAGACCACAGATGTAAGAAATCACATCTGGTAGCAGAGAAAACTGTCTCCCAGCTGTAGCTTCATATGTCTGCGAATGAGATGTGAGTAATGCTGATTATTTTATGCTCAGGGAGAAACTGAATAATATTTTGTTGTTGTTGTTGTTGTTGTTGCTGCTGTTGTTGTTGTTGTTGTTGCTGTTGTTGTTGTTGTTGTTTTAATATCCTGCCGTGTAAAAACAAAGATTTAGATCTTGGAGAAAAGTTTAAACTGAGGTCAGATTTTCTGTAGGGTTAGTCATTCGTCCACAGCCACTGATAGAAACCTGCAACATGGCCTCTGAAATGTGGGAAATATTTCCAAACACTTATGAGTGTTGAGAAGTGTTTCTGCAAGTAAATAGAGATATGAAGTATTAAGGGGTCAACGGTAGATTAAGTTCCTTAAATTCAAAGTCTGCAGTATTACAAAGCATTGTAGTGTAGCCTATAGATGAGTAACAGGGGAAGTGAGAGTCCTCTCACTCTCACTGGTAGCAGAGCAGAGGAGGCCGGCTGCACATGGCAGAGGTCAGAGGCAGCGGCCTTACTGGACTCCTGCCGTGTGACGCACTTTCCACTGAACACACAGTGCAGATCAGGGATCAGGATGTGGACACCTCACAGCTGCTCTCACAGGGTTTCCTGGTGATGGTGGACATGACAGTTTGATGAGAAGTGATGTGTCTGTCATGTGGTGCTGAGCCTGGTTGTTCTGTATTTACTCAGATGGTCATATACATTTTTTTTCTGACCGTACCTGTTGTGGGGGGGGGGGGGGGTTTACACTGATATAGGCACTGCTATATGAACAGCACATACTCTTAAACTTAAAAGCATTTCTTATGTATTTGTACTTGGACACATCTCAATTCTACTTTATACTTTAACTTCACAGAGAGGGATTTATATGATTTAAATCTGAAATATAGCCTGTGAATGTGAGAACATATGGAAGGACATGGTCACAGCACAGTACGATCACATGAGAGATATTATTCCTTTATATGTTAATGACTGTTTACAGACGTATGTGTCAGTAGCAATAATCAATACATTGTAATATATGATGATATATTACTGATAGGGGCCAATCTGTATGTTTGAGACTTTGTGACAGTTCATGTCTACTGACTGTGGACACTTTGTATAGGCTACAGTTGTGTGATAGTTGTTGTTGCTTTGATTGATGTCCCATTTCTAATTGTAGAGAGTTTATTATTATGAATGTGTGATATTGTGTGTGTGTCATACTTTATTTGTTTATTTGGTGGAAGTTTTGATATCAAGATTCAGTTTCAGCTGATTTCACAGAGTGCAAAGGATCCCTGGGTCTGAAACCAGATCCCTGCTGCAGAAACACAGCATCAAGCAAGCAGGAGTTGAGATGTAAATTTGACCCCAGTCGACACCAGAGAGCACCCCCCCCCACCCCACCCCCCCGCGTCTCCCATTTACACCTGAATGGGATGTTACCTTTAAATCATGTTTACATCACCGTTAAAACGCCGCGCGAACCGCCTCAGACGAGCCTGGCGCCTGTTTGGACAAGCCTGCTGAGAAAGAACAAAAAAAACACAAATCTTCCATCAATGATAATGAGCCCGAGAGCGAGACGCCTCAAACAGGTGGAGACAGCAGCAACACACACAGAGAGCAGAGATCATCTTCATAAGTGCATTGTTATGAACACACACTTTAATCTGCTCGTGCCTCACAGACACTTTACTCCACAGAGTTGAGAGTTGGTTTTGGAGCTTTTCTCATTATATGGACGAATTTCTAAAATATATCATTATAAATGCCATCAGATGCACGCGCCATAAATAAACTATTCACAGACTTGCCTGCACTTTAGATAGGCTAATCATCATCATCATCATCATCGTCATCATACATCTTTGTGTCTAATAATTCTTATTGCTGTTTTAAATCCACTCCTCTGATTCTACTTGCAGGCTATTTTTATGTTCATCAAAACAGCCGCATCTCCATGGTAACGACTAATTGAAGCACTGACAGCCTTTACATTAAGTTGTTGTAGTCTCTGTCATTAGGCTTGTTCTTTTCAGCCTATTACGTAAGTATCTATGGTTGCTATATTGCCCGTGTGTTTGTAATTTGCAACTTTTTTCCAGGCTCCAGGTGGGTTGGTCCATGTGCGTCAGACTGTGGGGGAGGGGGAGGGCGAGGGCCCGCACTTTATAGGCTCCTCTGCGCCGCTCTGCTCCGTCACACAGCGCACTGAGCCCCGCTCGCCTGCAGGAGCCGCTTTATAAAGAGCTAAATTTACCAAACTTTACGTTGTTTCCTGAGCTCTCACAATTGGCCAGGCGAACTCTGGCTGGAGAGTTATAAGGTCTGGGGGACCTCCTACCACTTTTAAACTTGTTCATGTCCTCGGAGCGCAGCAGCTGCGGAGAGAGGAGACAGTGAGAAACAGGCGCATAGACTCCGGCGCGGCTGCCGCTCAACTCAACCCGACTTTGACAAGAGATACTTGTTGTTATTTCAGCAAACCATGGCCTTATCCGGAGTGATGCTACCGTCGTTTTCGACATTCTCCAACCAAAGAGAAAAGACCTGGGAAAACGTAAGTTGATCATCTTGTTCTGAAAATCTGTGCGAGTTGAGTGAAGATAGTTTCACCTGCTGATGTGGATGACAGTGTGAAGATCGAGTGGAGCTGTTCCAGGCTGTAAAAATGTACAAATGAATAAGAATAAAGTTGTTACCTCACAGTCAGAGGATAAAAGTCAGTATAGAGAGGCTTCTCCAGCTGGAACTCGTCTGCACTCTCACAGGCTTTGATTGACTGTATTTCTCTTTCATCAGAGATATAATGATCTGTAATCTGATGTTTCATCTGTGTTCTTTCAGAGGTGGAAGGGAGATATGGACAAACTGGTCTCCAGCAGCTGCTCGATGCTTGAAATGGTACACAGCCAGGACAATCACAGCAGAAAGGACGACGAGGATCTGAGTAATTATTTGGATCTGGATTTTATTCTCGCCAACACAACCGGCGCAGACAGCGGGGCGGAATATATAGGCACAGTTGAGCCCAGCATGTACACAACTGGAAGCTCGGTGCCATCCTACCCAGCAGACGACCACCGCTCCCCGCCGCCCCCGTACGGCGCCAGCCTCATGACAGAGCTTCTCCGCTCCGAGGGAACCAACAACTATGGCATTACGCGCACTCCCAGCGTTCAGGGGAGATTTTATGTCAACACTGCTCCTTTTCCCCGCCCGGAAAACGTCAAAGTGGAGCCATCCATGGACAGTTACGGCCCCGTTTTGGGCATGGTGCCTCAGAGCTGCAGCAAAATCAAGCAAGAGGGGAACGTTTCATGCATGATGTCCTTCGAGCAGCCCCGAGTGGCCATCTCCCCGCGGGCAGCCAGCAACATGACACCGCCTCTCAGCCCCGATGACCAGGGAGCTTCAGAGTGCCAGGCACAGCTGTGCCAGCCCATGAACTTCCCACAGAAGTACCACACGCCGGCAGCTTTCCCCCACCACCCTCAGGCTCCCCAGTTGCAGATGTCTTACCACGCTCCGCACACTGCCTTTGGCATGTACGATGAAGGTCTCAGCCTGCAGCCTGGCGCGCAGAGAGTGATGCTCACACCGCCCTCATCTCCCCTCGAACTGCTGGAATCCAAACCCAAGAGAGGGCGGCGCACATGGCCGCGGAAGCGCACAGCGACGCACACCTGCACCTTCGCTGGCTGCGGCAAAACCTACACCAAGAGTTCACACCTGAAGGCACATCTCCGAACCCACACTGGTAAGTCACAGCTCGCCTCTTTCAAGACTTATTTCTGTACGCCATTACGCACGTTGCTCCAAACCACGATCTCCCGTCTCAGCAGATTCTAACGATTCCCCATGTTTTCTGTCCACGCAGGTGAGAAGCCATACCACTGCAGCTGGGAGGGCTGTGGATGGAAGTTCGCCCGGTCCGACGAACTTACCCGTCATTTCCGCAAACACACCGGACACAGGCCTTTCCAGTGCCACCTGTGCGAGCGTGCCTTCTCCAGGTCTGACCACCTGGCCCTCCACATGAAGAGACACATGTGAAGGAGCCCACATAAAGGACTTGGGGTTAATGGGTGGGTTGTGTTATTTTTTATTGTGAACCAACTGATGTATTTTTTATTTAAACTGTTCTACACATGACCAAAGTCTTTTTTTATATGTAATATTGAATTAAAAAAAAAGTTTAGTGTAATTATTTTCTAATAACGTAGCTGGTACTACTTTGGTTCTATAAAAGCTTTAGAAAAGCTTTGTTTGCTTTAGAGCAGGCAGACCAAGAAGGGGCTGGCCCTGTATATACTACTCTTCCTTGACAGAACTGGAATGCGGTGTTTAACACAAGTGCCTTTCTATGACTCTGCTACTGTAAAACTCTTTGTGACAGAAAAGACATGGCCACAACATAGTACATGTTCTTGTTGACAGGAGTGACATGCACATACAGTTTGCCTAACATGTGCAAAGACAATGTTTTATTTAAAACTGCCTCAATGTCTTGAGTGGCCTGAGCTGTTGTATTTTATTGCCTTTTCCTGTATGTAGTGGTCGTTGACTCCTCTGGCGTGAAACTCTCGGATCCAGCCCCTGTCTACACTATCAGGGCTTGATGTCCTGTGCATTATTTTTTACTTAAATTTATATGAATATGTAAATGGATTTTATACTGTAAATGTGTATTTATTGTAAATATTAAAGAAAAAACAATGAAATTGAACATCTGACCTGGTAATGTTTTTGTTTTTACGCATGCTTGATCATTTTAGACACTTGCTGTTCACACGTTTAGTTTAATGAGCTGCATCCACCCACTCTGCAATACCACCACCTCATCCTGTGCAGGCACAGAAAGCCCGCGCACCAACAGACGACTTCACTAGATGCATGTTGCCATTGCAGACCGACTTCAGCTTTTTTTTTTTTTTTTCTTTTAACATAGGCACTTGATTCCACTGTGATGTTATGCAGCTGCAAGACGGAGAAGGGCAGCCACTTGTGGGCTTAGCCTATAAATACAAACACTCCATTTCCATAATTACAGAGTGAGCCAGGAGCCGTCTGGACAGAGGGGCACAGCAAACCCTCATCAGGGAGCCCTTAGACTCCCTTTCTGATGGGTAGAAATTATAGTAGGACATCAAAGGCCCTTAATACTACAATTACACAGTCACTGTGCACTACAGTTTCAAAGTATTGGAGTCGGTGCATATTTTGTCTGCATGGTGTCAGGGAGTATTTGTTTCACCCACATGAAAGGCAGAATTAAGCAGATGCATCAAAACCACACAATTTTGTTTTGTTTTTTTTTATCTTTCCCCAAATCCTTAAATATTAAACATTTTCTTAAAATGTGTGGTTGGTCTTTTGTATCTTGACAGTTTTAGAACATTAGACACAACTCAACTTCACCTCAAAAGTGGCATCACTCCGGTCCACATTTACACTGTGCTTCAGCCCTAATATACTGTATAATGTGACTTAGATGGGCTGATTAAAACCTCAGGTTGAATTATTCATATTTCAAAAAAGAGGAAGTGTTCACTGGGTCAAAAATATCTACAGTGGTGGATGCAAATGTATCACTCTCATTTCACTTTTTTTGTTCCAATATTAATGCAGAACTTGACGATATAAACAATCCATCTTAAATTATAAGACTTGATCTTCGAAAGGAGATAAAGGCCTAAGAACAGAACTACGACACTGTTCCTCCAGGCTATTTACTCTGTGTTATTTCTACATTTATCACTGACACAATTATTTTGCAATCAAACAAATGATTCATGGCTTTGGTTGTCTCATGACCCACTCCAATCTTTAATTTTAAATACCAAACCTACAATGTTCAAGGAATGTTAAAAATCACTTTTATTCAATTAAAAACTTGGTTAAGTTTCAAGCAACTTAAAACTCAGAGGGATTGTTTTAATATAATCACATACATACTGTGCAATATAATGTTACAATGCTGATATGTAGATAAATAAGGCGTAGTCACTCTGTACATATCCAGTACTGTCTGGATTATACAGTGCATACATTATGTGCCGAATAAACCTGATTAGTGTTAAATGATTACAAGATAGCAATATTTTAAGGCTTTTACACAAGTGTCCTCCAACAGGATCATAAGACATGGATGAATTGAAAATTAAAACCAAACCAACCAAAGAAGAAAATCCAACAGTTGATTTATGACAAAAGCAAAATGGTTGGAAGCAGAAGTCATTGTGTATCAGCGACAATGTTAGAAAAGTCACAGAGGAGGTAAAGAGGACAAAGCGCAAGTGTAACAGCACCAGTAAAAACAATGTAGTTTTACACTTTTTTCCATTTTTATAGAGGCTTTTAGTTGTTTGGGAGTGCACACAGACAGACAGGTTTCTGTCATGAGAGGGGATGGTGTGCAGCAGCGCTCCAGGTAGACTGGACTTTGTTCGCAAGACAGGAAGACATCAATGATTATCGCTAGCATCTTAATTACTGTAAAGAGGCTAAATCATGTTTAACCAAAGCTTTGTTAGGACTGAAAAGCTCATCAGGCATCCCTAAAACTTCAGAGGGTTTGATTATATTCAAACATTTCTTCAACCTGTGTACATTAAGGCCATAAATAGCAGGTGACATGATCCTAAATGGCAGGAAACACTTGCATCATTCAAAATAAAAACCAAAAATCATGCCATTTTCATGCCGCTAACTAAACGCCAGTCCTTCAAGATGGCTTGGACATAAAACCGTTATCTAACAATATTTACAGTACGTGACTAAATTCAGGCTAACAGGGATGTCAGCGTGCCTAGTTTGACTATTGACATGAATTATTCAGAGTTATTAAAGGTTATATAAAACAGTTTATACAGTGCATTTTACTTGTACTTCATACACCACAGATTCATTGCTTTTGTATACAAATAAAACAGTAAAATATCCTTAACATTTTTTTTGTTTGCAACACACTGGCTTTTGGTTAAGGCAGGGTGATTAACCATAACAAGATATGGAGCTAGATATAGGTTGTAGTCTGGTACCCTGCTGGTTTGGGTTGCGTTAAATCGCTATGTTCTTGCAGGGTGAAGCCAGGCGTAAATCAAGTGGCTCCGTATTGTCCCTGATTATAGTTGCCATGTAGTTTGGGAGCAATGAACCATAACTGGTTGCTAAATGTGGAGTCATCTGACTTGAGTCCAGTCATGGCGGGAGAAACTCTGGTCTCTTTCGCAAATTGGTAACAGGGGCTTGCTAGTCATGTCGGGCCAGTGTCGGCGCTGCTGTCATGAGCCTGCGGACGGGAGGACTATAAGGCAGAAATGAGGAGGACTATAAAGTGGTGGTGTAGCAGGGGCATGCCTGGTCAGGCACTGGGCATGTCGGCCCGGCTGAGAGCGATGGCGAGCTCCAGGTCCTGCTGCTCCTGGAGCCGCAGCCTCCTCAGCCTCTCCTGTTCCTCACGCTCACTCTCCCGCTTGGCCCACTCCAGCTGCTGGCTCTCACTTCCAAACTAGGGGCAGGGAAACAAAACATTAGATGTGCACAAAAAGTCAGAAATGCAGGCTGAAATGTCAAAACGCAAAAAGAAAAAAAAAAGAAAAGAAAAAAAGATGAATTACTGGACGAAAGCTGAGATAAAAGGAACGGCTGATGCAAATTTTGAAATCAAGTGTTTCTAATTAGGCAGAATATCAAACACTATGTCCACAAATAGCTGAAATGATTTGATATATTAAAGTCAATTGAGAAAAATAAATTAAACAATAGTGACATTCAGATTTCACTTGGACGTCACAAGAAAAAGCCAAGAAAGCAGCTCTACAAGCTTAAGAAAACAAAAGACTCCAGCACAATACACAGTGCTTCACTGGTGCCATAAAATATTGCTCACACATGTCCTCTATTCATCACTTGGATCAATGTGGCTGAGGAGAATATACATTGAAAATAACCGTGCTCATGAATCACCCTACTCAGATTATGCCGTGCGGACAGGTTTTTCACATGCAAAGGATTGACCACCACACCCTTGTACAGTCTTACCTTGACATGTTCGGATCCTGGCAGAAAAACAAAGATTACAACACAGTGCTCGATATAAAACAAAAGAAATTTAAAGAAAAAAGAGCAACAAATCCCTTTACCAACTGTCATGCTGGTGAGAGGGGAAAATTAATGTAACGTGTGTCATGTCAAACGATACAAACCAGACACAAAAAGCTGCCATGCATCATCTCTCCACATGAGAGCACGTTCAGCTTTTAGACAACACACGACGGCAAAGAAGCTGAAGAGAATGACAGAGAATAAGCCGTCAGCCCATTGTTTGCAACGTGAAAAAGGCTCCTTGTAGGCTACCTGACCAGGCAAGTTAAGTTAATGAACTCAATAAATCTCCTCTTGAAGGCTGAAGCCGACAACAAGCATGCAAGCCCCTTAACCAGATGGATGACGGCAACAGGTGACAACATAAACACACACGCACCGGGACTGTCCGGGTCGGTCATGCAAATGTGGATTTTCCTTCTATACAAAGCCCTCAGGTGTTTTTGTCAGTTGTTAGTCAACAGCCAGTAAAAAAAACAGCCGTCCTGTGATGGCTTTCTGAAGTCATTGAGTGTGGGGGGGGGGGGGGGGTTAACAGTTTGAGGCTTGGTGACAGAGAGCTGACACCTTTGAGCCTTCAGCTCTGCAGTCTGAAGAGCGAGATCGAGAGATCGGCAGAGTTATGCAGACAAAGATGCTTGTTCCAACAGAAAAACTGTAAGTACGCTACACTTACAGAGGCAAAATCTGCAAAACCCACAGGACAGTCTTTGGACGCTTTGCTCGACTCTGTTGTAACAAAAGAGTCTTTACTGTCTGCTGTGGAGCAGCCACTCTGGAGCAGCTCTGGTGCAGCCGAACTGAGCGCACCTACTGGAGAAGGAAGACATTTAAATAAAGATCTAATTTCCAAATCCACGCAACAAAAACAGTTCTGGTGTCCTGACTCTCAAGGCTAGCCCCTTGGGAAAATAACCTGACACTTTAAACACTTGTGTAATACGCTATTGCTAAATTTTTTTTACAGGAAACCAAGAGCTTTAAGCTCAGAGTTTTCACCCACGGGTGATATTGGTTTAAAAAAAGGTGTTAACCACATTTTTTGTATAAAGCCCACTGATGCATTGAAGCTTAACAAGCACAGCGTTGCTTTTTTGGAAAATAGAATTGCAAAAGGCTGACCCACCCCTCTACTGTGGGCTTTGAAGACACTTCCTTTATTGACGGTATTCTCATCTGGTTATGATTGTGCAGCTCTTTAATTTGCACCAGTTCCACAACATGTTGCATCTGCAAATGAGGGCTTCGAGCCAACAAAGTGCCCTCCTTATCTTATCAAAAATACCAGGAGCATTTCAACCCAAATTAAGTTTCATTTGTCCAATTACTGCTCTAGTAAAATACCTGATACTTCTTCACAAATGCCTGGAAAATCGCTGTGACACACTTTTCATCAGCAGTGCTTTACTTGGGCAAAACTAGTTTTGCAACTGACCCTGTGATGCAAGCATTCAAAACAATGTACAACTTTGAGAGTGGGCTTCTCACTTCCCCATCACGTAGGAGGTGCATCTCTGGAGCTAGCTCGATTTCTTAACAGTGGCTACTCATCTCTACCCCTCTGTGTGTGGCGAAGCAAAAGGGAACACCAACTTTCTCACGCTGTGGCTTCTGCTAAAAGAGTAAGTGCAAAGTAACAGCGGAAGGGCATGTGCTGGGCATGGCCTGTGTGTGTGTGTGTGACTGAGTGAATGAGTGAGTGAGAGAGAGAGAGAGAGAGAGTGTGTGTGTGTGTGTGTGTGTGTGTGTGAGAGAGAGACTTCACACAAACATAAAAAGAAAAAGATGAACATGAGGCTAAATGCATCCAAGAGGCTGAGGTGAGTGGTTCTTAATCTCACCACATTGGTTGATTTAAGAGAAACTTTTTTTTGTTTTTGGTAACACTGACAGAGCCACATCACTTTGAAACCCATACCACTACTGCTACTATTACCACCACCGTATCTCTGCCACCAGCCTTTCCTGCTGCAACTTCAAAAGAAGAAATTACTTTCTCTGCACCCACACAGCTCAATAGGGAAGTCATTTTTTTTACGTATCACCAGGGCTCAAAACTCCCTGTGAAGCAGGACAACAGTGAGTCACACAAGGCACCCAGAAACGTTGGTGCCATTACATTTTCATCACAAGTAGCAAATGTCAAATTAACGTTTGGACTGACACTTTGGTGTGATGGATGACAAATGGTATTAATTTCAACCTGTTTAAAAGCAGAATCACATGCTGATTACGATCATCACTAAATCACCAATGTCACGTTAAACAGCAAGCACAGTCACATACGCACACACTCACTGTGTATATACACATAAAATCAGGGCTTACCATAAGGAGGTGCAGGCCGGTTAGGCACATTTTTCTTTGATGGCAGCACAGGGTTGTCCGACTTCTATTCATACACCAGAGAAAAGACAAAAACAAAAACAAAATCCCTCAACTATCACACAAAATAATGACTCCAACAGAAATGTCAGCCAAAATCTAAAGCCTATGTCTTCAGACCAGAGAGACTGTTTTCATAAATGTGCTAAACTGGCAGGAAAATAAGAAATCAGTCATGTTGAGAGTAAAAATAACAACACAGCTTTCTACAGCTAAAGAGGAAAATGATGCTTTATGGTGCAACTGGTTCATAACTCCCAGAAGAATCCCAGGAGCTTACCTTTGACATCTGACTAAAGTCAGCAAATCCACCCCCCTTGCTTCCAAAAGAGTTGCTACCAAAAGGGTCCGCTCTCCCAAACACATCTGTGACAAGAGCACATTGAAGAGCATTTGGAACATTTGAATACTTTTATGGGAACAGCCACAAACTATAATGAAGTTCAGCCCCAAACCACACGTTCAAAATCATCTCTACATCTACAGCTTATTCTGAAAAGGCCTGCGTGCCATTTTCAGAGGAGGGAATGTGGCGCGACCGTTTAATTTTCCATGACATTTTGCAAAAACCTGGAAAGCAGACATTTTGTTTAGCCTGACGTATGCAACTGATCAACTAATTAAAGGCGTCAGTTGGCGCACTGTTAACCAGAACTGTGCCTGGGTTGTTTTGAAGCTCAGCGGTATGCCGCTTAATGAAAAAAGAGGCAAACTGCAGATGGTTACAGTGAAAAAACAAAACATTGTAATAGAATATGTTTGTTGTGAATGTGCGACCACAAGAGCCCCCATTCATGTGAAGTACGCTGTGTTTTCTTTTACGAACAGGAACCCGGCTCAGGTCTACAGTTGCCTCTGTGTTCCTCTGAAGGTGTGTAGCATGGCAGAGCACAGGCCAGGGCCGGCCACTAACTTAAAACAACCTCTGTGGCGAGTGAGGCAGAGCAGTTCAATAGCAGCAGATAGAAAGACAGAACAGAGGCAGGAGTGAACTGGTTAAAAGGAGTGGCAGTGTATTCTAGTAGAGCAGGACCAGCAGTCACAGAGTTTCTGTTATGTTTGGCCGCTGCGAGCCTCCTGTTTTTCCAGGGTAGGGGGGAGTATTTTTAGTTGGCCAGTAGTTAAATGCGTAGGTACTCAACTAAAAATAGCCCTAAACCGCTGGAAAAATTGAAGCCACAGTGAGTAAAAATTGTTTGCCCCTCATGCCCCCAAAAATATAATCTAAATCTAACACGTCACCCAGAATGGCAAAGAATGACTCTTTGAGACTAATTTCACAACAAGGACGCTCTCTCATGTTCAGTTGTCGGTTAATAGAGTCACATTCTGGGAAATCTGCATGGAAAATCTGTACATATTTAGTACAGGAATGACTGTGCATTCATGCCTTTATCTGACATAGCACAGTACGTTCAACTGTGGCGCCATCATATTCACTACCTACCTGACATCTGTGATTGGACACAAAATGGTACACAGCCTACACAGTCAAGACAGTATGTATTACAAATTACAGTTGTGTCTCCCCTAACCAAGAAACAGGAAATGTGGTTGCTCTCCTTTCCACAGTCACAATGCTGAACAAAGGCCAGAGGTGTTTTTGCACAACATTATGATGTCACACATAGACAGTTCATAAGACAGGGATGTACAAACAGCACATACAAATACATGAGACATAAACTGCAGCACTGTATCTTTGAGTCTTTATATTTACAGCTGAGAAGACTCAGTAGAAAATCTTTCCCTGTGTGTTCATCCAGTGTTTGTCTGCAGCAAAGTACCTGAACCCTTTGGCTTCGGGCTGTTTGATGCGAATGGGTCACCACTGCTGAGGGCACTCGGCTGGGAAAAAACAAAGGAGCAGAGCACAAGTACAGTGAGCGAGCGATACTGAAAAGATCTTGAACAAACACACACAATGACCACATCAGCACAACCACGAAGAATCTCTCTGCCGTCCTGGTTGACTTTTCAAGGTATCCATAATGGTGAAGACACATAAGAGCTAATTTCTGCAGTGTCAGCACTGACAACCACAGCACAGGACAGGAAGTATCTTTTTGTTTTTACTAAAAAGAGAGGATGTCTGATACCTTGGCAGGCGGAGTGGGTTTTCTACCAAAGGGCTCTGAAGATCCAAACAAGTCTGACTTTTCTGTCCTCTTAAAGAAATCATCAGATGAGGTGCCTTTGAAGGGATCACTTTCTTTGAAAGGGTCTCCCCCGAATGGATCTACAACAAAAAGACAGGACAGTCATCTCCAACCTCTGACAGTAACTCATTATATGTTTCCTTTTCTCCATCAGTATGAACTCTGGGCTGACGTTTGCATTTAATCGCAAACACCACAATTTGGCACCTGTACTGTGTTTACAAATGTGATGAGATAGTGACCAGATAGCGTCAGATGGAATAATCCTTATGCTTACAGAAAACCAGGAAGAGATAATAAAAAGAGGTGTGCAGGCGTTCAGACCTTTGAAGGCTTTGAAGGGGTCTTCTGTCTGGAAGGGGTCCGGTGGGGGCTCCTTAGCTGCGCTGTTGTTGAACATAGCTATCCTTGACTTGAAAGAGTCATCCTGGTGAATGAGAACATGGAAAACCCACAATTAATAAACATGTGGGGGGTGAGTGAAGTCTCAACAGAGAAACAGCAAAACAATGGACTTGTAGTGAGTATTTTAAGTGACAAAGCAAAACACAGTGAGACAACAATAAAAGAGAACATGCAGAGTCAGTAAACAGACTCCAAACAAAGAGGACAGATCTAGCATGTCTAATCTGTAATTGTAAAGTATGACTGAAAGTCCTTTTTCCACAAAAATGCCCTCAAATTATAAGAACTAAAAAATTTGGCAATAACAAAACTAGAGAACAAACAAAGGTTTCAGAGGAATATTTGTCAAATAGTAGGCGGTGACATTAAAAGAACTAAATCCGAAATGTTTCTTAGTTTCTTCATCCTCCATTTGTATTTTTAGGCGTAGGAAACAAAACCAGAAGCCATGTCTTCAAGACGACATATTCATTATCTCCTCACCGAACTCCTGAAACCTCCGTTCTGCTTCTCAGCGAACCCTTCGCTCAAGTCTGGCAGGTTGCTGAAGTTTCCCCCATTGATGTCACTCAAAGCAGTGTTGTATTGCTCAATGGTCTTGGTCATCTCCTGTTGGTTGTCCTGGATCAATGACAGCTTACTGCGGGCCTAAACACACACAGACACACACACACACACAAAAACAGTTTCGTCTGACTTTCCTCACTCAGTATTAACAGGTTTCTCAGCTGTTCAACACTGGAGAGTATTGTGGTTAAGCTACTTTTGATTTCATGTCACGTTTTCAAAAACCTTTCAAAGCTAAAATAGCATTTCCCACACTATTATATGAGCAGCAGTTTATTTAGCAGAATTTCGATTCGTCAGAGTAGATTTCCCTCCACTAACGGCAGAAAACAGTTTTCTCAATAGTCTCTGCAGTCTGAGGAACGTACCTGGTTTTCAGCCACGTACACACGTAGTGGTTAGTGGTTACATTGGTGAAAATAACCTTAACCGCTATGATAAAAGAGTTTCACTTCAATGTACTTCAAGGCATGGTAAATACTTGAGACCAATGGTCACAGCGGTAAAACTAAAGTGAATGTGACATTTCCGTGTGAACGAAACCGTCTCCACCAGTACAAAATACAAGTTCAAATTCCACAGACACACATATACATGAGCACACAACCTTACTGCCCACATTTTGGTATTATAGTCTGGTATGTGGAACTTAATTTGTATGAACTAAAAAACTGTATATCTGTGCTTCACAGTGTGGAGTTAATCAGTTATTGGTCCAAAGTGGCAGAACATCCTCATGTAACCTGTGTCTCTTTGTCTGCACTGACCTGGCTGATCTCCTCCTGGGTGGTTTTGAGGGACTTGACGATGCTGTCCAGCTGGACACGACCAGAGAGCAGGCTCTGCTCCAGCTGGGCCTCCTCCTCCTGCAGCCGGCTCAGGTCTGCCTTGGTGCGGCTCAGTTCATCCTCCTGGCTGCGGAGGTCTGACTCCTGCGAGCGGATCTGGCTCTGCAGGGAAGAAATCTGGAGCAGAGCGAAAAGTCAATTTTTCAATGGTAGGTTCATCAATTGCATAACAGTTAAATTGCTGCACATTTCTAAATTATAGCTGTGCTGTTTTTTTGGTTTGCTTGTTAGGACGGATCAAAGCAGCACTATTTTAAAGCTTGTTCTCAAAAAAATAAAAATACAGTACAGTAAGATGGTGGTCCTCATTAAATCAACGTTTAAATATGTCCAACTTAAGTGGCCACAGATGAATCAGCAATGCAATCCTTCACAAAGTCATCAAAGCATACAGCAAACAGTCCCACTATTTTAAAATGGTGACTGTTTGAAGATAATAACGCACAGCAATTATGAGTCCAACTTAAACTTGATCTGACCTCACAGTGTGACTGATTATTGGAAGATTTCAACACAATTTGGTAAGAATTGCATGTGTAATCACTGTGTCACCAGAGGTTCAATATAAAATACAGGAAAATTCCTTGTTTTTTTCTATGAATAAGTCAAGTTTGGAACCATTTGCGACTCTTCCTGGCACTTCTGCTTGACATCATTGAGCATCCCTTCCAGTTTGGAGCGCTGCTGGTCCATCTCCTCCAGACGTTCCTGTGCATCCTGCTTCTGGGACTCCAGGTCCTGCAAACTGCTGCTCTCCCTGTCCAGGTCATTCTGCATGTCCTGAAGTTCACACTCAGTCGTTAGCAGGAGATAGTTACAGATTGTATTTTAGCATTAACTCTTCTAGTTCTCCTCCAGACTGTCTAATTTGCGCAAGAAGCCAATTTGTACCATGAATTTAATGCTCCAAGTGCTGAGAGAGTTAGATATTTACACATCAGTCATTAGTTCCACAAAAACTTATCTCTGTTAGGCCTTACCTGAACTTCACTGTTCTGCTGTCTAATGGATTCCTCCTTTTCCCGTATCTCTTGCTCCAGGATGAATTTTTCTCTACAGATGAAGCATTTGGGAGAAGAGTGAGGGCAGTAAGTAAGAAACTGTGTTATTAGCCCTAAATAGCTAAAACCCATGGCTTAAAGAGACAAGAGCAATGTAATGAGAGGCAAAAACGTCTTAGAAGCTCAACTCATTTCAATATTCATTAGTCACTTGACCTTTAATGGATATTATGCATATATCCTGATGTGGTGAAAGTAACTTGAGACTGAAGACTAGGTATTCTAGATCTGTGTTATGTCTGCCTAATAGCAGACCTAATAGCAGTGGTGATGTTTTCTTTGCCAAGTCTCTCTTGGTATAAAAATATCCCAGCACAATAAAGGTTAAAATTATTAAATAAAATTATTACAAATGGTTTTAAAAAGCTTTGATCCTGAGCCTTGCCATCACCTCGCTGTATCCACCCCTCCTTCTTGTCAGAGGAAGTGAAACAAAGCGATCCTCCTGTTACTCAGGGTGCTCACCTCTGCAGCTGAGCTATTTCCTGGCTGAGGTCATCCAGCTCTTTGATGCCTGTCAGCTCTGCCGACCCCGTGGAGCTGGCGCTGTCCTGAGGCCAGAGACATTGAGACAGAAGAGTGAGAGAAAAGTAACGTTGGATAAGAAAGTATGATCGAGGATGTGAGGGAGGTGGGTGGGGGTGAGAACAGAGATGAAGTCAGAGAGATAGGGAAATGGATTAAATGGATGCGATAAACACATGGGGAAAAATGTTTTAATAGGGGGACAAGAAAGGAGGGAGAAGGAGAGCAGTGGGGACATTAGAGGTATGCAAGGGGAGAGAGGAGCTTCCCACTGATATGTCTAACAAAACAAAAGACACAGGAAGGAAGGACAAACACCTCGCACAGTCAGGGAGGGAGCAAGAAATCCTGACAATACATGCACGAAGAAAAATGTGCAGAGGACAATGGAAAAGAACGTAACACTACAGTGTTATATATGTTATACATCAATGTTCAACAGATCATGCCAGCTATGGAGTCTCATCAGAACATCCCAAAACTGTCTCAAAGCACCGGCCAAACACAAACTTTGCCTTTTAGCTGTTTTTAAAGTCTCAGGTTTGATCTCAGGAAGGAAACTGAGTAAGAGCTATCTGTTAGTAATGACACTACTTGTGCAAGATTTACACAAGCTCATCTGTTTGTACAGTATTTCTTTGCATACTCTTGTTTAACTGATTTGACTCTATTCATACACGTGTGTTTCTTATCAATATCCACACAAAAGAGCAGAGTCTGCACACTCATCCAAAATGTTTGTCCATGTGTCCATTGACCGTAACAGTGAAAAAAGAAAACAGAGAAGCAGTTCTGTATGAAAAACGGAAAAATGATGATGTGATGTTTGGACAGGGGTAGATTTTTTTTTTTTTTAAATCTAAACCTAATTATTCCCACCACTAAAAACCCCTCCTAATGAACAGATTTTAGCTTTACATTTATTATTTTTACTTAAACGTAATGGGCTCAGGCTGCCCAGTATATAATATCTAACTAGTGGCTATTCGAGACTTTGTATAAATGACGTGATGTATCATGTAGTGGTGTATCAATGCTGATGACACTACAGCAGGTGGCAGTGTGATGCCCTAAACACAAGTTTAGAAAAAGACACATTTGTGGAAACCCCAAGAAATAAGAAATATTTTGAGAAAAACCTAAAATCTTAGAAATTCTGTGTTTCATTTTGACAAAAAACAATTGTATAACGTTTGATACAAATAAAGAGGAACATGCTCCTGTTTACACCTGGTGCTTCAGACTGTGATGGAGAACATTTAATGGAACACGAGCGCCACCTTGTGACACAAAGCTCAATTACTCACTCGACGCATATTAGCTAGTGCAGCAGGTTCAGGTCTCATAGAAGACATAAGCCCCATATAGTTCTGTCAAAAGGGATAGAAAACAGCTCAAACAAGAAAAAGCATAAAAAACAGTTTTGGAAGGTGAAGCTAAAAAGCAAGAGAGCAGAAATCAGTGTTTAAGAAATGACAGGCTCTTAAGGTGCAGCTGAAAATGAAAAAAATGGCTTTTACAAAATAGAAGGAATTCATATAAGTTGAGGTAAAGTCAGGACTCACTGATGTTGCCGTCCTTTCTGAAGGGGGAATCATGTCTGGTGTGAGAGTGGAGGGAGGGTCTATGCCTTTGGTCATCTTCTGCTGCATCAGATACATGGCCAAAGAGAACTGCTCCCGGGTCAGCTTGCCTGTCTGCTTAGTGTCAGCCAATCCCCTGCAGACAGAGGGGTGAACTTCACTCACAATATTACATACTAAATACTATGTGAGAAAACAATACCCAGCATGTGCAGACAAAAAAAAAAGACCCATAACTGGTGCCTCAGTTTTGCATCTGACCCATGCCCTGGATAAAATGTACTGTCTCAAACTGTCCAGAAGAGGGTGCTGTGTGGTCATCACAGACTCACTATAATTAATGTGGATAATTCAGCACTATTGAGTAATGAAAGCACTGGTGACAAGTTCAACACAGGAATAAATACTCCAGAACAATACTCAAGATACTTCAGCTCTGAACTGAAAAGAAGTCCAGTTGACTTCAACTATAGCATTTAATGTTTTCCATGACCTGGATTAGAGGTAGATCGATTATTTGGTTTGGACAATTAATCTGCACTGATAGGACATTTTATAGACAATTTTTACTGGAAGAAGTAATGGCTCTTCTTGTGGCTGATAGCTGTGGATTCTCATCAATCACACAGTAAGGCTACATCATCTTATTGCACCAGATCACCTCATGGGGTATCAGCCAATTAACTGGGTATCTGAATGACTGAGAACCTGCACGGACCCATAACTGACTTTTGTTTTTCTGTGGTTCAGACAGGACTAAAGACATTTTAGTTTTAATTTTTAAGACTGGGAGCGCCTACTGTATATGAGGGTGACAGTCAGACCACTATTGTACCCTATGCCTTGTAGTATATGTATAGACAGATCACAGAGTTAGTATAGTATGGTATTAAAATCTTTAAAGCCATTCTGTTTTCAACTATCACACTGCAATTTACTCCACATTCAAAAACCTGCAGCATCTTTTCATCACCTCTTTTTTTATTGGTAGGTACCATTTCAAAACTACATGAAAGTAAAGGTTATTAGTTACTTGATAAATGTCTTTAAACTCATTCTTTTTCTATTTATTGCTGTCACACATTCTACAGTGGCTGAGAGGGTACAATACTCTGCAACCTGAGAGAGCACACGCCAATAAACAGAACCAAGCAAATTAAGACTACACCTTCACCACTTCATTGACAGACACATTTAAAAATGCAAATAAAAACAAGCAAACCAAGTTATGCGTGGTATACATCAACACGCAACGACTTAAGACAACACGATAAATACGAAGATGCTGATGTCCTACAGAACACAACAAATATGTGGGAGACATTAAGAACAAAAACAAATATATTAACGACCCTTCAGTGATCACTGAAAATTTACAAATAATGTTTATTTTTTAGTTTTTAGAGTTTTTATGTAGAGGTGTTTTTCTGTGTTTTCTTCAGCTGCAGTGTATTTAGCTCTCACGCTCTCAGGTAATATTCACAGTTTAAGAAGAGTGTTGTGAACTGAGCTGTGATCTCACCATATCTGTGCCAACATTGTCTGGGAAAGACTGGACTGCATGAAGATCTCTATCACCTCGGTGCCGGAGACAAGGCCGTCATTGTCGGTGTCTGTCTGCTTGAAAATTTCATTATATTTCTCCCTGTCAGCCACTGGTACCACCCAGTTCACCACTGGCTAGAATGAACACAAGACAAAATGTATTTTAAACGAGCAGGACATTAAGCATTGTTGGAGCCAAATGCAGAAAACATTCATTATAAACCTCAAAAGGTCCAGCAAAACATTTTCCAAAAATCCTCACCTTAATGGAAATATGCATTATGAACGCATTATGAACTGTTTACCACAAACAGAATGGTTGGATACTGACATAACACACACGCACTGGAAATGGTGGTGTGTTAGATAAAAACAGAAGAAGGATAAAATCAGATTTGTGTAACTGAATGAGTACTGTAGCACAAATACATTTCTGTACAAGAGTCCGTGCAAAGTGTGGTATGGACAGTCTAGATTTGTGTTTTGGGCAAGTTACAGAGAAATGATCAACTTGGGGATATTAAAACAGCTTGTAAAGAAAAGGAAAAAGACATTCATTGAAAAAAGAGGACACTGGAACGAGTGTCTGACGGTCAGATCAGGTGACCGTGGTAAGAGTGAACAGAAACCCTTGCCTCTCCTCCCTCTCAAGAAAACCTGTTTCTCAAATGTCACAAGTTAAGGCCCCCTGCAGCTATGACAAGTAGGTAGGAAGAAACACACTGGCTGATACACAATGCTTACAACAATGTGGCAAAACAAGTCTAGCCATTAGCAGCAGAAAAGAATCAATACATGAAATGCTGGTTTCATTGAACCACCAGGTCCTGCTCTTGTGACGCTTATTTTGGGAGACACAAGGAAAAGTAATGCACTGATTTTTCCATGCATTGATTTTTCATGAGGATTTAGTACAAGTTGTGTGCAGTTTTGCCTCTTTGTTTCTCATTAGAAACTATCTACATTTAAAACATTGTTAATACATCCAGAGTTCACTTTGGTCCACGAGTCACATTATAAGTATGTTTCTCAACTTCCACCAGATTAAGGTTTATACATGTACAAAGTAAAGTTAAAATATGTTTTGCAATGAATGGAGTAGAGCTGGGAAATACTGTTTATGAAGTATCAATATAAATATATCTTGAAAATAAATAATAGTGTATAATCATTAGCAAATTGTAGATAAAGGCTAATCAACACTATGTTTCACAGACAGAGTTCATTGCGGTAATGCAAAAAAGTAGATTGTAATTATGGAGTTTATCACTGCACTGAACTTTAGTTTGATTATTTAATGTGTGAAATTTCATACTGATTCTGTAATTGGATTTATAGTAATTCATTAATTATAAAATAGTGATGTGAATTTTAACTGAAGTACTTCATCCCTTAGACAGTAGTACATACAACTCACATCATTAGTTCAAGAGAAGCACACGTGAGGAGATGAATGGACCTACCGGTGAGCTGGATTTGAAGGAGTGTTTTGGAGAGAGGTTGACAGTACTGGTGCTGAGGGGGGTAGCATTGCCCAGAGGAGGAGTGCTTCGTAAGGTGTCTTTGAGAGGAGCTGGGCCACCCATGAACCCTGATATTGCAGGCAGCACAGCCACAGCACCTGGCAGCCCACCTGCAGTTTTCTTCCTTTTAGAAGGGGGGATGAGGGAAGCAGGTAAGCTAGCTGGGACGGGCTCCTTCTCCATGGCTCGATACACAAGATGCATGGCCTAGAAAACAGGGAAACCGTTGAATTTACAAAAGAACTTCACTTGATAAAATCATCTTTGAAAACCTTGTGATCTATTATGGACTATTTTTCATTACAATAACCATTTGCTTCCCAATATAGACTGTGGTAGACTTACCACTGTGAATTCATCTTTGTCCAAATGTCCATCTTTATCCACATCACTTAAGTCCCAAATCTACAAAAACAGTAAGTGAATGACAAGGTGAGCATAATTTAGTTGCTTTGAATTGACACTAGCAGGTATTTCTTTAGCATTCCAACGTGTCATATCACCTTTCCTAACACGTCCAGAGGTAGCTTGGAATTTATCAAAACTGGCCTGACTTTATCCCCGGAGAGGAGACCCTTTACTGGACACAGACTCTCAAAAATGCCTTCAAACTTTCCTTTTTCATCAGGCTGGGAAAGAAAAAAAAAACACTTAAGTTTAAATGACAAGCTTGATTTTATACATCATCATGAATGTTCATAAAAACACCATGAACTCACCCTTATTGCCCACTGTGAGTCATGTGCTGTTGAAACACTTAATAATGGGCTGTTAGTGTCTCTCTGTAAAAATAGGGTAAAGAATAGATATTAATAAGCAGGGCGGACTGACTCAAAAATCTGCATGCAACTTTGCATGAGGATAAGTACAAGGACAGTGAGACAGTATTTCAGCACTTACAAATTTGGGTGCAGCTAAGTTTTGGTTGAGGTTGTTAAGGCTGATGTCATTTCCACCCTGTGCTGAAGCTACCAACCTCAGAGCTATGAAGAAACCCTAAAAAAGAGGAAGAAACCAAGGCAAGTCCAAGATTTAGTGCACACATCAGCATCACTGATCACAGCAACTTTTAACGGAAATTTAGCATTACCCGCTTATCCAGATAACCTTTTCTTTCTGAATCTGCCAAATCCCATATCTGAGAATATAATAATAAAAAAATTAGATGCTATTGATTAAATGTCTTTAGTGTGCACGTGTATGTATGTTTGAGACCAACCTTTCCCAGTGTACTGTCTGGGAGCCCCGACTTCTTAAGGAACTGAGCGGCATCTCCAGCTGATACTTTGCCTGTGTTTGTTGGATCGAGCTATGAAGAACCAATAACAAGGCGATAAGTGGAAACAGCAGGCACAGCTATGGCTTACAACTGATTTTGTATGACAAATCAAATCGCAGCAGTTACTACGAGCTTACCTGTCTGTAATAGTTTTCATATGATGGGTTTCCACTCGATAACTGAAGAAGAACAAAGGGAAGAAATACAACAAACATTATAAATGAGAGTGTGTTAGCTAGCACACGCGCACTCAGCCGTTGCAAAGCTAGTTGTGGTTTAAACGTTTGGAGACTCTACGATGTCAAAGTGGGTTAACACAGCTTTTCACGCTAACGTTAGCTAAGATACGATATGTTTATGTTCATATTTAGTTACTAAGTACCTTTGTTCGTTAGTAAAGTCACCACCTTCCTGACAACAGTAGCTTCCTTCTTCCATTAAACCGTACAGTAACTTTGCTATCCTTAGTACATCTAGCCAACCATGTTAACTTAGCTGACAACGAAAGGTTGCTAATACGGTTCCGCGGGACGATATACACCGCAGCTTGTAAAGCAGAGGTGTGGTGAGAGCTTACAGTCACTGTCACTGTCACTTGATTATGATCAATATCAAAATTTAGAGACTTTTCTTGAGACACTGGATGTTCTTACCTGACTGATAGTCATGAGCGCCGCCATATTTCCTGGTGTCTCGGGAGCGCGCAACGCCCCTTAATCAAACGAGGATGAGCGGGGATGGCTTGAGGAGGACAGGGGTTCCGGTGGGAGTACCGTCTCCATCACAACACTGGAGACACAGCGTGGGACAGCGGCTACAGAGTGGTGATACAGGGGTGGGTTTGAATCCTGTTTAAATGCTTCAAACATAAGTTGTGCCTGTCTGAATCACGGTCAGAGCCCTGACAAAAAGAAAAAAAGCGAAACAGTTTACCCTGCTTATATCTAAAAGGCGGAGTATAGCTTAACCACTACTTCTTTTAATGCCATTGAAATTGATAAACGCTTATCATGCGAACATTTTCGCCCTCAGCGCTCCCCGTAGGCCCACAGTGGTACGAGCACAGCCACTCGTGAGCGAGCTTACCTTGGGCGAGTGCTTTGCTCATAGTTAGAAAGGGGCAGGGCCTGGAAGGAAAGGGGTAGATAGGATACAAGACTGGGGCTTTATGGAAGGTGCAACTCATTCTCATTTTATAACTTTGTCACAAAGTTATAAAATATGAAAAGTCTATGTGAACACTGTACTGTCTGCACGAGGCACCATTTTTAAACAAACCCGAGACTTGTTTATAATCCACGTGCACGTTTTTAAATCCAGAGCCTACTTTGTTGTACTGTACAATAACTAGCAGATTTTCGTTTGACCGCATTTCTTCCAAATACGCATATACAGTGAAAATACGACCAGTCAGTAAGGTTATAGTCTTTTAATAAAAACTTTGGTATCAATAACATTCTGTCCAATAAAAAGAACTGTGACCCTTAGAGATGTCATGTGTCACACCAGAGGCTCTCCATCTGTTTGTCCAGACTTTCAGGATATAATGCAGGTCTTATCACATTTCCATGAAGACATGTTATAGAAACAATTTCATTTCATGTAGATTTCATTCAATTATGCCTTCAAGAGCATGGAAAGGAAAGTAAAAAATCAGTGCCAAAGACATAACCAAAATAAGTTACATTACATTAGTCTTGTTTCCTGTCTGTATTACTTTGTGATTGTTTTACTACAAGTTTTATAGATTACACATCGTGTGTTCAGTTATGTGCGTTTCACAACGCTAAATTTGAATGTCTCTGCAGATCTCTGTTTTGTCATATTTACCACATTTTGGTTATGGTAAACTGTCAAAATACTTTAACAGATGAACAAATGTCCGAGGGAATCAGCAAATAAAGTGTATGTGTAGATCAAGCAAATATCAAGAAAGCAGTGGATGTCAGTGCCTCCTTATTCTCTTATTACAAAATGAGGAATGGACTTTGAAGGTGGAAAACCTTACAATCAACCAAGCTGTTCAGGGGCAACAGGGTAACATCAAGACCAAAATTAAAAAGAAACTATGTCCATTAACACCCAAATGCCCCACTTCACTACATTTCCCCCCGCCCCAAGTCGAGTTGTGTCCATATCTCAGGGAAAGGATGCACAGCAGCCACAATACCCCTGGAAAATACAGGACAGAGTTTCTAATGGCTCATTAAAGCTCATCTTTTTGTTTAACTTCCTCATCATCCATTTCTGATAGTGCCTCCTCTAGGTCGTCTTTTGTCTCTTCGTCATCCTCCTCTTCTTCTTCCTCATTCCCATCTTCGTCTTCATCATCATCATCACCCTCAGTGTCTTGTTCCTTGTTCTTCTCCTCCTCTTCTTTTCGTTTCAGGTCATCTTGCTCTTGCTTCATTTTCCTCTCTGGTTCCTGTGAGGCAAGATAAAAACAAACCCATGTCTCTAGCTATTTAGCATCTAACTGGCAATGGTTTCATGTGTTGTACATATGGCAAGATATAGCTTAATGAGAGTACCAACACGGCATACCTTTGTCACACCCCATGTCTCATTTCCAATATCTTCTGCTTCCTTCACGTCATCTGTGATCAGGAAGTTGTCAAAGATGGTACCAGATTTCACCTGGAATAGACAGTAACAAATGTTACAGTGCAGTTCAACATCACTACAGCAACAATATTACTATTAAATGATAATCTCTTTCTCTCTCACCTGCCAAAGATCAAGGCCTAGAATACCAATGTTGTCGAACTTGTAGATGTTTGAATCAGCATTGTATTCAGGGTTGTCAATCTCAGGATGCACCCATGGGCCTTTGTAGTTGGGGTTGTCAATCTGTTTAGGTTTCCATTCTCCCTGTAATAGAGAAGCCAGTTATCATATTGTAAAGTCCTTTATCTGGTAAAAAGATGCTATATAAATCATAACTCTAGACACTGAAATCCTACATCAGCTTACCTTATACTCTGGGTTGGGAATCATGGGTGGTTCCCACTCTCCATCCATATCCTCATCCCAGTCTTCAGGCTTTTTAGCATCAGGGTCTGGAATGTTTTCAGGTTTGTCCCAGTCCTAAAAAGAGGAAAAAATCAAAACATCGGAGCTGAAAAAACAGAGTGGTAAATGAAATTTTCTATTTGTCAGACCCAGGACTCCTGTGAGAGAACCATGACAGTCAATGTAAAGCAGGACAGAGAGCAAAACTTATCTACATGAGTGAGACCATTTACCTCAGGCTTAGTATCATCAGCATCATCAATTTTTGCACGATCATCCCAGTCCTCTGGCTTCTTAGCTTCAGGGTCCTTAATTTTCTTAGGAGGCAGGAAGTCCCAATCTTCCTCCAAACTACCAGATTCTACCTTCTCGTTGTCAATTTTCACCTCATACGTCTGATCTGGATTCAGGATCAGTGTGTACAGGTGGGTCAGTTCATCATCCTAGAAGAAACCAAGGCATCTGGATTAAGACAACTGCAGAGGTGGTGTATGTTCATATTTTTGCAAATGTATAAAAGTCCCTTTACCTTGCACTTAATCTCTTTCTTAATGAGGTGATTCTTTCCCTTGTAATTGAAGATGACATGGACTTTCTTGGTGCTATAGCCACAGATGTCAGGACCTAGGTGAAACAAATTTATGTTATACTTGTTGCTAATCATTTTATTGTAAGCATTTACTATAACGTGTAACTGTGAACACCACTTACCAAACATGATGTAGTATGAAGACTCTCCATGCATTTCAGCCTGATCCAAATCAGCAGGGAAGACCTTCACATAGCCACCACCACAGTCAATCTTTTGCTCATGCTTGACTGTAAACTGGATGACCAGGGACTTGCCCTCATTGCTAAAAGGCTCAAATCGGGCAGACGTGGCATAGAAACGAGCATCCTGGCTTGTCTGGAGACCTGAAATAGGAAGTACAAAAGAAATATTCAGCAAGAGGAACTCCAAACAGGTTCTCTTGTGCTAACCATAGTAGAAGAGGCATTACAGCATTTAGACTTATTGACTACATTCAAGATTACTGGCATATGACCTATGAATTCACTGCAGAAGTTACACTATGAAGATGACAAAGATTGTTATATAATTCAAAATGACAAAGGTGTAGAGTCAGGTGGCAACTATTGGGATTTTATTTATTCTCTTTTCTTTCTCAAAAAGATTATTATTTGTAACACCGTTACAATTTGACTTCAATAATTACGTCAAAAATATCTGGGTGAGTATTTCAAATCAAATCACGTGATTCTTGTTGTGCCATTAGTGAGTTGGGAACTCAGCCAGCTTACCTTTGTCTTTCTCAGCATCTCCGTAGAAATCGCCAGCCGTCAGTTTCCATTCTCCATAGTCAGACTTGTGTTTGGAGTTCACCCACCTACTTCTCCAGCCATCTGAACAGAAAACGTCAAGTAAGTTTACTGAGGATTAACACCTGCGAAACCTTCTGTTCGCGTTACTTACCAGAAAATGCTAATTGCCAACTGGCCATTCAATGCCGTTACTCTTTGAAATGCAACAGTCAAACTGATCCGAACTGAATCCGTTAAGTTAGACCGTGCAACTTAGGTCATATTTAGAAACTTCGGTGCTACAGCATTGCGTTTGCTAGCTTTGGGGCCTTGCTAGAGTTAGCCGGCTAACAACCCAGTCAAACTAAGTAAGATGAGAAGGATGCTACTTTATACTATCAACGACTGAAAAGGCTTCTTTTTATGAAGAGAAATTGCTTTCAAGAAAAACCCCAAGACGACATTTCTGACAAAGTAATGGAGAGCAGTCATGCTAACATGCAATGAAACGAACTACTGCACTAGTAGACACTGTTGAAAATATTCGTGCTAAACTTACCACTGTCTTGGAACTCCTCCCGAAAGTAAACCGTTGCATGTACGCTGTACACTGCTAATATCACCGCAATTACACCCAAGACTTGCATTTTGCCCGTTCTCAGTCTCACTTTCTATTGCTGATACTACCCTAGATGACCAGTGAATACCTAGCGGAGAAGGAAGAGAAGAGAATATTTTAGACTTGCTCCAGCGAACAGATGTCTGTCTGCCATTGGACAACAGTGTGGTGTGCTTGGACCAATCAAAGTGGACCACGAAACATATGTCCTCACCGGTCACTGATCCAGGGTCGGTTGTTAATGTAATCGTCTGTACAATGTAGTTCTATCAACAATCCGGTGGAGGGTGCCAGATTTCTGACACGAAGACCAAGATGGCGATAGCAGAGGGCAGGAGTCCATAGTATAAGTGTTGTTTTCTGATTATGAGTCATGTAGTTTGGTTTGCAATTAAGCGTGCCAGTAAGCTTATGAATGCAAGAGTTAAGTGCCACAAGAACCCGAGGAACTGAAAGAAACACACTAAAAAGCGCAATTAAATCTTTAACAGGAAAATACAATAAGCAAACTATGACAGTTCACCAGTTGCTTACAGTAACGTGTTGGGTCTTCTCTGGCTCTAACGGCTGTGGCTCGTGACTCTTACGTTAAGCCGTTGTTCATACAACGGCTGGATTTGGACGGAAACTTAATTGCCAGCGGTGGAAAAAAAAGACTAGTCCTTGTTCATTAATTTTATAACCGACACGACAAAAACTGGAAATGTTGCCACCAGGTGGCTATATTTTTATCGGGTGACCGAGTTTAGGTGAGGACAGGAAAATGTATAACCCTTAAATTGAACCGTTTGACTGTAAGTTTGCTAACGGTAAAGGTAAGCTAGTTCAGGTATCACAAAGTAAATGTTAGCATTGACAACTAAGTCATTTTAGAAACCAGAAGTTGAGAAAGTTTCATTTTAACAACTTTTACTCTTATTTTACCAACTTTAAGATTGCACAGTCTTAGCAGTTAGCAGCGACAGTGGTAAATTAGCTTAAAGTCAGTGATTAGTGGTTCAACAGTTAATTACCGTTAACAGACTTAATTTGGCGGTGTCAGTTTGTGGGTTGGGGTGCATCATATCGTGCCCCACAAATAAACAGTTTACTGATGTTATCGCTATCTATCTATCTATCTATCTATCTATCTTTTTTGATTTCTAGAGAGAATATCCTGGACAGAGGTTGGAGGTGATTTTGCTCCACAATGGATTCAAATGACACAAAGACAAACAAGCATGGGTGTCAGGTAAACTGAATGAACCCAATTACATAAAATTTGTTTAGTATACAGCTTAAGCAAATACAGTTACTTGTATTCACAACTCTTGTCTTTCTCAGATAAAATACAAGCAGGCCAGAGAGGAGCGACGAAATCTCCTCACCCCAGCACACAAGTACATAATTGACATCCTGGCTGACAGGCTTTCCTTGGAGCCTACAGCAGTCAAGGAATTTATTTTAGATTCATCTGTGAGTTTTGACTGTATTTTTACAGAATATCCCATCAGAGCAGCAACTTATCCCTGTGATTTTGGACGTTTGTCTCCTTTTTGTGGCCTCAGTCAGGACTCTGAAAACAAGATATATGATGGAGGCACTGAACATTGACTTTAAGAGGATCTTTCTGAATTTGGGGAAAATACCGTCAGTAGCTACTGCACCTTTTTACTTTACCCCCTAGATGGAAACTATGAGCATCATGACACACATGCTTCAACAATTCCTCAAGATTGTGGGGGTGTATGATACTGTTAAAAGCAGTAACATCTCAATGAATACATTAACACGCCATACTGGTGTTAATCTTTATCTGCTATTGTAGTGCCATTGGAAGATACACAAGTCAGATGTCAGACCTTTTCCAGCTTTTCACAAAGGGGGTTTGATGTTGGTCAGAGTTTACTTTATGTATTTCTGGTGTTGATTCATGACATAATACAATATGCATGTGGTGCTCTTCATTCTTAAATTTGTGAGAGAGAAAAAATCTTTCTTTCTTTCTTTTTTCTTGCTCAATAGTTGGCTGTGTTTGATCATTTCTTTGCTGAAGGAGGTCGTAAAGCAATTTCTTTTGTGTATCAAGAGGCTGAGGTCCCAGGAATAGGTAAGCATAAATGTAGAAAGACTGAAATTTTGGGCTGCTGCAAATTATCCCAAATCCCTTACTTTGTTTGTATGTGACTGTTATCATGCTAGTATTAGTAATAGGATAACATGTTTAACATTATTGATTTTCTTCACTACCCAGCCATGAATTGATGTCGGATATCTTTAAGAGAACAATTATTTCTAAAAGGGTCCTTCCTTATTGTATGTCTTTATATTCACTTTATTTAAGATAGGTCACCTCTGTAACTTTGGTATACATTTTTTATCAAATGTACCTGACTGAATGGATTTTTATTAACCCTCATACTAGTAAAGGTTTAAATAATTGTTCACAGAATATACGGGTATGTATGCAGTTTTGCATGTTTGTACAAGCTCTCCATTTCATCAAAAATCATTTGGATTGAATTTCAGAGAGTGGCCGTTCATATCCTGGGGCCACCAAAGGGGAAAAAATACTGAGGCTGTTTTTAGCAGATTTGTCTCAGACATGCCTTACAGGCATTTGCTGCTCTTTCATACGAAATAGCGTGGACCATCCCGTCACTTCAGAAAACATACATGAGGTAAGACTGTTGTGTGTATGTGTAATGTGGTGTGTTTATTGCTTTCCATGATAACACATTTTCCCATTGAATTGTGCTTCTCTTGAATGTGCCTTCCAAAGATTTGTTAATTAGCCTCAAGTTTTAAATATATTTAGCAAAGAACTGTTCTCATTTCATTTGTTTTATTTACATACCTTCAACCAATCAGATAAGACTAATAAGGATTAATTGTCTTCATTCAAGAAGAGCTGGAAGATGCTCTGATGGTTAGCCCTTAAACAGCTCTAACCTTTTTTGCCTTTTGATTTTATTTTTGCAATCTTATCTTGATGCATTACAGGAGACCATTTTTTCAATGGTTGATGCCAGACATGGCCTCCTGAAAGGAATAAGGAATGCCTACAACTTTGTGCTACCAGCTCTTGATGCAAAACAAAACTGGGGTGACCTGGATAAGACAAGACATGGAGAAAAATTCAAGAAGAACTTCAAGTACACCATTAAGCATTGTCTTAATACCTTGGATGGCAAGTCATTTTTTTGTTTGCTGAAATTGTTGTTACATTATATTTTGGCCAAACACCAGTCTTCAACCAGTTCTAATGATCTTGTATTATATCTTGTTTGTGCCTCAGAACTCCAGATGAGCAATGAGAACGTTGTTCATCTGAAAACAGATATTGACCTCTCTAAGTTGACCTCCCTTGATGATATGAAAGTTGCAGCTGCCAACATTGACATGGTGCATCAACTTGAAGAAATTCTGATGCAGTGGTACAAGCAAATCAAACAGGTTGGTTTTAGTACACCTCACACAAGCACAGTGAGCAGCCTCTTCAGACTGACTGGCCGTAGGAACATTGGCCGGGATGAAAGGGATTTGGCGGTGTGGAAATTATTAACTGCTGTCAGTTGCTCTTTTTCTTTTAAGTTAAATAATAATAACAACAACAACAATAATATTAATAATAGAAATTCCCAATAAAAGCTAAAGGAGAGAAGAAAATATCTTCCTTATTATATTTCGGATAAAGATTAATAAGGATGTCATACATATGCTATCTTGGTGCATGTTTAGGGTCCATACAGTTGGTTCAAAATATAAAATGAACCTGCAGATAAGCATGTTACTTACATTTAAATTAACCTCACTGAAGTTATTGATTAATTACTTACACCGTAAAAGGAAACTGTAACCTTTATCTGTATTTATATCATCAGGTCCTGTTGGAAAGTGATCAGTTGAGGAAAACAGATGATTTTGCAGGGCCACTGTGTGAGCTACAGTACTGGCAAAAAATGTCTTTGAGGTTCAACTCCATTGTTAGCCATGTCAAAGGCCCAGAATGTAAGGCAGTGGTAATGGTGCTCCATATCAGCCGTTCCAAGGTTATGAAGGTACTGATACTCAAGTGTTCAACTTAAATAAAGTAATACATATCACCAGTGATTAATACAGCTTTTGGTGGATCTGACAAATAATGTGGGAAAAGTAAAAGAAGATTAATGTCTGTGAAACGTATGCTAGAAAATTACATTAGTTCATAGATTTTGACTGAAAATGATCTAGAGCAGTGGTGTCAAACTCATTCCACAAAGGGCCGAGTGGCTGCAGGTTTTTGTTCCAACCAAGCAGCAGCACACCAGACTTGACTCAGTTAATCAACTGGTCTCAGTCTTCAGACAGTTGATTGGTCAAACTGTGTGCTCTTGATTGGTTGGAACAAAAACCTGCAGCCACACGGCCCTTTGTGGAATGAGTTTGACACCCCTGATCTAGAGTGTAAAAACAGGTGATTCAAAAGTGCATGAAGAAATTGATTGTAATTAATCTGAATAGTAGAAATATAGAAATATAACATAATAAATAAATATAACAATACGTGGCATCACTGATCTTTAATACCTTTTGAAGAAATTGTATCAAGTTAAGATATCACCAAATTATTTCAACCTTAATGTCCAAATGTATCTGTAAGGTAGTTTTCTGCAATTTGAAACCTTAATTTTTGAATCTCTATGGAATAAACGGAAATTGAAAATGCATCTTTGCAGATGTGGCGGGAAATGGATGTCAGTTTAACAGATCGTGTCAATGAAGCAAAAGACAATGTAAAATTCCTGAGCACACTGGAGAAAGTATGTCAACCTCTTTACAATAGTGACCCGGTATGTATAGTCAATAATGCAATGCAATGACTTTCCATTGTTGAGAGTATTTTTTCATTCTAAGACTGATGGATGGCAATCATTTTCACAAGGATAGAAGTATTATGAACTGACAATAATATTGGCACACATATATGTGTGATTGCAGGTCAGTATGATGGAAAGTGTGCAGAATATCATCAATGCCATTCAAATGATACACAGTGTTTCACCATACTACAGTATAAAAAAAAATATATCTGCACTGTTCATCAAAGTAAGTGAATTTTATTCAGTCTCAGAAAAATAGAAGTTGCTCTAGAATATGTGCTTTCATTGGAAACGTCTTTGAAAAAATTTCCAGGTCACAAGTCAGATGGTTACAGCATGCAGATCATATGTGACAAACAATGGCACATGTCAAATATGGGACCAAGATCCTGCAGGCATCATGAAGAAAATGCAGGTGATGATGAGACCTCAATGGATAATATGTGTATATATAATGGGCATATGGATAATACCTGTGCTATCATAATGAGAATTGAATATAACACAATATCATCATAAAAGCATTTGCATGAATTTTTGTCTTTTTGTCTTTGGCAGGACTGTATCTCCTTGTATCAGGAGTATCAGACTTGCTTCCAGAAAACAAAGAAACAAACACTTGATAGGCCTGGAAAGAGGCCCTTGGAAGTTTCAGAGATGCTGATTTTTTGCAAGTTTGACAAGTTCTGCAAGCAACTCGAAAAGGTTTATAGCTTTATTTCATTTGAATACTATTTTTGATTTTAAGTTCTTTCCAAATACTAATAAGTTTTGTCTTTTGTAGATCAAACAAATAATCACAGTGTTCAAGACATTTGAATCTCTTGGAAAATCAAACATTGAAGGCATTGAAATTCTGGCCCGACAATTCCACACTGTTTCCATGAATTTGAAACGGAGGACGTCTGAGATGTTAGCCCCGAGGAGTGCTGATTTTGAAAAGGATTTTGCTGAGTTTATGGTACAAGTGGGCCACATTGAGGTATGAAAAATGTCCTGCTGTTTAGAATCTGCAAGAAGTTGTGTAGGTAGCATTTATTATCTCCTCTCATGCAAGTTTTGTTTGCAGTGTACACAATCATATTATAAATTTGTCTGTCTTTCTCTTTAGACCCGGCTGCAGGCATTTATGAGGTCCTGCTTCTCTAACATCATTTCATCTCGACATGCTCTCTGCTTTATACAGCGGTCAGTATAATATTGTACGGTGGCATAACATAAAGATTCTATGTAAAGATTAATGTTGTGAACACTTTGGCCTGATGAATAGAAAGTTCTAAGAGTTCACAAAAATTTTTTGTAGTTTTCAGAGGCTGAACATTCCTTGTCTGGATACAGAAACTTCCAGCATCTTGGGTCTTATTCTTCAGCGTTATGCATCTGAAGTGAAGCTATTGAAAGAGGTATCGCACCAGACTCCAAGAATATAGTGTACATTTTTGTAAAATGTATTATTATATTATATATGGACATTTTTGATTTACTAAAGAGACTTGCTTCTGTAAAAAAAAATTGTAGCTATATGACAAACAGAGAAAGCAACCCCCATTAGCCAGAAACATGCCTCCTGTGGCTGGACGAATTAGCTGGGTCAGGCACCTCTACAAAAGATTAGAGGAACCCATGTCATATCTAAATGTAAGTCCTTATGTCCTACACCAAATAGTTAAAAAAACAACAACTTAATTATCGTAAAAATATATTTTAATCTTGAATATATCTTGTGTCTTTAATAGAAACACCCTGACATACTGCGCAGCCCAGAGGGACAAGATGTGGTCAGAATGTACAACCAAACTGCCTTAGTACTTGTAGAGTTTGAGTCTGTTCTCCACACAGCATGGATGGATGAAGCGACAAAACTAGGCTATGGTTGGTTCTTGGTTCTAACTTGATATGTTGCTACTCTAGATGGTATATTATAACCCTTGTTATGATGCAGCATAGCATTGGGTTAATATTCATTCAAATACTTTCCCTTTCTTTACTTCATATCAGTCTTGAATATGACACTGCTGGTTCGACACCCAGTGACTGGAAAATTAGTTGTCAACTTAGATCCTAAAGTTACTGAGTTCATTCAGGAGGCTAAGTGTCTGTTGAAGATGGGTCTAGAGATTCCAAAGCAAGGTTTAAGTCTGGTCAAGCTGGAAAGCACAATAAAGGCAAATCACCTCAGACTACAGGTAAATCATATTGTAACATACAGAGGTGCATTTTTTTTCTTTTACGGAGTGGTTACCATCACATAAAATGATTTCCATGATAATTTGTCTCTTACAGACCATCTTGACAGACTATGAGTCCATTTGTGAGAGCATACCTGCAGAATTCACCAGCTTGATGGCTTCAAAAATAAAAAATGTAAGCATCTTATAAATCCTTTGGCATATTTCTTGAAAAGTTCACAGAGAGCATTTCTTTATCCAGCAGTGCTTCCAGAGTTGCTAATTTTTCATTGCTATGGTACTGATAAATTGCAAGGTGGAATCTGTACTTCGCTATGGGGCAGTGCGTCTCACCTGGTCCTCCTTCCCCCTGGACAAGTTCTTCCAAAATGTTGACTCTGCTTTATTTGAGCTTAAACATCTTGTAAAAACGGTATGCTACAGTTTTATTTATTGCCTATTCTTAATATACCATTGCTCAAGAGGTAAAAGTTACAACACACATTTCTTTTGTCAGGTGCTGGATATCTCTAAGATACACATTGCTGATGTACTTAAGGACATCTCAGAGACTGAATTGTTTGAGCTCCCAGGAGATCATGCCTCTTCAATGCATGACCTGATTGACAATAATGAGGTATGGACTGGTATAACCAACTTATTTTTACCCTCAATCATGAAGTAATTATATGACGTATAATGGAAGTGTCAATGTTAATTTTTCTCTTTTAAAGAAACGATGTATGGAGCTAGCAAGAGCCTTGGACCATAAATGTAATCGTGTTAAAGAAGCAGTGAAGGAGCTGAGTAATGTTTTTAGTGCCATTTATGAACCACAGGGCACCAAGAAGACCACTGCAGAATCTGTTTTAGGTACTCTTAAACAGCAGTTGAATGAATTGCTCCTAGTATCTAAATACATAATGTGTGTGTACAATTTTTGTTTTTGTACTGACACACATACAACACACATTACAGGACATAGGGGTGTGACATTTTCAGCAGGGAGCCAGAAAAAATCTAATCAGGATGAGGGAAATAACTTTGACAGTCCCAATAGAGAGAGATCAGTCAAATTTGAGAGGGTAAGTTTGCTTACCGACACCAAAACGTTTATCTTGTGCACAGCTTAACAACAAATGCAGTAATGCCTCACATGAAAATCTTACTTTCAGGAGTTTAAGAAGCTCTACGAGTACTTGACCTCAAGAGTGTTAGAGGCACTGGTCAAAATGACCAGGTTTTCTCTGGAGATCCTAAAAAGGAGGATTTGTCCCAAGTAAGTATGTTATTTGGCAGCATGTACAAAAAGGAGCAATATCTAAGAAAAATTATACAATCTGTTACAGATCAACATCAATCAATGGATCTGAGATGATCCCACTAATAAAATCAGAAGTCCAGGTTGTTATACCCAATGTGGTAAGTTTATGCTACTGATTGATGGCTGATTCATTTCATAGTGTGGTAGTTACTGTGTTGGGAAAATAATCAGAGGAATGATAAGAATTTGCCAATCTTGTGAAACAAAATTGTTGTATGTGTGTCTGGAATTTGTTGTCACCAGGTAATGAGCCCCACCGTAGATGAGATGCAACGAACTATAAATCATCTCATCGAACGGGTGTTGGAAGTTATCAAGGGCATTACTTGGCAGAAGAAGTACAGTAACAGTGGCACAAAGGATGAAGGTTTGTTTGTGTGTATATATATTACAAGAAAAAAAGCTGAAAGTCAAATTGATTGGAATTGGCTTTGTAAGTTTCATGTGTGAATAGAATTTGGTTTATTAATTTTAGTTTAAAATCATGAACAATGTTTGGGATATTTCTGTATATATTTGCCTGTGTAAAATCATCTCATAGGTGAAGAGCATGAGAATTTCTATCTCAGAGTTGCGACGCACAAGGACATAAAAAAGGTAGTGATCATTCTGAAAACAGCCGTCGGTTCCGTGAAAGGAGAAGTGACTGAAGTTCTGAAAAAGTTCAGTCCCTACAGTGTGATCTGGAATGAGGACAAGAACCTCAAAGTCAAGGTTTGTTTTCCTGTGAACACAACATTTTCTTGTTTTGACTTTTAGACAGATATATACTGCATGTACTTTTTATTCATTTCCTTGGGGAAACTTTAGATTTCTTCAAATAACAGCATCATGATTATGTTGACTTTTTAAGGAATTCATGGCTAGCTGCCCATCCTTGATCCAGATTAAATCTAAAATTGAGCACTACAACTCAATTGAAGAAGACGCTGATGATATCAAATCCATCATCTTTTTAATGTCTACTGAGCTATCAACAGGTAAGGTGTTTATCATGAGTTCAAGACTGCAACCAGATAAATTATTTTACAAAACGTTACTAAATGCGTAGTTATCTCTCTGTTACTATTGGAAGCTGCTAAGAGAGGTTGCGCTCATGCATGTAGATGTTCTGAGCTAAATACTAATTCGGTGTCAGTTAACATACTGATGTTAAGATTCATTGGAACAGAATCAGTTATCTGACAGATTATGAAAAATGAAAAATAAATGTAAGCACTAACCCTAAAGATTAAGATATGAGGTGGGAACATTTCTGTTCTTTTTCTTGCCACCTTTTCTCCTGACTTGACTTTCCTGAATCAGAACACATTTGTCTCTATTCGACCTCAAAAGGCAGTCACTTTTAAGTTATGTCTGGATGGAGAACTGTGTGCATGTGTTAGAAGGGAGGAATAAAAATTTTGTCTCTTGTACACAGATCCATTGAAGAAGACCCTGAAAGTTGAGACCAAAGCCTGGAAGAAACTGTTGTGCAAATACCTGAAAGAAGAGTACAAGAAAAAAATGATTGACACCAGCATACATGCTAACAAGTACCTGACACAACTATCTCGCTCTGTGACTAATCTGGAAGATGTGCGCCATGCCATGGGGGCCCTGTCGATGCTTCGGGATACTGAAATTCAAACTGATATGACATTGATTTCCATTGAGGTATGAAAAAGCACAATAATTTGTTTTCAGGGATATAGATATGAAAAACAATCTAATGATGATGTTACACTTTGCAGGAAGCCTTTGAAATTCTGATTAAATATGAAGCAGATGTGACCAAACGAGAAGTGGAGGGGGTGCACAATCTGAGGCATCTTTTCACAAAACTTCAGTCTAAAGCTGTTAGTATTCTTTGTATGTTTAATGTTTTTACAATGTGTTTTTCTGTAAATCATCTGTGATCTTAATTCTGACTTCTTTAGAGAGCAGTGCAAGATGAGCTTGTTCGAAGGCAACCCAAATTCAAACAAAACCTTCTGGAGTGTGTTGCTGTTTTTCAAAGTGATGTTTCCACTTTTATGGAGCAGTATGATTCAGTAAGTGATCTGTTCTTTTTACTTTATTAACAGTGAATGTGTAAGTTTTCAACCAAAGTGAAATGAAATATATTAATAATATGTATGTATGCTCCTGTTTTTAGGGAGGCCCCATGGTTGATGGAATAGCTCCAAAAGAGGCCAGCCGCAGACTTCAGATTTTTCAGGTAGCTGTCAGTTAGTGTAATATCATCCTAAAGTATACTGGTCAATGCATGAAAAGCATTCAAACATACATACAGTACTATATGTAATACACCAAAGATGTTTCAGTTTGAGGTTAAGATGCATTCAATTGGTAAACATTTCTTAAGATCACCCACTTTAAAACAGACTTTCATGTTTTCAATCACTTTTGACATAAAAAAATGTCAAAAAAGAATAAAAAAAAATTAAAATTAAAATGTTATACATCATTATACGGCCAAGCTTTTCTGATGAAGTGGACCAGGTGTTGTCCTTGTTCATTATGAATATACTATCCAAGCAGCTCAATTCAAATAACAAAGATAATACCTGTGAAAAAGATCAAAATGTAGATTTGTTTTTTTTGTTTTTTGTTTTTTTGATTTTTTCATTTCAACATTTATTCATATCCACTGACTTTTTTTTTTTTTTTTTAAGTTTGTCCTTACTTGTATTGAAACGGTCAATACATGTCTCTTTGTACTGGTTAAGAAGTCAAGAAGTCAGAAGTAAATGCCCCCCCCCCTTTTATTTTACCCAGGCTAAATTTGAAGAACTGTGGAAGAATTTCAGCACATACAACTCTGGGGAGCAGCTTCTGGGCTTGCCAGTTACACCATATAACTGTCTACAAAAGAAAAAGTATGATCCTGTTTTATAAGGCTTATCCAATCGTGTAGTGTTCTGTAGTGTATTCAAACAAATAAACCTATTCATTTCTTCTGGTGATTCCAGAAAAGAGCTTGATCTGCTACAGAAACTCTACGGCCTATATGATTCAGTCATGACTAAGATCAGCAGGTACTATGACATTCTGTGGACAGATGTAGATATTGAGAAGATCAATGCAGACCTTTTGGAATTTCAGAACAGGTAATCCATATATTTCTGTCAATACCCCCCTTTACTGATACAGCTAATTTAATTTACAGTGCAGTATCTTATTCAGTATTTACTTACTCAGACTAGTGCTTTGCAGCTTTAACACCAGGGTTTTTGTTTTGTTTGGTTTGGTTTGGTTCTAACTATTTTTAGGTGCCGGAAGCTGCCCAAAGGACTGAAGGAATGGCAAGCCTTCCTGGACCTCAAGAAGACAATTGATGATTTCAGTGAGTCATGCCCCCTGCTTGAGATGATGGCAAACAAATCTATGATGAGAAGACACTGGGACCGGATCACAGAGCTCACTGGGCACCATTTTGAGGTGGAGTCCAAGACTTTTATGCTTCGAAATATCATGGAGGCACCCCTGTTGAAGTATAAGGATGGAATTGAGGTTTGCTGACAGTTTGGAGGATTTAGTTACAACCTGTCCTAATTCAATAGGACAAGAAAGCTGCAATATGTCATTTATAACCCTGGGATTTCTACATTTTTAGGATATCACCATATCAGCTGTTAAGGAGAAAGATATTGAGGCAAAGTTGTCACAAGTGAAAGAAGTGTGGGTTGGCCAAACCTTGAGCTTGATGACATTCAAGGACAGAGGAGAACTGATGCTGAAAGGGGCAGAGACAGCAGAGATTCTCACCATTTTGGAGGATAGCCTTATGGTGCTGGGGTCGCTGATGAGCAACAGGTAGAGAAACTCAATTTTAAACTTTCAGTACGTTCATCATTTTATACAGAGATCAAAACACATTTAAACACTGTATAAGAAAAGATGGGATATATTAAGCAGAAATGCTGCTACTGGACTATTTTGACTATAACTGACAATTCATAGGGGGTTAGGGTTAGGGTTAATATGGAAATAATTTTGGCTCTGTTACATATATATTTTTTCAGACTTGGCTTTCTTGTCTTGAACTTTTGTCCATGTTTGCCTTTTTCAGGTACAGTGCCTACTACAAAGCAGAGATCCAGGACTGGGTGTCCAAGCTGTCAATATCATCTGATATCATTGAACAGTGGATTATTGTACAAAACCTGTGGGTCTATTTGGAGGCTGTGTTTGTTGGGGGTGACATTGCCAAAGATTTGCCACAGGTGCAGGATATGCTTTTCATCTTCATATTTTGTCATTTACAATTATCAGTGAATAACTACTGTTGCCATACTAAAATATTTCCATATCTAGGAGGCAAAGCGTTTTCAGAATATTGACAAGTCGTGGATTAAGGTCATGCAACGAGCCCAAAAAGTCCCCAATGTGGTCGAGTGTTGTGTGGGGGATCCAACTCTGGGAGAGCTTTTACCAGATCTTCAGAAACAGCTCGAGTTCTGTCAAAAATCTCTTGCAGGGTAACAGTTTAGTTTCTTACTTTATGTCAGAAACATCAGTAGGGGTAAAACAAGAAGTTTATAGTAACTGTAACTTCTCATAGTTTTCTCACAAATTGTGTGAGTACTTTGTTGAAGCATACTCCTACTATGTATTTAATTATTTCTTCATTAGTTTTTTTTTTCATATAGATTAAAAAATCATTAACATCTCAAATGCTTTGGAACAAAAATAATCTTTTCCTGAATGACACATACTGTGCACTGTAGATGATGAAGTCTAATTCAACAGGTATCTTGAGAAAAAGAGGCTTCTGTTTCCACGATTCTTCTTTGTGTCTGACCCGGCCCTTTTGGAAATTCTCGGACAAGCCAGTGATTCTCACACAATTCAGGTTAGAATAATGATTGTAATTGCTGTACTTTTGAAATGATCTGTAAGATGTTTTTCTGTCACAAGAACTTGGTTATTTCTTGAGTATGGTGAATAAAAATGAGCAAAAATAATAGTAGTTACAATATTTTTCAGTCACATCTCCTTGGAGTGTTTGACAACGTCAACGAGGCTGAGTTTCATGCAACCGTGTATGACAAGATCTTGGCTGTAATTTCACAGGAGGGAGAGAAATTACCGGTATGTAATTCTAAATGCATGTGCAGTTCGTAAGTATACTGTAATTCTGCGTTTGCAAAATGTTAATGTAATGTGACATTTAATGTGTTGAATTCTACAACTGTGCAGAGGAGAAAAAAGAATATTATAATAAAACTGAGCTTGAGTGAATACACTTTGTACCTTTCCAGACGTGATCACAAGGAGACTGAATGTGTGTTTGTGGTTTCAGCTGGACAATCCTGTGATGGCACAGGGGCCAGTAGAGCTCTGGCTTGGGAAACTGTTGTTACAACAGCAAACTTCATTACACTCTGTTATCAAAGCTTCAGATCTAGAGATCAATGATGAGGACTTCGATCTTCTCTCTTTCCTCAACAAGTTTCAAGCACAGGTCAGACAACAGTGTTAGAAGAAGTATTTTAATAGGTTTCTAAATGTTATTAACGTCCTAATAGATATCAGGTCAACATCAGACTTGTACACGGTATTGTTGTGTTAGATCATTTGATACCATTATGTTTAACAAGTCAGTCTATTTTTTGTTAAAACTATTTAATGTGATCACTTCTCAGACCAGGTAGATTTATCAACAATACATAGCTGGCCATTTCATGATTAGAGTTAGTAGTTAGTTAGGTTAAACCCAGGCAGGGGCCATCGGAAGTCCAGGTCGTATTTACAAAAATTTAGTTCCTCATTTAGTTAGATGCACCTCTAGATGTATCCCTTTGCTCCTTTTTTAGGTGGGCTTGCTGGGAATCCAGATGCTTTGGACAAGAGATGCAGAGGAGGCACTGCAAAATGCTGAAGATGACAGAGAGATCATGCCCTATACCAAAAAGAGATTCCTACAATTACTCAGCATTCTCATTAAACAAACCACTTACGACCTGAGCAAGTTTGACAGAGTGAAATACGAGACACTTGTCACAATCCATGTGCACCAAAGCGATATATTTAATGACCTAGTAGGTTCTTTGAAAAATCTTACTACATCTTTACTGAATGGGATTGTCAAACACTCAGATTGATATCCTGCTTTGTCCCCAGGTCAAAAAGCGAATAAAATCTGTCAGTGACTTCGAATGGCTGAAACAGAGCAGATTTTACTTCAAGGAAGACCTGGATCAGGTCATTGTGTCTATCACTAATGTGGACTTCATTTATCAAAATGAGTTCCTAGGCTGTACTGACCGTCTGGTCATCACCCCTCTGACTGACAGGCAGGAAAATATTTCATTTTGTTAATTAATAATTGAATTCACTTTTAACATTTTGATTTCAGAAATGAGTTAATTGCCTTCTGCCTGCAGGTGTTACATCACACTCTCCCAAGCTCTCGGCATGAGCATGGGAGGAGCACCTGCAGGGCCAGCTGGCACTGGGAAAACTGAAACCACAAAAGACATGGGACGCTGTCTTGGCAAGTATGTCGTGGTGTTCAACTGCTCAGATCAGATGGACTTCAGAGGACTTGGCAGGATATACAAAGGTATCTTAGACAATGAAACAGTGCATCAAGAGTTGTGGTGTGCAATTTCGGTTATCTCATGACATAATCATTTTTCAGGCCTTGCGCAGTCAGGGTCCTGGGGCTGCTTTGATGAGTTTAACAGGATCGACCTGCCAGTGCTTTCTGTTGCTGCTCAGCAGATCTACATTGTCCTGCAGGCACGAAAGAAACACAAAAGCACTTTCATCTTTACCGATGGAGACTGTGTGGACCTAAATCCAGAGTTTGGCCTGTTTATCACTATGGTAGGATATACAAGTGTCCAGGAATTTTATAAGAAATATCTTAAATCCAGAAAAAAAGATTGAATATATTCTATGTGGTGTCATGTTCCCATGTCTAGAACCCTGGATATGCAGGTCGTCAGGAACTTCCTGAAAACTTAAAAGTGCAATTCCGGACAGTGTCTATGATGGTGCCAGACCGACAGGTGGGTCCATTTTCTTGAGATTCTTTTTTTTTTCTTTTGTTCTAGACTTAACATACTGTCTTTTGTCTTTTGTCTTTTGCAGATCATCATGAGAGTCAAATTAGCCAGCTGTGGATTCAATGACAATGTCATCTTAGCCCAGAAATTTTTTGTTCTTTATAAACTGTGTGAAGAACAACTTACAAAACAGGTGAGACTCTGTTTACTAGTGCTAAATTCTCTCTTGAATGATACTTGATACACAACTGCTGCTATTTGTCAGGTCCATTACGACTTTGGCCTGAGGAACATCTTGTCTGTGCTGAGAACACTGGGTGCGAGCAAAAGGGCACGCCCGGATGACACTGAGTCAAGTATTGTCATGAGAGTGTTGCGTGATATGAATCTTTCTAAACTAGTAAGTTACAAGTTACATATTACAATTGCCATTGCATTTCTGTTCTGTGTTGCTGACCATCAGAGATCATATAACAAATTCAAGTGATATTACGCCATGTGGTAAACACTGTGCATCTGAATCTCTGTTTCAGGTCGATGAGGATGAGCCGCTCTTTCTTAGTTTGATCAATGACCTGTTTCCTGGTATCCAGCTTGATGGAAGTACATATACTGAACTTCAAGCTGCTGTAGCCCACCAAGTTGAGCTTGCTGGTATTGTTAACCATCCCCCATGGAACCTCAAGTTGGTTCAGGTATCTCAAAAGTTTTGTATGCTCACCTCCTGTTGTATTTTGTGTATTTTTAAATGATTTAAGTGAAGTATGCCTGTTACTGATATGCTACTCTTACTGTCGTTGCCAGCTTTATGAAGCTTCACGAGTGCGTCATGGCCTGATGACCCTTGGACCAAGTGGAGCTGGAAAGACTACAGTTATTAACATTCTGATGCGAGCTATGACTGAATGTGGAACCCCACACAGGGAGATGCGCATGAATCCCAAAGCAATCACTGCACCACAGATGTTTGGCCGTCTTGATGCAGCAACCAATGACTGGACCGACGGCATTTTTTCAACTCTGTGGAGGAGGACTCTCAAAGCCAAGAAGGGTTTGTAACACAAGCTTTAATGCACATTCAATCCAATATTTTTTGATGTATGGCACAGATTGCCTTTGTACACATACACATTTGAAATATTAATTGAGCAATAGATTGTAAGATCAGCATAGACATTGTAAAAAAATCTTTTTAAATATATTGAATACATTTTTAAATACATTGAGTGAACAGGGCACTATATAAAGCTGGTCATGAAGCAAAAATAATTCAGGATGTTTGTTTGGTCTGGTGAAAAGCAGCTTTTGTTTTGGATACAACCTGTAGAAAATAGCTGTTCTTCAGGCAGAACAAATGGGAAGTTGAAAATGAAGATGAGTTTGATCATTCAGTGGCTTACCACTTTATTATTTAAATATGTATATTTCAGGAGAGTTCATATGGATTGTGTTAGATGGCCCTGTGGATGCCATATGGATTGAGAACCTGAACTCTGTGCTGGATGACAACAAAACACTGACTTTGGCTAATGGTGACCGCATCACCATGTCTCCATCCTGCAAGCTGGTGTTTGAGGTACACAACATGGATAATGCTTCTCCCGCCACTGTATCCCGTGTGGGTATGGTCTTCATGAGCTCCTCAGCTCTCAGCTGGAAACCCATACTCCAGGTGCAACTGCTTTGGTAAAATGTCAAAGAGAAAGTATTTTACTTTACAGTGTTTTCCAACCAAGAGCCTAGGTGGAACATGTGCTTTATGTTGTAGGGATGGGCTCACAAGCGAAATGCAGAGGAGGCAGAAAGCCTTTTGGCTTTATATGACAAGATATTTGAGGATGCCCATTTGTATATGAAGCAAAACCTTAAACCCAAAATGGAACTTTTGGAGTGCAACTACATCAGGCAGGTTTGTATCCAGACAAACATGAATTAGATTATGGCTCTAAACGTGTCTGATGAAACACTGAATATATTATTATCTACTGCCAGTCTGTGAATCTGCTGGAAGGCCTCATCCCAACCAAGGAGACAGGTGGCTTGGCTGGTGACAAACACATGGAGCGCCTCTTTGTCTTCTGTCTGATGTGGAGCCTAGGAGCCCTTTTAGAGTTAGAAGACAGAGACAAACTAGAGACTTATATAAGAGCACATGACAGTGGCATTGATGTGCCTCAAACACAGCCAGGAGAAACTATGTTTGAATACATGGTCAACCCAAATGGTACAGTAATTTTAATGTTTTTAAGTGAGTAGTTTAAGGACTATTTGATCATGGGCATAACAATGTATGTGTGGTAACTTCAGGTGAGTGGTGTCACTGGAATAACCATGTGGGGGAGTATGTTTATCCAACTGACCATGTGCCAAACTACGCTTCAATCCTTGTGCCAAATGTGGATAATACAAGAACCTCTTTCCTTCTGGAGGTCATTGCCAAACAACGCAAGGTGATCTTTTTTCTTTTTTATATTACAAACATCGACTAGTCAGACTGATGCGTTGCAAACTGATGAAGTCCCTTAGATAACAGGCGAAACGTCTTTCTAAGACAAATACAAGTCCAGTTGCCTTTGATTCAATTTGCTGCCCAGAGATACAAACATCAGAACTTTTTTTTTGCTGTTATGTATCTTTGTAAAAGATCCATATTGTTTTTGTATAGGCCGTACTTCTTATTGGAGAACAAGGGACAGCCAAAACAGTGATGATAAAAAGCTACATGAAAAAATATGACCCTGAGACAGATCTGTCCAAGTCTGTGAACTTTTCATCTGCAACAGAACCTATGATGTTCCAGGTAGGATATTTATGCTAGTATTCCCTGTGCTTGCCATGGCTGGTGCAGTTCAGAATAGCTTTTTGTTTGGCAAAGCATTGTTTTATTGTTTGTTTGTTTTTTGCCAATTACAGCGAACAGTGGAGAGCTACATTGAGAAAAGAATTGGAAGTACCTACGGACCCCCAGGAGGACGCAGGATGACCATCTTTGTTGATGATGTAAACATGCCTGTTGTCAATGAATGGGGCGATCAGGTAAGTGTGTGTGCGTGTGTGTGCGAGTGTGTGTGTGTGTGTTTGAGAGTTATAAACTTGTCTGAGTAACTGCTGTGACTCTATAATAGATCACCAATGAGATAGTTCGTCAGATGATGGAAATGAACGGCATGTACAATCTGGACAAACCAGGAGACTTCACCACCATTGTGGACGTACAGATGCTGGCTGCCATGATTCACCCTGGTGGTGGCAGAAATGACATTCCACAGAGACTCAAGAGACAGTTTACTGTCTTCAACTGTACTCTGCCATCCAACAGCTCCATTGATAAGATCTTTGGTAGTTATCCCTCCAACTATACTATTATCAGCATACTTTAGGTTGTATAAAACACTTAAATTTTCTTTCTTCTCTCTCTACAGGTGTCATTGGATGTGGATATTTTGATGCTTGCAGGAACTTCAAGCCTGAGATATCAAATATGGTGAAGTGCCTTGTGTTTGCAGGGAGGATCTTATGGCAGTGGACAAAGGTAATCACTTGGAGGATATTGTGAAATTTATCATAAGGATCAAATCAATCTTTATTCATAAAGCACTCTTCATACAAGTGTGCACAAAGAGCTTTACATGGTTAAAAAAAAAAGCATGCTCCCCACCCCCAACACCCCTATCACACACACATACACACCCACTGTATTACAAACAGAAATAAGGATAGCTTGATATGGCACTGCCTGATAAGCCACTACAGCGTTGAGTTAAAGATCAAGACATTAATATATGGTCATCAAACTTTTCATGCATCTTACTGTGTATTGATAATGATGATCATAACATGATTTAATGATTTAACATTGAAGGCAAAAATGCTGCCCACACCATCCAAGTTCCACTACATCTTCAATTTGAGAGACTTGTCCAGGATCTGGCAAGGGATGCTGAATATAAAGGCTGAGGAATGTGATGATATCCCCACTCTCATGGCTCTTTTCAAGAGTGAATGTACAAGGGTTATAGCTGACAGGTACAGTCCTTTCATACAGTAAATCCCCTTTTGAATGCACCAAGGGTCGCATAAAAGCTAATTAAGGCATTTCTTTTGTTGTAGGTTTATTTGTTTTGAAGACAGAGAGTGGTTTGAGAAGGCTTTAACCCGTGTGGTCCAAGAGCACATTGACCCCAACCTTGTCCCAGAACTTCATCCTGAGCCATATTTTGTGGACTTCCTGCGAGATGCTCCTGAGCCCACAGGAGAAGAAGATGATGATGCCTGTTTTGATGCCCCCAAAATTTATGAACTGGTAACTTGGTATTTACATTATTGATAGATGTGGGAAGCTGTCAGCATCATCTGAGTTAACTATTGTTCCTCCAGGTGCCAAGTATTAATTTCTTACAAGAAAAGCTGTTGATGTATCAGACCCAGCACAATGAGGTTGTGAGAGGCTCTAGCCTGGATCTGGTTTTCTTCATGGATGCCATGACTCATCTTGTTAAGGTCAGTCTAGAAGCTAACCTGACTAATACATATCCTGTTGTGCATCCTGTAATTTAGATTTATTTGAGATGTTCCTTCCTTTAGATCTCACGCATCATTCGAACTGACAATGGAAATGCCCTTCTTGTGGGAGTGGGAGGATCAGGCAAACAGAGTTTGACTCGCCTTGCCTCATACATCGCTGGCTACAGCATCTTTCAGATCACACTGACAAGGTGAGCATGGATAAAAAGTAAAACTACTGTCAGTGAGAGACAACTTGGAAGTTTCTTGTTTCTTAGACTTTGTTTCTTAAATGTTCCACATTTTCTCAGAACATACAACATAAGTAATTTCATGGATGACCTGAAAGTGTTGTATAAAACTGCCGGGGCTGATGGCAAAGGCATCACCTTTGTCTTTACTGACAATGAAATCAAAGATGAAGCCTTTCTGGAGTACCTCAACAATGTTCTTTCTTCTGGGGAGGTAAGGGTGAAAACCTTTGATGTCTCTGACTCTTAAAACCATGGTCACACAAAACAACGAAGTGCCCCTGCCTATAGTATAGTCTTATTAATTCTCATTTCAACAATATATGATTGCTATTTTACACAAACAAAGATGAGAGACAAAATGTAAGATCTTTCATTTCAAATGGAAATGGCTTTTACTGATTCTGATGACTTGATTGTGACTTAACTGTGTCCAGGTCTCCAATCTGTTTGCCAAGGATGAGATCACAGAGATCACTCAGAACCTGATCCCTGTGATGAAAAAGGAGTTTCCTCGTCATCCACCAACTTTTGACAACCTCTATGACTACTTCATATCCCGATCCAGAAAGAATCTGCATGTAGTTCTTTGCTTCTCACCAGTAGGTCATAACTTTTGCATATTCATCACCCAAAACTAATAACCCAGATTATTTGTTTCCATGAGTATTTCTCTTTATCTCCATTTATTTGTTTAAAGTTAGTTTAACGTTGCATTGCACTTAATAAGCAACCTCTGCATGTGTGAATATTCTAATTTTATTTACACTTTTTTGGCTCTTCTCAATAGGTTGGACCAAAGTTTCGCTCCAGATCCCTGAAGTTCCCAGGGTTGACTTCTGGCTGTACAATGGACTGGTTCACCTCTTGGCCCAATGAGGCTCTCGTGGCTGTATCCAACAACTTCTTGTCAGAGTTTCCCATGGTTTGCTCTGCTGCTGTGAAGTCTTCTGTGGTCACTACCATGGGAACATACCATGACAAAGTATCTGAAGCTTGTGAAAGCTACTTTGAGCGGTATAACACACACACACCTGTCACCTGTAGTTAACATAACTACATTTTAGTTACTTCATTTCAAATTTCAAAATATTTGTAACAAAAGCTTAAAGTTGTATGCTGTGTTGTCTTAAAGGTTTCGAAGAAGAATCCATGTCACCCCTAAATCTTACCTCTCTTTTATCAATGGTTACAAAACACTGTACTCAGAGAAGCACAACTATATCAACACACTAGCAGAACGCATGAGTGTTGGTAAGACAAATTTAACAGAAAGGCTATGATGCGCTACTTTGCAAGGTCTACTCTGAGAAAACATTTTAAAGATGTCACTGATCCCCAGGGTTGGCCAAACTGATGGAGGCTAGTGAGTCTGTGGCTGAGCTATCCAAATATCTTGAAGTCAAGGAAAAAGAGCTGGCTGTAGCATCAGATAAAGCTGACAAGGTAAATAATAATACAGCCGCCAATCCTTTGTGACACAAGATGTGGTTTTATGGTCAGGCCTGCCACAATCGACTGTTTTAACAATTTCAGTTAATCTGTCAACTATTGTACAGATTAGTTGATTAATCTGAGCAATGTTTTTTCCACTAAAAATCAAAGTGACCGCTTCATTTAATTTAATTAAACTGTATATCATTGTAGAGGGCAGCACAAAACAAAATGTAAACAAGTTTTTACACATTAAAGTACAGAACTGGTGAGTAGAACCAAAATATCATGATTCAGCAAACAATCAGTGATATAAATCTGTGAAAAAATTTGAATGTTGCATTTTACTGAAGTCATAGATACCTATTATGGACATGGCAGCTCCCAGTTCTGGTAATGAATGGATAGTTATGTGTACCTTGCCTCAAATCATTACATCAGAATTGGGACAATAACTGGTTGTAGCAGTCATGACAGATGTTGGTCATGAATGTCAAAAAGACTAGATGAAAGCTCAACAGCACTTGGACATTTATGTACTATTCATTTATGTATTATTCATCTGGTAATACATTTAATTTTGCATTCACACAGGTGGTGGCAGAGGTGACGGTTAGTGCAGAAGCTGCTACCATTGTAAAGAATGAAGTCCAGGTTGTGAAGGATAAAGCCCAAAAACTTGTGGAAGGAATTGGAAAAGAAAAAGCTGTTGCAGAAGAGAAACTGGAAGCTGCCAAACCAGCTTTAGAGGAGGCCAAAGCTGCTCTTAATGTGAGAATTGTTTTTTGTTTGTTTGATTTTAATATTTGGTTATTTAAACCATTTAGATTATATTTCATGGTATACTTAAAATTCACACAGACCATCAAGCCTGCTGACATTGCCACTCTGAGAAAATTGGCCAAACCTCCGCATCTGATCATGAGGATTATGGACTGCTGCCTGCTTTTATTCCAAAAGAAGTTAGACTCTGTCTCTATGGATCCAGAGCTGCGTTGTGTTATTCCATCATGGGGAGAAGCACTGAAGGTAACAAATCCTTTTTTATGACATTTCAGGTTTTACATTTCTGCTTCAGTTTTTGGTAAGCTCACAAAAAGAGATACAAATCCATATGTATGTTTCAGTATGCATATTCTGAAGAGCAATAATGATAACATTAATTATAACACAATCAACATTGTCTAATTACTCTGTAGTTAATCTAATCTATGACAAGGTTTTCTACAATTTTCTCTCTCCACACTTAAGCTCATGAGTGCTCCAGGTTTTATGACTTCACTCCAGCAGTTCCCAAAGGACAAAATTAATGAGGAAACAGTAGAACTGCTGCAGCCCTACTTTGGCATGGCTGATTACACAATGGAAAATGCCAAGAAAGTCTGTGGTAATGTTGCTGGTCTGCTAGAATGGACCCGGGCTATGTCCATATTCTTTGGCATTAACAAAGAAGTGTTGCCACTCAAGGTAAAATCAGTTTTATTCATAACAGCTTAAAGTTTTTGTAAAGTGGATCTGACATAGTTGACTTTAGTAATTTAGTTATGATTTCAAAAGTCTCTGCTTTAAGCCATTCACATGGTATATAGTGTAGGAGTCTTTTTGATATGATTCTTGTCTTTGTCCTGTGTTTGTTGTCCTTTTTGTCTCCTGTCATACTCCTGTCACCCACCAGAGGTCCTCAGACTTTCCTCCTGTTCCTTGCTCATCCATTTCCCACTTCCAGTTTTTTCACCAAGTAGCAGCAGTGTGTCTCACTTTGTGCTGCTCGTGTTCTGGACACTCATTCTTGTTACCAACCAGACATTTGTTAACCTGTCCTCCTGCCCCTAAGCCTGGCTGGCCTTCAATATTTATTCTGTTAAAATATCTTCACTGCACCAGCCTACTAGTGTCTGTCTTGTGTCCTCTTTGCCTGTGTTCTTATCAGCCATGCCCTTTTTAGCTCATAACTGTATTAAAATAATAATGATCAAAGAATTGTTCTCTTGTTTACCATCTGCTGTGCTTTTTTATCAACTTGCGTGTGTCTAGGCTAACCTAATTGTTCAGGAAGGACGACTGAGAGGGGCTAATAATGAGCTGAGCAAAGCTGAGGCTCAGCTGGCCGAGAAGCAAGCAGAGTTTGACAAAGTAAAAGCCAAATGTGATGCAGCTGTAAAAGAGAAACAGGTGTGGTTAAGCTCAAAAATGCATTTACTCTTTTAAATGTAAATTAATATTGTGGCTCACTTAAAATGTGATGATTTCAGGACTTGTTAGATGATGCAGAGATGTGCAGGAATAAAATGCAGCTGCATCTGCGCTCATTGATGGACTCAGTGGAGAGAAAATTCGTTGGATAGAGCAAAGCAAAGAATTTAAGTCACAGATCAACAGGTGTTTTTATTTTTATTAGCCACCATTATCACCATTTCAAGTTCTGAGTTTTGTTCTGACATTTGCAATTTATTAATCATGAAATCTATATTTTTCATTTCTTTTTGGCAGACTTGTGGGTGACGTGCTACAGCTGACTGGCTTCTTGTCTTACTGTGGACCATTTAACCAGAGTTATCGTGACCTGTTACTGAAGGACATCTGGGAGGCAGAGCTCAGGGCCCATCAAATCCCTTTTACAGAAAACCAAAACCTCATTTCTGCCCTAGTGGACCCTCCCACTGTAAGTGCAACATAAACTTAATTTTGTTTTTACCTCAGTACCTTCTACACAAGTAATTAATGTGATGAAATGCATTCATGCTCCTCTTTATGTTGAAGATAAGTGAGTGGAATCTTCAAGGACTCCCAGGAGATGACTTATCCGTACAGAATGGCATCATCGTCACAAAAGCAACAAGATATCCTCTCCTCATCGATCCCCAGACTCAGGGGAAGACATGGATTAAGGAAAAAGAAAAGGCCAATTCACTCCAAGTACACAATGGAATTCAGCAGAGATGTGTCACTTTCACTTAAATTAGGTGTTTTGGAAGAATGTGTGGAAATAATCTAATCTCTCTCTCAGGCAACATCAATTAACCACAAATTCTTTCGCACCCATCTGGAAGACTGTCTTTCCTTGGGACGTCCTTTGCTTATTGAAGATGTAAGTGAGGAGCTCGACCCTGTTCTTGACCATGTCCTTGAGAAAAATTTCATTAAATCAGGGACCAGTTTTAAGGTAAGCATCTGTAATATCCACTTGAAATCAACAATATAACGACTGTGTTCTCTCTTTAATTCTTGGATTTGACTTTTATAGGTTAAAGTGGGAGACAAAGAGGCAAATGTGATGGATGGCTTCCAGCTATATATAACGACCAAACTGCCTAATCCAGCATACACACCAGAAATCAGTGCCAAGACATCCATCATTGATTTCACTGTAAACATGAAGGGCCTCGAGAACCAGCTCCTCGGTCGTGTCATCCTAAAAGAAAAACATGTCAGTGACTGTTTTTTTTTTTTCATCTTGTACATATTTCACCCTTTGTGAAAAATGTTTTGCCAGGATAAACTTTCTAAAAGTGAAATTTTATCACCTGTTCTTAAATGGGTCACCAATTTTGTCATATGCATCTCAGGACTTCCATAGTCATCACATGAATTTAAGCTCCAGTAATGTAAGAGTTTATTACCTGATTTTAACAGGAACTGGAGGCAGAGAGATTGAAGCTAATTGAAGATGTAACTGCCAATAAGAGGAAGATGCAGGAGCTGGAAGACAACTTGCTGTACAAACTCAGCAGCACAAAAGGTAAAACAGTTACTGGTAAATGTCAGATCCATATAGTCATGTATTTATAACATGTTTCTGTTCATGTGATTAAAGGCTCCTTGGTTGATGATGACTCCATGATTGGCATTCTGAGTACAACTAAGCAAACTGCTGCTGAAGTTAGTGCAAAACTCAGCATTGCAGCAGATGCAGAGTTGAAGATCAATATGGCTCAAGCAGAATATCGTCCTGTTGCATTTCGAGGCAGCACCCTCTACTTCCTCATAACAGAGATGAGCATGGTCAACGTTATGTACCAGACTTCCCTGGCTCAGTTCCTCAAAATCTTTGACCTGTCACTTGAAAGGTATGGTTTCACCAAACATGGGGTTATAACATCTTTTGTACTGTGGACCTTACATACTCCATGCTATACTGTTGTTTTTGCAGGTCTGAAAAGTCCTCTAAAACTCAAAAGCGAATTGCAAACATTATTGATTATCTGACCTTTGAGGTGTTCAGATACACAGTAAGAGGCCTTTATGAAAACCACAAGTTCATCTTCACACTCCTGCTGGCCCTCAAGATTGATTTGCAGGCTAACAAAATAGAGCACAATAAATTTCAGATTCTTATTAAAGGTAAGATAGGCATAATTTCTTAGAAGGTTTAATCTTCTTTTTTGTTATTCGGTCTCCCTAAACATGATCATTTCACGGACTAAACAACAGGTGGTGCAGCTCTTGACTTAAAGACCTGTCCGTCAAAGCCATTCAGTTGGATCCTGGACATGGTATGGCTGAACTTAGTGGAACTAAGCAAACTGACACAGTTTATTAACATCATAAATCAGGTGAGTAAAAGCTCTATGAATCACACATTTGAATCCTCCCAGAAAGGGTCTTTACAAAGTGTTGATATTGACACATTCGGAAGGTGGCTCACAATGGGAAACAATGGAAAGCATGGCTTAATCTTGATGCCCCAGAGGAAGGTGTCATTCCAGATGGATACAATGCCCTTGATGTCTTCAGTAAACTTTTGCTCATAAGGTTGGATCCTGGCGCTGCTTATGTGCCATGTTTGTTCAAATACACAATATGATATTTATTATAATTATCTTACAAGCTTTTAATTTCGACAGGTCTTGGTGCCCAGACCGCACCTTGTCTCAGGCAAGAAAGTACGTGGCAGAATCCATGGGTGTTATGTTTGCTGAGCCAGTCATCCTGAACCTTCATAGCACATGGGAGGAGAGTGACCCTCGTACCCCTTTAATTTGCTTCCTGTCTATGGGCTCAGACCCCACTGAACAAATTGAAGCACTTGCTAAGAAACTCCAGTTGGGTGAGCTTTACAGTCCTCTTAAACTTAAATTAGCTTCTCATTTTAAACCTGAGGAGTTACTGTTTTGCATGTCATTCGCTCATCACATTACTGTGTCCTATAGAATGCAGAGCTATATCAATGGGGCAGGGGCAAGAGGTTCATGCAAGGAAGCTTATTCAGACATCGATGACACAGGTTTTTATTTTCAGTTAATAACGTTGTATGAATGTGTGTTTACAAAGTGATGTCTGAGTTCTCACTTGATCTGTGGTCTCTGTACATGGATGCATGTAGGGTGGCTGGGTCCTGCTACAAAATTGTCACCTGGGCTTGGAGTTTATGGAAGAGTTGCTAGAAACCATCTCAACTGCAGAGACCATGCATGACACTTTCAGAGTGTGGATCACCACAGAACCACACGACCGATTCTCCATCACACTCCTACAGGTGACTCTTTTCAAAGCTGTTATGTGCAGGAAGGTGTTAAGTTATTGCTTCATTTTTGTATGCATACCTAACCTCTACAAATACTGTGTAACATTTACATAAGGAAGTACATGAGCAAGCTTTATGCAGATGTTCCGCACCTCTTTACCTCTAGTCCTCTATCAAGTTTACCAATGATCCACCCCAAGGAGTGCGTGCTGGCTTGAAACGAACATTTGCAGGAATTTCGCAGAACCAGCTGGAAGTCAGCAACCTGCCCATGTGGAAGCCTTTGCTGTACAGTGTGGCTTTTCTCCACACTGCTGTGCAGGTACTGGTCATTTGCAAAGTCACTGATGAGGAAGAAGGGCCTATGTTTCAGCTGATTATAAATGGTCTTGATTGTACACATGATAATTTGCTTCAACACTTCTTTTGAGGAACGACGCAAATTTGGACCACTGGGCTGGAACATACCTTATGAGTTCAACTCTGCAGATTTCACTGCCAGTGTCGAATTTGTTGAAAGACACTTGGATGATTGTGGTCCCAAGAAGGTGAGCATTCAGCAGACTAATTTTAAGGCTTTTTTTATGATCTTAGCTTATATCATCATATTGTATTTTCCTCCCTCACAGGACGTGTCCTGGGTAACTGTGCGGTACATGCTAGCTGAGGTTCAATATGGAGGAAGGGTTACAGATGACTATGACAAACGCCTGCTCAAGTGCTTTGCTCGTGTAATAACCCACTTTTGTGTTCATTCGATTATTGTATGTCCCTGATCAATCATTTAGGCAATGTATCACAATGCATTTGTGTTTTGAATTGCAGGTGTGGTTCAGTAAAAAGATGTTTGACCCATCATTTTGCTTCTACACGGATTACAAAATTCCAGTGTGCAAGACAGTAGTTGAGTACATGGAATATATTGAAAGCTTGCCAGCTGTAGATTCACCTCAAGCTTTGGGGCTGCATCCGAATGCTGATATCACGTAATGAGACATCCAGAAACTATTAGTGATCATATTGCGCTTATAATGTGTGATGGTGTAATGTGTAATATTATGACTGACATTTCATTTTTACTTTCTGTTAAATGTCAACCAGGTATCAGACAAACACTTCTGCTGAAGTGCTTGACACAATCACAAATATTCAGCCCAAGGAAAGTGCAGGGGGATCAGGAGAGACCAGAGAGTCTATTGTTTACAGCATGGCAGAGGACATGTTGGAGAAACTGCCCCCTAATTATGTGCCACATGAGGTCAGTTTGTTCGACCATTGGTCTTTTTGTTACTGAATCTTGAACTGACTAAATTCTGAACACTTTTCTGGATTAAGGTCAAAGAAAGTCTGTTGAAGATGGGATCCCTGAAGCCAATGAACATCTTCCTACGTCAGGAGGTTGATCGAATGCAAAGGATCATCAGCGTAGTACGCGCTAGCCTGACTGACTTGAAGCTGGCCATTGATGGCACTATCATAATGAGTGAGGTCAGAATGTCAATGTCATCTCATTGTTGCACTTTGTTTCCTATATATATTATATTCATATTTACTTAAACATGTAAGTTTCTAATGTAAATTAATCTTAATCCTGAAGTATGATGATTTAATTTTTAAGCTCCTTAAAACAGGATTTTTTGAAGGGCTAAAGAGAAACTATTTTATCTGTACATGACCTTTAGAACCTGCGTGATGCCCTGGACAATATTTTCAATGCCCGTGTGCCAAATCTGTGGAGAAAAATCTCTTGGGAGTCATCTACACTGGGCTTTTGGTTCACTGAGCTGCTAGAGAGAAACAAACAGTTCCACAGCTGGGTGTTTGGTGGAAGACCTAAAACCTTTTGGATGACCGGCTTCTTCAACCCACAAGGCAAGAAACAGATTACTAACTTTGAGCTGCATTTTTTCAATAAAAAGAGCATTTTCACGAGTTGTAAATACTTGTTCTAACCATTTGTAGTTTTCATTGTAGTAAACAGATTCTCCCTGACTTTAGGCTTGCCAAGTTTATTGCTTGTAAGGTGCACTTAAATTAAGAAATCCAACAAATGCTACTATCAGCTGGAGTGGATTTCTATTCAGGTCAATTTATGTTTGTAATGTCTTTACCTGGGGCCATTTACAGGTTTCCTGACAGCTATGAGACAAGAAGTAACAAGGGCAAACAAAGGCTGGGCTCTGGATACAGTCACCCTGCATAACAAAGTGCTAAAGCAGGGAAAGGAAGAGATCACAGCTTCCCCTTCAGTGAGTCAAAAAGCATGAGAATACTAACAACACACCAACTACTAACAGTAAAGCATAAACTCATGTTCAGCCTTCCCTAACATTTATGAACCTGGTTGGACATTTGGATATTTTATTACAACAGTACTGTATGGAAATAGTGACTGACGTGAAAGAAATGAACAGCAAGTGTTGATTATTTTTGAAGACATTAACTATTCTGTCACTGATGACCTTTATCTCAACAGGAGGGAGTTTATGTTTATGGTCTGTTCCTGGATGGTGCTGGCTGGGACAAGAAGAACACATGCCTTACTGAGTCTTCACCTAAAGTGCTCTTCATACCTTTGCCTGTTATCCATATGTTTGCCATCAACTCCAGTCCACCAGTGGATCCTAAACTGTATTTCTGTCCTATCTACAAGAAACCAAGGCGCACAGACCTGAATTACATCACAGCAGTGGTGCTGCCCAGTGGCCTGGAGTCACCAGACCACTGGATCTTGCGAGGCGTTGCTCTTCTCTGCGACATTGCATAGAAGATGACTGCATGTCTCTGTTGGTGTATAATATCGATTAAAAGCAAATAATTCATTCTTATTCTTTTTTTTTGCACTAATGTGAATTGTGCTGTAGCACAATAATTTCGCAGCCTAGGATGAATAAAGTATCCCTGTTTATCTATCCGTCCGTTCGTCCGTCTGTCTGTCTATAGTCAGTAGCGATTATATGGTCATGATAAACCTGGAAAAATCTATGAATTTGAAGTGGCAGTTTCCCATTTGGACAAGTTTTGCCCAAAAAAAGAAAATGTGATTCACAAATACTTAACGACAGAGTGAAAAGTGGTCCTGTTAAAATCGCCCGAGGACAGAATTTGAATTGCGTCTATGTCATTGACGTCACATTCTTACCGGAACCGTTACTGTAGCCTGTTCCTGGAAAAGAAAAAAAATCGCCAATGTCCGAAAAAAAAGAAAGTTTGAATCATATTTTGCTGCACTTGGACAAATATGAGGTATGACTTTAAGAGGACCAGAACCCATTTCCTGCATGTCATGTTTCGCTGGTCTGTCTGAAAACGTTAGAGGCGGTGCTACCTGTGGCAAAGGAGCTAACACCGGCTAGGCGGCTACCAGCCTCGAGACTGGCGGTTGGTGTCGTTGCGTTGGTGCCATCTTTGCATTTTCCGATTCAAATACTCCAGCTGTCAGAAGTACCGTGGACGGCGGAAGTGACTAGTCCTCCTGCTTCGACGTTGGTCGAAGTCATATATTTGTCACTCGGTATGCAATAGCGTTGAAATATGATTTAACATGACATATGAACCCAACTGTCCTAGTACAGCAACCCATTCATCTCTGTTGTGAAAACAGTGGGACTGACTCAGCGACTGTAGCACAACGCTGTCAGGGGCATCAGTGGCATCTTCAACTTACCAGCCAGGTGTAGTGGAAGAAGGTATGACTCCTATTTTAATCAGTTGCTCTTTATGAATTGATTAAGATGTTGATGCCGATGCACAGGCCTTGTTTTGTGTACAGGGTCACAGTAGAGATGAAACCAGTAAAGCCAACCATCACTCCACCTGAGCCCACTCTCACCGCAGCATCAAGAGGAGAGCAGGTAACGTTGCCCCTTGGTATGAAATGCGCTATATGCATAAAGCTGCCGTGCCTTGCCTTACTAGGGAAAGAAAGGCCAAAAGAAGATTAAGGGTTGTTGGAGCATTTTTTTGTCTGTGATACTGGTGCTCTAGTGTGACATACTGGAGGTCTCTACACAGTGTATATGTTCCAAAATCTGCTGCTCATCTCATGTCAGGAGAAATAAAATAATGTCCTATTAAAATAGGTGAAAGATCACAGCAGAAAGTTTACAGCATACAGTTTTTGGAAAGCTGTTTTTCTAAAAATACAATAGGAAAGAGGAAGACACTAATGCCAGATGATAATCTATTGTAAAAACAAACCTTGTGTTGTCTGTGTAGCTTCCCTTTATTTGCATTCAGCACTTACTGATATGGTTTCAAAAAGCAGCATTAGACTTATGTTGTATATTATGCACTTAGTGAGTAAAGTTTACAACATTATATGTTACAGAGAGGTGAATTTAGCCAATGCAATTAAAACAACATGGCACTATTATGTGTGCTACTATGCACAGACAAATAGTGGAGTGGGGTTTAAGGGACGAACATTTTCGCAAAGTAAACACTGTGCCAAAGACAAGGTACTGGCGCCAGCCATCAACCTCCCCCCAGCCCCTGAGTGATCTGCAATTATGTCAAGAGGGGAAACTGGTGTCCCTTTGAAAAGTGTTCTTAATCAAACCCAATTAATTCCGCTCCTTTCCCTTATTATTTCCACCGTGGACCACATCTCACTAGTCAGCCTGTTAACTAGAACCTCGGCCCCAGCGAAGGTCATGCTTGACCAAGCAAAATAACATAATAATGTGTGTAATTAATTACTAGTTCTGGGTGCATCTCTTGCAATTTCTGGATGCTGCTACACTGAGTCTTTCTGACAAAGGTGTGGTGAGAGAGGGTATTCACTAAATATAGCATGGTCAAGACTCTTTTCATCTCCATCCTTTCCTGCTAATCTATTATACCTAACTGCTCAAGCATATAACTGGTGTGAATATTTATCAGCTGTTCTCCCTGCAAAACTAAAGCATAGCAATTAGCAGGAGGGCAGACAGAAAGCAATTATTTTATTGAGATGATTATGTCCTGTCCAAGGCAATTTCATAGTGCAGGGGCACTAAGTGGCCTACTATACTATTCTGTAAAACTCAAACTATCACAGAAACATTAGTGTTATTCTAACAGACAGATCTGAAACATTTAATATGTACAAGATAGACAGTGGCCGAAATGCATTTACACTATATTACATTATAGTACATTCCTGTCGGGATTTGAGCAGCAGCAGCCAAACTGGAGTAGTTTTTAATTTTGTCCTATTAAATTCTTAGCATTAGCATTATCTCACCAAGACTAAATTAAAGAACAACCCTTGTAAGTACTTTACAAGTTTACATTTGATGGACACATCTTTTAAAAAACTACCCCAAGTCCCAAAAATTTGGGCATATTAAGCTTACAGTAGGTTGTCTCAGTACGACACTATTCAACCCCCCCCCTCCCCCAGAAAGAAAGGGGAAAAAAAAAAAAAAAAAACTGGAGCAGTTAAGCCACACAGGCTACTGGAGGGCAATTAGAGCTTGAGCCCTTGTGGCCTCTGCAGCCTAGCGGGCGGGGCCTCCTGACACCCCCGGTTGGGCCTGATGGAGTGGAGCTTCATCTGCCTAACGGCCTGGCAAAGCTCCACAGGCCTGGACGAACACAACAGGCCTCCATCAGACCAGCTTGCTCTGTCACAGCTTACATGGCCTATTGTACGCCAGTGCTCATTAACGGCACTAAGTCATATTGGTGTCTCACTAATGGATGTGTGGAAAGAAAAACAAAATCCACAGTCAAAGTGCCTCTACAGTAGTGCTACTGTAACTTTATTCTGTGTTTTGCACATGGAAAATGAATGTCACAATTTAAAAACTTGAAAGAACTAAAAATTAGTGTATAATTATATTGAAACTGATGAAAAAAAATTATAAACATCCACATATATTTAGAAATGTTTCTTCTAGTAAAAAGACATGTTCCTTTTCATTTCTTTGGCCTTGTAGTCCACTGTTAACAGGGATTTATAACAAAATAACAACAAAACCTGTACATGTGAGGGTGTGGATGCTGCTGTCTCCAAAGGCCAAGATATAGAGATAAGAGGTGATAATTTGAAGTGATGGCGATGATCAGTCCTCCTTACACTTCATTATGGGGTCCACAGTGGACTTTGAGTGTTTTTCTCAAAGTGTTTCTTAAGTACTTGGTAAGTACTGGTACCTTCGATTGGTACTTGATATAAATACTGTAAATCGTTGATGTAGGTATTCATAAAATCTAATTAAATGTCACATTTTGACAAGTAGAGGAAAACAAAGGTAAGGTGCTTTGCAAGCTTCCTATCTCCTTGAGTCCATCAAAGAAGTAGTTTGATTCCTTTCAAGAGCAGAAGAAGAAATACAGAAGAAAGCTTCGTTTAGAAGTTTCACTTCGTTAGCACAGTACACTTGTATCCATTTAATAGCACACACACCAAATGCACATGCAGTGTAAAAAGACACATCCACAGTTTCACCACGACTTAATGTCTGCGTAACGTCAGTGAAACGTCATTTCCTTTGATTTATCGTCCTACAATTGCATCATGCTGTGCTATTTCAAGAGGTAAGAGAGGCTGCCAGCACTCATTAACTTTCTCAGTCTAAATCCACCTGAGTGAATAATTTCTCAACAATGCAATGGGAAGCATCCTTTGCTAAGACTGAAGATAAAGACGGTGCATCACGCCGATAAAAAACAAAACAACACTGATAGGTAGTGCTGTAGTTGTAAAGTAGAAAAAATACAAATGGACAAGTTTGAGAGGAGTTAATCAGGTCCTGAAAAGGGGTTTTCAGGGGCATCTGAGGGCATTCTGTCTATGGCTGACAATCCGAGGTTAATCGCTTTAAAAGCAGTAATTAGGTGTTAAGAGGTGAGTTTGTCTGCTTAAATTAGCTTCCAAGCCAGATTACACTCTGTGACTTCTGATAACCTCCCCCACCAGGACTCCATGTTCTCCAAAAGGCAATTTTAATGATTTAAATAAAATCATAATGCCTTTGAACCCATATCAATTTCAATTTAGATGGAAAATTGTTTTAAAAATACATAATTTTTTGTGCACTTTATAGCAAGTGAAAATATAGTACAAAAATGTACATGCCACACAGGGTGAGAGACCAAATGTATACTAACATTTCCTAGATCGACGGGATAAGGTACCAGCAATCACCCTTAAAGCGCAGTGCAGTGGTCATTACTGTAAACCTCATGTTATGTCTTTAAGGGAGCAGAGAGAGCATATATCCAGGTACACAGTTAGAGAAGGTGTTTTTTTAATATAAAGTATATTTTGGTAAGCCCACCACTCGATTAAGAAAGTAAACTTGCATACATTTGTTGAAATTTGCAACCAGGTAATCACTCAGGAAGTAAAAACAATCCTACCACTGACCACATGGCTCTACAAAGCCTCTCATACACACACTAGACCACATTTTAGTTTGTCTGAGATTGGCCAGAAATATACAAAATTGCAACACTGACATGTATTTTTAGTGTCAAAACATTCGTGTTGAAGATTTTCTGTCACTCAAAAAAGAGTCTATTTCCAGACAGACAGTTTGAGCTGATCCAAACTAAATGGCCCCAGAGATTGGATCATTTGTCCTTGGGGCTTAAACATACTTCATTTAAAATAAATTGAATTTAAGTGAAAAAAAAATCACAAGTAGTTCATTGTGGAAGTTGCTTATCAGCATCAGTGAAAAAATAACAGACTTAGACCTCCTTTGGTGTCATGTATCCTTTCCATTGGTACATGAAACAAACAGTGGAAAAGCAGTTTGTAAACATTCACGGGAGCGGCTCAAAAATCCGTTCACAGCACCTCACCAGATCACATGTGCTGCCAGGTTTTATCCATCGACTGAATGTGCTCTTTGGCCTTCATCCTGAGTGCTGCAATGCTGGAACTCCTGTCGTCCTCCATCGGGTATTTATCATTGAAGCTGGGAGGGCACTGGTAGGGAGGTGGGCCCATAGGCTGCATACCTTGGACCATGGCAGGCGGGGTGTTGAGGAAGCTGTGGCTTGGATAGGCAGGCTGCAGGCCCTGCGGTGAGCCCATGAACCCAGGGATTGTATGCATAGACGTTGCACTGGAGATAGGTGAGGTCAGCCAGGGGTCTAAGGGCATCGGGTTAGCCACTGGACTGGCGTTGAGAGGCATTGGGGGGCGACTGAAGGAGAGCATTGGGGAATCATGGAGCTTCATGGTGCTGGTGTCCAACTTTTCTTGACGTCTCCACTTGGCCCTTCGGTTCTGGAACCACACCTGGAAACGTAATAACATGAGACGATGAGACACAATGGCAAAACTCAAACAATCAGACGTTGGAACCAATTGGAAGAATTTTTAGGCCTTACGCATCCCACAAATAAATCCTGTATCTGCTGATTTGTAGTGACAAAAGATGTGGAGCATTGGTTTTATGATGGGTCTTTACAGCAAAGGACAAAATATAAGAAATATTCTGTTAATTAAATTTTCTATGTTGGACATTTATATGTCAGCAAGTATTTACCTGAACTCGAACCTCAGGTAGGTTGACCTTCATTGCCAACTCCTCACGGCTGTAGACATCTGGGTAGTGGGACTTCTCAAAAGCTCGCTCCAGTTCATGCAGCTGATACGTGGTGAAGGTGGTGCGATTCCGTCTGTGTTTCTTTTTAGTGTGCTCTTCCTCTTTCATGGGATCTGGAGACCCCTCAGCGCCATCCATGTCCTTCTGCAGGTCACTCATTTCTCCATCGCACTTGTCACCAGAGAAAAGGTCTGATTCTTAAATGAAGGAGAAGGTACATATTGTAAATGTCTCATTCAATGAGAGGTCTCTCATTGCATGACTAAAACTGGCATCATTAACCACCTGCAATTTCACAAATTCAAAATGAATGTAGAATTTCTAAGAAACAACTGGTGTGGAACTGGTGTCAAACCAGTAAGCAGCCCTTGAATTTTCCATCTTGACAAAATCTTTTTTGTCAGCCAAAGAGCATATCAATTTAGAGATATAAAGCCATTTTGGTTCCTCCATAACAACTTGGTTTGGTATTTATTTATACCATATAATTAAAATGTTTTGATGACTTTCCACCCTGTCACCCTTGGAAAAAGTCCTCAGTATTTTGATTACTAGTGATAATACTTTACTGAATACTGTTTTTTTTTTATATCAAATGAATCATGACTGAATTATTCCTGATCTAATGTACATTATCTTGATGCTTTTACTAATGTCATTGATCATTTCATGTTAATACATACCCTGATATTCAAAAAGTGAAATCCTCTCCTCATGAGAAAACAGCTTAATGACTGCTGACCCTTTATTACTGTTGAGGGTCTGTGAACCCCAGGGGTTTGGGGGAGTCCAAATGACATCACATCTTTCACTGAATTCTTCCCTTGCGATAATCCCATAGTAACAGATGCTACCAGTTAAAGCTCCAAGTGCCCGCCTCCTCTAATCTAACAAGGGACTTTAGTTGGCCTCTGCACAGGCTGAGAGCATTTTCTCAGAAATTGATGTAGAGCAAGTGAGCCAGGTGTGTGATGCCTCAAAGCTCATTAATCGTACCAAATCGCTTAAAGCAGTACGGTTAGCAGATCATTGGTTTTGAATGAGGATGCCAAGTAGCAAAGGCGTTTGTGTAGTTTGCTTTTGGTCTTAAAAATATGATTGTTCCAGATTGCAGTTTACACCATGAGCATGCTGCAGAATGAGTGGGATTGTGTCTTGTAAACCTTTTTCCAAATGAAAAAAAAAAAGTTTCCTTAGTACTGCGTAACTACTTAAGCCGTGAACCTTGTAGTAACTATCACTTTTCAAGTCACTTTATGGACTTTATGGTATCAGTCATGTTTGTGGAAATGTGGAAACTGTCACTTTAATCATCAAAAGTGTGATGACAGAAAGAAAGAAATCAATCTTTCTTTCTTGGTCTTGTTATTATACTGATCACATGCTGTGTGTGGCAGCTGAGATTATTAAGTTTTAATATTTTCAGCTATTAAGCATAAGCATGCCAGGATAGGTGTGCCCCATAGCGATGGCTATATTCACTCAGTTGTACCCCATAAATACAAAGAACTGCTGCATCTTTTGTTGGCTGAATATGTGTAGTTTCTGTAGTTTGAAGTTGTGGATTGTAAGTGTCCATAGCTCCACAGCACTGTTCTGTTTGTAGCACTTTGTAAGGTCTGTTTAATTGTAATTTTACGAAAGGAGCTTCATCAGTTCATTGTAACTTATTTCAGAGAATATACCTTTTGTTGTTTTGGAAAACTTAAACCAACATCAGCTGAATACCTTCCTAATATCTGAAGGATCTAATAGGATATTTAGGTTATAAGTTGTTATAAAACAAAAGCCACTGAAAATTCAATATATCTTCTAATATCTGTTATCCCAAAGGAGTCCATACTTGCATCAGCCAGATTTGTAGTCAAGCAAAACTCTCATCTGAGTTATCATATAGGGTATTATTTTAGAAATGACAACTTCCCAGAGTTACCAGATACAACACATGAGCTCAGCTGAGTGGACCTTTCTCACAATAAACAAATCAAGAAGAGCACAGATGTAACTAATAACATTAATCTTGGCTCACGTCCTTCCAGGCGTGTCATTAAGTAACAATATCTGGGCCTTGGCACTAAACCACCTGACTGGCGTCTAACTGATTTTCATACACAAAAAAGGAGAAAAAACTGTAACAAGGAAAGGCATATGACATGATGAACACATAACACACTCCCTTTTGAAATGATGTAGTTATTTGTGTTTTCATATAGATTTCAGAGCAGGCAGACAGAATCTAAATTAATCATCTTCTTTTTGCTGCTGATTATATTTCTACTGTGTAGTGCTGTGAATTTCATGTTTTAATCTCTAGAGATCGGCACAAAATTATACAGTGTCAGTCCAGAATTTGCACTTTCGCAAACTTTTGACTTGCACTGTAATTGCACTTAAATGTAGTGCCATGTTCCTGTTTTTCTACTCGACCTGTTTGAATAAAGTGATATTACAGTACTTAACATTGCTGTAATTTCAAAACAACCAGATCAGTCATTATGGCTACTAAAACACTGAATGTTTTTATGGAAGAGCACTGGTCCAGTACATTGTGTAAACGGTGTGGGAGTATTGTGTACTGATCTCATTATCATCCAGAGCAAATGTTTCTGAGCGTTTTTGAGCCTGTAGTTTTGTTTTGAAAAGACTCACCGTGGTAGGAGTGTTGGGAGCTGTCGCCCAGTTCTGGCAGGTGTCCATAGGGGTCTGATGGGACCTGCTTTTCAGAGTGCTGTGGGTTTTCGTCATCAGCTTTTTGGCTGTCGTCATCTCCTACCGAATGGAGTAAAGGGTCCTGGTCTTTAGTGAACCCCAGTATGACATCAATACTGTGGACCCTGCCTCCACCGCTTGAACTGGCACCTTTTGCCATGTCATAGTTGTCCAGGCAACTATCGTCCACAATTCCCAGGGTATCCATTGACAAATGCATCCGATCCTTTAGAGATACTTTCTCTCGTCCTTGTCAGAAAAAAAAATCTAAATTTGCTACCAAATGAGAAAAGGCGAAGAAGCTGTTGCACAGAGCTGTTCTGCTTCACATGCAATAGAGCAGATTTATGTGAAGTGTGAGGGCTGTATCCTTCAAGGATAACTTCACTGAGGGTTCATGTATTGTTTCCAAAGCAGAACAAGCTCACATTTTTATCTGCAAGGGGAAAACAGACAAATCAACATGAATGCTGCAGAGCTGTGCAGTTACATTAAAGGTAGTTTATCAGTAATCTTGTCTGTTTTGCATGTTGTTGTGGAGATTAAAACTAATAACTTGTAACCAAGTTGACTTGTTTCAAGACAAATGACTTTAAATACTACGTGTGAATATCTTTCATAAATTCCTGAATTTCTATCTCAAGAATCTTCACCTGTTAGCACAATTTCTATTACGACTGATAATCACAGTCAAACGTTTTGTTGAAGACATACAGGACTAACAGGTCTGAAGCAGCTATCACATGAAGATTAAAAAAAATAATAAGGAGGAGGAATTCATTCCCTATCGGTTTTTGCTTATAGATTTAAACTTAAATAAATCCAAAGACACCTGAGTACTGAGATAAACCAAAAGGCGAGATGCACTTCTGTACAATATTTTCCATCAACTGGGCATCATGGAAACTCGCTTATCAACAAAAATCATCATTATCATTAACAGTAGTACAAGAATTACATAAATGAATCTTACCTTCCTTCAGGCTCCTACCACAGATTATGCTGCGCACATGTTGTCTCTGTAGTCCATAAGTAGACGAATGACACTAACAACATCTACTGTACGCACTTGTTACTCCCCGTTAAGTCCTTGAAATCCCCTGCACACAAGTGAGCAATGGACCGACTGTTGGAGTCCTGTGCAGCAAGCACATGTAATGTTGTTCTCTCCTGACAAAACTCTCCTTAACAACACAAGACACCAAAGCCTTGAGGGGAATGGTAGTAAAACCAAAGGGTTTAAGAGGTTTATTAATTGGAATCCTTCCCCTTTAAGAATGACTGACAGTTGTTTTCTGGTCAAGTAATTGCTCCAAATGTGTCCTGAATTCAGACCACAGAGGGAGGCCATTGCTAATGAAGCCTCGACAAAACTTTCTTTCAAAAAATCTATTGTCTGAAAGATAATGGCTTGTACTTTTCGCTAATCCCTTCATTATAGACAATGTAAGGGAGAAAAGACACAGAGATGGACTTTTAATTTGAATGGCTACACACTGTAAAGACTTGTATTCATAAAGTAGTTTAATTCAAGTAGGCACCTAATTCTTGCTGCTGCTTTTGGAATGACAGACTTTGATAATAAAATAAAAACAATGTTTGATTACATTACATTGTTCAGAGGGAAAAAAGAACAAGCAGTGTTTTTAGAGTTCCCTGTTTTGGGGATTTTGTCTCATAATAATGAGCTACTATGCATTGCACAGAGCTTATAAGACACACTGTACAGTAATAATCATACACATTTGATGCTGCATTTTTCATGTTTATGCCCAGAGAACCAACAAAAAGAGTGTAAACAAGAAATGAGCTGAGGCGAAGTAGTAAGGGACAGCCTTTTATTTAACCTAATTTATTCAAACATGAGCAATTAGTGGACAAAATTAAAACTGAGCAAAGGACTAAAACTGATCCTGATCCTTATCTTCCCTTTAAAATATTTCACTTGCAACTGTCTCTGACTCTAGATGATGTTGTTTATAGGTATCAAATGAATAAACAGATAATTAATATGGCCTCTTAGACCTATAAACTTTAATCCTGCCCCTCATAGTTCAGAGTGGAATCGGGGTTGGGGGGTGGGGGGTGTTTTATCCTGCAGCCTGCAGGTTTCACCCGGGCCAGTTGGCAGAGCCAAAGCTGTGGCAGCTACAGGAAGTGTTGCAGAGATCAATCCCAGCCTTAATGAGCCTAAAGACTTCACTAGAGATTTCCTCTGACCTCACTCCTCCTATCTGAAGATATATTTAGGAGCTCTATACATGACAAACACACAGTGCAACATGGAAGAGTGGTACAGAAAGTGATTTTTCTGACCCGAGAAAAGAAATTGTCTTTAGAAGAAATATTTTCCACTTGAATTAAATCTCAAGCATCAGCTGAGGCAGAGCTACATCATACTTTTTGTCTTATTTTGCATGTTATTATTTAACTTAAAAATGTGTCTACCTATATTCGGACAAATATTTCTCATTGTTACACCCGTACAATGAGTTTAATCTGATATCTTAATTGATTTATTACAGTGTTGCATGGAGGCACAATCGTTTTCATTTTATATCTTCTGCCATGTATCTCACCAGGATTTTTTAACAGGAAAATTCTAGTCTAAACTTCCAGTACTGACATACGGTATATGTAGCGTGTTCTTGTCACATTTTTGTTTATATGTTTCACTTTTCATCATCAGTGAAGTGAAAGTTTTGCACAGTGCGAGCAGTCACCAGTGTTGTGGGTGGTAAAAGGTTACAACTTCTGTCCAAGGATGCACCATCTAGTCAAGTGAGGCAGGTGCACAGAGTTGAAAGTTGTCTCAGGATGTCTAAGCAGCTGAGGAATTTCAAATGCCAACAAGTTTAAAGCCATATGGCAACACACAACTGTGTTGCCAATGCATTCGCGGAGCAGAATGGGTCAGGTTTAAGTCACTTTGGCTGCGCACCTTTTCTTAGTTGTCGAGGTTGTTTTCCAGGAAAACCCAAACTGCAAAGCCTATTACTTTTACCAGCAAGCAACAAGCTTTGCCACTAGAGGCATGAAATGAAGAACTTAAAGACATTTCTGTGGCACGGTTTGTTGTGAAGTTACTGAGAGTGCTCTGCAAAGCTACTGTCATTTTAATATGTTCAAAAAAGTTGCTTATTTTTTCGCAAGTTTATTTATTGTTTATTTATGTTTTTTTTTTTATATCATGTTAATGACGTTTTAAAATGACTGTTAGTTTTTGGTTCTCTGCTGTTTTCTCTCATGTCAAATATCAAATATGTTGCACCATGATTTAAAAATATCACTTCTAGAAAGGCAAAACATTGAAAAGAGCAGTAATTGCCTTAGTGAGCTGATACTATTAGACAGCCAATGGACTTAATGGATGATGATTAGTCTCATTAAGTGATGGACATGAGAAGGTTCACTGTGAGTGGTTCAGTACATTCAGCTGTGCAGAGAGACAGCATGCACTTCATAATAAATAATAATAATAGTAGAAAGGTTTGACGTATCACACTCATTTCAGACTCCAGCTGGGAATTGAAATTATTGTGCTCAAGCTTGTACACTGTTTGCAGGAGCCTCGATGTGACACTTGATTTTAAATTCACCCAACTCATTAGTTAGTTTTGTGTTTGGGAATGCTGTGTTGCTAACAAATTCTCAGATCTACCTACTTAAATACTTGTGAGATCCTTTTATTGTTTTGGTGCACTTCATCTAGGGTTGCAAAATTTCCAGGAATTTCAGAAAATTTCCAAAATTTCTGGAAAATTTCAGAAAGTTTCCGGAAAATGTCCGAAATTCCTGGTAAATTTCCAGAAACTCTGGAAATTTTCTGCCGCTTTGCAACCCTAACTTCACCAGTGGCAGATATTCATATGAGAGTTTGCGATATGCTTCTAATACCACCCAGGTTGTAGACAAGGGAAATTGATAATCATTTTATCACATTAATATATTAAAGCTGTCCCTCTTTGTTTGTTTCCCCATTATCCTAATTGAGTACAAATTGGTTAAGAGGGTGCAGCATAGCTATCAAGCTCCTTAGTTTTATCAGATGACAATTTAAGCCCCTGAGATCCTATTAGGAAGAAAGCGGCTAATGTTTAAAGGCGCTGCGTCAGCTTACAGGGGGAAAGGGGGATGGGGAGCAGCAGGGGCATGACACAGATGATGGAAAGGGAGGGTAAAACGCTGAGAGGCTGGTCATGTGATCAACTTGAGCTGAAATGTGAAAGAAAAGCTCATCCTGTCACGTCCCAGGTGTCTTATCTCAGTATAGATATGTTCAACTTCAAACTGAACATTTATTTACTACAGAATAATGTGCTTAACAGTGAATTTTTAAATCGACCATATATCACAGGGCTATAGAGGTGGAAAGAGGAAAGAGAGGTGTTTATTTCTTTCAATCTCTCTCAGTAACATAGAGGCCAGGCAAGTATAAACAGTATGTCCTATAATGTGCACTATAGCTACTGTTACTACTGTTATTTCATACTTTAACTTGGTTATCAGTCATTGGGTTGGAGAAAAATATCCATTTGGAGCATTCAGGTAGTTTATCTTTTAATCTTTTGTTTGACACAATAGTGCAAGGAGTTAACCCTCCCTCCATTCATCCAGATTAAGACCTTCCAAGTACTATGGTTAATGCTTTCCACTCAAAATCCAGTTTAACTTCTTTAACATAGAAACATAGCTAATGTCACAAAGGAAGTGCTTCTGAATATATTTGAGACTTCTAACAGAGATTTAAAATGAATATTCAAATAAATCCAATTAAAGTCCTAAAACAATATGAGATAAAACACTAGTCAGGTTAATTTAGAGAAGCAATTTAACATTTGTGAGCTCCACAGCAAATAGCATCACTTTATAGCTGTGATACCCTTGGAAGTGTGGATTAAATGGTTGCAATTGAAATAATTAGCTGTTGTTGGTCAACAAATGAGAGGTGATGCAGAGACAGGTTGGCTCCGTACATCTGAAGTTTGAATTTATTTTACATCTTTGTCGCACTTGATCCTGCAGAAAACACACACACACACACACACACACACACACAGTTTGTGTTGTCAATGGCTGAAACTGTAAAAACAACTGTGCAGCATAGTCACACAAAAAAACTCAAATAATAACTGCAATGTTAATGTATTTAAAAATAGGTTGTTTTTTCCAAGGCTTTTAATGCACATTTCAGTGACTCCCAAATATCTGTCATTACTTCTCCAGCAAGCGCTAAGCCCAAACAAGTGTGTCCAAGCATAAGGGCAGTGCATTTAAAGTTCAAAGCGTAGCTAAAGAAGCAGGCGGCTTTGAGTAAAGCTTTCCTTAAAGATCAGTGTCTTACCAACAGCAGCATTACCACATTACAGTAATGTTGTTAGCAAGGGAAAACAATTTACACTGGGAATGCCTGATCGCAGTCTGTGAGATCATTCTATGAAACATTATCTTATTAATCTAATCAGCTGCTCCCAGTGCACTGGTTTGCTCAGGCTGATTGAGCTGTGGACCATCTCTCATCCATGAATGATCCTGCCTGTGTGGGTAGGAGTAAAAATAAAATCTCTTAGTCTGGTGCAACTAGCAATTTTCTACACGCTTGTACTTCATCCTCATTTGTACTCACGAAGATATGAGTTATGTTATTTGGCATCTAGGCACAGATTGGCCTGGTGGGGGTGCTGTGATTGTGGAGCAATGTAAAGCACTGAAACATATTTCAATGGAGAGAGTCGTTTATGTATAAATCACAGACTACATATCCTGTGTGCATTTATTCATTTTGAGACTGATCTGACTTCATACATTCACCAGGTAATCGTATTATCGAATTTACCTACTTAATCACTTCTTCATTGACAGGTTTATCTGTGTGGTCTGGAAATCTTTACCTTATGTCATTTGTGTTACTAGCACACCGGTAACTGAGTGTACTCTCAGTAATGTCATCATCAGTGTCCATGTTGGTGTAAGATTTGGCCCATGTCTATTTAAGAGAGGGTCTGCCCAGGCTCTGACCCTGTTTTAATAAGATTACCTGCACCAAGAGCTGCACAGATCTGCAGTTACTTGATGTCTTGGCCAGGGCTGCACTCCCTCACCTTATTACCTCCTACTGCTGTGCTATCTTTTCACCAAGGCAGTCTCAGCGTTTACCAAGATCTAGTTTTATGCTTTGTCAAATAGGTCAGCCAGAAAGGAGATCTCATCACTTTTAATCAAACTGTAGCTGGGTCACAGACCTAGATATAAAACAAAATGAGGATTTGTGTTTAACCTTAATTGCAAAGTCAATCAATCTGTAGTTTTGGCATTCAATCAAGTATTACAGATACAGTCATTTACAGACATTTATTGCCTGATGTAGAATATCGCTTAAATCCTATGAAAATTTAGGATGGAAAATAAATTGAAAAATGACCTGTTGACCCTTTGAACGTCTCCTGCCACTTGAATTTCCAGTAGTAAAATGACACATCTCATGCAGACTGCCACACTTTCAGCTCTAATGAGACTTCATTACAGTCTGCCTTTTAACTTAAGTGAAGATAACTAACACATTAGCATTACTTGAGACTGTAAGGTGATTAAATAATTATTGTTTTAAAGCGCACTGGCTAAGAGACATGTTTAATGGTAGCTTCTTGAAACCATGCCCTGACGAGTGGTTACACACAGAGCCTAAGCTGCTTCTCTGGCTAATTTGAGCCCCGAGAAAATAAACCCCCACCTAAAGCCACCTTATAAGCCTGCCTCGCATCCGTTGATGTCACACATGCATCACACGTAGCATAGCCGGGCAAGCAAGCAAGTTCAGCCTGCCTAATGCACACCCACACACATGGATAAAAAACTATGGACAACTTAAGCTGTTGCATTTGGTACAAATGGCACTGAATGCCTGTTATGTCACTGCAGTATATTCCAATAGGTTGTGTACGACTTTAGCGTAATAGAGTTCACAAGTTACAGGTTATTCACAAGCTATTTTATCAATCACATTGTTTGTAGTTGTAAAAAACACTGAGGATGTTTAGATGATTTTGTCTCATAGCAAATGTTTCCATCTTGAGGGGTTTGCTAAAGGAGATTTACAAGGGTTTATCTTGTAATCTTGAAATGTGCAAGACTGGGTGGGTGGGTGGATGGATGGGATCATATTGTATCTAATCTGTTTTCTGCTGTAACACTTAAAATGGCCACTGCAGTGAGGTGAAACCTAATTTAGTTTGTTTGTTTTTTATTTTTGTTAAAGCAATACTAAAGAGTTTTCATTTTGGGTTGAGTTTGGCGGCGCTTGTGAACCAAAGCGGTAGTGTTTTGCTTGAAGGAAGACCCCATTTCCCATGAGCACCAGCGCGTAGTGTCGTAAACATCCTGATCTACCGGTCGCGTGCAGTTTGATTGGAAATTAACATAAGACAGGTCCAAACTAGGGATGGGCATTTCAATCAATATTCGATAATCGCTGGGAACTAATCGCCACACACACACTCTCTCTTTGTCGCTCCTTCTCCTTCGTCATTTGAAATGAGAAACGGCAGCGGAGAATATTGTAACGATACCGCTTCTCATCACGGCGGTACCGTTCAAGTCCTCCTCGCTGAATGGGAGCAAAGTCTCCTCCCGTGGCGTAAAACTACGTCACTATTCTCCGGTACCGCTTCTCATCACAGTCCACGTAGGCGTTCGCATCGACTTCCGTCTTTTTAACGAATGGGGAAAGGGGGAAGTGACGTATGCCGTAAAGCAGTCAGCACATTTGTAGTTTTTTGTGTGTGGAGGGGTTCCTACCATCCACCACGAAGCTGCTTAGTGCCAGTGAAGGCGATACAGACTCCTTCAGGCCATGACAGAGGTGTCATTCAACCTGTTCTAAGTCGATGTACCATCACAAAAGGTCTGAAAATATTATATGGAGGTTGAAAAGTTACTTAATCGACAACTACTGTGTGACGTCATGCCTCGTGCTATAAATGCGGTGGTGCCCTGAGTCACTGAGCCACATTCAGAAGTGGACGTTCAGAGTCAAAGCACGTGCTGTGTATCGTTCAGATCATTCCTCCACTGTTATCTGAACATTTGAGGCTTCTTGTTTTGTGTATTGGTCCATGCTAGTCGGAGGTATCATGTTTCTCGTGACCACATATATCTCAGTAATGCCTTCAAGGAATTTCTTCTCCTTTACTTGGACTAGAATAAAATGATGAAGCCATAACATTTTATAATGATATAGATAAAGGTAGAATCTGGAGGTTTTTGCTCAAAAATAAACACTAGACTTATACAAATTTGCTTTGTTTTGTTGTGAGCGTGGACGTTTCTGGTTGGAGAGTCGGTGTTTTCTCTCTAGTAGGAGGGCTGCTAGCTGTCCCGGATGCTAGCGAGTGGTAGCGGCGGATGCTATTCGCCACGGCTAACACCCGCTAGCTTGACGCTAACTTAAGCTAGCTTCCCAGTTCTACACGAGGCTCCCGTTACCGGTGACGGCCAGGTATCGACCACGGCTCCAGTGCTTCACTCGGACTGTGTTTCATTTTCTTTCCAGTCCCGACAACTACCTCTGCTGCTGCAGGAGGCTGCACAGTTGAGCCCCAGAGGAGGGACCCAGTTTGAACATTTTGTTTACAAATGGCAACGAGCAAACCTCCAAACTCGACCTTTAAAGGTCTAATTCACTGTGAGATAATGATTTGCACAAACACTTAAGGCCACTGCATCCATCGACACTGTATCTTAGGAGGTTTTGGCACCATGTATGAGGTAGTAATTGTACTTACACTGTATGTGTCGTTATACTGCAGACAAGTATTACTTAAAGTAATTTAACCCCTACTTATAGATATTTAGGTCATATTTTCTCTTTTCAGTTGCTTTCTACTGTTTCAGTAATTTATGAATGAAACATTTCCACGTGTATTATGCTTAATTTTTGCCCAGAAAATGTAAAATCCCAGAACTATCAACTAATACCTCCTCTTTGCCCTTCCTACTATAATCCACCCCTTTGAACTCAGGGGTTCACAGTCATCTACCTCCTGCATTAAAAGTCTTCAACTTACCGCCCAGCCGTTGCACCATCACTAACTCTAAAGCTCTCTTCAAACAGACATTATTCAGACCTGCAAGGACAAGCAAAGGGGAAACTGATGGCAGATGGAAGGAAGAGGAATAATGTTAAAATCCCATCAATGTGTAAATCAACAAATTATCAACAGGAGCTGCTCATTATTCATGCCTCTCAAAACAGCACTTTAGCTCTTGTGTGTCAAAATGATTAGACCATATCAGTAACTGCTGCTGGAAGAGCTAAGCCCATAATTGGCCCCCTGTAATCAATGGAGGGCTTTTACCTAGTCAACAAGGTACAATAGGATAGACCCTCAGGATGTAGGCCACAGCTGTCCACTTCACTAACCAGCATTTATTACATAATACACATGAGGTAATGTGGTAATACACACAGATTAAAGCGTGAAAAGTAACAAATTTAAATTTAATCACTGCAGAATTATTATTAAACTTCAACTAGCAGCCACTCAGACTCATTGTATCATGTCTAATGAGGATTATGTTCTCAGATCTCATAGGTTTCCCTTGACTCCACTGAGTGTATGCATCCTCTGTTTCTCCAGAACAAAACTATAAGATAAAAAGGCAAAAAAAAAAAAAAAAAAAAAAAAGCCTTTGTCGAGCTGCATCGTTCTCTGGTGCTTGTGTGGAGTGACCTTAACATAAAGCTGATTGATGCTTTGACATAATATTTGTTAATAGTTAAGAGATACGGTAATTGCGCTTCACAGTTCACAATAGTCAAGAGGAATTTTGCAGGTGTTTGTCATGTTCTGGTGGGACCTCTGTCACTAGTGGATTTGTGATCCAAGGAGACTTAAGCAGCTCTAAGATACTTAAAATCTGATTAGCTCCACTGTTTGCTACTGCTGCCCCTATATTGTCCTCCTGAGACTCAGTATTTCGGGGTTGCTACAGACTTAACACCTTAGTGACCTGAAACGTCTTTACTGAACACAGAACTAATAAGGCTCTGGACAATAAGGTCAAGGACTTACAAAAGGACAGCTCAAGTCCCAGTATTTGGTTGGGTGACTGACAATCACTCCACAAGTCAAAAAATGTCCCAAACTTTCGACTTCTGTACAAGTACTATTTAGCCAGTGGTTTTAGTTTTATAAATCCAAGTGTGTGACCTAAAATAAGAAAACTACACTTTTAGACTAGAAGCCTGTTCTGGTGAAGACTGTCAAGAGCAATTGGTCTTTGTGGTCCCTGTGTTGTTCATCCTATTTTTTCCAGGCCTGTGATTGATTGGGAGATTACTGATGAGATGCTGCTACCAGCTGCTGCTTCAGTGCAGCAAAGTACACTTAGAAAAAGATAAAACTTTCTCCTTTTTGTCCTGCTGTGCTGCTGCTGGGTATGTTTTATAATCCTCCCTGTGATCTTTGTGTTTGTCCAACAATTGTCCCTTAGACATTGACAAAGATGTTGATTTTTCAGTTAGCTCCTAGAAACAATAGCTTAAAATGTCATATACTTGTCAAAAAACCTGCTTAACAGATAACAGTGGAGTCCTCTGATTTTATATTAGATTAGATTAGATTTGTCTCTTTTCTTAATCAGGCATGTGGTCTGTTAGCAGAAAAGAATTGGGTTAAGGGTCTTGAGCTATTACAAGGGTCACCAACTCACTTGTTGCTCCGTTCACTGGCATGGCCTCACCTCAATGAGCCAGGAAACTCATCCAGGAGCAGCCTAGTGACCTCTAGTGGTAGAAATGAGGTTGTGCACTGTGTAGATCAGATGTGTGCTGATGATGAATCCAAATTACAGGGAAATTGTGAGGATGCAGTTAGACATCAGCCTTTGGCTCGTGGTAAACACAACAAATATGACGTGCAGAAAAACATGACTCTGGTTGAAGCTCGTTTTATAAAGGTAAGGTCATTTTGATATTCGTTCTCTCCCTCATTCATGCTCACCAACATTTAACTTTTAACATATGTTTATATTCCAGTGTAAGTGTGGCTACATTAAAATCATGTTTCTGACATCAGCTTTACTGAGGCCACTGAAAAGTGAGTTTTTTGTTTGCTTTGTTTTTGTTTTTTGCCTTAAACCAGAAGGAGGATCACGATGCACAACCAACACAGTTCTCATTCAGTTTGATGGTCAAAGCTGCAAGCACTGGAGCAGCAGGCATCCCACAGGCTGGCATGGTCTCCATGGTGATTGTGTTGTCATCTTCTGGACTGCAGACTGAAGATATATGACTGCTTCTGATCATTGACTGGATTCTGTAAGTGAAAAGTCATTTGAACCATTCAGTAATTACTTCATCTGATGACTGTGGTTTTAGACTTTAAGGTTTGGGTGAAGTCTACAGGAAGATAGTCGAAAGAATTACAGTGTATGTCAATGAGAGTGTTAAGACATGGACTTTGGAAATGCTATATCTGTCCTTTATGTTTGAATGGAAATAGTTCAGTGGATAGTTTTATTTTATTTCACCTGTTGCATTGTAAAACTTGAAGCTCTGAGCTTCATCAGGCTTCACAACATCCATTTCCAGTAAGAAGATTCATGTTGTTGTTGGGTGACAACAACAGTAGCAGTTCAGACACATAGGACAGAGATGTTTATGACTGTAGTTTCATTTCATGATAAAAACTTTAGCTGCCATTGGCCCCTTCTGACCAAATTCAAATACCCAGTCTGTAAGATATACGGTACAGAGGCCCACCCCAGCTTCTGTAACTCAGTAACCACTGTCCTGTGCTCTTAAATTTAATTCTCAAACACTATACTATCAGTACAATTTAAATTTGTTCACAGCTCACAAGTATGTTGGTGAATGTACCAACCTTAGAAAACTAACACACGCTCCCCCCCCCATCTCTTTGCTTGCAGTGCTGCAGATGTGTCTTTAATTGGGAGCCCTCTAGCACCACCTGGTGGCAGGAGTGTCAGTGACCCAGTTACACATGAGATTCATTTTCATATACGTACTGCACATATAGAACTGGTGAATATTTAATGGTACTGTATGGGAGTAGATACAGCTGAACTGTTCCTGGGACTAAAACATCACTGTTATTTTATTTGTGCTTTTTCTGCTACAGGAGATTATTGTTTATTATAGAAAATAAACATTAAACCATCATTTCACTTCACTATTTAAAAAAAACAATAATCTTAAATCAGGTAGTAAAAACCTTGGTAACCTTGGTTTGCTTGTAAATGAGATAAATCAGAACAAGTCAGTACCTTATTTGATCATTAAGAAATTATTGGCGTGTCCTCAAACCCTGAAGCTAAAGTCTAAATTCTCCATCTGTCAACTCTACTGATCTGTGGGAAAATAAATGTGTTCAGTCACAAGTCTGGACAGATTGCAGCATTTGAGTTCTGTGCAAAGTAGCGTTATTAATAGAAAACTAGAAACACACCCAAAATGCATTTATCTGCCAAACAGCCGAAGGCGGGAGAAGAATAAGAAAACTGGCTGCTCCCACTGGGCGTTGAGTGCAGTGCTACTCTGTGTTTACTGACATCGCCCAGAGCTCGGTGCAGCTGTGAGGAGGGAGGAGGAGGAGGAGGAGGAGGAGGAGGGGGCGTGAGCATCACAGTAAGAGAAAAGGAGGGGAATCCATGTCAGGGAGGGGTTTCATTGAGGGAGAGGGAGCTTAAAAGAGATGGTGAGAAAAAGCAAGAGAGAGAGAGCGAGGGGAGGACTGCGTGTGTGTGTGAGAGAGAGAGAGAGAGAGAGAGAAGGGGGACGATGCTGTTGCCAGGGAACAGTGGTGAAGTAGAAACGTCCATCTTTCCCAGCTTGTAGGAGGACAGCAACACATGAAATGATGGATGTGAAGTGGAGCGAATGTGAGGAGAAAGAAAACAGCTGATTGTGACTGTGAGCAGCCTTCAAGGAGTCAAAGAGAAGGTAGGCAGGTGTGATTACATAACCATGAAAACACAGCTCGCATACGGGTGACATCATCACCACAGCAGGATTAGAGGCTGGGATAGGGGCATTAGTGTCGGCAGAGAGGAGGAGGAGGAGGAGGAGGGGGGATTCAGAGGGGTAGATGTGAGGCAGAGTGATGGAGAGTGATCATCACGGGACGAGCTGGGATTATCTTTGGTCCAAAAAAAAGCGTGACTTGATGTGATGGTCAGAGAAGATGAGAGCAGGATGGCATTTATGTCTGTGTGATGACCCTGCTCCTCTCAACAGGGGGGACTCTGCCTCTCTGTCAGCCCTCATCAGCAGCAGCATCAGGAAACAGCCAGAGTTGATACAAATGTCCCACCTGCAGATGCAAACAGTGAGGACCCTCGATCTGATCAGGCAGCTCTGAAACAGAGGAGAAGGGACAGAAAACGGAGCTTCTGAAAGCAAAACAGGGAAGCTTTCAAAACGGCGAAGAGGAACATTTTTTAATTATAGCATGTGAGTACTCTGACTTTTACCTCAGCCATGATTTATCTGCTGATAGCTTAAGACAGGAGGCTTTTTTTTCTTCAGGGCACCAATGTGAGGCAGATCAGTGACATCATGTAAACGCTGCTTCTGTACGTGACTCCATGTCAGTAAGAGAAGGGATGGCAGTCTTGACCGAATACATAGGTCTCCTCTCCACAACTAAACGGCGTAGCACATTCCCTTATTCCTTCAGCCACTCATCAGATGATATCCACAAACATAAGAGCTAATTTTCTGACTAGCAGTGAGGCTAGAGAGATGGCCTCTGCTTCATGTCTGTTCATCAGCCCACCTGGCTCAACTACCCCAAAATGTTCAATGATTGAAGGTCAGGTAACAACAAATAAATGACCCCAAAAAGTTGGCAACGTCTGACCTTGTGAGAATCGAAAAGATAACATCCCTTGATCCTTTGAGCGTTTGGCCCGGGGGGGTGAAGAGTCTTTGAATATTTTATGTAACCTAGTGGTAGAAAAATGTGTCCAGCTAATTTCTGTCAAAGTCAGAACACTGTGAGGGTCAAAGTTACTTCAGTAGATATCTAGATACGTGTTTTAACTTGGATTGTGTAGCCATGAACTGTTTTCGTGGGCTCTGAAGGCTGCTTACCTCACTGCCCTTGTGTCTGTAGATGTGCGTCAGACAAGTTGAGGAAGACTTGGCTTTGGTTCCACTCATATTGTCTCATGCCTTTTATCATCAATGGCTCTATTGATGATTATCTCCCAGCTGCAGCCATGTAAATTATTGCATAAGGCAGAGAAGGAGACATTGTATTCAAATGGAGGATCTACTGCTCCACTGTGGTTTCACTTACTGTGTCAAAGGAGGATTAAGTTTAGTTTCTGTTCTGTTGAGGCAAGAGTTTTTGGTGTTTGATGGATGAAACATAATGAATGGCTCACAACATTGTCTTTGGGAAATGAAGGCTGCTCTGCCATCTGGACACAAATCCCCACCGAACACGTGCTGCTGCAGCCTCGCTTTGTGTCCGTCAATCATCACTAGTGCAGTGTGTGAGCAGCAGAGCCGCGGTGAGAGAGACATCTGCACGCAGACAACAACCCACACGCACTGATCTGCTGTTTCCGTGTGAACTTTCTGCTGCACTCAGTCTTTATGTTTTTTGATCCAGCAGGGGAAATGATTAGTCGGTCTCACTGTGCTTTTTTAAAGATGAGACAATAGTGAGATCAGAGGAAGGCGACTCCAAGTTTGATTTAGCCTTTTAAGAAAGTTGCGATAAAGGAATTCCCCACATGAAACACTATGACTTTACTATGACTTTTGTAAACACCTCACCACACTGCTCCATCATCCACACAGATATATATCTGATATATATGGTACATATAAGTAATATATTATTATCACATACATCATCTGGATATATGACAATATCATTTTCTAACACATGATACAGCCTTCATAACATTTGTGTGTGTGTATGTATGGAAAAGATCAACATAGCAAATTTTATATGGCATTTTATGTTTCAACCATATACTTTAATTCTATATATTTATATGTGCAATTTTACTGAGACAACACACACACACATATACTTATACCTACATGTACACGATATACATGCCTATCTTTAATATTTATATATAATATTAACATATGTCAATGGCCATTGGTATGGGTAGGTACATGTACATGTAGGTGCACTATGTGAGCATAACTTGCAAACATATGAGGCTTTTATTGGTAAAATCTACAGTATATGACACACATTCACTACACTACAGTACGTATTAGTGACACGTATAAATAATAATATTCATTACATAAATGTCAAAGTACAATGTAATATACATATCTATATGGTCTAGACATGTCACTATATGAAATTATTACAATTTTTAATAGGTTTCATACATAATTACAGTTACATATATGTATGTATATAATGTGCATATATTTCATTAATAAAATTAAGTGTATGTACATATATGGCATCTGTGTATGAGCGCTTAGGATGCAGTCACAACACTGACATCACACAGCCTGGGGCCATATGCCTCAGTTGCTGTGTTTTCCATGTGGCCTCTGATGTGTCCCTCAGTAGCACATCAGTGCCGTCCCAGTGGACAAATGGACTGTGGTAACGTCTGCTGCTGCGTGAACTCTGACTGGGACAGAGATGCAGGAAGGACACTCCCCCTCCCCCATGCCCACATTTGTGACACATGATGTCCACTCATGCATCACTGATCCTTGTATGACAGCCTGCGACGCCCGGGCAGAACGTGACACACCGTAAAGCTTTACGTGACATGATTAGAAGAGGACATGAAACCTTAGATGGAGCCTCCTGACATTTCTGATTTGGTTATGTAAAATGGTTTCTGTTCACATCACTATCTGATTTATAGTTGTATGTATGATTTCCTTGTATCCCCCTGAGGGAGTGTATGAGTAATGTGTTTTATTTTTGTCTCCTACCTCAGGGTTGTAGACGGAAACCCAGAGGGACTTAGTTTTACCAAATTGTTATTTTCCCAACTTCACTGAACAGTAATTACCCTCAACGTCGCACTTTAGATTTAGAAACTGTAGATTTTTACCTTTTTTATGTAGTACACATCAGCCAATGGATCTCACATTTGTTAACTGTAAGAAGAGAAAAAAAAAAAAAGAGATAGTTGAAGATGAAGAGGGTAAGATCCTTCCTAACACCTACAGTTTTTCTCTGCTGCTGCTTTCTAGACCATCTGTTCAGAGAATTTTCCAGCAGTGTTAAAAAATGAAGCAGAGGCTGCTGAGACGTCCTGATTTTTTTCTTTTGAGCATGGGACACAAAATCCTACATTTCCCATAATACAACAGGATGGTTTGTTGAATTAGACCCTCCCTGCCTGGTGAACACCCACGTTTTTATTTTAAACTCCTCACCTTTCATGTGTAACGCTGACTGTTTCGTAAGTTTGATGAGCCAAAATTAATCATCTTGATGAAACAATCTGGGCTTGACCAAAATGTGTCAAATTGGTGGAGTGTCCCTTTAAGACAACTGTATGTACTGTGTGCTTTACTGAACTCTAACATGATTTCATCTGTTTGTCGACCTCAGTGAGCTGAAGCCTGTCCTCCCCGGCAGAGGATGGGTACAGCAGAGGCCACTTTACGCATGGACAGCATGGAGGTGAAGGACGAGTGGCAGGATGAGGACTTCCCCAGGTACTCCTGAGTGTGCTGACTGAGACTGAGTGAGAGAGAGAGAGAGAGAGAGAGTTTGTGAGACTCCAATTTATGCAACAAGCTTTGACAAACAGAGCCACAGCCATGACGGAAAATCAGTCACACGTGTTTAATGCTGAAGGGCAGCAGGTGTGTTCTGTCCATGATGTAGTCATTATGTGGTACATGGACAAAACTAGTGACACAGAGTCAGGAATCATTTATTCCTTCGAGGAAACTTACATTCAGCTTGTTGTTTGCTGTTTGCATACATCTATACTTCTATTTGTTTATGTATAATATTGAAGATGGCTACAAACTGCTAAACACAACTCCTCTGTAGAAACAAATGCAAATCGAACCCATTGGTGCTGCTGTGTTTAACTTACCTTTCACAAAGATACTGACAACATAATAACAGCAATTATCCCAGCCGCTCCATCAGCAAGCCTGCACTTGTGCTGTTTTAGGGAGTGTTGATGTCTGTGTATGCATGCTTGTGTTAATGTCTGACTCTTTGTCTGTGTGTGGGTGTAGTTTAACAGCACTATCTACCAAAATCTACTCCCCTCATTGCTTGGCACTGAGAGATCAGCTGCCTTATTATTCTGTTATGTCAAAGGGGAGTTGTAATTAACCAGCAGTGTTTCCAAGGACACTCTTAAATCACAATAACAAAAGACAAGGAGAACAATGGCTGGAGTGACTGGTGCTTTATTTCAACCTCTTTTATCATGTTAATGTTTAAAACTAGACTTTTTTTAAGAAACCAAAACAACTGTTTACTCACCAGTTGTCAGTGTCAGTTCATTTCTTATTTATCCTGTTTCTGTTATCACTGCACTTGTATGTAATGTATGTTTATGTTTTCCTCTGCAGGCCACTACCAGAGGATGGAGAGGTTGACTCCTCATGTGGCCTCACTGACATCAGAAACAGTAAGGAAAATAAACACACACAATCATAGTTTTTATTTTAAATGTTCTCACCCCATTGTTTTCATTGTAGATCCCCCCTCCTCCCTGAATGTGGGCGAGTCAGTGGCCCAGCGTAAACGCCGCACCTTAGTGGCCCCCGACATGAACCTGTCCCTGGATCAGAGTGAGGGGTCGGTGCTCTCAGATGACTTCCTGGAAACACCTGATGACCTGGACATCAACGTGGACGACATCGAGACGCCCGATGAGACTGACTCACTGGAGTTCATCAACAACGGCAACGAACTGGAGTGGGAAGGTCAGACAGAGGTCAAACAAGTGGGAGGAAGTCACAGAATTAGTTAACACATGTCATATGAAATCACCCTCTGGCTGTCCAGTTACAAACTGCTGAAAAGAAAAATACAGTTTCACAAATATAATGTTTTAGAAAAATATGTAATTGATGAGAATCTACTCAGCTAAGACCAGAAACTTTTCTTCTGTGCCACCTTGAATCCAGACGACACTCCTGTGGCCACTGCCAAACGTCTTCCAGGCGAAAGTGAGGAGGAGCGAGACGCATCTGGACGTCTGTGGCGAACAGTGATCATTGGTGACCAGGAGCAGCGGATTGACATGCAGGTCATCAGGCCATACCTGAGGGTGGTCACGCATGGAGGTGAGTCAGAGAACGTGGGCGTCAGGGCTTCTGACAGATCAGCCCTGATAGGACAGTTTTAGATTAAAGCTATTGATCTTCAGTTTTTTATGCAAAAGTGTAGTATATAGATTCAGATTTAATACCAGAAGAAGGAAGTCCATCATTTTATTAATCCTGTGCAAGAATGTGTTATGTTGCAGTACTCCATTCCACATATATAGAACAAATGTAATAATAATAATTATATAACCCCTGTATTCAAAATATGAAAAATGTACCTTGTAATAATGGACAATTTATCCATAGATGATATTTAAATAACATTTACTGTGGATTGTTGCAGCCATTTAATACACCAAAACTGACTGAAAGGCATTTTTCATTGCAGATGAAAAAGATTAATTCTGAATAAATCCAAACGACTGAAGAAAGCAAAGCTGAAATTTGTGTGTGTTTACCCCTGTGTACTGAATAGAGAAACTTTTAAATATCAAGTTATTTCCCACGAGTGTTTTCACTAGTGCTTTCATAAGCATGGAGCAGCCACCGAAACAGCCACCGGCTCCATTAAGGGACATTTAGACTCACAAAGGCAAAGTGAACTTAATTTACATGTCACATTTTATGCACATTGAAATTAAATTGTAACATGATGACATAAAACCCCAACCTTGCACTCACAACAAACACAGCTATTTGAATTTTTAACAGGTAATACTTTTTATTGAAGCAATACAACAGAAAAACAAACTGCTGTTCAAAACTAATGAATCATAAGTGAGCAGTAAATTCATAAATGAGACATACGGGAAAAAATATTATTGCAGCCAGTTCTGTTTTCTAGATCTTTTTAATGCAGATGACATCAACACTGAATGCAAACATTGTGTGTGTGTGTGTGTATGTGTATGTGTGGTCTCTCTCAGGTTACTATGGCGAGGGTTTGAACGCCATTATCGTGTTTGCAGCCTGCTACCTTCCTGACAGCAGCTGTGAGGACTACACCTACATAATGGAGAACCTCTTCCTGTAATATTATTATCACCCTCCTCATTTCAATGATTCTGTCTTTTGTTTCTTAAGTAATTCAGAAAAGGAATGAATGTGCATGTGAATCATCATCATCAGATGTGTTGCTTCACAGTGTGAGTCTGATCTGAGCTTGTTCATCCCCTCATCAGGTATGTTGTGAGCAGCCTGGAGCTTCTGGTGGCAGAAGATTACATGATCGTTTACCTGAACGGAGCAACTCCTCGCAGAAAGATGCCTGGCATCAGCTGGCTGAAGAGATGCTACCAGATGATTGACAGGAAGTAAGATAACACACATTCACAACATCCAAAAAGAATGTGAAGTGATGATGATGATGTCGTCGATTGATTGTCCGAACTGTCTCGTGCAGGCTGAGGAAGAACCTAAAGTGTCTGATCATCGCTCACCCAACGTGGTTCATCCGGACCGTCCTAGCTATCTCAAGGCCTTTCATCAGGTCAGGATGTTTACGATCTCTTAGCCTCTTCCTCCTCCTCTAAACAACTCTGAAAAACAGAGGGAACCATTGATGTCATACTGATAAAGTTTGTCACATCAGTCACGTCAACACAGACATCAGCATCTGCAGTGGTCATAAAAGAATCATTTAATGCAGTAGTCGCATTATGTTGCTGTTTTCTGCAGTGTCAAGTTCATGGACAAAATCCGGTACGTTCAAACCCTGAAGGAGCTGAGCCAGATCATCCCCATGGAGCATGTGCAGATCCCAGAGTGTGTGCTGCAGTAAGTACTCTGAGTCAGCAGGGGTCCCTGTTGAGACACGGCTCCTGTCTGTCAAAGCTTGTTACAACACTGCTGGAGACCACCCAGCACAGTGAAAAGTGTTAATAGACAGATGAAAGATAGTGTTCAACACAATGGCAATTACAACAAAGTGTACAAAAGAAAACAACTTTTTAAAACATTTTAAAGTTGCTCACATCAGATTTCATATTGATTTGGTAACACTCTAGGTGGTTGTACCTCAGAAATCAATAGTTATATCTGAGTGAGACCGAGCCAGAGGCTTTGGGAAGCACTGCAGTGAATGCATTAACACTTTAGCACAATAACTGCAGAAATTATCTTTGGATCACCTTCCACAGATGATGTTTAGCAGTGTACCAATGGTGAAAGTGTGTTTTTGCAGTGACACATTAGTCATATTTCTGTTTCTCCACTTTTTAAGGTATGACGATGAGAAGATAAGGGCCCAGAGGGAGAGGTGAGGAATAGATTTTCAGATTTAATGTCACAGAGTTTTTTATTGCATGCTCTTTTTTTCCTGCAGGTAAGAGGAGGTATTAATATTTGCCTGTCTTACCCACAGACTCGAGCAGGACCAGCAGCAGACCAGCTCAACTGTGTCTAAAGAAAGGTGACCTGATTTTGCAGCCTAGGCAGTTCAGTGCCATTTGATTACATAAAACCTTTTCCTGCAGCACCTGATATGGAAAATATTCAGATACCAGTATTTGATTTTAAAGCATTGATGGCTTTCACTCATGCACAGTGCAACGTAAGTGTTTCACGTCATACTGAAATAACCAACCTTTTTCTCACACACAAAAATGTGATGTAAATAGCTGAATAATTTCTGCACTTACTTAGGTAAACTTTGGAAACAGATAACACAACCTAATATAGCCTAGATGACCAAGCAAAATATTGATATTTACTTAAGGCTTAAATCTAATCTTTCACTTCCAGGCCAAAGTCAATGATCGCAGAGGTTGGCTGTGACATCTGACATTAAGGTAGGAGCTCTCCTGCACTTACGTACCTCTCCATCAGCTTCCCCCAGACTGGTTTGTAATGTCAGCCTGTAACTGTAACTTATCTCTTGCATAAAGGGAAATGTTCTCTTGCGTGTACTCACAAATGTTGAGTGCGCAAAAGAGACGTGTTACAGTAAATCACCGATGTGCTGGACTGGTGTGCCTGTCTGGTGTGTTGTGACACTGTCCAAAGGTCCAAAGGGTCAGCTCTCACATCAGGGGCATCCAGATCCAGTTTACAGTAAAACACAGAGTCAGCCAGAAAGAACAAGAGGATGAATCTTCAATATTTTCAGCCCAGCTCAGTGTGCATCACACTTTGTGGCAAGGAAAAGTGGAGTAGTTTCAGTACATTATATGTTTTGATGTGATGATGCAACTTAGTAATTAAGAAGAAGAAACAACCAAGTCCAGTTCCCCCCTGGTCTCTGAACTGAATATACTGTTGTGTGATTACTATTAATTATCTGAACAAGTGCAGCTCATTTTCACTTTTGCCAAGTCATGTTACAACTCTTTAAATTGACACTGGATGAAGGTCCAAGAAATGTTAACTGAGCCTCCAACATCATATTCCCCCATACCGTGTGTTACATAAAGCACAGCTGCTCATCTCTTTAAGCCTGTCTGCTCACAACCAATCGATTCTATTTTTAATGAACTGTGCCACTGAGGTCTGGCAAATTGATCTGCGTTGCACAGCATGTCCTGAAATCGGGGGTAAAATACCCACCGCAGCAGGTCTGGGTGAGTTAGGGATTATTTTAGAAACTCCCACCCCTCTGCACAGCCCTGTGCTGCTGACCGTTCCTATCAGCGTCCATATATCAAAGGAGCTATCAGCTGGAGGACTGGGCGACATCCCAGGAATGGACACAGGCACCAACTCCTAACCAAATGCCAGCAGAGGAAGCAGGAGCAAAATAAATAGGCAAACTTGATATGTGTCATGTTGGATTTAGTTTAGATTTAGTGCATGCCCACTGACTCACTGCCAAACCTTGGGATGGTATTAGAAATGTAACATTTGTGGAGATGCATATGCGTCAGCTGATAAAGGATAAAGGTGACTGAGTTAAACTTTCTGTATTTGCATTACAGAGTCTTAAATGGAAGAAGCAGTGGGCAACATTCATTCATTTACAAGGGGAGCCACTACTACTCACTTGTTGTGCAGGATTAAATCTCCTGACTGGATCCATCAGCTGCAAGACAATCACTTTGTTTTCAGCGACATGTCTGCTTCTAAGTTCATTTACGCCAAAGCATTACAGGATATAGTTAGATCAAAATGTTTCCGCTCCCTGCATGTCAAGTAGAGCCTCATCTACTGCATGACTTCAACTATATAATTGAAAATTTATGGACTTGGATGAACTTCACATTTGCCAACAGAGCTTGGAAGGTCATGTAAATATTATATATATTTTTTCAGAAAGGCATTTGCACAGATATTTGGGTTTTGATATGAATGGCATGAGTATTGTTTAGTAATAAGGCTGTTTACTGAAAAATAATGTGCAATGATATTGTTCTTAGACCTACAGTAGATGTTACCGATGCAAACGTGTGTTACAGTTTTCAAGTTCTCCAGAGTTTGATATGCAGGTGGCATGCTTGTTCATATCCTTCCTGTTTCTGTTACATGTTTTTGTCGGTTTTTAAGTAATTTGCCATCATGTTTTAAAAGGTACTTTTACAAAACTGAAAGCATACATTGTTACAAATGAAATATATTTAAAGAGAGAGTCAGATGAATTGCTATTATTTATGAAAATGTGCCATTTACTGTTTGTAAAAAAAAAAAAAAATATAAACCAGTGATCTTCAAGAAACTTTGTCATCCACCTCTTGTATCAAGCTTTGATCTCAGATACCAATAACAAGAACAGTCCAGTCCATGTACAGTAAAGCTTGTTTGCATCTGTTTTATTGCGTCCAGCTCCACTTTGGTCCTGAATGTTTTTTTGACAGTTCTCAATGACTTATTATAGAGTATAATTGTGATTTATGAGGGTGGTGGCCAAGTCAGAGGATGCTTTTTGTGTCACCTGACAGTCCTGTGCTGTTTTTCATAGGGGTCATTTGGACTTGATACTCTTGAAGTGACCCTTTATTTTTATATGCAAGGTCACTGTGATCACTAGGTTTGAGCAGGACATGTAAGTCACTGTAGCGACTCTGTTGTCTGTCAGCCACCCAGGAGGTTTTGAATATTAATGTTTACTTTTGCGGTATATCGTGCAAAATCAATCAGTTTGATCAAGTAGGTATTGATTGGTTTAGAAAGAAACGGAATAAATTTTAATTTCATGTCTCTTTCCCTGTGAAAATGTTGGCACTGGAACAGTAACACTGGAAAGTAAGAAACCTTGTGTTAATATTCGTTAGGCTAGCTTTTCCCTTTGCTTCCAGTCTTTATGCTAAGCTAACACCTGGCCTTCCTTCTCTGGATTCCCGTCCGGGACATAGAGCAAAGAGCCAACTAGTTTTCCAGTCACGGATAATGGCGGAATAAGTAAAGTGTCCCGAAAATTAACTTCATCATTCTCATTTTTTTTGTGCACATCTATATTTACAACTAAACTAATCTTCCAGCGGTAAGCTAGTTCACGGTCAGCGGTTTTTCCAATTAGCCGTGAACGCGCCTCAAAGCTACAGCACCTGCAAGCAAGATGGATAATTAACGACGGGAGTCGCCGAAACCCCGCAGAAATGTGAGTTAAACTATCTCTCACATCCTTTACATTAACGTAGACCGCTGTTGGTTGCTTAATGTGGTGTTTATTATTATGATAGATAAAGGTATTCTTCCTGAGTCGTTATTAGCTGTTGAATGGCGGGTTAGCATGTTGTAGTTGACTGAGTTTGCTAGCTAGCGTGTTCCTCATGAAGCTAAAGGTTTGAAGTTTGTGATTAAACCGAGGCGGAGCTAATGTTTCACATGTGTTGGTGGTTGCTGGGAGTTGTTTAATAATTACTAAGAAGCTGGTGGCAATTTCCAAAAAAAGGAAAGGCTCAGCTGGAGGTTCAAGTCAATCACCGACTGAACACATGCTAAGTGGACTATTTTTTACTTTGCTAGCGTTGTTGCTAGTGACAGGTGAAGCCCAGTGTAGCTTGGTTTGGTAAATCGCTATAAAAATTACATGACAACTACCTGCAAAATCCAGGGGCAGTAAATAATCATAGCAAATTGAGCTTCGTTTGCTACATATATTGATTTGTTTATCAGTGGAGGAAAGTATTGGCCACTGTTAGGTTATGTGTGTTCAGATGCCAGTGGTTGTTGGTTTATACTTTAGTCTGGCCAAGTACTGTCCACGCCATCAACTTAATCACCTGTAGAAAACAGTGGCAGGTGGAGCCCTGGCTCTTATATCTGCTATTTTCCAAGTTCCTTTAAAGCTGGAAATGTTGATGATTTAATTCTGTCACTGTGATTTAACACATAAACGTGAACAGACTGTATAGGGAGTGTTATTTTCAAGCTCCACATGGATATACATTTATTCATCTAAATAGTGGTCAAGTTTGTATTTCTTGTGGGTGTAAGAGGGGAAAAAAGCATGTGCACCATATGCTTCTCACAGTGGGCCATGTGGTGTCCTGTGAAATGTCTGAGCGCATATGTGGGACAGTTTTGTAATCCCATATTCATAAGCAATGTATATCATTAACTGTTTACTAACACCAGTCTGCTGCAACACATCAGACCTGCCAATCACTTTGATATAAGAGTGGAGATAAAATACTATCGCCGTTCGTCACATGGTGTCAAACCAGCATCACGTTTCCATTGAGACCGTCTTGGTAGAGAAACATGAAACCAGTTGCTCTGATATCAGCGACTCAAAGTTCACCTCCTTCACACCTCCACTTACAGATAAAAACGGCTGTAACACAATTCATTCAAATACTGTAAATCAACATTAGCACAAGATTAGACCGCATGCCTGTGTAGGCGTGTGATAAACTATACTGATAAGCTATTTAAAGGCTTTTTTTTTTTTTTTAAGTTCAAAGAAAAAGACTTCTGCTATCAGACCTACAGCCGTGACTCGAGACATTGTGGTCACATGGCAGGTGTCCATGTACTCCAGCTGGTTGCATCAGAAATATGTGTGACGCAGCGCACACACACAGACACATAACAGCCAACTAAATATAGTGCTTCTGGTTTTCACCCACCCAGAGCTGTGTAAGCATGGAAAACTTCCACCATAAGATCCAAATAATGAGGTTTTTCTTTATGCTGTAACACTCATGTCTCAGTAAGTGTATGTGGCTTTTATACTTATACACTGAACAGTCTTTGCCTCCTCTCCATACAGTGCCATGTCTAGACAAAACCTCCCTTTGGAAACATGGCAGCAGCATGTTCATTTTTTAATAATATTTTCATATTATCTTTATCTCTATTTAAAGAATTGACGAGCTGAAAACAATCAGCCTCACCAGTCAGCTGACACTTTGCTGTCTGAGGCACCACATGTCTGGCTGTCTGTCTGTCTGTCTGTCTGTCTGTCTGTCTGTCTGTCTGGCTCTGGCTCTTTCCAAACAGAATTAATTTTGTGATTCACAGCTTAGCTGCAGCACCACATCTCTGATATCTTCTAAGAACTCGGTTGCAAGTGGGATTTGTGGTGCATTTAGTTGGCCAGTGTTCGCTGACCCCTGACAGCAGGTGGAAAATTAGGGATCTACTTTCATGCAAATGTGAGGCTCCCAAGTTGCCCTCGTCTCATTGGTGCTGCAGGCTGCAAAGCGACGGCTCACTGGCTGTATTGGAAAAGGGGCTGATTGGTTTGAGAAGCTGTGACGCAGCAGCCAAATCCTTTATATGCCTGACAGGGAGATTGTCTATCAATGAAGTAGTAAGGGGGGGGACGTCTGCGGCAGAGGAGAGCGAAGGAAAGGTTTTTACAAGAAGCCTTTGGTAGTGAGTGTTTGCGTTGGCCGGGTTCCCTTCTTTTATTTACCGAATTCCAGAGGTGACCAACACACAAAAGAGCTAAAAAATGAAATTCATCATTGGCATTGGAGGGTAAGTCTCATTCAGTTGAATTACCTTGTCGTCTGTCGTTAAATATCATCAAAAAACAAAACAAACAAACTGGACTTTAACTCTTGTATGGTATAAAATTCATCCTAATTTCAGAGTGACCAACGGTGGGAAGACCACTTTGACTAATAGACTACTAAAGACATTACCTAACTGTTGCGTTGTGCATCAGGATGACTTCTTCAAGGTAAGACACATTTAACTAACCTTCCTTTTGAGCATTATGTAATTTGATGTTTATTGTAAAGCTACTGTACTACTGTTTCTTGCATTAATCTTAATGAGTAAATGAAAGTGTTTTTTTTTTTAAATATATTTCATTTGCTACGTTAAATTTGCCCCTGAGGACATTTTGTGCTCAGAAATAATCCGCCAGTCTGACCTGCAGATGTCCTGTCATGGCAGTAGCCTAGTAATACATCTGGCTGATTGTCTCCTGGACAGCCAATGAAAGGGCTGAGCGTCCCCACTTAAAGTGAGACTTTGTCCAACCATGTTGCAAATACTGCAACCAACTTTTTTTTGCATGACCCCTTAACCCCTGGCTTAAAATGAGCCCGAAGATTTTTTTTCTACCACAACCTACTTGTCGTGCTGCATTTAGGGATGGTCGACAACTCAGCAACAACACTGACATTTTTTTTTTTTAACCTGATATCAAATGTTCTTTCTCTATAGCAAAACTACAAGAGTGTCTGCGAGGGCCACACAATTGGAGAACATTTAAACCACTATTTCTGAATCGCTAGAAGCTGCACTATTTTAAGATACTTGTCGAAATAGTTACATCTGAGATAATCCTTCCGTTTCATCACACATCACTACCCATCTGCAAAGTTATAAATCAATTTAAAAGAGATGACACTGTCCTTAGGTGTAGCAACCAAAATTTCGCAAAGCACCACGTTGGGGAAAAACATTTTTAACCGCACCAAAAAATAAATGTCACCGTGCGCTACTTTTGGTGGAGACGAGTCCCTGACTTGTCCTGTCCAGGTGTGATCAGCTCCGACTGATTACTAGGTTGCAGCAATGTTTTATTGGTGACTGTTATTTCAGAAACCCGATCAAATAGAAGTCGGGGAGGACGGCTTTAGACAGTGGGATGGTAAGAATGGATTTCGCGTAGGAAAACCATGCAGTAACGTACTCTTTCTTTCCTGCACATTTCTGTAGTTTGGTAACCAATCAATCCTAAACTTTGTGATAATTTGTCATCTATTCTGTGAATGCTACAGACATTCACTAACCGTGACTAATGTGTGTTAGAGCACATTGGTGAGGAGCGTTGGTTGCATGTGTGGTGAAGCCTGCTTTTCTCTTTTCTCTCCTTGTTCTGTATCAGTGATCACTGCCCTGGACATGGAGGCTATGGTGAGCACTGTGAAGGGCTGGCAGGAGAACCCAGTCAAGTTCGCCCGCTCACACGGTGTCACTCTGTCACCTGATGCCGAAGAATCCGACTCTGGGGAGAAAGGGATCCATTTTCTCATCGTGGAGGGGTTCCTCATCTACAACTACAAGTGTGTTACATGTATCAGTCTCATTTTTCAACGCAAGTTCTAAAATCTAACCTACAGGCCTGTTGACCTCTAAAACTTTTGACTAATCTGAGCTACCTTCTGCAGGCCCCTAATTGACGTCTATGACAAATGTCTCTACATTTCCATTCCTTATGAGGAGTGCAAAAAGAGGAGAAGGTAATAACAAGCTCTTGGAGCATCTATGACTTTTGCCACTTTAGCTGCAGACACAGGCTATAAAATGACTTGATTGTGTTTCCGCAGTACAAGGACATACACAGTCCCTGACCCCCCTGACCTGTTCGATGGCCACGTCTGGCCCATGTACTTGAAACACAGGAAAGAGATGGAGAACAACTGCGACAGAATAGGTTTGTTATCTCAGGTCTTCACCTTCAAGAACTAAATATCAAATAAACTGCAAACTAAAAGATTCAAGATCCCTGTGAACGACTCTTTCATTCCTGACTTGTCTTTTTTCTGAACAGAGTATCTTGATGGGATGACATCAAAAGAGGAGATCTATACCACTGCATATGAAAGTATTCAGAACTCCCTGCTGAACAACTTATAGGTAAGAGCAAAAGTGACATAAAGTAGTTGTGGCAGATCAGTAGTAAGTCCCCCTCTCAGTGTGATTAACTTCTGTCCTTTCCCTCTCTCTCTGCAGCAGGACGGGGTCAACAGCGGATTGTGTATAGACTTGTAAATATAATTTTTGAGTAAATGTTTAACATCAGCTCTGTGCTTCTTGCCCGATTTGTAAATAGTTAATCATGTAACTTATTAAGAACTAACGGCAGAAGTGTTGTGTTTTGTATAATCTGTGTAACTTGTTTTTCTAAAAGATAAGCCACCTCTGGATTGACCAGTGTTTAACATCAGGGAAGGATCTCAACTCCGATCTTGTACTGTATGTCAGAATGAAACGCCCACTGGGACGATTTCTGTTTCGCAACTTAAAGAAATGACTGAATCCCCTTTTCTGGTTCCTGTGTTTCTTCACAACTCATCACACACCCACTCACTGAGGTTCACAGTCACAAAAGTCACGTTTTATGGCACAAACTTTTCCGTGCTACACAAGACAACTGATAACACAACACAGCTCTTGAATGAGCCTCATAATCTCTGAGATTAGATTTCAAGCTGCAATAAAAGTTCCCACCAAACTGTGATGAAAGACGGTTTCTGAATGAAGACAATAGATGAATTGTTTTAGTTTACAGGAGGGAGTAAGGGAAACTAGAAGTAATTCAGTTTTACCACCACTGAAATAGGGTTAGGGTTATGAAGATGACATTTGAACTATTTGGTAACTATGAACAAAAAATTAAAAGCAGCATTGTTTAGTATTGTTCATCAGGTTAATACTGGCCAAATTAACCAAGGGGGGCATTTCACTGCAAAAGACAGAAAGAGTAGATACAAGGGACTCAACATGCACCTGTTCAAGCACAAACTGAGAATCATGTGATATTCTCTAAAATGCTATTCCCTTTTTACTTAACCCAGTGTAGTGTCGTCACCTGAGAAGCCGGCCACAGGCAACACCAGTGGCATCCTCAAGGTCAGAGCCACACTGACACCGCTGGCTTGAATTTAGATGTTTCTAGGAAAACTTTGTTCACATTTCCTGCTCTGCTTACAGCACACCTAATAACATTAGGTAAGACCCTTTTTGCTGCTGTTGCTCAGTCAGTGGTGGGAATATTCACATCTTTAACATAAAGCAGCTGTACAAGAAGTTTCAAGAGTAAAAGTACTCACAGTACAATATCCCCTGTGACTAAATCTTAATAAATGGTATGATTAGATTCATTATAAGCAGTGTTTGTGTTGTCGCTGCTTGAGGTGAAGCTTGTGTTAACGTTAAAGTTTTTGTCGGTGTTTTAATCTTATAGTTAACAGTTTAGTCCAGTGGCTCCTGAGCAGCAGTCCGCCCCCTTCAAAGAGGCTCAAGATAAAACTGAAGTGTTGTGAGGTGAGTTAACTGTTTGAGTTTATATGTGTGAATAGTTTTAGCTCTTTGGGCAGCACACAGTTATTTTTGAACAAAATCATCAGAGACTTTAAGATCTTAGAAGTTTCTTTGGTGGAAATACGTAACAACTCTCAAGTGTATCTCAAGTGTATCAGTGTATAAATGTTGAAAAGCCAAAATCAAAAGGCTGTGAACCACTGGATTTATGTTTAAATACATGTTGTATTAAATAAGCTTGTGTGTTTTTTTAAGTATCTCAAAGATGTACCACAGAAGCTGAGCGAATGTGATCTTAATTAAGACAGAGTGGGTTACCACCTCTCCAAAAGATCAAAAGGCCTTTTCAACAGCGCCCACATTGCTCTGCACTCAGCCAACACTATCCACACATAAATGAGGAGAAACAGCTGTAAACTTTCACTTTTATTGATATTTTGAGATCAAAACCTCTGTGAATTATGTCTCTAACCTTGAAGGCTGCACTTCATGTCTAAAGTGTCTGACTGTTGCAGCATAAAACACCTGACCTGTGTCAGGCCAGCAGGGGTGTCTGAGAAATAAAAGGATTTATATTGAGAGCACATGGAAGCAGGTATGCTGCCTATTGATAACTCTTAATTGTCACATAGCTTTGAGCTCGGACGACCTCACACTGTACATCGCCGTGAGACGAGCCTGGACAGCTCAGTTCCAGGAGCTGGCAGAGCTACACAGGGTGTGTTTGGAGGAGTCGGGGTCTTGTGATACGTTTCTGAAAGTCTTTACATGCCAACATTTGGCCTGGAGCACAGGGCGAGATGGCCCGTCAGTTTATATTTAGGCCAAGTGCCTGGGGTGTCAGGGGAGTATATTTAACGAGCGCACACACACCCACTTGAAGCTCCACAGGCCCGTCTGAGTCAGGGGCCAGTCCCCACACGCCACCACCGGCTGGGTAAGGTGACAACCTTGTGGGGTGGCATGTGCTCCCACGTCATCTGCCGCCATGACAACCCCCAGGGTTGTCCATATTTGGCTGGAGAGGCCGGGACACAGGAGACCGGGGGGGATGGGGCATGTGAACAGTTGTGGTCATGCCACCAGAATATTTATGGCCGTCTCACTGAGACCAAACTATGTGATTTAGTAAATCCATTCCTGTGCAACACCTGACATGCCTGATTCAAACATGTAGGAGTGGTAAATAAACATTTGATGAATAGCGTATAACACATTATATGTAGAAGTGCACAGCTATAAGGACGGTGTAATGTTGTATCTGTTCCTACAGCAGTCCACAGGAGGAGTTATAGTTTGTAACTACATCATAGTGTGTTGAAGTATTTATTATAGATTCATATACAGTAATATATATTATGTATTATTATGGGCATCTCTGTAAAACCTGAACACTTTGCCTTAGGTGTCTTATTGCTTCAGTGTTAAAAGACCACGAGGTGAGCTGAACAAGTCACTGGCACCTGATTGGCTCATAATGACCTAAAGCCTACAATAATAAATTACATCTGGTGCTAATCTATTATTTTAAAAGTCACCTCCGCCCTTGTAATCAGAGGATCTGAATCTATTCTTAATTACAGATTTACTCCTCTCTGACATGAGATGCTTCAAATGATAATGAAGAAACTTTTTTTTTTTTAATCCAGCAGTATAATTAGCATAAATCCAGTCTGCAGGCCAGTCTGGGTTTTATATCACATCCTCTCAGCCACGTTGGCCAGCGCTAGGATATATGTGAGTTAAGTCCACACCACTGACTGAGGAGCAGAGGAACAAAGATAACATGATTTAGGAAATAAGACCTTTTTTGAAACTGTGATGAAAATGACCTGTTCATATATGAAACGCACAGTAAAAACATGGTCAATTTAAGAATATCATTGTCATTTATCATTATTTCTGTGAGTATGTGCGCTTTTATGTCACGGCCAGTAAAGCTAGTACTAATTTTAACTCCTTAGCTGCTGAGTTGTACTAAAGTGTTTGCAGCTAGAGTACTTGAGTGAATGTACTTAGTTACTTTCCACCACTGCACTCTTATCACTGAGCTTCAGACGGAGACGGTCCCTCATTCTTAAATCTGACATTAGACTGCACATGGTTGAAGTTGGAGCCAGCGGCCGAATACATTCTCTGAATAGATCATATGTGGAGTGTTATCAACACTAATTTGTCACGTGTAGCTGAACCTAAACATGAAGACAGATACAGTGACATGTTGCTCAAAGCTGAAACATAAGGAGAGCTGCGCAGGCTGTCTTTGGTAAAAGGTTAATCAATGTTAAGCAAGACATGTGTCACACAAAACCTGATGATCATCTGCTGCCCTGCAGCTGTCAAACGCCCTGCAGCTCATTATTCATCACACATCTCTATTTTCATTCACATTACACTGCAAAAATCCACAGTTTATTTAAGAATTCAACACTTTCTTTGCTTTCAGGAGGAACTAAATATACACATAACTGCAAATTTACCCACAACAGAGGTCATTCATTTTCATTGTTCACACATTTTTTTCAGCATCTCACCTGTATTGTCTCCCCATGATCTGTGGTAAACCCTCTGGATCTATCATTTTACTCCTCAGACTGGCAGTGTGAGGCCTCAGGGGGAAGACAACAGGTGTATTCCTTGTAGGGGAAGCTTTCTTGTGGTAAAACCATTTTAAGACCATCATCTTCGTTAAATCTCACAAGAAGCAAAGCCTGGATACCTAGATTCATGGGATAAGATATATTCAAAGCGTAAATGAATTAGTCTTTCACACAGCAAAGATTTGCTGCTGCTGCTGCTGCTGCTGCTGCTGCTGCTGCTGCTGTAGGTGTACCATGAAAACAACCAGAAACTGTTTATTTTATTTCCAAGCACAATTAATTTACAGAACTAAAGATTAGTTTTTGTGGCAACACTTGTTGTGATTTGTTTACTTTCAGGTCAGACACACAAGAAAGACTCAATTCAACATCGATACTTACTGGCTACATTTTGTGGGTTACATGTCCTGCTCAGGAAGTCTTGTGCCAAACCAGTGCCGAGGATCCGTGGCTCTTATAAATCTGGTCTGGAGCTGGGAGCGGACAGGAGGGCGGTGTTAAACTTTGGACCAGGGGCTGGGTCATATAGCTAAGAATAGGAAAGCACACAGGCTCACCATCATGATGCCGTATTTGGCAGAGGAAACACACACTGCGATGCTTCATCTGAAAGGTGACGGATACTGAGCGTTGCTCAAGTCGTCTGGCAGACAGGGTGTTGTCTTCTCCTATCTGTGACCCATATTAAGCAGCCTCACAGGTCCCTGAACCTGAATAGAGCCAAAGCCCACATTAAAAATCTGTAGTCTTGAACCTTAAACCTGAGCCTCAGTGAAATGGTCGTCAGGCGTCACTTTCTGCACTTAGTTCACCAGCTGCCTATTATCCACATGTCTGTGTGTGTGTTTCTTTTTCATGATTCGTGATTTAATGAGCTATGTGAAGCACTTTCAGTGGGCTATGAGTATGAAATGCGCTGTTCAATGTCTCAACAGTCACAGATGATCAGACTGCGCTGTGTCCAGTTAAACCTCCCAACAGTTTAGCCAGTGCATAGGTAACGTTGGCTCAGCACCTTTCATACTGAGGCATCAGTGTGTACGTTGATGATCATATCTCAGTGATAATAAACCAATAAAAAGAACATGAATAACAAAATCTCAGTTACTTGTTTCTATGTGAGTACTTTCACTTCAGTGCTGAGCAGTGATGGCTGATGGTTACAGGCTGTTGAAGAGTCAGGGTGTACAGGTGGCACAGTGTAGACGCAGGCTGCCCCCTAGTGGTGGGTGTTCAGTCCTGCACGAGGCCGTGTAGAGATTTTAAAACGTTGCTACAGATTTGAGTAAAAAACTACCATCAGGTACTTTAACTGTTGATTCATCTTGATGTTTACATGACACTTTAGTGACATGACAGGAAATAAACAGTGTTTGTGTGGTTGAATGGCGGATTGGCAACAGTTCTCACTAAAGTCTGTGTCCAATGAAAGACTGATGAGAAGGTGGAATTAAAAGCTTTATTCAACACATAACCTTCATTTGTTCTCTGCACTGCACGGTCTGCTCCTTTACAATCACCACACTGGAGGTAACGATGAGATGACGTGAGTTGACACCCGTGCGTAAAGTTTACTCAGCAAACCTCCTTGTGCACGTCTTGTGTAACAGGACTAAACCACGGGGAGGGATGGGTTAACTTTTCTTGCTACAAAGTTTGACTTTGCGTAAGTAACTGGCCTGAATTCGATAAATGAGCAGGAAAAGGCGCCAGCCCTCCTCTCTCATCCTCTGCTCTCCTCTGTCGCTCCTGAGGTCTGATATGTTGTTGTGTGCACGAGCTGGAACCGAGAGCGCACTCCTGCTTTTCACCCACCTCCCACAGAGCAACATCTGCGCGCTGTCCATGTCATAAAGCGACTTCTCCTTGACTTTCTGAGGGATCTGACTTTTATTCAGTTTTTTTTTCTACCATGGCAAAATGGTCACTTGTGTTTTTGTACTTTTTTCAAGGGCTACTTCCCCTCATCATCTTCGGGCAGCAACAGCAGCGCGCAGCTGGCGTCTGGCGGAACCGGATCCAGTGGCAGAACAATGGGCAGGTTTACAGTTTGATGAGCACCGGGTCAGAGTACCAGGCTCCGGTCCGGTCCAGGAGCCAGTCCAGGGTGTATATGAGCAGTAGGAGGGACGCCAGCACCTGGAGCCAATGGTCGGGAGTGCACAGAGGAGCCACGGTTGTCAGATCCGGACAGGGTGAGTCTAGGCAGTTCAGGACTGATCACGGTGTAGAGCCGGGATCTTTGACACCTGTACAAGATGGACGACAGTTTGTGCCTGTTAATGCTCGTGCGTCAGGAGCCAGACAGCTTCCCGAGCGCCCTCGCGGAGCAGGAGCTGCAGGTTATCCAGGCGCACGACGTTTTAACCCCGAGCACATCAACAGCATCGACGTCTCCGCGCCGAGGAGTTTCACGGATTTCACCGACAGAAGAAGTGTGGACGCCACTGCGCTGCAAACCAGAGGAGGAGAGCCGGGGCCCGGAGCGCAACACCAGCAGTTACGCGCGGTGCCACAGGTGGTGTCTGTCGCCAGGCAACCGGCGCAGACAGATCACTCCATCCCGGCATATTCCACACCTTTGGAAAGAAGAGCCGAGGCCCCTGCTGTGTTCACTGAGGATGCTTTAAACGAGGCCACCTCTAATGGGGAGGACATGGTTAACGACGACCCTCGAAACCCGTTAAAAAACCACAGGAATTCTGTTTTCTACAACATGTATCCATCACGGGGAAGGTCAGGGCCCCGCACGAGGCGTCCACCTGGCACAGGACATGGAACAACATATTTCCAAAATGGTAAGTTAAGTGTCTTAATCACATGGAATGAGTCTAACCTTGTTAATTAGCACAGATTGAAATGACCTCAGACTGACATGATGGTCCAGTGGCTACATCAAGCAGGATAAAACCTCCTCTGTCTCAATAATCATCTACTGCATTAAAATTACATCTAAAGTCAGAAGGGTTCATGAATATTTTTGACAGACTGATTGTCTCACTCACTAAGAGAAGAAAGATTGAATGGCAAGAAGTGAAAACAATCTCATTTGGATATGGATCCCAGACTGACAGCTCAGGAACGCAAAATGTTGAATTATGCCAACAAACACAAACAGCTGCTCTGATTTTCAGCCTGGACACTGTCTAATTCACCAGATTGTTCTCAGAATGAATAAAATGGCAGCATTAAGATCTCAGAATTACTGCAAAAAAAAACTTGGATTGTCCCTTTAATTTCCTCCAGGACTGCCTGACCTTGTGCCAGACCCCTATGCCATCCAAGCAGGTGCTTATATCCAGCGCATGCAGATGTACGCGCTCCGCTGTGCAGCCGAGGAGAACTGTCTGGCCAGGTAATCTGTGGTGCCAAAAGTGATTCACCTCTTCAGCACGCACATAGCAGCACGTAGACACAGAGACAGACACACACACACACACACACACACACACACACACACAAGCCTACGCCTACCTACATTACATCCACCTACAGACATGTATTTCCTTTGTTTTTACTGCGTGAAGGTTAATTTCACTTGTCTGAGGACTGTGCTGGAATAGCTTTGAATGTGTTGGGATAACTTTTGTGTTGATAGAGTTACAAAAATTGTTTGATCTTGTGATGGAGCAATGATTCTCCAACACGATGTCCTGCCAAGACATAAATGTTCTGGGTTGATTTTCCCAAAAGCATTAAGTACAATGGAACAAACCCTCTGCGCTCCGTTACTCCTAAGAATACTCGGCCCAGGAGCTCAGCCAGTAGCACTTTCCAGCGCAGCTTATGCCCGTTTCCCTCTTTCTCCATCCAAGGTCAGCTTATGGACCCGCTGTGCGAGACATCGATTTCAGAGTCCTCCTGCGGTTCCCCCAGAAAGTGAAGAACCAAGGCACCACAGACTTCCTCCCTGTCAAGCCGAGATATCAGTGGGACTGGCACAGCTGTCACCAGTGAGTTTACACAGCCTGACGTGAAATCAAATGACCTCACATCATTCAAAATGCTGTGATTAGCACGGCTCCGTTCACATCTGATAGAACAGGCAAGAAAAACACCACACCCTCAAAATTCAGTTGAGACAATAAAGTCGTGGTCTTAAAGGAATTCCTGAGCCCCGCTACAAGAAAATAATAATCAATCTAATCTGCTCCCTCAGGCACTACCACAGCATGGACGCCTTCAGTAACTACGACCTGCTGGACGTCATCACTGGACGAAAAGTCGCAGAGGGACACAAGGCCAGTTTCTGCCTGGAGGACACAGGCTGTGACCCTGGATTCAGGCGTCGCTATGCCTGCACATCCCATACACAGGTAATATACAGTTACAGGTGATCAAGGTAAATGTTAAATCAACTCTGAGAGGTCTGTGCACGGCCGAGGAATCAAACAAACAGGTTCAAACCGACACACTGGGATCATTTTAGTTAAATTTACCATTCAATTACATGGTTCGTCAAGTTGATTCTTGCTGATTCACGGCCATCCAGCGTCGCAGGGGCGGGGGCTGGAGCCATGTTGGCTGACACAGGGCAAGGGCAGGATACAGTCCGGACAGGTCGCCAGTCTCTCACAGGGCCGACATATAACCTCACACGCTCACATTCACTGGTAACTTAGAGTCACCAATGTGCATGTCTGTAAACTGTGGGAGGAAACTGGAAAACCCAGACAGAACCAATGCAGGCACAGGGAGAACATGCAGAGCCCATACAGAAAGGCCTCAGGCCTGGGAATCAAACCCAGAACCATATTTCTTTGAGGCTGAGACTGTACCACTGAGCTGCCCATTACACAGTATGTCAAAACCAAAAACATTTCATTCAGCAGCTCTTCAATTTTGTAGAGACTGGTCTTAACAACTCGAACGGTGGGAAAAACACACAGTCTGCTTTAAATGCCAAGAAAGAAATTTTATATCCTGTTCAGTTTCATGTGGTTTGTGTTGACTTTAATAGAAGCAGCCTTTCTGTCTGAATTAACAGTGTTTTCCCACCTCATGTGTAGCTGTCTGTCTGGGTTCCACATGGCCACACACAGCATCTATACGTAGTGACACAGTCCTGGATCAGGGCTTGGGATGTCTGGAGTTTGTCAGTCTTCAGGTCTGGTCCAGTGAACAGCAGAGAGGAGCGGTGTAACCTACTGAGACAGTGTTGCAGAAGGTCATTCTTAAATTAAGTGGTCAGAAAATTTGGGGATTTGTGAGAGACAATACCTCGGCAGCAGAGGCCAGAGACATCCTGACTTTCAGATGCTGGTGTGAGTCAAGCCCCAAAACCGCTGGATCACCGCTCCAGTTTCTATACCCTCTTTTCTTTGAAAACACCCACATATTTCTTTTTAATTTACACTCTCAGGTTTCTCTTATATCCAAAGTCTTCAAGCCTGAAATTAGATTACTCAAGTGAGTCATGTTCTCTGACTTGACAAAGCTCCTCCAGAGCAACAGACGACATTATACAGCTGTGCTCACAGCCGTGTAAAATCAGTGAAGAGCCTTAAAGGCAAATTAATAATCCCTTTATAAAAGTCCGACAAGAACAATAGAACTATTTAGGACTCGATCAGTGAGTTTCAGATTTAGTCTTTTGAATTATTCTGTGTCCCATGGATGAGCAGCCGAAGCATAAGTACAGGTTTACTTGTTAAAATAGGTTTTATTCCACCCAAAACTTTAATGAAAATGAACAAATTTGGTAAATAACCGGGCCCTTAAAGGGGTCGTCAAACAGATATTTATTAAAGAACAAAGCAGGACCTTAACTCAACTCACTGACCTAACAAAATAAAACAGAGGGGAGACACATCTACTGGATGATCCAACCCTTCAACACCTCTTCTGGCCAAGACGGAGGACAGACACACAGACACTCAAAGACAAAGAGAAATTAATTAACTCAGCATATCCAAATGAATCATTGCAGAGATATGTAAATCAAACGTGTGTGCTTCGTTTACAGTAATAAAGTGTCGCATCAAAATATAGCAACAAACAAAATTATAAACCAAACAAACTAAGACTGTGTTTAATGTATCTTTAAGTGGCTGCAAAGAAAGTCTGTGGTAATGAATTGGAAGAGCACATGAAACCATAAACCTGTCTTTGGATTTCTGTGCTGGGTGTGGTGAGGTTGGATGAAAACGACCATATCTCTGGATGGATACGGCCGTAACACTCCTCTCTTATGTGTAGACATCCAAACAATAAAGTTGTGTTCACTTGAGACATGTGAGATTTTGGAGCAAAAAGTTTTTTGTTTTTTTTTTGTTTTTCTTTTTTAAGTTTAGTTCATCGCATTAAAAAAAAGTACAGACACCATTTAATGAGACTTCAGGTTTCAAGGCAGAGCTGCACAGTTTCAGACTTTCTTTGTAAATCCGCCAAATCCACTTCTGAGAAATGTTTTTCTAACTAAAACTCAGATGTATGCCAATGAAAAAAAAACATCCTGAAGACATGGGAATATTTATTATATCTGTTGTCTGGGCTCTGTGAGTCTGGCTTTGTGCTGCTTAGTCCTGGTTTCTTGTAACAGCTTTACTTCCAAGAACTGTTTGTATAACTTAAACTCAAATCTGCTTCATTTGCAGCACTTGTTGGAAAATAGTTGTCAAAGTCATCTAAAGAGTCTGAGGCAAAGCTTTAAACCACACTGAGGGGGGGTTCGGTTGTGTTTTCAGGGTCTGAGTCCAGGATGTCACGACGTCTACGCTGCCAACATCGACTGTCAGTGGATCGACATCACAGAGGTTCCTCCTGGAAACTATATCTTGAAGGTAAAAAAAAAAAATCAGGTGAACTTTATATCATAATCTCATTGATTTATGAGTTTTATTTCACAGAGTGAAGATTTATTTCACCTTCCTGTCTGCACACTGCTCCAACTCTTCTGATTTATGTTTTCTTCAGGTTACTGTCAATCCCGATTTCCTTGTTCCTGAGTCGGACTTCAGCAACAACGTAGTGAGATGTGATATCACTTACACAGGAATTTATGTTCAGACACGCAACTGTCGAGTAACAAGGTAGTGTAAGAGTCTCGGTCGAACACGATCCCTGCATATGCTTCATTTTCATTTTAAACATATCAAATAGTTATTAACACGAGCTCATGATCAGTCACTGTCTAAAGAAAACACTGTCTCCAGCTTTGATGAATAATTCATGAAATGATCCTAAAACCCACTGGTTTAGCAGAAAAATGTACTGTCATGAAAAGTAGATCATCTCGAGCTACATGGAAACTAAATATTCTAAAATAGGAAACTGTCTGAGAAGATGCTGTGTCAGGCCTCGTGTGTGTGTTGTTGTTGGATGTCTTCATTTTTACATCTCCTTCTATTTTCAGGGCTTGAAATCTTCATTTCCTGTACCATCTGCAGGAGTTTGGCAGCAAACATCTCTCTCTCTCTCTCTCTCTCTCTGTGCTGTACAGCAACATCAACACTCTGACTAACACAAGGTGCAATCGGTAATGTGTTTAACACAGTGGTAACACTGCATTACAAGCTGCCATAGAGTCCTGTGTTGCATTTCTTGCTATCAAATGCAAAAGTTTACATCAATTTTTTGTAAATGAAAGTAGTGAGATTGCCAGATTTACTTGACTTTGTGTTTTTACTTCATGTGCCTTGATTCATTACTTTTTTTTTTTTTGACTTAACAAATACAAGTACTGTGTTCTTATAGTTGATTTCTTAAATGCTGGTTTATTGCTTGAAATTTGTCTTGTGTTGCGTTTTGTTTTTGTAGTCCAGTCTTTCTGCTCAGTGTTTACACTACATACACCTCATTAGTTGTTACAGGTTTATTTAAAGGCTGATATTCTATATTTGATTTGCAACAGATCTCATGAAAAGACCAACATTACATCTCAGTTCTTCTTGACTTTGGCTCTTCACTGAAGATGCACATTTTGTACTAGTAAATGATGTTTTTTTTACCTAAACAAGAGCAAATAGTGCATTTGTTAGGACCTCATCTAAGATTTGGTTGTGCATTTATATGAACTTATGCCAGCATCACACTTGTGTGTGTGTATAAAATACAGCACCTGTGTCCATGATAATGAAGGAGTGTGTCACCCAGTGCAACAGTGTGGCTCAGCAGTGGAGAAATAAGATATTTCCTTGGAAACACAGACAATATTTTTATTCTTGGTTTTGGTATTTTCATGGGGTTTATAAGAAAACAGAATATCAACAGGCTATAAATACTCAAACGCCTGGTGGTAATAAATATCTCAAAAAGAGAGCTATGTTGCAGTATGTAAATGTGCTAGTGTGTAACTGAGCAAATGGAAAATGTTGAAAATGTAAAACTGTTAATATTGCTTGAACCATGTTGAAAACTTTTATCTTATTCTGTTAGTTTTAATGCAATAAAGGCGGAGTGAGGAGTGAGTCATAAATTTTCCTCCATTTTGCATTGAAGTAATAACCAGGGACAAGAGTTTAATGTCATAAAATGCCAGAATTTCAGAAAATCCTCAGAGGCCAACAGACAGCATTGACCTCTGAGGATTTTCTCTGTGTTTATTATAAAAATACCAAGAATATATTCTTTTGGCAGTTTCAAGAGCTTGTGCCCAGGCTGGAGAAAAGCAACATGTTGATAAAAAGTGACTCAACACTTTGAATCAGTGTTTCGTCCTTGTCCTGTTGAATGCAGCAGCTTCGCTTTGAGAGATGCATGCAGATTGTGGCCTCAGAGACAAACAGGCCTGCCTACAGACACCCGGCGGCTTGTTTACTGACAGGCCTCTGTGAAGCCACATGCTGCAGGATCTTATACAGCCGTGCCATATCTACTAAAACGCAGCCAGAGCATGATGAATGGAGGCCTTCTCTCTCTCTCTCTCTCTCGCGGTCCTCCCCGGCACATGTAGAAAGGAGTGTGTCTGAGCTGCTGGCCCAGAATTCACCACGTCGTCTTCATTCACATCCAAGGGGGATTGTCTGAGTAGACAGGCCTTTTAATAGCACTGGGAAATTTTTTCTGAGTTGAAGAATTGACACAGCCACCGGAGCACATCTCCAGCAAGTCATTCAAATGTGTTTTTACCAAAGGCAAAAGTGTTAGTGCAGCAAGCACTAGACTGTTTCAAACAGCAAAAGAAAAACCTGTGTCGATTGTATTCACTCCGGACTGGGTAGAGCCTCGCAACCCACTCCAGCTTCAAAGATATTTTTACCTTGAATAAATCACTCCATTAAAAAAAAGCTTTATATATCATGAGGCAACCTTGAATGATGTACTGGAAAACATACAGCTTCCAGACAACATATGCGCTATTAAATGTACAGATGTTGGGTATTTACAATGACACACAGCTCAGTCTCTGCCTCAGAAAGCAGTGATCCAGGGCTATTAAGCCCAGTTGAAATGGTTTACATTGAATGCTGCCAAGGTGCCTCCCTGCCAGAGTAGATTGTCTATGTTGTTGAAAGTGTCTGGAAAATCCCCCCGACTCTTATTTAGACGACTCCATTCCCGTCTGTCTTGGAATTTCCAGGACAATATTTGCAGACAATGATTATTTCAGCAAAAACGATCTCTGTACTGCAGAGATCTGCTCATGAACATAAGTCAAACAAGTATCACTATTTCAGCATCACTTGTTAGCATTTGCTGTGTAAAAAAAGAAAGGCCAGATGAGGCTGTTATGAATGTGATTAGAAAGTGTTGAAAAGATGAAGGGTCACCAAAGGCATTAGTATTCATTCTCTGTGTTTTCATTGGTCCAACACAAACTCTGGGGATGTTGAACTTTATCATGTGATGAGTGTTTGGTCGGCTCTGCTCCTCAGAACTCAGCTGGCCTTCTCCTTTTTGGACCAGCATGTCATTTTAAACATGTCATGCTGTAGAGAAGACAGTGACTGTTTACTCAGCTGTGGAGTTTCACACCAACATCTGGATGGAGTCTCTCGTTAGCTTTTACACATGCACGGAGCAGCATGGGCAAAGACCAAAGACCAGAAAAAAAAAGAAGAAGAAGAAGAACTAGAAGAAATTTGGCCCTAGCAAAGCCCGGCCTACAGGTAGGTAAGGTGAGGAGGGGACGCAACCTACGCTGGACATTCTGTGGCCAGGAGAGACATTTTCTGGATGCATCTGCACGTCAGTGGGCAGTGTTAAGAGAGTTTACTTAGGCCAGGGTCTGGTATTTGCAGGTCATATTTCAACAATGCGGGGCCACATGAGAGCCTGCGGGGACGTAACAGAGGAACGTGCTCAGCCTAAAGGCAGTATCTTGACAGGTTGGTTTAGGCACAGAGCAGAGAAATTCCTCAGCACTTCTGTCATCCCATTGAGATCAAGAACAGTGCTGAGGTCAGCCATAGACCAGCGAGGGCGTGTAGGGCAGACACGCTGGGCCACTTCCTTTCCTGGGGGTCATTTACACAACCAGCAGACACAATGTTGTTAATTTAGAGGGTAAAAACTCTGTCGAGCTCTGAGACAAAACACAGAGGCGTCATCTTCTAGTGGGACATATGATGAATTGTGTTTTTGTCTTTCAAGCTGGGTGGTATTGTGACTTGGGTGGTATTTGGAGGGAGGGCTCAAAGGATTTGTTATTCTTTGATTGTTGATCCACTGTACTGTCTGTCTGCATGCACTTCATCTCCTACCTCAAACACGCATATTAATTTTTCTCTGAACCAACTTGTTGTGTTCACTTTAAAGCATCTGGTTCATGCCTCCAGTCATGATGGAAATGAAAAGTTGTGTTTTTATCCTGAGATACACAGATTTGTAGAAAATGAATTCATGTGTGACTCTCTCAGAAAATTTGGTGTATTTTGTTTGAAAATCCCTAATTAATAACATACTGTGAGTTTCACTTCAGTTACTTTGACATAGACATGTGCAGTTTGTCATTTATACTGGTTCAAGATAACCTCACTAAACTGAGTTTCTTTCAATGTTGGTGTAACATTGTATGTAAAATATAAGATGATGAAATACAAACTATTTCAGAACAATTTTCGTTGTGTTTATGTCTGGACATTAGATATTTACACCGTTTTACCTTTAACGGACTGTTAATACGTTTTTTCCAGTTTCTCAATTCTTTTGGTCGCTATGGGAACGTGACGTAACGGGCAGCAGCTAGCTAGTTAGCATGCTAACTTCGTCGGAAGAAAATACGTGACAAAGTGAATATTTAACACACAGGTGTTGCCCTCCACCACTGGAGGAGACAGTTGTTAGTGAGTAAATGAATGGAGCTCGATGATGAACTCATGACGTTTCTTCTAGACTTGACTGGTAAGTAAACAGATGCTAATGCTAACGCTCTGGACAGCAAAACTGCTAAATGCTAACGTCAGCAATAGCAAAACTAGCGACATATAATGCGCCTGCGGCTTTTTATAGGTGGTATCATGTGACATGTTTGAGAATGCCTTCAATATTTTTTTGACATTGTAGCTGACATAATGCAACAAGCTGAACATTTCACAGTTAACTCCAACTCCATTCACTGATTTTCAGGTGTACTTCAGACCTGGATGTGTAACTGGTAAGTGATGCTCTTTTGCTAATGCTGTCAATGTAGAAATAGCGTAAGTTAAAAAAAAAAAAAAATAATAATAATAACTGTTTTAAACAATAGGGTACTACTTTTCAGTCTTGTGTTAGCCACTGTGTGAAAATGTAGAGATGTATAGCTGTAATTTAGACACTTTGCAACCAACCTCAAAGTGTCTTTCATTCAACGTAAACATAATACATACTGATGGACTCAGCCAATTTCTAAGGCTCGATTTAACATTAAAAATCTATTTAAAAAGACATACTATAGCGATATGTCAATAAAAAATATACCTACTAAACTCAATATATAACCAAAATCTGATCACTGTTTTTCCAGTCATTAAAATAAATAGCTGTAATCAGTTTGAATTACATGTTATTATCTGAAAGTCGTTCCCTGCTGGCTCAGTGTTTTAGAAGCCTTGTTGGATCTATTATCACCTAGATGTTGTTCAAGATCAGGCTGTCGCCTCAGAGACAAAGCCCCTGGTTGTTCAGAGCGCTGTAGTTTTCCATCCAGATCCCTAAACAGATCAGGAAACGATTACTCCACTGGACAAGCATCGAACACCTGTGGTATTAACAGCATCCTTTTCATGTATTATTTTTGGTCGGATGAGACCAATGGGAGGTGGCATAGTTGGTGTTGTTCTTGGTCTGAATCTCTGTCTGACGTTCCATAGTCACTCCAGTATTTACAGAGGCAGCACGGCCAACTGCTCGGCCGATGTGTCTCATGTCTGACATGATCCATGGACAGGGAATGCCAAAAGGCCCTGCCCCTTGGACAGCGGGCCAAGACGTGGTCTTTCTCAAAGCCCACCGGGCTTAAGGTGCTGCAGACATTATCTCAGATCCAGGTCTGCGGAGTCTGAGACTTTGAGGATTGATGGTTGTTTTGCAATTGCAACTTGGCACACGGCGTTCTGCATTACTCCTATCCCAAGATATTTGTTTTAAAAAGTTAGATTTTAGTCAAGAACAAGTAGTTAGGAGAAAGGTCTTTTACAAAGCATTTTTTTTATCTCTCTGCTAAAACAGACCTCCCCTATGAATAACAGGCTGAGTGATGTTGTATCTGGAAAATATTCTGATACAACTCATGACTAAACTATAAAAATATTTAGTTTTTGCTCCTGCAAGAAGATGCCAAATTCAGAGGATCCAGTGCTGCACTTACAATCCATTAGTCTAGTGCTAAAACAATTACATCAAGCTGAATCAGTGGGGAATAAAATGAGCGATTCCTTAAGTTGTTCATCAAGAAAAAATGCCAGCACTTCCAGCTCCTCCTTAGCATTTTTAATGAATGAGTGAGGGCAGTGCCTTGGCTATTGTAGAAATGCTGAGGTAACGTTAGGGTTACACAGGTTACTGTGTAGCTGTCCTTGTGTATTTGGTCTCACCTTGAGATCTCCGCATCGCCATTTCTGACAGTTTATAGGCTGAATTATGTATTTGTCAGATTAAGCTTCATTAAAATAAATCTGCACTATTATTAAATAATGAGGATCAGGACCAGGACTCTCGAGGTACCATTTTTCATTCAAACGTTGCTCTTGACAAGTAATAACCTGTGGCACGAGAGGTAGCTCATCTGTCTCACCTTCAGCATCTTATCGAGTGCATAACCTTGCCTCTCACTCGCCATAAACACAATATCCAACAGCGATAGGCTGCAGACACAGCTGTAGTGAATGACAAAGTGGGCAGGACAGCTAACAGCTTGCATGTGTCATCATCCATCTGTAGCTCTCCCCACGAGCAATGGAGGCAAAGAGGGACAGAGAGTGAGGGATGTTTTGCACGGTGAATGAATTGTACCAGCTCTCAGAGGGAGGCGGCGTGCTCTGATAGCAGCAGGAGTTTGTGAGAGTGGAGTGGTGAAAGTCTCAGACAAGATTTAAACAAACAGAGTCACAGAGGCTGGCTTCACTGGCCCAGGGCACCGCAACGAGCGGCCTGACAGAATAAGGCCACGGGAGATCACACACTGCCATCTCCAGATCAGCCCGAGAACTATTCCTACAGCTTCCACAGCCGTTGGAGGCACGCTCCAACTTCTCTTAGACACACTGGATGCATGAATCATTTGTCAGAGTCAGAGGTGATAAAATGCTGGCGCCGTTTCTTTTATTTCATATTCAAATGTAGGACATTCAGCGGTCAATACAACATCTCTAGAGTTAGGTAGTTGAGATGTCAGATGCATTTGTATGAGAAAAGTGCAGACGAATCTATTGCATGGCAATTTAATCTCCACTCTCCTTTTCCAAGTTTCCTGTCTCCTCGCTGGTTTTTCCTCTTACATACTGTGACAACCATGTAGCGGGGAGGAAAACAGTCTAAATCCTTTTATCTGTGAAATATCTGCACAATTGTTCAGATGATGTAAATCTTGATATAGCATACATCAGGATAGGTAGCATCCAGACTGGTGTAAGCTGCCTGACAATAGATTTTTTTTTTTACAATTAAGAAAGAAATAGCAAAAAATAAGTTAATACTGGCACAAAAAGATACTTTTATGTTTCTATGGGTGGTTGTAGCAGTTCACAGTTCTCATTGTTTGACACTATATCTCCAGTAATGATAAAAGCATACACCTTCAGAGAGGTTTGACTGCCACTGCTCCATGCTGCTGTGCTTGCAAGACAAGGTCGACTCTTGGGGGAGTTTTCCCTTTGGAAATATCCCCACCTTCAGGCCGCGCTCTCTTTCCATCGGCTGACAGCTTGACGTCTCTGTGGCATCGGTTTCTGCTGGAAACATCATAACAAAAAGAAGGAAAGGGAGAAAAAATAATTTAGTTTCAGATCTCAGCACCTGCAGGAGCTCGGATTGAATTCTGCTCCACAATCAAATACTGCGGCGCATAATTCATATTTCCTCTCAAGGCTTTTCTTTTAACACCATTCACTGATGGAGCCGCCAAAACACAGTGGTAATCTCTACAGTACTGAGATGAGGTGCTGCTGTGCGTGTGTGCGTGTGTGTGTGTGTGTGTGTGTGTGTGTGTGTGTGTGTGTTTGCCTGAGAGTCATGTTTACTGACGTGTAGAGGAGACTCGATGTAGACTCGATTCACGTGTCTTTTCTTATGCACTTCTGTCTTTGTGAAGAACAATGTAAGTTTGAGACCTTTGAGGACAAATGTGATGACAAATGAGCTCATTCCTGTCAGTGAGCTACACTGGAGGACTGGATCAAACCGGCAGCCTGGCCTGGGGGAGAGAGTTAACTGTGGTCTGACGCTCACTGCCCTATTTTACAAGTACTCATTTATTTGTCCTCAAAATTAGTCATAGAGCAGTGACACACACAAATAAAATAAAGCACATAAACATGAGACAGAAAAAAACACAACACAAATTAAAACTATTAAAAATTTTTACCAGATCGGCCGTAAAATAAGACGACGGGTGCAGCAAGTGAAAACAACTTCATGCCATCTCACAGCAGTTTTAGTGAACGAGGGGAATAATAAACTTTTAAGATGTGATCTTCTCAGTTGCTGTACATTTAATCAGTCTTAGTTCTGCTCAGCTTACTATTTTGTTTTATATCGTTATATCTTCTCCTTCAGCTAGTTTTACGTGACTGTATCAAATATATATTATTATTACATTTGTATTCTGTGTTATATTGACATAAAAAGTGATTCTGTTAAGGTAATAATCAAGTTAAAGGAGATCCTGCGATCAATAAATGAAAGAAATCTGTGTGTATGAGTGTGCATACATCTGTGTGTGTGTGTGCATGCATCTGTGTGTGTGTGTGTGTGACTGTTGGGTATACTTTACATATAAAAGGGGATGTTTGAAATAACACTTGCTTTCACAAGGCGTGCATTTTGTCTGCGAGTATCCTCACAGGTAAAGAAGTACAAGTGTGTGCGTGTATGTGTGTGTAGGTGTGTGTTCGTTGCTAAGCACAAAATGTGTTGCCGAGCCATTTTAACACTGAACCTGCTCTGGGTGACTAATTCAGATGATTCAGGCTTTTAAAATGTCAGCAGCATCTGTGATTTAAGAGAAAGTGAAAAGAAAGGACATTGTTGAGCGGACTAGCTAGAGTTTCACTTAAAGCTAATTAAACTCTTATCTCCCCAAATAAACGAAAGCTCAATCACACGCACCTTTTCAGCCCATTTCTATGGCTGCCGGCCTCGACCTGCAGGCTGGCAGCCTTGAGAGCGTGCCTCTCCTGCAGCATTATGTGGTGGAGAGCCGCTTTGCTGTGCAGCGGTGCTCCTGTTTGTATGGACGTCACAAATATACCAAGAGTTTGCCTCACTTCGTTCTGGCACGTGGCCAGGGGATTTTATGATTAAAACCAGATTGCGCTTGCCCAACTCAGAGAGGGACGGAAAAATAGATTGCAGTAACACATAGTCTTCACAAGAGGGAAGTACAGAAACATGCACGTCTGCCTCTGCAGCATCTGCAGCGATGGACTTTTTAGGGGAATAATAAACAGTATGCATCTGCTGTTTAATCCCCCTGCCTCTGCTAGAGGGACTTTTTCACAGATGTCATCTTGTTATTAACTCTGCCTCTAGCTCACAATCAGTAATGATACATCTGACTGTGGCACAAGAAGAGAGGCCTATTTCCTCATCATCATCACCTCCCTAACAGTAAATTATGCCAGTTCTGAATCACTGCTATGATCATCCTGTAAATATAATGACTCCTCTTTTGTGTCACATGATGGGAGTCAAGTGGCTGTAGGGTCTTCCTGTGCCAGAAACAGCCGAGCTCCTGCCAACTCTCAGTTCCCTCGAAGTCATGACTAAGTTACACTGCAAAAAAAATCTGTCTCTAGATTTTTATCTCACTTTCTGCCTTCAAACAACACAATTTTTAAGTAGCTTCAGTACCACACGCCTTATTTTAGGGCTTAGTTTGAGGGGAAATTCCTCAAAACTTCACAGGAAAGTAGAGTTTTGCTTGAGCGAGCTGCGTCGTCTCGTCTCGCTGGCTGATGTTGACCACATGTGTAACCAAACTCAAGAGGAAAGATTAATCTCTCATTACTCTGACTGAGACGGACACACTTTTTGCAGTGTAGAGAAGATTGGGAAATCATGTGACATCAACAAAAGCAGACACATTACGCCCCCTCCGCCGCCGCCCACACACAGACACCACTCACACACATACATCAAACACACACATAAATCCCCTTTTTTTTTTTTTTTTTTTTGCAAGAGGAGAGGGAGCACTGCAATTCATTTACTGACTTTGAAAACTATGCTGCCAGTAAACACGGGAATCGTCATCAGCTGCGAGCGCTGACGGAAACATCAACAATGTGAAGAGAGAGAGAGAGAGAGAGAGAAAAACGTCCTCTTGTATCTGAGCTTACCATGAGTTGTTCCCCTGCCTGGTCCCTTCTGACCGCCACTCGCTGCAGCAGGGTCTCATGTTTCAGGCCCCCATGGCACCGGGGCAGACCACCCCCCTCCTTCACACCATGCTGGTGCTCTGGCGGCCTCTCCCGGGGTAGGCAGGGGTCCTCACAGGCTTCGGAGGCGGATATGGGCCCTTGCCACACCGCCCATTTTGCGGGTATGGTGGAGGTTTCTGAGTTCTCAAACTGGAGGTGCTGTTCCCAATGATGACCGTGGGGTCTAGGCTCTGTGGGTGGCGCTCTGAATGAGTAACATGGTTGGAGTCTCTAGGGGGGTACAGGTGAGGCGGATGGCCGTTCACACCTGGCCTTTCATGATTGACATCTTTACTGTGGTTGGTTGGGGTGAAGCGGCTGGTTTTGACCACAGATGCCATGTGAACAGGGGAGGGCGAGTTAGTCCGTAAGATGATGCGGTCTTCGTCGACATGCTGTGGCGTCTGGACTGCAGCAGGCTTGTGATTGGGCACCAGGGCCAGCCTGAGGTTACCTGAATGTGTTGAGCTGTGGATGTTGTTGGACGAGCCATGAGTGCTGCAGGGCGCCTCCTCGCTGAGGTCAATATTGGCTGTGAGGCGATCAATCTGCTTGACCACCTGGATGATAATGAAGAGGGTCAAACTGCAGTGGCGGAAAGTACATGAGTGCATTTTACCCTAGTACTGTGCTTCAGTGGAAGTTTGAAGTAAACTACTTGAACTTTACTTTCATTTTTCCATTCGTGCCTCTTCACATTCTGTTAGGTTTCACTCTGAACAGCTGCACTGGTCACTTTTGTGATCGGCCTCATGATAATCACATGATAAGTTTTTAGAACGCACCGTGTTCTCAACCTTTTGCCTTGTGACTCCTTGCAAAAAAAAAAAAAAAACAGCGGTCTAAATGCTTGTGTCTGTGTTTTCAGCCGTTCTACCACGAGTTGTTTTTCATTAGCTGCCTTTGGTTGCGTTTAATAGAAGAGGTAAGGGAAGTCAGAAATACACAAACATGGATCTGTGTAGCAGAACTTGTTTTTTCTTCTCCCCTGCCCTATTGATCATCACATGACCCCGCAGATTTATCGAGTGGCACTTTGGAAGTGCACTGACCTGCAGGTTGGATAACCTCCGTCTGGACTGAATCTAAACTGTTTAACTGCACATGAAGTAGTTTGAAGTGGCTCCATCTCAACCCACTGCTGTGAACGCTACTCACGCACTGCCATATATCATAATATGGTTAATTTCAAGATGTGATCACTTTTACTTTTGATACTTGTAGAACATTTGGCTCATAATACCTCTGTTCTTTTACTTAAGTGGGGTTTTATTGCAGGACTTTTACTTTTAATTGAGCCTTTTTTTAGCTTTTTCTCCACCACTGCCAAACGCTATTTACAACCACAAGCTCTGACTGTGCTAAAACTCATGCGACAGTCAGCAATTCAACCAACCTTTCATAGCAAAGCTGTTTTTAGATCTCCTTTGTTTCCATCTGTCTAAATTCACAATTGTGGAGATTTTTCCTTTTTTTTTTTTTTTTTTTTGTATTGTTACCTCAGTACAATGCCAGGCCTTGCACAGATAAATTCATCAGCGAATCAGTGCTATTTTCCAGCTGCATGCAAAATGGATACTGTAAGAGCTCGGCATAATTTAGTAACAGACTGAAGCCAGGCTTTTTAATGTGCTGGCCGGAGTGCTGCCAATTTCGGCGGCGTTCTGCAAAAGGTCAGTGCAAATCGTTCTCAATCACTGCTTCGGAGAAGAGATGATGAGTGAGTCACAAACAATGCAGTCACCATGCACACAACCTTACTGATGGGCTCTCATGAACATGCACACACAGATACACAACCTGTGTCAAACTGATCTGCACCGTGACTCATTTTGTCAGCATCTGAGCTTTGTGTTAATCCCTTTAAATGTCACAATATCCAGGGGAGGATCGATTAGAGGTTGGGACATCTGCACCTGACACACACACCTTCATGTCTGGACATCTGATATACATGTAGCTCCTACAGGAAAGAATAAACATTGATAATAATAGAGCCTCTTACCTCTTTCATCTCCACGTGAACTTGCTTCAGACCTCCCAACACATCCTCCAGATCTGTCACCACTTGTCGGATTTGATCCCTCACCGTATCCTGCCTCTTCTTCTGCTTTACCACCTCCGAACCCTGGCACTGATGGTCGCTGTTGGTCGTTGGTTTTGAGGTTTCTGGATTGGCAATGCCAGTGGACTGAATGCAGGGCCCCTTCCGTCTGCTTTGGTTCAAGTGTTTTTGTGGGACTTCAGTGGGGAAGAAACCTTTGTGAGAGTCACGGCGCCCGTTATAACCTTCGTCTGATCCACCCTTCTGTCTGCCCTGGTCCTGATGGTTATCTCTTTCCTCCCCTTCCTCAAAGACCACTGGCCTCGGTCCACAGTTGCCATTAGGCACAGGCAAATGACCTAAATGGGGACCATGTGGCTCCACGTGAAAGTTCTCAGAGGCGCATTCGCAGCCTTCCTCCTCCTCATTCACAGACACGTACCTAACGGTCCTCCTGTACCTGTACCCTTGACCTTTGACCTGAAGATGAGGGAGAGGAAGTGGGTGTGCCCTGGTGTCACTGTGCACCACACAGCCACACTGTTCTCTGACAGACGGGTAGTGTCTCACCCCTGACTCCAGTGGGTAGCTCCACTGGGCAGGGTTCAACTCCCAGGGGCAAACTTGGCTCAAGTCGTCTA